>OY747130.1:83694235-84430605 GCA_963556465.1 Berberis vulgaris
TGAACAGCGTGCCCCTGCTGTCATATAAAGAGTACCACTCTTCTTGCCTCGAGCAACCGTCATTGCACCCTTTGAAATCTTCCAGTCATCACCATGGAAGATCGTAGTGTAGCCTTCACTAACTAACTGCCCTACTGAGATTAAGTTATTTCTCAGGTCGGGAATATATCTGACATTCTTCAGCTCCCAAACAGACCCGTTCAACTTAATCTTTACTATACCTTTGCCAATGATAGCACAAGGTTGATCATCACCAAGGTATACCTTACCAAGGTTTTCAGGGACATACTTCTCAAATAATTCCTTTTGAAAAGTAGCGTGGAATGACGCTCCAAAGTCTAACACCCAAGACTCTTCCTTGCTCTCCAAAGAGCATATCAACGCATCATCTCCTCCTGAGGTGGAAGTAACATTTGCCTCTGCCTTCGCCTCCTGGTCCTTCGGTGCACTTTTGCACTGATTTCTGTAGTGCCCAATCTTCCCACAGTTCCAACACTCGACAGTCTTAGAGTTCTGGAAATTATTGGGATTTCTGGATTTGGACCTCCTGTCCTTTGATCTACCTCGATGGTTTGATCTGCCGCGTCCATTCCATCGAGTTGAGTTTCTTCCTCTCGACTCTGTCTGCAAGACTGAAGAGGCTGACGATTCCCCCGACTCTCTCCGTCGGATCTCTTCACTAAGAGCTAGATCACGAACATCGTCAAATTTTAACTTATTGCTTCCCGAGGAGCTACTCACAGCCGTGACAGTAGCATTCCAGCTTTCTGGTAGAGAAGACAATAAGATCAGTGCCCGTACCTCTTCATCAAATTCAATCTCCACTGAACTCAACTGAGTTGTGACTGTGTTGAGTTCGTTTAGATGTTGCGCAACCGATGCGCCTTCCGTCATCCGCAAGTTGAACAAACGTTTCATCAGGTGAACTTTGTTCGCAGCTGATGGCTTCTCATACATGCTTGAGAGAGCCGCCATAAGACCCACTGTGGTCTTTTCCTTTGCTATGTTAAAAGCAACGTTGCGGGATAGAGTCAGTCGGATAACTCTAAGGGCCTGTCTATCAAGCAGGGCCCACTCCTCCTCCTTCATAGTTTCTGGCTTCTGCCCTATGAGAGGTAGCTACAGATTTTTCTGGTATAGATGATCCTCTATCTGCATCTTCCAGAATCCGAAATCTGTGCCATCGAACTTTTCGAGTTTCACCTTCCCTTCATCTGTAGCCATTGCTCCCACTCGAATCTGACTTTTCTGGATTGTTTACACAACCAAAGCTCTGATACCAATTGTTGGGGGTAAAATTAACGCCGATTCACCCCTGAAAACCAGATTAGTGGAAAATGCAATAAAATAAATAACACAGATATTTACGTGGTTCACCCAACTTGGGTTACGTCCACGGGCTGCTGCAAAGCTTTACTCGAAGAAAAAAAAGTGTTTACAACACTCACAACTCACAACCCACAACCCAATTACACCCGAGAAAATTACTCTCAATTTTCTCTCTCTCACACAAGCTTAACTCTCTTAAGCTTTACTCACTCTCACATAGAGGAGGAGATGGGAATGGGATGGTTTGAGGTTGAGCTTAGGATGGGATGATCCTTGTGGGATTTGGGATGCTTAGAACAAGGAATGGGAGAGGCCTTTTATAGGCTCTCCATTTGGTTGGTGGGAAGAAGTCCACAATGGTGGTTGCCACCCACCTAGCCACCCACCTTCCTTTGACTAGCCAATTTCGGTGGCTGCCACCAACCCTTACCTAACAATTTGCAGATTTCATAGTTGCTTAGTAACTTTGGGAATGAATTTTGTAGTTATATTCCCATGTTTATGTGCATAATGAGATAGTTGCTTAGTAACTTCATTAGTCTTGCAACACAAGCAATTAGGATTAACTCTTGAATAATATTGCATATTTTTCACAAAGCACGTACATCTTATTTTGAGACGAATAACAACTACTTCAAGATAATTTATCCGCACCTATAATGGTTCAAGCATTAAGATAATACAAAGTTTCATATAAAATGAAATGATTATGACATGGATTCAAGATAGGGACTAAGTAATACCTGGCTCTGGAGCTTTTCCTGATAAAAACCTGCTTGCAAAGTTGTGTCTGTGGCAATGATCTCTATTCACAGGCTGCTCCCAGCTTCAAGTTTGCTTCTTTGAGCTCTTTACCGACACACTCGCCTATGTGAAGAAAACGCACATAAGACCCTTTGGAGATCTTGTAATGCCATGCATGTGAAACATGACAAGGCATAACTGTTGGGTTTTGATGGAAAATAAGTGGAACACAGATTATTTGCATAAGGATAAAGAAATGAAAAACCTGACAAGAATACCTTGAAGTTCATTCTTTCATTGAAAACAGAGGACTTACATTTATAGAGTCTTGCTAAAACTGAACTTAGAGATCATGGTGATTATGCTCCTACAATTACTCCATGCCTCAATACATAAAACTGAATAATAACTTCTACCAACATAAACAACAAAACTGAATAATAACTTCTACCAACATAAACAACATGTGACATATTTGCAGTTCCTAAGCAACTAACTAACACTCCTCCTTGCATTAGGAACTGCAGACTCCAAGTTTTTGTCTTAAAAACTCAAATTTGCTGGCTGGTAGCGCCTTGGTGAAGATATCAGCAACTTGATCGTCAGTCTTGCAGTAGAGAAGAGTCATTACTCCACTCTTTTGCACTTCTCTTAAGAAAAACAGCTTGATATTGAAGTGTTTAGTCTTTCCATGAAAGACTGGATTATGAGAAATAGCAATTGCTGCTTGATTGTCCACAAAGATCTTGGTGCTTTCTTTTTGCTCAAAATGCAGGTCACTCAGAATCTTTCTTAGCCATATGGCTTGATTTACTGCTGCAGTTGCTGCCACAAACTCTGATTCTGCAGTTGATTGTGCAACTATCTCCTGCTTTTTTGAACTCCATGAAAAAACACCTGAACCGAGACTAAAGCAATAGCCAGATGTGCTTTTCATGTCATCAACTGAACCTGCCCAGTCACTGTCTGAAAAACCGAGCAGATTGAAGTCCAAACATTTCTTGAACTTTACACCAAAGTTGATTGTTCCCTTGATATATCTGATAATCCTTTTTGCAGCTTGTAGATGTGTCTCACTTGCACAATGCATAAATCGAGACAGAATACTTACAGCACTTAGAATATCTGGTCTAGTTGCTGTTAAGTACATCAGACATCCGATCAAACTTCTGAAATAAGCTTCATCTACCTTTATTGTTCCATCTTCTTTGATCAGCTTCTCTTTTTGATTCATGGGGGTATTCATAGCCTTGCAATTTTCCATTTGAAACTTCTTAAGAATTTCTCTTGCGTATTTCTTCTGGCAAATGAACACTTCATCCTGACTCTGCTTGACTTCCATTCCAAGAAAGTAAGTCATCAAGCCAAGATCTGTCATCTCAAAAGCTTCCTTCATCTCCATCTTGAATTGATCAATCTGAGTTGCATTGCTTCCTGTCACTAAAAGATCATCTACATAGAGAGAGATGATAAGAATGTCAGCACCATTATCCTTGACATAGAGAGTAAATTCAGACAGGCTTTTCTTAAAGCCTAAACCAATTAGGTGATCATCTATTCTGCTGTACCATGCCCTTGGTGCTTGCTTCAGACCATAAAGTGTCTTCTTTAGCAAATAAACTTTGTCTTCTTTTCCCTTTTCCACAAAGCCTTCAGGTTGTTCAACATAAATCTCTTCTTGTAGAAATCCATTAAGAAATGCTGACTTGACATCCAGCTGAAATACTTTCCAATTCTTTTGGGCTGCAAGAGCAAGAAGTAGTCTGATTGTGTCGAGCCTTGCCACAGGTGCAAACGTTTCTGAGTAATCAACTCCAAAAACTTGAGCATATCCCTTGACTACCAGCCTTGCTTTGTGCTTGTTGATAGAGCCATCAGCATTTAATTTTGTTCTGAACACCCACTTGACTCCAATTACTTTTCTGTCTTGTGGTTTATCTACAAGCTCCCATGTATTGTTTCTTCTGATCATGAGCAACTCTTCTTGCATGGCAGCCATCCATTTTCCATCCTCCTTTGCACCTTCATACCCTGCAGGCTCACACACAGCAACATTACAACTTTCATAAATATCCGAGAGTAGTCTTGTGCCTCTGATTGGAGTATCATCTTCAATCTCATTTTGCCATGAGTCATAAGAATGATCCTTGAGCGTTCTGTCAGACATGATGCGCATGGAGTCACTGTGAATCGCCCTTTTTGGACTCTCCCAATTCCATTGTTCATTTTCAATAAAGTGAACATCTCTAGTAACAATTATTTTACCAGATTTTGGTTGAAAGACTTTGTAAGCCTTTGATATTGTGCTGTATCCCACAAAGATGCCAGGAAGAGCCCTTTTATCTAGTTTGTCACGCTTGACCTGTGGGACATAGGTAAAGCATAGACTACCAAATATTTTCATAAAATTTAAGGAGGGCTTGTATCCATACCATGCTTCAAATGGAGTTTTATCCTTGACTGCCTTGGTGGGGAGTCTGTTTTGCAGAAACACTGCTGTGTTTGCA
Organism: Berberis vulgaris; assembly: GCA_963556465.1. Taxonomy (NCBI): domain Eukaryota; kingdom Viridiplantae; phylum Streptophyta; class Magnoliopsida; order Ranunculales; family Berberidaceae; genus Berberis; species Berberis vulgaris. The sequence goes on from OY747130.1 coordinate 83,698,816, forward strand.
GCTTCAGCCCAAAAACTTTTGGGCAAATTCTTCTCATGCAGCATGCATCTTGTCATGTCTAAGATGTATCTATTTCTTCTTTCACTTACTCCATTCTGTTGTGGAGTATAGGGAGCAGTAAGCTGGTGCTCGATGCCTGCTTCCTCACAGTACATATTAAATGTCTCAGAGGTGTACTCCTTCCCATTGTCTGATCTCAGAGTTTGAATCTTGCAGCCGCTTTGATTCTCAATCATTTTCTTGAAGTTCCAAAACACTCCAGCAACTTCTGACTTGCTTTTCAAAAAATAAATCCAACACATTCTTGTTAGATCATCAATGAAAGCAATGTAATAAAGACTACCTTTTAAAGAAGGTGTCCTTTGAGGGCCAGCCAAGTCAGTGTGGATAAGCTGCAACTTGTGTGATGCCCTCCATGTTGCTTTAGGAAATGGTTGTCTGCTTTGTTTGCCATAATGACATGCTTGACAGATTGGAGAAGTTTCATCTAGAGCAGGTAAGTCTCTGGCCATTTGTTTCTTTTGCATCAGAAGCAGTCCCTGGTGATGATAATGACCAAGCCGTTTGTGCCAGACTTTGGTGGCCCTTTCCATGGCTGAGAAAGCAGTTTGCTCCTCTTCTATTGGATCAAATGAGAAGCTTTTGCCTCTCATTTTCACTTTGAACAGATCCTGTCCAGAAGTATCTTTAATCAAGCAATATTTGTTTTCAAAAACTACCTTGAAGCCTTTTTCAAGAAGTTGACCAACACTTAATAAGTTTTGGTCAATTTCAGGGACATAAAGGACATCTGAGATAGTCTTTGTGCCTGAGCAACTTGTGATTGCTATGGTCCCTTTGCCTTTCACTGCAATGTGCTTGCCATTCCCAATTCTGACTTTGGTAATTTGTGTGGGCTGCAACTCCTTGAATAGATCCTTCTCATGAGTCATGTGGTTGGTACAACCACTGTCAATCAGCCAGCACTCTTTTGAAACATTGCTGGAAAAACAGGTTGCTACGAAGAGTTGATCCTCCTCCTCTCCATTAACTATCTGAGCATCTGCTTCTTGCTGCTGACCTTTGTCCTTGCAAATGACAGCTTCATGTCCAAGTTTATTGCATTTACTGCACCTAGCATCAGGCCTTCTCCAACATTTGAAGGGTGGATGACCTTTCTTCCCACAGTGTTTGCAAGGAGGGTAGTTTCCCTTCGAGCTTACTACTTTGTTTTTCTGGTGATTTCTAGTTGATCCTTCTCCATTTGTTGGCAGGATCTTCTTGTACTTCTTTTTCTTGTCATTGTCAGCATCTTGGTGCCTGGCTGGTAGGGCTCCCTCGACTACACCCTCTTGCCTCATTTGTCTTCTTTGCTCCTGTGCCTGCAAGGCAGTTAATAGCTCTGCCAAGGTAATCTTGGACATATCTTTAGTATTTTCTAAAGTGGTAATTGTTGCTTCATATCTTTCAGGCACAGTTACAAGAATTTTTTGTACGATTCTTGAATCAGAAAGTGTGGATCCAAGCAATCTTACCCTATTGGCAATGCTGAGAAGTTTGTCTGTGTAGTCTTTTATGGTTTCAGACTCCTTCATTTTTTGCAACTCAAATTCCCTGATTAAATTCAAGACTTGCATACCTCTTATCCTTTCATCGCCTACATATTCCTCCTTGAGATAATCCCATATTGCTTTTGCTGAACCAAGGGACATAACTCTTGTGAAGATAGTTGATGATAAGGCAGCAAACAGACATGCTTTTGCTTTTGATTTTTTGGTTTTCCTTTCCTTTTGCATTTTGATCTGAGCCATGGTAGGATTGTTTGACAAAAGAGGGACTTCATAATCCTCCTCCACTGCTTCCCAGAGATCCAAAGCTGCCATGTAAGTCTCCATTCTCACAGCCCAAATTTGGTAATTTTCTCCATTGAAAACAGGAGGAGAAATTGATGAAAAACTGGTTTCTGCTTCCATTTGGTGATTTCCCTCAAGTTGATTCACTCACAGATCCCTTAAGAAGAATGCTCTGATACCAATTGTTGGGTTTTGATGGAAAATAAGTGGAACACAGATTATTTGCATAAGGATAAAGAAATGAAAAACCTGACAAGAATACCTTGAAGTTCATTCTTTCATTGAAAACAGAGGACTTACATTTATAGAGTCTTGCTAAAACTGAACTTAGAGATCATGGTGATTATGCTCCTACAATTACTCCATGCCTCAATACATAAAACTGAATAATAACTTCTACCAACATAAACAACAAAACTGAATAATAACTTCTACCAACATAAACAACATGTGACATATTTGCAGTTCCTAAGCAACTAACTAACAATAACAATGCATTCGGAACCAGCATGCTCAGGAAACACCTTCTTCCGCCTCAGATTTTCCAAAGTTGGAGTCAGATAAAGTTGGGCACTGTATTTTCTGGTATGGAGATTGAGAGAAGAAACCAAAAGTTCTCTACTTAACACAGGATCAATGCAAACGATGTAAGGGATGGTTTCTTCTCCTTCTTTTGTACTCCACCTAACAAGCTTTTCCAAAAAAACCAGAGTAGAAACAGACGACGCCCCTCCAATGACTCCAGCAGTATTCACTTCATTCCGAAGACTACATGTCATACTAGTGTTCACGATTGAACCTGAAACAGAATTCTTCTTAGATACTGGAAAATCCCCACTTTCATTGAACCTGAAACAGAATTATAATTTGAAAAAGTAAAGCAAAGTCAAATTGAATATCTATATGGGCTTGGGGCACCATTGGGTTGATGTTGTGGCCACATTTATTTATTTATTTGCACTAATTTATTTAATTTTGCAGGCAATCGATTGATGAAAATTAATAAATATAATATAAGTTCCGGTAGGATTTATACTTAAGTGAATTTAATTAAGGTGCAGATTTTGTATTCTTTTCAATTTTTAGAAAAATTCATGAAGAAATTTTTTATCTAAAAAATCCCCCAACACCAATATTCTATGTGAATAAACATTTTAAAAATAAAGTCTTTATTCGTTCATATGGTAAAAATAAAAATTCTTCGATTGAGTTTTTTCGTAGTGCCCTACCCCAACAAAATGTATGGCTCAACTATCGAGTGAAATACATGCTTAAAATGAAAAATTATCCCAAATTACTCGACTTGTTCTACATTAACATTATGCAATTAACATGTTAGGTTTTCTCCTTAAAAAAAAAAAGTTGGGTAACATGAACAAAATGTGTTCTCCAAAGTGACTAACCAACAGTGGCTCTGTAACAGGCCTAAAACACGTACACTTTACTTCATGTTTTTCCCTACTCATCCTTTTATCAAACACATATTTTTTGTCCCAACAATCTTCATTTGAATTGCAATTCACATCTAACATTTGTCAAAAAAAAAAAAAAAGCTTCAACAGAGTTGAGTTCAAACAACCCTTCAATATTAATTTTGATTTAAAATTAGGAAATCACTTTACTCAAAGAGTATTTCGTTAATGGCGAACCCAGGACTCTAGTCAAGTAGGAGCGAAATGGCAAATGATTATTTCCATAGTAGTAGTTATTAGGGGTGGAGGAAGGAATCTTCACCATACCTGGTGTTAATAATTAACAAATTCCTAGTAATATCTATAAGCAGACACTTAGAATAAAAATAAAAATAAAAGTATATATTGATTTTAATTGTATTCGCTGTAAACTTAATTTGTTATATATTTACAATTTAGTATATTATATATTTACTCGTATAACAATAAAAATACATTATATATATCCAATTGAAAGCCAAATTAAGGTCACATCATTAATAATATGCATTAATTATCAGACCCAAAAAAAGGAGTAATACATGTTCATCAGTTCATGTATGGGCTCAGGTATGGTATAGCTAATCTAAAAGTTATTATTTTTGTGCTTAAAACAATTACACTAATTGGAAAGTGTTGTGCTGAATCATTGCCATCCGACGTTGAGATTGTTCTGCCTAGGCATAATGATAATCTTTGTCATCCAAGGCTTGGTTACATTTGTGATTTATCCGTGCATGTTTCAGTTAGGTTTTAGGTTTTCGGTTCTTTGAATTTTTTGGGCATTGTTCATGTTCAAATGGGAGGGTGATAGTTTTTACTTGTGCGAGAGCCCTTCTTTATGACATTTCTCTTATTGTCAAGGTCTTGCACTCCGTAGTGGGGCTTGTTGTGAGCAGCAATAATATGTGTTTTCTCTGCTTTCCCATCTATTTTGGGAAACTCAATGATGATTACATGGACTGGTCGAGGCTTTGGTTTTATGCTTCCGTCAACTCTAGCTACTTTAAGTTGTGGGGTCGACAGATTATGAAGTCATTCCGAGTCCGCAAGAAGTGGAAGAATCTGCATTTGTCTGCATAGGAGCGGGAGATCATTGATCATTTTTTCGAAGCTTCCTCGTGTTGTTGTGGAGCGTAGTGGCTTGTACACTATGAGCGAGGCGGAATGAGCGATGCTTACTGAAGCTCGAGCTATTGAGATTGTTGCTCGTCCTGATCCTGTTGGTGTTAGTGATGCTAGTATTGATGGGAAAGTGAGCTCCGACAAGGTGGTTATGGATCTCAATGCGCCTGTTAGCATTGGTGATGTTGGTTCAACCATTAGAAAAAAGAAATTTCCTAGGCCTGCTAGTCCGTCGAAGCAACTAGTGATAAGCTAGGGCCATGTTCCCAAGAGGAATCAGCTTGCTAGTTCCACTCATTATACTACTCGAGCTGCTCCTCGTCCGAGGTTATCTGGTAGGGAGGATAGGGAATAAGATCGCCTATCTGCTCAAGAGGTTGAAGAGATAAATCAAGCTTCGGAGAGAAGCAAAAATGAAGTGGTTTGTCCGTTGGACGAGTGTGCGAAGTGGCTCATTTCTACTCATGGTGTGCCCGACTTTGTCGAGTGGTCTACGAAGACCATAGCTGACTTTGACTTTAATCCATTGTGCGAAGAAGAGGTGGTCGATCATGGTCAGATTTCTAAGAATCATCCTCCTATTCGTGTTGATGACACAATGGAGTTTCCTGCTACTACTGTTTATCCCACTCTTGCCACTATTGTTTTGAAAAGAAAATGCAAGAGTGGTTTTTTTTCTTATCACTGCTACTCTGACCGTTCTTCTGGTTGCTGGGAGTAGGGCTTCAGTACTCCCTGATCCCCAAGTTCTTCATCCACTGATTGGTTGGAAGGAGCTCAACCCTGAAGACATCTGCATTAAGTTGGATGAAAAGTAGTTGGTTTAATGAAATTGACGTGCAGGATAGTGCACCCAGTTTGATCAACGAATGGCATAAGCGGTTGGTTGAGAAGGCTCCAATGGCCGTGCAAAAGCCTAGTAGTCATCTTGACCACGACCTTAAGCAGATAATGGAAGGGATGAATCACCTCAAACAACATGTATTACCTTATGATCCTCAAGCTCTTCAAATGCTTTCTTATATGCCTCGTAATATGTCTTGCTTCCCAAGGTGGAGCTTTGTTCGTTGTGATATACCTCTGAGCATTCATTGAAGTTCCTGGTCCCAACTCAAAGGTTGGTGATCGTACCCCATATAAAAAAAAAAAATGTAAGACCACACCAGTTTGGAGTACCAACAAGAGAAGAAGAGGTGGTCTTCATTCTCTGGCTCCGCATTACATAGACTACACACCGATACTTCCACCTTCTTCCATACTTTGAGCTTCTCTTGTGTTTTCAGGGTCCTGTGCATTACCAACCAGGTTATGAAGCTCAGTCTTGGGATTCTACCTTTGAACCAAACCAACCTCGCCCAAGGCACTTGAACATCTCTGTGTCTAATAGAATGGTAGGCACCCTTTGTGTCGTCCATGTTAGTCTTTCTATCAGATGACTTTGTATAATCTTGTCTCTAATTTTTGGTTCACCTGCCTTTCAATTATAGATATATATCAGATCACCCATTGTCTCAATACTCTCTTTTGATCTTTATCAAGCATCTTGCGAATGAGATCTTCAAACGTTTTTGCTTTGGTGAAGAGGGGTTAATCCTATCAGATGAAGCAAGATTTTCCAAGCTAAACATCGCATGCCAAGGCAAGAGGTTTAACATGCCAAGGCGAAGAGATGCATTTGTAAGAGGACCTCAAAAAATAACTTCAATATGAAAATAGAGGTAGACTACACTTGGCAGATGTTTTGAGCGTCCTTCAATAGAAAAAAAAAAATTTATGGATAAATTTATATGTTTGGTAGGGAGCTCATAAAAAATATTAATGTTTCTCGATTTTGGAATGTGTGGGTGCATTCATCTATAATGTTTGAATTTTTATGTAGAAATTGTTTCACAAGAAAATTTTGCTTGAGGGTAAGCTATACTAACGAAATTTTCACACTCCCAAAGGGTAAACGGCATGAGTTGGAATAACAATTACAGGTCCAATTTTTCAACCAAACGCTTGAGATTGAAATTTTCATTTGTCCAAGAAGGAAATTTATTTTCAATGAAACCAAACACACCGTAAATTTACAGGTCAACATCACTGAATTTTTTTTTTTTTTTTTAAAGGCAAGCAGAGTTTTTATAGGATCCCAGAACCCATAAAGATGCCGCAAGCTGGGTTTGAACTCATGACCTAGCTAGTGGTACAATCCGCCAAACTCTAACTGTTGAGTTGTCATGCCATTGGCCACTGAAGTTTTGTTAGTAGCAAATCCTGCCAATGCTTGTCATAGTCCTCTCTTTGATGCTATAATACAACCTACAACCAACTAATCTATTGCCCATTGATCTGCTACTTCTTGTCCAGTTTGCTGCAACTATTCTCGTATCAATTAGCACCATTAAAAAAACACTAAAATATCCATGAAAAAAAACTACACTTTATTATAAAAACGATTACAGATTGGCAGACACCGATTATCACCTTAGCAACAAGAACTTAAAAAAGTGCTGGGGTAAACCACATCGGTGTACCCCAAGATGACAACCGGTGCAGTTCAAAGGAAGGAGGAAATGGCTCTACAACATTACTCTCCATATTGAAAATACCGGCATCTTGATTCAAATCTCTGGTGAAATAAATGCAGTTACGTCTACAATGAGGGGAGTCACTAACCAAGACAGATTTGTGACTAATGAATAGAGCTTGGTCACCAATGCTGTTCATCTTCACATACTTTTGACATTGCAGATCTAACCTGTATAATTCAAATCCTTTTGTAGCTAGAGTAGTTTTAGGAAAGAAATCATTGGACGTGTTACGTTTAACCTCTCTGATGACTAGCACCAGTTCCCCAGATATTTCAACCAAATACTTATCTGGCATAGGAGCATCATTAGATTGTGAAGGAGGTGGTGATGGTATGTGAAGTTGTTGAGCTGTTGGGGAAGGAGCAAGATCCAGATTGTAAAATACAGTAAGATTGAATAAATGATCACACGAGTAGAAACTCCCCTTGTAATGTATGATGTCTCCAGTTCTGTCCATGCTCGGCACCAAAGTCCATTTGTCCTGACCTGATTTACAATAGGCTATTTTAGTACTTGTGAACCTCTTAAATATTGCCACGGCCATGTAATTGGAGGATGTAGGAATTGGTGACAAGATAATCTTTGAGATGAAATATTTCTGCATATATTTGCTACTATAGGTCTCGAATTTATTATTGAATCCCAAACATGTATACTCTCGCCCAGTATTGAAAGGATTGAAACCCAATACACCTGGAAAAGTGGTGAGGGGAGGAAGTTGGATTCGCACAGTAGTGAAAGGATTGTATAGAATGAGGGATGGAGAGTTGTTATCCAACAAAACAAGCCAACGTAACCTTGAGAAGCACCACAAAAGTGATAACTAGGAGGAGCCTTTGGTAGTAATATCAGGTAATAGTGATAATCGTATAAACACATCAATATAAGTTCGTGGGGATAATTATTACTATTGTTCGGTATGAGCAAGAGTGGTGTTGGGGATATTTGTAGGATGCGAGGATTGATGGTACGTGGTACAGAGAAAGAGCGCCAACTAACACAGATAGAACGGAAGTGAATGTGAGTGAGAAAGTGACGCGGGTGCTTGAACATTATTTCCTCGAGGATTTCATCAGGGAGAGATAACCAATCGCGTGTGCTAATGGAAAGATCAGGTTTAGAATCCGAGAGACCATCTGTCTCTTTATGCTTCTGTGCTGCTTTGTTCCCTTCTAATTCCTTTTCCCTTGATCTTGAGTTCTTCATGAGGGCAAACTAACCCTGCAAAGCAAACAAATCCGACACAACCAAGTTACCAGCATTTGATAACACACATATATATTTTCCTGTAAATTTGAGATCGTAGAATCTAACATATAACAAGAAAGAAAAGAATAAGAAAAAACATCGAAAACTCAATCAAAACAAAACCTGATCAGACTGAAACCAATTGAAACAAAAATAAAAATCAAATTGGGATGTTAGAAGATTGCTGCTATTTCATCATCTCCATTGTTATATTGGTTTTTAAGGATTTCTAATTTCTAAAACAAATATCTTTCCAAAATAATTATGTTGCTTTATTTCCTTATTTCTTTAAGTTTTCAAAAAATATTTTTGGCAACCTTGGTGTGCCATGGTGGATAGGCCCTATGGAAATTGTGGTCTGCTTAGTATGGTCAAGATATCTCATATTTGTGAAGTGTTACTCTCACTTGGAAACTAATGGGCATAGAAAACCTCCTTGTTTGAGTAGTAACCATGTGTCGCCTCATAGTCCAAAATACTTGCGGGATGATTAAGGTAGCTAGGAATTATGATAAATCCATAATCAATTACATTGGTTCTCTATGGGTCTTTTTTCTTTTTCCTTTCGACTAGAATCAACCATTTAACAGTAAAATATTCAAGTTATGGATGCCTTCGAGAAATAATAAATCATTTCTTCACCTGCATATGTACAATTAATTGTCTGTATTTTGAACAATATTATTTCAAAGTACAACATCATTATATGTCATGCATCATTGTTGCGCCTTATTGCGGAAACGGGTAGACACCAACAATTGCACACAAGTATTACAAGGATCCAATCAATTAAATAGAGCAACTAGCAATGAAATAATTAGAGAAAATCAAGAACATACCACAGGAGACACAAAATTTACGTGGTTCGGCGAATTGCGCCTACGTCCACGGTGAGGTGATTCCACTATATTCAAGAACAAGGTACAAGAAGATGATAATTCTCACACAATCTCTCAACAAGAGATGAAACAATTCCAGCAATTATCTTTCTCTATTCCCTATGCTTTACAGTTTTTCTACATGCAATAATAAAAAATCAGCTACAGTTCCTAGTATATATAGGAACAACAGTTTCCTGTTTCCTAGAATTTGTTTCATGTTCAAAAAACAGTTTTCAGAAGTCCAAACAGTTTCCTGTTTCAAACATGTTTCCTGTTTCACAAAACAGTTATGTTTCCTATTCCTGTTTGTGAAGCTAGCGAAACTTAACAACTATCCCAAGAGAGCCAAGTAGGTGAAGGTTCTACCTCAGGTCCCTGTCGGATTCGCAGGTCATATGATGAACACAACTCGGTTAATTATTGGGTCAGAAAAATAAAACACAAACATGACCTACTAGGAATAGGGTTGACACAACCCAACCCACTTGATATGTTTTAGCACAATGCTTCGACCTAACGAACGCATCTTGAAATGACTCAAAATCGACATGCAAACCCAAAATCGATCTACTAACCAGACACAAACTGACACGAAACGACTTATTTGACCTAAAAGTTAACAGTCAAAATGGGTCACCATGTCAAACCAAACATGACGGACCTTTGTAACAGATCAACTTGAAATGACACAAAAATAAAAAATAAAATACATATATATATATGATCGAACATGTTTTTGATTGTGTTATCTTGTTCGAGTCAAATGCTAGGTCTAATTCCTCCAGTGTTGGACTAGGGACTTCTAGTTAAAGCACTCGGTACACCACTTAAGATTATCTATCCGTTAACACATATAAATCTCTTGCAAAATAATTTGGCTTTCAAATATCAACTGAGACATTAATAACATTTTAAATGTCTACCAATTGTAGCTCAGTTGATCGGACATTCACTCTCCTTTTGAAAAGTCGTGGTTTTCACCCGATTATTAGACCAATTAGGATTTTGCTTAGATGGACTGGATCAGAAAAGGTCACGAGTTTAAGAGTCGCAAACTCCCAATTATTTCAATATTTTTTTTTAAAAGTAACATTTTAAATAAAATTGGGCTTGGACTATGGTCCATTGGTCCATACTCCAAACCAACTCAAGAGGGATACAAGATAGTTTAGTATGATTGAATCCTTACACAACTCCCTCTCACTCAGTGGCCATGGCTGCTGCTTCATCATCTTCTTCCTCTTCTGTGATCTTTAGAGGGGGTTTATCGTCATCTCCTCACACTAATTTCACTCATGGAAGAAGAAACCATAATGGGTTTTTTTCTCTAACCTTCCCAAGGTCCTCAGTAATCCTGCCCCGTGTCCCAATCACTCTCACGCTCGCTCGTCGCAAAAACAGCAACTCTCCTGTACCTTCTAATAAGAAGAAGAAGACCAAGAAGGTAAAGAACCAAAACACTCAATTTGTTCACAATTTCCTCATTCTCTGTTTATCAAGTAACTATAACTTCATTTCTTGTTGGTTTCATGTTTGAGTTTTGCTTTGGCTCCATTGAAATCCTCACAATTAGATTAAATTATTCATTTTGTTTCTTTGAGAAAGATGATTCAATCCATTGAGAAATTATAAATTATGGATTTTTTTGTTTTCAACTCAAATTGGGTTTAGTCTGGTCATTATTTTGTAAAAATTGGTTATTATAAGTAGTTGATTTCTTGTAATTCCGGGCTGAGAGGAGTGAGTTATGAGGGTATCTGTGGAGATTAAGCAACAAATTTGGGTAGTGAATTCAGTTTTTGGAAAACTAGGGTGCATAGAGTGCACTTGTAATCTCATTTGGGAGTTTGTGTTTCTTAGGTTTTGCAATGAATATGGAATTTGAGTAATGGGTAGAGACCAAACCATCTGATTATTGAAGAATGGAAATTGGATAATTTGCTTAACCCTTCTTAATTTATTGAGAATTCAATTTTATGGGCAAACATACCCTTAAGAACTTCACATTCCTAGCTACCTACCCTGTCGAAGATACACTTTCAGCAATTAGAAGGAGAGGTGTAACTGTGTTAGAGCATCTCCTATGGTAACAAAACCACTCACTTAGGAGTGTCTCCAATAGCTTAGTTTAGTTTTATGTAACCTACCAACCATCTATAGTAGCGCCACTCGTAGGTATGCAACACTTTATTTGCTGCTCAACATTGCCTATCCTATTTCATAGTGGTAGCAATATGCTAAACTCTAGACAAAGTTATTTTAGTTTATATTTCATTGGAGATACCCAGAGTGTATTTCGATTCAGCCAATACACTGAATCTAGAAACAACTTACCATTAGAGGTGCTGTTAGAGGGGAAGATTATCTCTGATTTGAGTTGCATGGATATGGGTGTGGTGTGACACATATGTGGGTTGTCAAACAGTGAATTTTAAAGAGAAGATCCAGGGCACGAGGTTGTGCTTGTTGATTCATATAATTTTCAACGTAATAAATATAAAATTTACAATATATGGAATCTGTTTTGACAATAGGTTATATTTAACTAAGAAATTGCAAACAATCTTGAATAAAAAATATAATGCAAGGCTATATTTAGAGTAATATTTTCTCATGTAGGTTATATATCTAAAAACTGAAAAAAGACAGCACCAAAGGCACCAAACCAAATGCACTCTCCCCCTGCACAATCTAATGCTCTGAGCATGTAGCAAATGAACACATTGTTGTTTCACATGAAAGAAGAGACGTGTGGCAAAAATGTCACACATCTTGAAACTCGTTTGCATGGATTTGTGTGGGTTCTAGATTTGCACTCATGGATGCACCAAATGTGCACACCTGCAAATATGCACCCCGATCAGTATAGGTTTTTTTTTTTTACATATATTTGCTGCAAAAGATGATTAGGAGGGGGTTACTTCTAAAGCATGGCCCTGTAATACAGAATTTCTTTACCGTCAGTTTAATTTGTGTTATGTGTAATGTGTTTCTGCAGTGCATATGTATGTGGATCCCTCTGACATATTTAAGTTGGGAAGCATATCACATGCAAGTTTAGAGAGATTACTTAGGCGAGTGAGAATTTTAAATTCAATATCTGTTGTAACCATCACTTTAGAACTTAAACTTGACATGTTAGGTGATGGGAAGTAACTAAACATGCAAGTTCTTTTGGATCGATGTCGACCACCTGAGCTGCAATTTATGAGATTGGCACTGTGTTGTTGCTCCAAACCACCTATACTCATCATTTTCTTTAATTTTAAAACTTTACTTGGCATATTCCTTCTTGTCGGTTAGGCTTTGTTGCTGCCAAGTGCCAACCGACAATATATAATTTGTTAAGTTTTAACTGGCATCTTTATTGGTCGTTTCTTCAAGTATTCTCTTGACATGATATTCCTGGTTTAACGTTTAACATCCGAGCGTTTTTAGTCGGTGCCATAACTTGAGCTTCAGTTACATGTCAAAAGGTCCTGGTGACATCTATTACGATTATCGATGTACATTATTTTGCTCTTTTAGTATTTACTTCAAGTTTCATTTGAATATACTGGCAGAGGTTGCCTGAAAATGATGATGCAGGAGGGGAGCGTTTTGATGACGATGCCGTTGAGGCACTTTTTGACCAGCTCGAAGAAGATCTTAAAAATGATCTAGGTTCAGATGACGGTGATGATGAGATAAGCGAGGAAGACCTCGCAAGGCTTGAACAAGAGTTGGCAGAAGCATTTGGCATCAGTGCTGCAGGAGAAAATGAAGATAATACAGATAACGACATTGAAGATGAAGATGAAGATGAGGAGGAGGAGGAGGACGACGAAGAAGAAGAAGGAACACTGCCGAAGCTAAAAAATTGGCAACTGCGACAATTGGCTTATGCTTTAAAGATTGGTCGCAGGAAAACTAGTGTAAGTCTCCTTTCCCTCTGCACATATATCTTCTGCCCATATTTTCTAATCGTCGTGCTCACTGATCAGATGTTGCATTGATAGCATGTGCTATTTTTGCTTGTGCAAGTGAGAAAAAATCTATTTGCCACCTGCAAGATCTTCTACCCTGAAATCAAACCACTCAGACATTGATTAGAGATCTTAGTTCTATGCATTGACATCTTTATTCTTGATCAAACGAGCTACATGACAAAATGTTTTCTTTGTCCGGTGGTATAGAAGTATATAGGGATATGAATTCTAGGATTTACGAAATCCAAATGTGGCTCCACTAATGATCCTGATCACTAAGCTAATTGGATTCTCTCAGGAAAGTTGAAATACGAGAATAACACAGAAAATGCCTATTTGTCAAAAGACATCCAATCAAATTGAGTTGTCTGAGTGGATTTTTTATGTGATATAAATTGGGTTCGTAGGTTTTGATACATCATTTCTGCTTTGGTTTTAAAAAGGAACTTGGCAGTATGGTTCTATTTGCCGCTTAATTCCCATATTTGTTTAATCTAAATGTTAGAATAATCAAAAATTGAATCTTTAGGTTTGATCCATCTTATGGTGGACCAGTGGTGGTCTTTGCCCATGCTTGTCTGTACGTGTTCTGCTATGTACAATTCAAGCTGATTATATCCAACAGTTATGATCTTATTTCTCCTAAACACGTGACCATTTGAAATATTTATTTAATTCTACGCTTTTAGTTTCTATTATCAGACATGTGGCCAGGTTTGTATCACACATGCACACCCACACACATACACACGAAAAAAAAGGAGGTATCTGCATCCTTGGTGTCTCTGTACATTTTTCTTAGTGCTAATTTTTGAAGGTGGTTGTCCTAGGTACACATACATCGGTCAGTGATTACCATTAAGAACCCATTTTTCAGATGTTCTTAACAATACTGTTGTATATCTTCTCTCAGATAAAAAATCTTGCTGCTGAGGTTTGCCTCGATAGGGCTGTGGTCCTTCAAATCCTTCGTGAACCCCCTCCAGAACTTGTATTGCTTTCTGCTGCTTTACCCGATAAAATTGAGCCTCCAACTTCAGAAGCTGAAACTAAACCCATGGAGACTATGACAGAACCAATAGAGGATGTTGTGGAACCTGAGTCTCAGGTTAAATTGCCTGTCCATGCCATGCAAAGCAGATGGTCCATGCAAAAAAGACTAAAGAAAGTGCAAATAGAAACCCTTGAAAGAGTTTATCTGCGATCAAAGCGGCCCACTGTAAGTAACTTATTTATGCTTGCATCATGATGTGAATAGGATGAATATATTACTCGCTAATAATTATATATTTGTAGCTTCATTAATCTTGATCTACCAACTTTGTTTTTTTTAACCTGCCAACTAGTTCTTGCTCTAACAACTTGCCGTCTTGAGGTTATTTTCTGTTATTTTTATTGGTTGTTGACTTACCATTCAGCAAAAACAAGAGATTATCTGAACCTATAAAGTAGATTTGACTTACAATCCAGCAAAAACAAGAGATTGTCTAAACCTATAAAGTAGACTTGCATTTCATATAAGTAATACTTTACTGTAATTAGTCATTTTAATATCTAGTTCACAATTTCTTCTTTTGACTTGTTAACGCACCCGCTTTATTGATCAAAGAGCCATATTTTTTTATTATTTAAAAAAAAAGCATATAGCAAATCAAAGAGCCACAGTTAGGAAACACATTATGATTGATAGTCTGTCAACAAATTGATAAGTAAGAACATGTTACAGGATGTTATATATCCCACTTTATATGGTTTATTTACGTTTATGATTTTCTTTAAGAAGCAACTTTAGTTTAGACCTTGTGCTCAAAACAGTATCAGCAAGACTCGTTGTTTCTTCGTCTTAATCTTGTACTTTGCAGTTTTCAGTTATACAATGATATGTTTCAGTGTTTCCATTTAGCACAGCTATGTTAGCATGTGCAGTGCTACTTATATTTTATTTCACTTGGGAGTTTCTTATGACATTTTTTGGTTTGATAAACCATACTTTTATGAAGAATTGGATTTGTACAGGAAAGCTAGAATGAGAGTTTTAGACTGTTCAAATAGATGATGCCCCATGTCTTGCTATAACTGAGAATTCCATTTAAATGATTTTTTCCATAAAAGGCGGTCTTTGTAATAAAAGCTAAACCTAATTTCTTGGCCTTGGACCTTTTGTTTTCCCATATTCCACCCTAGTACTTCATTTCATAAAATTTTCTACCTACCCATCCACCTATTGGTATTTGTATAGCATACTAGTGGGTCTACACCAGCAATAGGCATGTTGCTTAAGCCTCATTGGGTTCTGAATTCTAGATTGTTATATATTTTGAGACATATTCCCTTAATTTGTGAAAGTATTTATATATTACTCACGATCCTTGTTTTTTAAAAGAGCAAGGGAATAACAAGATTATGTTTTGCATAGGAAATGAATTTACGGGGTATATTTTTGGGGAACGTATTTAAGGGTATTTCTTGAATCAATTAATAACCTTAAACTTCTACATTGTTGAAGAAACTCTTAGGAGTGAACTCCTACATTATCAGTTATAATAGCAAGCATGTTCCTGCAATATCTTAAGCATCAATTGTTCAGGGACACTCCTAGTCGGCCAGTCATATAGATCTTGCTTTGATCACACTGTTAAGTGTACTGAAATACTCGTCTGTGTTTTTATAATGTGTCAAATATCCAAGTTCTCACGTGTATTTATGGCCATGCAGAATGCCATGGTCAGCAGCATAGTTCATGTGACGAATCTGCCACGAAAAAGAGTCGTGCAGTGGTTCGAGGAAAAGCGAGCTGAAGAAGGGGTTCCCAATCAACGTACCCCATACAAACGGTCTTCTCCTGAAACCATGATTACCAACTAATCTGTAAAATGAAAATGCACTGAAGTTTTGCTCTGTGGTGATATTCTATATATTATCTTCTTTTGAATATTTTCTTTTGCTAAACTGTTATTGTTGCTATCAATCTGATATCAGCATGCGAATGCTTTAGATTTGACTGAACCGAACATGACTTGGTCTAGCTCTTGACTTTGAATTTTGAAGAATAAGCAGTTGCAGCTTCACTCTTAATAGTATTGACTTCTTATGGCAGCTGATTAGATCAATATCTTCCCTGCGCTTTAATTATATGCTTTCTTAGTTACACAACGACTATCATCTTTAGGCAAACTGCAAGAAACATGCAGGAATATTTTGCTTATGATGTTCATTGGTTACACATTAGGAGTGATGTGTGTTCCCTGAATGTATCTTAAATAACCCGCTGGCGGGTATAGTTTGCGCTGTCTGGTCAGTCTTTCCATCTCAGTATCTATAAATTGTATCTGTTAGTCCTTTATGAGTGATGGAGAATTGGTGGAGATAGATTGAGAGAGACGAGTAAAAAGGATGAAGAGGTATTGAACAACATTATTATGGGGTTCCCTGAAAATTATTATATACCCAAAAGTCTTCTTCTAAATCTTGTTTTCTGATATTGGTTGGCAAGATAAATCATTTAGTCCACATTATGGGAGTCAAAGTTTGATCCTCAAAACCCCAACATTGCCACATGGTCCTTAGCTAAGTTGGCCCTACAAAAAAAATTTTGAAATATCTTTTTATCAACCCATATCACAAAATTCAGCTTGGCTCATGATTACTAACCCTTGGATTCAAACAAATTTGACTAGGAACCAGGATTACCCCTCCAGATCAGATCTATTAGATGAGGAAGAAACCATATGGAAAACAAGTTTGGGAATAAAAGATTTAGTGTGTTTGTGGTTGGTTTTGGTTCCAAAGGGGTTGGCCAAACAAGAATGGGTAGTATGCCTAAATGTCTCACCTGTTAGCCAAGGACTCAAAATCTTTATAGATAGAAATCTGCATAGAAGGATATTTTGATCAGATTTTTCGAAGCGCCTATAGGCATACTGAGGCTCGGATTAATCCCTCTCAAATTTTTAGTATTATTTTATCGATGACCATATCAACTATGTAGGCATGGGATCATCATCTTTTGTCAAAAAAACAGAGAAACCTCAAGAACAAAACAAAGTGGATAGGCACAGATGAAGACGTAGACGCGAGGAGTTGGGATAGGATAGGGTGGGGTGGTCCATGAAATTCAACTATGCTGCAAGTCACAACAATGTAACTCCTTGCCTGCAACACAAGATAGGTACACCCAGTCGCTAGGTGCCTGTCTTACTCACTGTCCTTCCTTATTAGGTATAATGATTCTGGCCACCTAAATGCTCTCTCATCCCATGCTCCAATTGAGCAATTGGATCATATGTTTGATCCCTTTATAGGATATTGGTAGTCAGCCTAGGTTAAATTGGTTTTGTTTCCTAGTCTCTAAAGAGTCTTACAAAGGATCATTATTGGATATATTTGATGTCGAGAATCGACTTTCGGTGTTAAATATTCTTCAGAAAATCATTAGACGGCCTTTCAGGATGAGAAACGTTTAGTCGTTTCAGTGTAGGAATTAGTACCTGTGAACTCGATTGTTAACTCTCACTAAGTGTGTTTACACCATGTGATATCAGGTTTTGGATTAGGGATGTCAATGGGGTGGATCTGAAACGACACTTAATTACACTGCAAGCATCATTGAACATCATAATCTCAAACTGTAATAAATTAATGACTGACATACGTAATTTGATTAACTTAATAACTTAAGATGAATGTGTCAAATGTCTTTGAACATTGGATGCTTCAGGAAATAAAAAATGTCCTTGCGTTCTGTGTAGGCGAAAACATCATATTCACTCATAAACAAGGCATCAGATGGAGTTGAGCTTTTGCCTAAATTGCCTAATAAATCAAAACTCTAATGATCTAAGCTGAGGTGTTCAAATCGATTGATTGAATCCTTCACTAAGAGTCTCCATTGAGTTCTGATAATAGTCTATTAAATACTGAAATCTATTTTTTTATTTTTTTTTGGAAAGCGAGCGAGGGTTATTTATTGATCGTTATTTATTGGAAAGCGAGCGGGGGTTAAATACTGAAATCATAACGAAACATGGATCATTATTGATCGTTAGATCATGACAAGGCGGCCATCCATTGCTGTCAACAGGGGTGTGTGTTGGATCAGCACCAATTGACAATGAATCAGTCAAAAATATACAAACAACCTATAGCCAAAAGACAAGAAATCAATAAACATCATTATTATAATAACGCGCGATTACAGATAATTACCTTATATTTGTCATTATAAGTTTGTAACAGTAAACAGGAATCCTTAAGTTATTATAACATGAAATTGTCTTTGTATTGACCCACTCTCCTTCCCATGCTCTTCATGGATGGTTTACTCCCCCCCCACCCCTTATTTATACACAAAACTCTAAACAGGAAGTCATGTGGACATAGAAATTCACAGTTGTTCACCAAGATAATGTTCTAGACCAGAAAGAGAGGAAGAAAGACAGATAGGAGGTCTAATGGATGCTGCAGGAGGTTTACAAAGATCTGTAACTTCATTTCGAAGACAAGGTTCTTCAGGACTAGTATGGGAAGATAGATTTGCATCAGGTGAACTTGCGAAGAAAGAAGAAGAACTAAATAACGAGGGGAAACCACAGCCAATCAGGATTGAACGTAACCGTTCAGGAGGAGCTCGGGGATATCGAACTGGAAAGGTGACTCCTTCTCTTGATCCACCTTCACCTAAGGCGTCTGGATGTGGTGGACTTTGTGGTGTTTTTTCCAAACCTGCTCCTACTAACCGACCCAAATCGAAAAAAACAGGTAAACGTAAGGCATAATTGTCATGCAAGTTTGCTGTTGTTGGTGGTGATTGAATTCTTGTTATTCCAATTCAATTCATCAGAAGCTTTGTACCACCATATAAACTGAATATCTTTTGTTTGGGTTATGTGTTCTTGGTAATTTTTCTTCTCTATAGCTTTTAGAGATCAGGTGTCATGTATGGTTGCATCTAGTCCTTGTATATTCAACGTTTTGGTTTAAGTTTTGAAAAGAGGATTTCGATGTACAAACTAAACTTAATTCAAAAATTCTCGTATGAATCCATACTAAGATGCCTACATCCCCGACTTCCTTTCTCCTTATTGAAGTAACTCTGTGTTCATCATTTTATCGATTTGGATACAGAATTGCTTTCAGAAGTCTTTCTTTTCATCCTCCTATTGCTTCTTCTTCATCTGGGATGCTGCAGTATTTACAATGATGTTCAGATTTCATCCTGACTTAGCTTTCCCGATCTTAATTTTTCTAGTTTTGAATTTCATTTGGTTGGTTCGAGTTACAATCTGTTACACTATACGATACCTATACCGACATAACGATTATTGATTCAATCACTTATTGGCAAGCATGATTAACTGCAATAGTAGTAGAGCATGATAATTGATTATAAGCATGTCACCAATCACCATCACTTAGCTTGTCCTTATCATTTTTTTTTTCTTAATAATCATCACCCGTGATCCTAAAATTGTTTAGCATATTCAAAGGATCGATGATTACTTGCCGCCCTATCTTAATTTCCTAATAATATTTTAACAAGACAATTTTGATGGAGACGCAGCCAGCCAGCCAGTGGTTGGAGTTTAATTGTTTGCAAATAATTTAGGTCATTAGCACATCAACGATTCTAGCCGGTCTTGTTTGCTAGCATTTTTTTAGCTTTTTTGGGTTTTTTTTTTTTACACTTTTACCCATTTTATAGATAGTGTTTGTGGTTGTGTTTTAAAGAGAATGGGTAAAAAATGTAAAAACATCAAAAGAAATAGCAAACATGGCTGACTAGACTTACTCTTAGCACAATCAAGTTTTACGTATGATTGAAATTTTATCGATTAGCATTCAATTGTGTAATAGTGTATAGAATATGTATGAGGCAAATGAAGTTTGAGCATTGACTATAGAGCTTTGCTAGCTGTCGAGGAAACGAGCGAGGGAAATGAGGTGGAGGGGGTGGAAACCGTCCACTCTCCTCGGGATGCGCGCGCAAAAAGTCAACGCATGTATCCCGAGGGGTGTGGACGGTTTCCACCCCCTCCACCTCATTTCCCTCGCTGGTTTCCTCGCTCATTTCCTCGACATCTAGAATTTTTGTTGACTATACTCATTAGGTGATGTAGAAATGGCGAATCTAATCATATATCAAACGCAAGACAAAGGGTGAAACTCCAATGTATATCATTGTGTGCCACTGGCACAACTACATTGTAAATCCACCTAAAAAAATTGAGTAATTCTAGGGAACTCGCCTTGATAGCTCGCCTGACTGTCCGGACCCTCTCAGGCGTGCTTGAGAGGGTGGCTTGCACGTGAACCCAAAATCACAAGTGTTATGGATTGATTGAGAACGTGACATTTTCAGTTTAAATTCAGTGAACCCAAATTCACGTGAACCCAAAATCACAAGTTTTATGTAGTGAATCCATAACACGCTCTCAAGTCTGCCATCCATTCATAATTTAAACTGAATTTGGTGAAACCGAAAATCACTCTTTCTTCACTCTCTCTCTCTCTCTCTCAAGTACAATCTCCCTGTTGGCTTGCTGAAGTTGCAGCAGTGAGTGGTGGTGGTACCTTACCTTCTCTTCTCTTCACAAGATAGGGTTTGCAGGGCTTTGGATGGGTTTGTTGGCTGCACAAGCTTCATGTGCCTCATTCATGGTGTATGTGCTAGTCACCACAGATTGGGTTGTTCAAGTAGAAAGAGCAAGACAGTTAACACAAACTCCATTGACTGCTGCTATTACAACACCAACATCAACATATCCTTTTACTAAGGAAACTAAGAAGGTTGCTAATTTGGAGGAAATTGGTATGCACTACTGAGCTTGATGGGGTCTTGAAGTCAGCCTCACTAGAAACAGACCCTCTAATAAAATCCACTCTTCTAGTAAATGGATGATCAGAGTTCTTTCTCCAAGTTTTGGGTTCACGTGCAAGCCACGGTGGAGAGGGAGTCCCTCGAGATGCGCGCTGATGCTGATCTCGAGGGAGATGGATGGTTACACCCATCCCTCGCTGGTTTCCTCCACGTTTAGAAAAGCCCAAAAAAGAGTAGTCCATGGACTTTTTGTTCAGACTATTGCGCTTGAAGTCATGTGCAACTCAGGTTGACAAGTCTATAGTTTAATGGAAGCAACACAGCAAGAGAAGTCAGTGAAGGCAATTGAAAAAGTGCAGTGCAGAGAAACAAAAGAGAGACTGTGTAGTGTAATGTATTTGATTACACACAGGTTTTGGTTGGCTTGATTCCTTTGGTCGTATCAGGGAAATTCTTACCAAATATACCAAAAAGGCAATAATACTCTATAGTGGTGGAGCCACGACGACAACAAGTCGGTGAAGTTTGGATGTTTCGACATGATTTTCAAAGAGATTATAGTTTATTCACCGTATAATATTTTGTCAAGATTATGAACTTTTTGTTTATTTAGTCTAGTTATGTGAACTATGGATTCAAGGAAAGTGAAGGAAATGGAGAAGAAATTAGAATAGGAACTGCAAAACTATTTATGTATACTGAGAAACCGTGCGTAGAATTCAACTTCATTGTTTGGCCCTGGTTAAGTATAACATGAAGAATATCTTAGTGATCATCCACATGCTATCTGTACCAGCCACAGGAATATCGTAGGAACTCAGATTAGACTAGGGATGGCAATGGGGCGGGTTCAGTAGTTTTGTTTACGTGTTATCAAATTGGGTCTTGAAATTAACAAAATGTTAACAAACACCTGCACCATTGCAGCCCCTAAAATATTGGCCAGTGTCTCAGACTCTCAGGTGATGGAGTCGAAAGGCAGAGCAACAAGCATGAAATCATGGATATTGATCACCATATGCTACGTATTTTACGAAATGAATATGTTAACATTTATTTGGCAAAGATTAGAACAATATATAGTCAGTATACATGCATGTATTTGTTTACGGTAGTTGCAAGTCGAGTAACTGAAGTCCAACACCTACAAGAGTAGGATATATATATAACTCAAAGGTATCGAAAAAAGAAGGAATTGCCACAAGATGTATTGTTTTTCTTCAGATTTATCCACGTATAAAACTAAAATAATGCACGGTAAAATAGACCATTCGATCTGATGTATATATTGATAAAAGCTCATTACAAGGAAAAGAAAAAAAAAAAAGGAAATTTACAAGTCACAACACAATACGTCGATGAACAGAATCAATATGAACTTTATCACTGAGTAATTGAACCTATGTATTTGTTCCATAATCAATCTAATGATTTCTGAACCTTTGTCTTAAAAATCAGAATATAAATTTTCTCCATGGAGAAGTAAAGGAAACACCCGGTCGAATATGTCACAAATGACCCGAAACCTGAACCTACGATGCAATGCCATGCTGGTCCATGTACTTGATCAAATTCCTGCCACCGTAAACATACATAAATTTAAAATAAATAAGGGATGTATTGATAGAAATGTTTGGTACAATATCTAACAAAAATATTTCCAAGAATGGAACAGTAAGAAAGAATGGGAGATAACATTAGTATGGACTAACCTTCTTCATGTTAGAAGCCATGTGCTTAGAACTGAACTTCTCTAAGCTGTCATAAGTGCGCCGAGCGCATCTAAATGCGTGAACCTGCATGTACCCTGGCATATCAACAGCTAGAACCTTCACCTGAAGGAACGAAACCACCGATTTTAAGCTACTTTCTACATGTGATACTGATTTCCTTGCTTCTAAATACTTTGAAACAGATTTCCTTCCCTCCCCATAATCTGAAACAGATTTCCTTGCTTGTACATATTCCGGGACTAATGATTTCCTAGCTCCTACATAACCCGAAACTGATTTCCTTGCCTCTACATACTCGGAAACTGATTTCCTTGCTTTTACATACTCTGAAACAGATTTCCTTCCCTCCCCATAATCTGAAACAGATTTCCTTGCTTGTACATATTCCGGGAGTACTGATTTCCTAGCTTCTACATAATCCGAAACTGATTTCCTTGCCTCTACATACTCAGAAACTGATTTCCTTGCCTCTATGCATTCTGAAACTGATGTCCTTGCTTCTACATATTCCGGGAGGACTGATTTCCTAGCTTCTACATTACCGGAAACTGATTTCCTTGCCTCTGCATATTCTGAAACAGATGTCCTTGCTTCTACATATTCTGGGACTAGTACTGACTTCCTTTCTTCCACACGTTCCGAAACTGACTTCCTTGATTGTACATATTCCTTTTCCTTAGCATTTTCATTCTCCTTCACTATCTTCGCGCTTTCCACATGAGTTTGGCTTTTAGGCCTACCTAGACCCCATAACCACGAAGAAGTCTTCTTCTTCACCGGTGCTATATCAGGCTTAGGAGTGCGATTTCCAGGCTGCCAATTGTAAAAACTCATGGATTGAATCCCTCTCCTAGGACTCTTCTTCTCATTGGAGTCCATAACTAAGCTTTAAACTTGAAGTACTTCCATGGATTAGCTATAATACAATGTTGCAAGAAAAAGGTACATTTTCTTTATATTGCTTAGGAGGAATATAAAGGTGAACCCCTTCTTGGAATCATTAGTTTAAGGGGAGGAAATCAATTAAGATAAAGAGAGTCATTAGGCAAACCATGTGCAAGTGATTGAGAGGGATTTGATATACTTTGTTTTCAAGATTTTGTGGTGTAGATTCATTGGGTCTAATATGAGCATATTTGTCTAATGAGATGGGATGGAGAGTTGGCACATATAGGGACCCCCCAAACCTTGTTTTTGTCTCTTTTATTAGGTACCCCTCCCCATTAGGGTTTCTGGCTCCCTCTGCACATTTTAGTTAGTGTTATTGACTATAGTCCACAAGCATCTTTTTTAATCATTGGGGAATAAAATGGGGTGGATTTTGGATCAAATTATAGCTGATGATCCAAGAAAAGTATTATTGAAAATGGTTGTCAATTATCAGACAATTTTTGTTTAGATTGCAAAGTAGGGGTGGGGTGGAAATGGGTTGGATTTAAGTTTTGCATTTTCACTAATTCCCTAATCATGAATATATATATATTTTTTTTTAATTATTAAAACTAGATCTGAGGATGAGGATGAACATGGTTTCGACATATTGATCTTGATGGATGGAGAGTTTTATGGGTAGATTTGAGACATCATCAGCCAAGGTGTTGTTGTCAAGCA
The DNA here is from genome assembly GCA_963556465.1 of Berberis vulgaris. Taxonomy (NCBI): domain Eukaryota; kingdom Viridiplantae; phylum Streptophyta; class Magnoliopsida; order Ranunculales; family Berberidaceae; genus Berberis; species Berberis vulgaris. The sequence goes on from OY747130.1 coordinate 83,723,057, forward strand.
TGTATGATTTTTCATCACAGCTTTGTATATTTAATGGTTGTCAAACAATTGTTCAAATGTAGCCATCGTAGTAGTAGTGCTGATTAATCTCGCAAGATGGCAAGGGAGAAAATTTATTTTAACTTTATAAATTTATTTTCCGTGCTAAGGTTGGGGGTGTTGATTTATACAATATGAATCAATGTTGAGATTTTGCAGAAAGAGAAAGGAGCAAACAAATTATTAGTAATGGTGAATTAATTGTGATTTTCGCAAATAATAATTTGACTGAAATAGATAGATTTTTTTTCAATTGTGAATTGGGGTTATACAAACTCGGAGCTAGAAAGGGAGGTTCTTTTTAGATTTATTAGAAGACTAATATCCATAGGTTGATTGTTTCGCTCGTGTATCTTTCAAAAGAGAAAGAGATCCCTGAGAGAGTTCTTCCATGGATCCGAAAAAGAGTACTTGGATCAATGAAAGAGAGGTTCAATTGTGATATTGTAACCTATTCTATAATTTCATGAGGATGGTAAAAGGTAAAAAGTAATTCATAATGGGCCTAATAAAGGAGGTTTAATGGGCCCAAAATCACTATCAAAACAGAACTACAATATCCATTAAAGGTGGGTGCACTTATACAGTGGGGCCCCATTAATCCATCAGTGTTAAATTGGGCCCCATGAAACAGTGGTCATTATTTCATAAACTTGGCTACTTCCACCACCTCACAATTCTTATGGTTAAAAAACAAATTCAGAGATACTGAAGTTTTGGGCCTTTAAGGCCCATTTGATCAGGTTTGTAGGGTTTCCACTTTATAGCTTTCAATTGTAACCATTTTTTTCAGGATTTTGTGTGCATTTTGAGTAACAAACAACTATTCATTAATAATGCACTATACCTTGTTTTTAGTTCAATGAATCAAGAGGCCCCCCCCCTTGTAATAAGGGGGAAATCTTATCGATATATCCACCATAAATTAGAAGCACCTGCTTCGGGCCCATCATCGATCCATTAAAATCTACCCAACATCTTGATGCATCTTCATAAGTAGATCGAGGAATTTTAATGACGAGTTTAAGCAATTTTGTTCACCTAAGTGGAGCATCACATACTAGGGGTGGGCATCCCATCTCGCGATTCCGATCTCGTCCCGTCCCAATTTTTTCGGGTCTTAATGGGATTGAATAATTTCATCCCGATCCTGTCCCGTCTCGATCTAGAATGGGATGGGATGTGATGAAGATTTTAAATCCTGCCAATCTCATCTCGTCCCGAGCTAATTTTTCAATATTTATTCTTAATATTTTTACATGAGAACAAATAAACCAACTAGAAAACTAAGGAAAAATGAAGAAAAAAAAGAAGTTGAAATCAGTGTAATTGATATTAGTCTATATCTACAACTAATTGATATTGTGCCCTCGTCAACATCTTTTTCTCCAGAAACGAGTGATTAAATGATCTTTAACTCGCTGTTTAATCCATATTATTGGATGTATGGCACTAAGGACGTCTTGCTCACCTATTTGATATGTATGGAAACATCTGTTTTGGTTTTGGAGGTATGGAACACAGTGAACAAAGTGTTGCAGCAGCGGAGACAGTTTCTTCCCATTATGAAGCTGTGACGGTGATGGAGTCAATAGGTTAAAGTTGCCAACCGTTGTTTAAAGTGTCAAAGGGTTGGATTCAATCCAATAGAAGAGAATCTCAACTACTGTATTATAATGCATTTCACATTTTTGGAAGGTAGTTTGTATCTCATATGAAATGCCATTTCTAAAATAAGCAAATGGAGGTTACATAGTTTATGCTAATTTGGGCAAGAATACTCACTTCTTTATAACAAATAAATCTTAATAATATTTTTACATGAGAACAAATAAACCAACTAGGAAACTAAGGAAAAAAGAAGTTGAAATCGGTGTAATTGATTTTAGTTTATATTTGCAACTACTTGATATTAGTCTATAGCTGATCTCGTTCCGTCCCGAACCCGTTTGAGATGGGACGAGGTCGGAATGGAGTTTTTCCCATCCCGTCCCATCCCGATCTCGCATGAACGGGATAGGTCTATCTCGTCCCATCCCGTCCCGTGCCCACCCCTATCACATACTTTAGTTGCGATTGGAAGTGAGCACCTAGGGTGCATTTGGTTGGATGGAAAAGAAAAAAAATTTATGAGTAAAAAAAAACTTCTTCAGGTGTTTGGTTGCAAAATTGGACACGGAAAAGGAAGTTTGAACTCGTTAGTGTGAACATTTTGCCTATGATTTTCTAATCAAACGAGTCTTAAGTGTTCAAATTCAACATGAATGGGACAAAAATTGTCAATGAAGGTACCAGCTCAGCGATAGGCCTGTGAATGATGACCTTGCTGAACCAAAAGAGAGTGAGAATCTTGGGCGGTTCTCGGACCTGAAAATGGAGTTTTTGTTCTTTGTCTATTTATAAAATGTTTTATATCTCACTTTGATTTGGTGCTCATACTTTGCTTAGCCAGGTCCGAGACAAGATTTAATTAGGGAATTGTTGTGGAGGATGAGTTCAGCTTGTAATATGTTTAGAAACTTGTTTTTTTTTTTACATTTTCATGGTGTCTTGACAATATTCCTTGCTTTATGAATGTTTTTCTTTGTATTTTGTTTATTTTCTTATCTTCAATAAAAATCCTTGTATTTGGACCAAAAAAAAAAAAGTTTGAAACAAGGTTTAAGGTGATAGGTCTATGGTATCTTATTTTTCCTTGATTAATTTGAGAGAGAACTGAATTTTAAGTGAAGGGCCTCAAGTATTAAGGAATGGAAAAGTTAAGTGATAATAAAGAGATTACAATCAGCCAATGCCAATCAGGGTTTTAAAAAAAATCATAGACTATAATGGTAACTACATGATTTTTTTTTTTTAAATCTCTTGATCCCTCCCACCCCAAATGTTATCGATAGGGTTTGAATCATAGACCAATGGTTCCATCCGCTCAAGCCTACCGCTGATAATAAAAATATATTTACAATGCTAGTTCATAGAACTTTGTAAGGTTAGGGTTAGTGTCAAAGCATGCAACCTTGGTCTTAATGTGTCTAGACCACAGTACCTATATGGATAAAAAGTTCCTTTCAACATTAAGGCAAATGGAGTGAAAGAGTAAGGCAACTTCTTTATAGACTCCCTTTAACTTCTACAAGTTCAAGTTCATAGTAAATGCAATTTTATATCCTGCATTACTCTTCAGTCTTCTCCCATCACACTTTGTTCTTCTCAATCCAAATGGTGGTAAGAAAATGGCAGAAATGGGGGGCTCCTTCCAGCCAAAAACAGTTCTTGATGATCATCTTGTTGCATGATCACTTGTTTTGGACTGAAGGGAGCTCCTATTTCTTCTTCTTTCATATGTTCGATTGTTTTGCAACATTGATCATCAATTCTGATTCCTTTAGAAGATGATGGTAAGTTGTTGCATTGTTCCTTTCTTTACGAGTTAAAATGTTAAAAAAACCAAATTAAGTAGGGTTGTCAATGGGATACCAGCTCAGCGGTAGGCTTGTAGTGAATGGAGAGGTTAAGGGATTAAAAAAAAAAAAAAAAACAAGTGGGGTTTGAAGATTTTTAAATATATGATTTTCTGATCGCGACCAATCGAATGAATACAACTTAGAGTTTAATTGTACATACTAATCTATAGTCATTGTGTACAAGTACCATTTGTTTTTTTGAACATATAAATCTCAAAAAATATAGGACTTGTAGCTATCTTATGAGTTGTAACTATCAAGTATTAACAAGTTGTACATACTAGTTTTTATTGACACTATAAGTTCACTCCATCCGTTTTATAGACTTTGACGTTGATGTATGTTGGATATGCTCTCTTTATCAACTTAAGCTTTTAGAGAAGTTGGCAATTTAACAATTTTAAACTGAAAAGAGCTCCTAATTTTTCTTTTTTTCGTTGATTCGGTATTCACTTAATTTGCAAAATTATCAGCAATATTCTTCTCTTTGGAAGATCATAAAAGATGAGTGATGGTAAGTTCTTTGGTATATTTTTTAACTCTAATAATTTGTTAGAGTTAAAATACATTTGGCATTGTCATTAATCATTATGATCATAATGATAAACCTAATTGACACTAAATAAGGAATATGATCATTTGATGCAGTATACCCTACCAATTTGTTATATAGAATAGAAAAAAGAGATTATAGGGGATGTTGTAATTAGCATATCTAATGGACCCATTTGAATCAGTCTTCCTTGGCTTCTTTCTTTCTTTATTGGTTGAGATCCATGTCTCGATCACCTGCTTCTAAATTTGTTTCACACCATATTCGACATATTAGATTGACTAACTATTGTTGAATTAACTGATAAAAAAATACCAAAAAGTTATGGCCTCTTAGCAATAAACTTTACTCAGTTTTCTAACTTTTATTGTTGTGAAACAATGACTTGAAAAGTGGGTGAAATATATTTATCAAATGCTATGGAGTTAACAATAAATTTTAATAGCATGTTGACCCGAGATGCCGTCGGCTGGGATTGACCCCGTAATCTAGTGATATCATCCGTTACTGCTCAACCACTGAGCCATCACACATTTGCCTATTGGAGGTGTTTGATGGGTTAGATTGATTCATTCAAAGGTAGTGATGATGGCGGATTTGAATTAACTAAATATGTTCGTGGTCGAGGGTGTGGTGGCATTGGAGGTGGTGGTGGGATGAGACTATGGTTCATTCCAAGGTGTAGAGGAAGAATCATAGGGGTAAAAGGGTCATGGTGGTTTATTTTCAAAAAAGAATGAAGTTGAAGAAGATGGATGGGGGTTTTAATTAGAGCCCTCAAGATCATCCTTAAGATATGTTGTAGATATCTTTTATAAAATTGGGAGGGTAATACTAATATTTTAATAATGGTGGGGTTGTATATTTATGCACAGTTATGCCATTATGAAAATAAATAAAGGAAGGGACGGGTGCCCCTAATTTATGAACAATATGAGTTATGATCATAGTCAAGCCATTATGATAGGTATCCCACTAAATCATCACAGAATTCCTATGGACATTCAAATAAATAACTTTGAGATATATTTTATACCACTATTTCCAAGGTACCTTAAAATACAAAAAATAATAAATAACTTTATCCGAGCCCAATACGTAGGGTTGAAAAACATAATCGATTTAGGTCGGTTTTAAAATTTTCAAACCGAACCGACCATTAACAAAATCGATTCGAAACCGTACCGATTCTAATTTATGCAAACCGTAACCGAACCGACTAAAATCGAACAAAAATCGAAATAAAAAACTGAACCGAACCGAATATTTTAAACATATTATATTATTTATATATAAAATATATATTATTTATTATATATTCGGTCGGTTCGGTTTGGTCGGTTAAAATCACATAGAAATCGAAACGAACCGATCACTTCGGTTTTGAATTTTTTAAAACCGAAACCGATCCGAACCAAATTTAAACCGAATCAATCGGTTCGGTCGGTTTAATCGGTTTGATCAGTTTTTTGTTCAGCCCTACCAATACGTGGTTAGAAGAAATAATTTAGGTACGATTGCATTTGAAGCCATCAACTTGAGAAAGAAGATATAATGTACACACATGTTGCGGCCTGGTAAAATAGGGCTAGCTAGTTTGCAAGTTTTATGTCCAACTTTTTTTTTTTTTTTAAATTGGATCGTTGATCATTTTTATTTATTTATTAATCCTTGCCCGAAGGCTACATGACTGACCCTATAGGGTTAACCAAACCAGACCTGAAGGCTACAATATTGTTGCTACTTAATATCTTCGTCGCCTCCATCTCACATAGAGAGTTGCTTTCGCTCCGGCTTATCAACGGCGGAGCAAATGTGCTCCTAATAATCGGGCGAAAACTCACAAAATTCTAACTGGTGAGTCTTGAACCCGCGACCTCTCACAAGGAGAGTGAATGCCCGACCAACTGAACTACAATTGGTGGACTATGTCCAACTTCACAATAAAGAAGGAAAATCGTTCTGAGTAATGTGGAAGTGTTCGTTTAATCAAAGACGCCTAACATTTTATTAAGAGGTAACATTTGAACTTTAAATAAGAGACTCTAACTTAACTTTTAAAAATAATTCGTTTAAGCTCTTGTTGAGCGAAAATCTCGGGAATGGGCTTTGATGATGAAACTCTTGTTGAAGCTTTAAATCAAGGTAAAAATATATAAATATTGTATGTGCTTTGCAAATGTTTTTACTAAAATAACATAAATTATGTTGCTTGATTTTTTAACATTTGGATAATGTCCATCCAATTAGGAAAATAGCATTTGGAACTATTTTTTATTTTAATTCTTTAACAAGAAGGGGTGTCAACTAAAAGTTATATACAAACCTAAATCATATGCACAAGTTTTACTAAAATCACATAAATCATGTTGCCTGATGATCATGCTTAATCCAAAGGTTAGGAAAATAACATTTGAATCTATTTTTTTTTAATTTTCACTACTACAAATATAGGCTTGCATAGCGCTTAAAAATAGTCTTAGATAGCGCTCAAAAAGGCGCTATGCAAGGCGCGTACTTGAATAGAGCTTCGTTAGATAGCGCTATATTTAGCGCTATCTAAGCGTTGATTTTTTTTTTTTTAATTAACTTCAATAGCGCCTTAGAAAGCGCTATGTAAGCTCTAATTTTTTTTTTTTAAATTAGCTTGAATAGCGCTTTTATGAGCGCTATTTAATTTTGTTGATTTTTTTTTAATTAGCTTCAATCGCTATTTAATTTCGGTGAATTTTTTTTATTAACTACCATATAATATTTTTTTATATAATATTTAATATAATAATGACAACGTTCAATCAATCAATAAAGACACAACATGATAACTAACTGTTTCTCATTTATTCAAAATATAATTTAAGCATTCATACAAAATTGTTAATATGCTATCATATATATTTGTTCGTAGCACAATACTAATAAATATCTTAAACTACAGGCATAATTAAAATGTTTTGCTTCAGCTTTCCATTTTCTCCTTGAGAAATCGGTTGTACAAGTATCCTGACCAATTGATTACGAAATTCTCCATTTTTTTCAGAGAATAAAATTTGACTGGCTGTTTATGAACAAACTGCAAATACAAAAGTTACAATCAATATATAGTTAGATGATATCAAATACTTCAAAAATCAACAAATAAAGTAATTCAATAAAACTATTTACTTACATAAACAGGAATACTTGTATCACCAGAATTCAAGAGATCCTCAATATAGCAACAAATATAATGACCGCAATGGATGCCATCCATCTCAATCTGCTTTGGACACTATGAGAAACCGTTGATTCTACACTTTTCATGATAGGCTTATTAGCATCGTTCCTCTTATCCATCTTCTTATTCTTAGGAGGTGGGCACTGCAAATCAAAAATTAACTTGTGAGGTAAGTATTAAATTTGAGCTATATGTTCTCCTACTTTCAAGAATAGCTTTCTAGCACTAAGCTATATGTTCTCCTTATCAATTTCAAGAATAGCTTTTTAGCAATCTAAATAAGCTATATGTTCCTTATCAATTCCTAGCAATCTAAATAATTTCATCAACATGAACAACAAACAACAAAGATATCCCAGACATGCTCCTAATCGCAAGAAAAAAGGAGAAAATACTTAATACATAAATAATTGTACCTCTATTCTCAAAGACACCAGCTTTTTTGGCCACGAAATGAAATGGCCAACAGTTTCTCCTACAGTCCTAACTTCGTCTGTACATTGCGGCACCGCTGAATGTTTCTCAGATTCTACCGCCACTTCAAATTGTATCCTCGCATAACCTGAAATTGCATCCTCGCATAACCTGAAATTGCATCATGGCATTGTATAAGTATAACAACACACACACACACTAAGTCGGTATATAAATCTTAAAGTAATATGTTCAACCTTCTGGTAGTGGAACACCATGAAGAAATATGTTCAACCTTCGGTATATTAAATGCTCGTGCAACTTCATTTGACCACTAACCTCTTTTACATTTAAACATTTTCGACACGGACATTTAATGAACATTGGATTTTTAGCATTCTTAGTTGCATAAGCACAAAACTCTTCCACCCCTTTCTTGTACTCTTCAGATAATCGATCCGCATTTACCCATTCTCGATCCATTAAAAACAATACTACAAAAAAACATCAATACATCAATCTCCATTGCCATGAATCCACATTTTTTACTTGTTCTTTCCACTCTTGGGACTTAGCAAGATTCTTACTAGCACACAATTCTATGAACAGTCACTTTAATTAGTGGAAGCTAAGCATGAAATATTTATATTTGTCCAATCTATCATACACAAAGAGAAGACAAAGATCGAATCCAAACAATTTCGTAACAATAAATCATAGAGAAATGACTTAGAAACCTGGTCGGAATCAAAATATGAAGAAACATATACGGAGTACTACATTTTCATTTTGAATAAGTTATATTAATACACTCTGTCACAATTTGATTGAAAGATTTTTTCAACAAAACAGTCCATATATCTTTGAAACAATAATTCATTCATACGAGTATAACTATACATTTTTAATAACACATTCATTCCATTCCATTAGATACTACACATGAAACACTAATATGTCAACATTTTGAACATAAAGCTATATGCCTATATGGAGTTTTATGTTTGTAAGTTCAAAGTTTACTACTCCGAATGACTCAAAAGCATGCTTATATAGAATAATGCTTAAAATGATGTCAGAATAGACCCAACATGGGTAGAGTGGTCATGTTTTCCTACATTCGACAAAATTACGATCTTTATTTTTTCTCTTGGTAACTTAACACCACAGGAACAGATAAAGCCAAAACAAGTGTTGGCCTTATGATTCAGAGCCAATTACTCTGCAGCTTTATGCATCAAGCATTTACCTCTGATTTCAGTAACACTCTCACCATCCCTCACATTTCCAAGATATTAAAGACTAAATTGCAAAAAGTTACAGAACAGTTGCAAAAAAGATTCATCAGAAGTAATTGTTTCATAAGCAAAGAAGATAAGAAGACAATTTTAATGCCAACAAAGAACCCTACGTTGCATTTATATACTAATGAAAGTTCTAACTAATACTGAGTAAACTCAGTTCATGCATGGAGACTGAAAATGTTTCACTCAATCAAGGGGCATATGTTTATTTGAAAACCGAAATCATGTTGTGAAGGTGTAGACTGTAGGGTGTACCAATGAAGAGGGAAAACAGATGGAAAAAATAAACAGTTCTTTCTTCTTCTTCCCACACAAAAAATAGGCTAATAATCAGTGAATCACACACAAAACACAAAACACAAAACACAAAACACAAAACACAAAACACAAAACACAAAACACAAAAAAAAAAAACAAGAAGAAGCAAGAAGAATGAACACCAACAGTAACTGAGTGAGAGTCGAGCGAGAGAGACGAACCTGGTCCTGAGCTTCCGACTCCTCGGTTCCTCGCCGCCTCGCCTCCTCTGGTTCCTCGCCTCCTTCCTCGGTTCCTCGCCTCCGCGCCTCCTCTGGTTCCTCGGTTCCTCGCCTCCTCGCCTCCTCTGGTTCCTTGCCTCCTCGCCTCCTCGCCTCTCTGTGTGTTTGAAAAACTAAGCCAATATCAAAACGAAAAAAAACGAGATTTAGGTTTTAATATTAGGGCTTGTGATCTTAACCGTCCGATCTTATCAAGATCTGAAAAAAAAAATTTAGCAAACGAATCCGGACCGTGTCCGGACCGTATCCATGTCGTATCCTGACCAGGTCAAGTTGACCGACACGTTGACCACGTGTCGGATACGTATCCGACGCGAATCGCATGCGTATCCGTATCCGACTCGCGTTTTCATGTATTCGGCAGGGTTTTTCCGCGAATCCGTGCTTCCTAGCTTTTTTGCCCTTTCGTTTGAGTAACAAATAAACAAGAAGTATCTAATTTGCCTCATCTACCAGAAAATGATGAGGCAACCACAAAAGAGAGACCAAACCAACCTGAAGCAGATTCTTTATCAGGTAAAGTGCAGCAGGTAACGGTGGCTGCAATGTTTGGCAGTCGTTGTGTGAGCTGAAGCCGAGTGCGAAGCAACTGGTAACGGTGGCTGGAGAAACCACTGCTTGGCTGGAGAAGTCGATGGAGAACGGTGGGTTTGGAGGCAGCTTGAACGGTGGCTGTTTCGGTGGTTTAGGGGCGCCGTTTCTTTTTTTTTTTTGTTAGGTTTAGGAGAACAGGGGCGCTGCTTCAGTGGTTTAGGGGTTTAGGCGGGCTTTTTTTGTTAGGTTTAGGGGTTTAGGGGGGGTTTTGAGATTTAATTTGATATTTGATTTTTTTTTTTATTATTAGACTAAGATAGCGCTATATAATAATTTAATTTAATTTTTTTTTTTAATTGCTAGACTAAGATAGCGCTATATAAGCGCTTTAGTAGTGATACATAGGATAGCGCTTCCGAAGCGCTATCCTAAATGTAAGTAGCATAGCGCTTCGGAAGCGCTATGCAAGCACTTTAAAAGCGCTATGGTAGCTTTGGTAACGTTTTTTCTCATAGCGTTTTTTTAAGCGCTATCTAAGACATAACTAAGATAGCGCTTAACTGAAAAAAAAAATTAAAAGCGCTATTGTAGTGTTTTTTTTTTTTTTTGATTTTTTTTTTTAAAGACAAATAAGCGCTATCCTAGTGCCCACTTGGATAGCTCTTTAAAAAAGCGCTATCTAAGTGGCGTTACCTAAGCTAATATTTGTAGTAGTGTTTTTTTTAATAAAGAAGATGGGTGCCAATTAAAATACACAAACCTAAATCATATGCACATCATCATCATCATCAAAGCCCATTCCCGAGATTTTCGGGGTCGGCTACATGGATTTTGGTTCTCCAAGCAATGCGATCTTCCCACATTTCCTCGTCTAATCCAAGCTCAATGCACATGTTACAGAGAAAATCTGTGTTAATTCAACTTTGATTTTTTTGGAAATTCTGTATTGAATTTCTGTTAATTTAACGTTGATTTTTTTTAGAAAATATGGGGAGAGGGAAAATAGGGGGAAAGAGAATCTATTAGTTTTCTTATAAAATAGGACTTTAAATCTCTACAATTAATTAGTTATTAGGACTAAATCTGAACCGTTTGATAAGATGTCATCCAATGATAAATATCGCGTGTAAAATTCTTTCATAAATGTTTGTCCCCGGATCCCACCCGAGAATCCATTATCCCTTGCCTATATGAATTTCTTTGATGGTAGTCTGGTAGACGAATCTGAGTTGATCAGACTTCGAAGTTTGTACCGTATCCCTGGGGATGTGTTGATTGCCCCAGCGTCCGAGGTGTTAGGTCCGACAGTACCCCCCAGGGGTTTATAGGCTTGCACCAAGGTATGTTCGAGTTTGGGCTTCGCTTTCCAGTGTCGGATGACGTCTGGCGCTTCTTTACCTATCTTCGCATTCCTCCCGCTCAAATGATGGCTAGCGGGTTAAAAATAATGTTAGCAACTCTCCTAAGGGCCCATGATGCTGGCCTTCGGTTGACCTCAGTGTTGATTCATCACTTAATTAGGACCAGTTAGATTCCAGGGGCATCTGCAGGCTGACTTGTCCTCCTTGTCTGCGGCTGATTGTAGGCAGTGCCGCATTTTGGGATAAGCGTTGGTTTCTGGCTTTTGCGGACTTCGGTTATTTCAGGCTCGGCGTCACAAAGTATCTTAATACTTTCAGTTTGATCTTGGTGAGTTGCTCGATCATCGAAGTAGCATATCCTTGCGTGTTTCTTTTGTGATACTGACGTTGTTTCCTTGTTTCAGACAAGTTTGGCATCCCTGCTCTTAGTGAGGAAGAGGAACAAATAGAGAAGAAGTTTCTTGCGCTTCCTTTAATTTCTATTGAGGAAGTTGTAATGCCAGGCGACATTGTACGTAGCGGGTTGCTGCGGTGCTCTCATGGGTCTCGCCTAGTGTTAGGTTTGACGACTGAGGAGCTGATTGCCCGTTGTGCGAGAAAGAGAAGTTTGGCCCTTCCAGGCTTGCTGAGTTGGAGGCGAACATGCCCCCTGTTGTTGTCCCGAGGAAGAGACAGGTTTCTGTCCCAGCGGTCTCTTCCTCCGGTACCCGTGCTTTGGAGGCACATGGACCCATCTCGTTGCATCCCGGAGCCTGTGGGAGGGTCTCTGTTCTGGAGAAAGCCTTTGCTGATCTGCGGATGTCGAACTCGGGCGCCTTTTATCGGGCGGAGGGTTCCAAAACTGTCGCAAATCACGCAGGTGTGGAGGTTGCGATCCTTGTTCCTGACGCAACAGTTGATGGAGTGAGGGCTCAGCTAAGGGCTATCGAGTCTAACTTGGTGTTGACTCGTGACGAATTGAGACGGACCATGGCTGAGCTAGAGTGCCTAGATACTGCTATGGACAGGTGATCTTTCGAGCGAAGGGATGAAGAAGCCGAGCGAAAGCAGGCATGGACGGAATGGGTCATTGAACGACAGCAGCTAGAGACCGCAATTGATGAGGGGCTGCAACGAGCCCTGGAAGCTGAGCGGTTGCTGGCAGAGGCCCGCACACGCTACGAGGCTTTATTGAATGCAGTGGAGTTCAATGCACCGGGCAAGATGCCGCAAATCTCATCCGGGGTCGTCCGTGGCAGATTGGAGCTTCTGGAACTGATTAGGGGAGAGAACCCTGATATTGATCTCGACTTTGCCCGTTATAGGAGAGTTGTTTTTGGTCCGATCAACAAAGGGGGGACACTGGTACCACGAGGCTAACAGATGAGGATGATGATTCTTCTTAAATTGCTTGTAACATCCCTTCCTGGGTGGATATTATGTAAACATATTGCAGGGTCAAAACAACTTGAGCTTTTGATTGGTGGGTTGCCGAGGGTATTGACTAACTAATTCTAGTCAGAATAGAGTTGAATTTAGATTTTAGATTTTAGATTTTAGATTTTGTTCTTTCGCTATCTCATTTAAAATTATATTGGTTCTTCAAAAATTTGAGCAGCTTTCGGAAAACAATGATACTTAAACAATGACATTTAAAATTAGATTGTTTGACTGTCTCAGAAATGGGTTAAAATCTTAAAGTTTTAAGCTGGCGATTACTAGAAGTAGTAAAACAACATTGACGCCCAAATCTGTAATACAAAGATCATCAAGGGAACTTTGCTGCGTAATGAAAGGCAAAGTATATAACATGAGTGTTATTTTTTTAACTCACCTGATAGTTTAGTCTACGACTCAAAAGGGGTTTTAACCATTGGAATAACATCTGAACGTAATTATCCGTGTAATAATCAGAATGGCGGGGTTAGCACTTATCGTTGATGGGCAACATCGTTCCATACTCCGGTCTGCATATCAGTCCCTTCTTTACCTACCATACCATTTCTAACAGCGTAACTACAATACAATAACCATACAGTTCCAGTTGCAGCTGTTGCATTTAACCCAGTTATCAATTGGCCTCTAGTCCATGGCTTGTTGCCCGGTTTATTGCAGCTATTCTCATATAAATTATCTAGTTTTTTTGCTTGCACAGATCAGTTTATATTAACTCAATTCAGATGACTCACACATCAAGTTAGATATTTAAACAAAAAAGGCGAAATGTTACATAATCCATACAACTGGGCATGAAGTAACATATAACAAAGATAGCTTAACGAAGCCACAGTGTAAACCATATGGGTGTCGACCAAGATGAAGGTAGATATGGTGTACATGAAGGAGGAAATGGCTCTACAAGATTACTTTCCGCATTGAAAATACCATTATCTATAGCATCCAAGTTTCTTGAGAAATAAATGCAGTTACCTTTACATCGAGGAGACTCAATAGCAATGACTGATCTATGACTAATGAAGAGAGCGTGATCGCCTATGCATTCCATTGTCACCAACTTTTGATGTTGCAGATCTAACCTGCAGATTCGAAACCCTTTTGTAGCAAGCATATACAGAGGATATCTTAATCATCCCAAAATTTGACTTAATCTTCAAGTCCTTGATTACAAGCACGAGTTCCCCTGACAGTTCCACCAAATACTTTTTGGCACCAGAAGCTATGTTGGGAGAATCGTTTTCTGCTGGTGGTGGATGTGGTAGAATTGGAAGTTTCACCAAAAGAGCGGGACTATCTAAATTGACAACTACAGAAACTCTCATTGATTCTTTATAGGCGATGAAACTCCCCTTGTAATGTATGATGTCTAGTGCAGTTGAATCCGTGCTTTGCAACAATGTCCACTTGTCATGGCCAGATTTACAAAAGGCTATTTTTCTGGTGCACAATCCAAATATGGCCATGGCCTGAAAACTGGAGGAGGTAGGATTTGGTGACAAGACAAGCTTGGTGATGAAATATTTGTTCACATGTTCTATATCAAATGTGCTGTGGCTATTGGTGTATGTCAAACATCTATACTCTCGACCATTATTTGAGGGATTGAAATCCAATATATCTGGAAAAGTAGTAAGGGATGGAAGTTCGATTCACTCCATAGTGAAAGGATTTGTATATAAAGATGGATGGAGAGGTGTTATCCAACAAAACCAACCAACCTCCGGAAGAACCACCAAAGTGATAAGTTGGAGGAGCTTTTGGTATAAGTAATCGATATAACTTAGTCATAGAAACTAATCAACCGAATCTGGTTGGCATTATTATAAAGGTATTCTCAAGGATAAAATAGTTAGAGCATTTTCACGGATAAAAGTTAAATTGGGTATGTCAAAGTTTCAGCTCATACGTTTGTGTCTCGAGATATGCATTAAAATTGAAAAGGTGACACAACTTTCACAAATCAAGCGAAGGCACAATTTTGGTGTGGCATAGTCCGGCCAGAGGCATTGTCTTTAAACATTCACAATGATCATTTATCAAGATATTTAATACGAGAGCCTAAACACCTATCTTGAAAAATGATGTAGAAATGGACTGAAACTTTGGCAAATTTTTAGTGTTACCATTTTTAAATTTAGTATTATCATTATTTCTAACTTTTTACTTCTTTGACAATGTAGTAGACAAGTGCGAAATCGCAATTGATGTTTTATTTTGATTATTTTATAATAGAATATAGACTTCAAGGGCTTCAAATCCATTATGTCATACCAACTAATATATAGGTTGGTTTTTTTGCAACTCAAGGATTTAATTAACTTGAGTTGAAATTTGAAGGAAAGAATGTGTGACACATCAAGAATAATGTGCGTTAGTTTCAATCAATTCCATAAATGATTCTCAAGATATATATACAAAAAGGTGACGTGCAAACTAATCTAGAAAACTTTCAGCTCGATTCGATTAACATATAACACCCCTTGAGATAGGCATTGAAACTAGACTTGTCCTTGGGTATCTCGTGTTTCCCTACTTATATCCATGTATTTGGATGAAACATGACTTTAAACTATATATATATATATATATATATATATATATATATATATATAAATAAATAAAACCCGTGCATTATCCCTCAGTGGGCTTGGAAGTCGGAACCCTTGAAACTCATTTCGGGTAGTGACTATTTCACACTATCATAAGTGTTTTTCACATCACCTATATAAATAAAAACCAATATTTTTCCTTTTCTCATTCAAATCGAAATGCGATTCTTTCCTCCCCCGTTCGAATCTCTTCTTTTTTTCACATTCAAATCTCTTGCAAATATCTCCCCACATTCAAATATCTTGTAAAATAGAAACTAATATTTTCTCTCTTCCTCAAAAATTTCTTCTCTCCTTCAAAATCTATTCCCTCCCACTCAAAATCGAACGAAACCGTTAAAAATCGAACCCCAAATTACAACCTCCCTAAAAATTTTCAGAAAAAAAACATAATAATCTCATGGAAACTTCGAAAATATTTTAAATCACAAAAACAAAGTAAACTTGAGAAAAAAATTTCAAAAAGTCAAAAAAAAAAACTACTGTTCGTCTGAGACAATGAAACCTCGCATTGATCTGGATGAACAGTAAAAAATTTGCTACAATTTCCTGTTGGCTCGGAATTCTACGAGATTTTTTTCAGACAGATTTGTGCGACTTTAGTAAAATGATCATAACTTGCTCATTTCAAAACATTTTTAAGTGATTCAAGTTGTTTTTATTAGATAACTTAGAGTATTACAACTTTTGTGTTTTGATCAACTTTAGAATCGGTCTCGATCGAACAAATAAGTTGGTCGAAAGTTAATAACACTACCCCATTTTTATTGCGAGACAGATTTGCGCGACTTTAGTAAAATGACCATAACTTTCTCATTTCAAAACATTTTCAAGAAATTCAAGTTGTGTTTATTAGATAACTCAGAACACTACAATTTTTGTGTCGATCAACTTGAGAATTGGTCTCAATCAAGCACAAACGTTGGCAGAAATCCAGGGACGCTATCCCATTTTCATTGCAAGACAGATTTGCGCGACTTTAGTAAAATTATCATAAATCGCTTATTTCAAAACATTTTCAAGTGATTCAAGTTGTGTTTATTAGATAACTCATAGTACTACAATTTTAGTGTTTTGATGAGCTTGAGAATCTATCTCAATTGAGGGTTTAAATTGATCGAAAGTTACCTTATTTTTAAGTTAAGTTACAATTTTTTTTCAAAAACAATTTTTTGGGTGGTGGTTGTGTGAATTAGTAGAAAAAATAAAACAAAAAAATACATGGTGGTGTGAGAAAGCGCTTTTGGTGAAAAGGAGCAGTCGTTGTCTTTCATTCTTCACACAAAAATTGAAAATCCTTAAAACTCCACTTACTTTTCAGAATTAAAAACAAAAGTAATTAAAATTCAACAATCTTTCGCGCATTTGCATCTTCTACATTCTTCATCTCAAGACGATATATACTACATGTCGTTTGTACATGTTTAAGAAACTTTTACGAAAATCATCCTTTTAAACCTAAACCTTATCCGCTCATCAAATCAAAGAACTTTTGATTAGTTTCTTTATAATTTTAAAAAATTCAAGAACTTTTCATGAATATATATATATATATATATATATATATATATATATATATATATATATATATATATATATATATATATTTTAAATTTTCCAAATGAGATCTAAAAACAAATCTTTCAAGCCCTTACATGTTCTACACTTTTTTTTTTTTTGTTAAAATACATCTTCTACACTCTTCATCAAAAATTCATTCATATGTTATATACCAAATACTTAACTTATCCACCACAACCTTATCAATCATCAAAATTCTTCTATCATTCCATAAATAGAAAATAATTAACCCAATTTATCAAAATTTCCAAAGAAGATCAAAAAAACAAAAAATATTCCCCACTTTCAAGTTGGAGTCTTTTTATAGGTTTAGCCAACCCTAATGGTCCACCATTCATTGCACTTCCTCATCTTCATCCACAACATCTCTCACCAATCCATCAGCTACTGACATCCCACGTTCCACTCTTCACCACCTTTGGATCCACCTATCCATTCATGGATCCAACTCCTCCACGCTCACCTATTTTCTACCGTCAGATCTTCTCCCATCCAACGGTCCCTGTGTACCTTCAAAACCTCTCCATTACAACATTTTAACCCGCTCTTTTTCTTCTCTTCGTCTCTCAACTCAATTAAATTCCACCAAAGGATATCGATTACTTGTGTGAATCACTCAATGATGCATCATCAAGAGCAACAACAGCAGACGAGTTCGTTTGCGGCGAACTCTCTGCCTTCAAGTAGTGAGAGATCTTCCAGCTCTGCTCTTCAGCTTGAAATCAAAGATGGTGAGTTATGTTTTCGAGAACATTTTGAAGTTTTCGTTCATTTGGTTTTGAAGATCGCTTGTTTAAATTAAATGGGTTTGTGTTATTCGCTCCAAAATAGTGCAAATTTTATGAAATCTGTGCAAACAACTCTGTTTTTTTCCCTCTTTCATTCTCTGTAAATTTGACAATGTTCTGTTCGAGTTTTTGAAATTTTCGTTTATTGGGGTTTATCAATGCGAATATTTCTCATCTGGGTCTGTGATTTCATCTCAAAATTATTGAAGAAATTTCACTGAAATCTGAGCTGATGAGACACTCTGTTTTCTTCTCTTTCTTTCCCTGTGTGTAAATTTTAGATTTTTTTTATTCTAGTTTTTGAAATTTTGATTTGATAAGGTTGATGAATACGAAGTTTTCTGATCTGGGTTTGTGTTAGATTTCTTCTAGACCTTTAAGAATCACTGATTTCAGTCTTCTGTGCAAGTTCCAACTCTTTTCTTTTTTTTTCCTTATGTTGAAGGAATGGAGAGTGATGAAGAGATAAGGAGAGTGCCTGAACTGGGCAGTGAAGGGGCCGGCGCATCGATATCGGGTCTAGAAGGCGGTCCAGACCGGGTTCAAGCATCAACAGCGGCGGCTCAAAAGAAGAGAGGGAGAAGTCCAGCTGATAAAGAGAACAAACGCTTGAAGAGGTGAGTGAACTGAAGAGGTCAAAAAGTCTAATTTTTTTATTAAATAATTACAAATCCAGTGGCATTTCTGTAATTAATATATTATTATTTTATTGTGGATGAAAGGTTGTTGAGGAACAGAGTTTCAGCACAACAAGCAAGGGAGAGGAAGAAGGCATACTTGAATGAGTTGGAGGTGAGAGTGAAGGATTTGGAGAAGAAAAACTCTGAGCTTGATGAGAGACTATCCACATTGCAAAATGAGAATCAGATGCTTAGACATGTATGTATTATTATGCCTTTACCCTTACTTACCTACCCACCATCATGCATCATTATCTTGATTCATGACATTACATAAGTGCCTTACATGCCCATGATCATATCATCATCATTTAGGTATTTGGGTAATTGGTATTGGTATTGGTATTGGTATTTGTTCATGTATGTACAGAGATTCGTGCACAGTTTAGAGTAGGGGTGTCAATGGGTTGATTCTATTTTCGAATGTGAAAGGTATTGGAATGGAAATTGTTTGTTCAAACTTTTAGAGATCTTAGTTCCGAATGGGGAACACTAATCACATGTATGAGCATCCACAGTAAGCTGTGGTATGGTAGTAATCTAAACTTATGAACAAAACCATTTTAACCATAGGTAAGACTAGGGAAATTTAGAAACAATAGACTAATTACGCCTTCTGACTGGCAAGTCCGGTTTACGGACTTTTACTTTTACTAGTGGTTAGTGAACTATAAGTGAAGGTATTTGCCTTGTTCGCTTAATATGGATGCTATTTTTTTCATGATATGTGAATAATTTGACAAAATATGGTATGGTTGCATCTGTGCCGTACCATGTCATGCATGTATGTGCTGGCAAAGAACATGATCACTATGGGTTGTTGATGTGTAAAGGTCATAAAACCTTATCATGGTCACACATTCCTAATTTTGGTCGTTTTCCGAATTCTGAAGCTAAGCTTCAGTGGACCATATAAAACCTAGAGGGTATGATTTTTTCTAGAAAATGATATCTTCTTCTTCTTCTTTAGGTGCATTTTTTAAATAGAAGATGTGCATTTAACTTGGATCATAGGGCAGGAAAACTGTCATTGTAACCGTACGATGTAATAAATTAAACTTGCTTAACTTCAGCATAAACCTCTTGGTAATCGGAACAAAATGGAGATATAGACTTGATACAATATCATCAGAAAGTCAGATTTGAATATGACTTTGATTGGGATGCTCCACCAGTTTGGTTGTGTTTAGTTTACTTTCATAAAAGCCACCCCACCCTTTGTTTATTTGAGACAGTGATCATCTTTGTTCGATATGGACGAATTGAATGAATTGCTGCCCCACCCTTTACTTCTTCCAAATATTGATCATCAACGTTGAATGTAGACGAACTGAATGGTAGTAACCAGTTAGGTTATGTTTAGTCTACTTTCATAAAAACTAAGTTAGGCGGGGAATAAAAGCCAACCCACCCTTTGTTTCTTTGAAACAGTGATCATCGATGTTGGATCTAGACGAATTGAATGAATAGCTGCCCCACCCTTTACTTTTACCAAATCTTGATCATCACCATTGAATGTAGACGAACTGAATGGTAGTAAGAGTGACATTTTAATTACTTTCCAAGAAAAGTCTATTCAATGGGATTAGGCCATAGACTTTGGGTTCTATCATTACTATCAGCTTACCGTTTAGGATCTGAGTTTGTTTTATTGAGACTTTGGGTCCCAAGACCGCGTTGTCCTAAATCTATAGCTAGCACTCTTCGTAGATGTCATTTACCTTATTTTCGTGATATGAAACCAATTTTGGCTATATAAGGGGTGTTATCATGCTTACATTCCGAGCCATCTCTGAAATCCTTTGGAACTTGTTGTAGTATTTAAACTTTTGCTTTCTTTATGTATTCTGCAGATACTGAAGAACACGACTGCAAGCAGGAGAGGAGGCAGCAGTGCTACCGGAGAGTGATCCTTGTGAGGGACAGATTATGTGAAAATGTGAGATAAGAGCACTGTAGAGATCCTTCTTTTCGTTTCCCCACTTTTTCCTTTTAGCTGGTGCAAAACTGCTAACGAGATTATTTTGTTTCTTAGTTTGGCGTTGGGGGTATCGTCAGAGATATGAATAATCTACTTACATGAAAATTCAATAACAAGAACAATGCGAAATATGGAGATTACTATTAAGAGTGTTAAATTGGAGTTGTGTATTTTATCTTTAAAGAATACCTGTATCTGTATACAATCTTGGATTATAAATTTATGTCTGCTCATGTGAGTGGATGAACATGCTCATGTATGTCTAAATGAAAACTCTGATGCATTTTAACTGCTAAAGACCATACATGCCATGGTTTCTCGTAATAATGCAACATTTTGCGGAGTACTTGTAAGATTATCGATAGAAAGTCAGTATTGTGCTGTGGTTACACCCCGCAATGGCAATACCTTAGCATGAACTCAATGATGAAGCAACCATCAATTGAGATCATTTCAACGAATTCATCACTTGTTAGGTAAATGTGTTCATCATAACGCTGTCTATTGAAAAAATCCTTGGGAGTTACCGTAATATATGAACTTCCATGAGTTGTGTAGCCTAGGTGTCCCATGGTGCAAAGGCCCTATTGAGACTAGTTGTGGCGTGTATGGATTCACTTTGCGGAGTACTATGGGAACTCTGTAAATGCAATGCTCAGCGGTTAATGGAGCAACACTGCTTAACTTGGTTTTGAGAGACGACGCCACCACTGCCCCTACACTCTTAAGAGAGTGTACTTCTGAGGACTCGCTTATTGGCAGAATGAGTCCCCTCAGAAGTACACTTTTATTCCAATAAGTTACACAGAATTAGTATCGAATAGAACTAATAGGTCTGATCGAAGTATTCGAATTAACGATCTCCTAACCATAAAGTTCCATCCTATAACAGAAGTTGCATCACTCAAAAAAGAATGCATGGTAATGTTGGGTTAAGCCAAGTGCTAATCACCTATGAGTCCAACCAAAATCTCATCCTACTCCAAGACCTCCAGATGCTCACAATCTCCATAAGTGAAGTTCTCCTGTGGATAGCCACATTGCTTCGCCAATGGCATGAGAGCTCAACGGTTGGAGCTTGACAGATGGTACCACTTGATCTTCGGTTTAAACCCAGCTTGCAGCATCTTTATCATGGAAAATAAAAGTGTCTTCAAATAAATAATATACATTTTATATAAAAATATTATAATATGTTTAAAATAGTCAATCGGTTCATTTTAATTTTAATCGAACGATTCGATTACGATCTCCATAAGCTAGAATCAGTTCGATTTTGTTAATGACCAATTCGACTTCGGTTTAAAATTTTTGAAACCGACCAAAGTCCGTTTGGTTTTCAACCCTAGACAGAAGCACAAACAAACTGACAAAACATGAAATACTATAACGAAGCTCAAGAACTTTGACTCTCAAACACAAAATCTTGAAGCCTCTCTTGCGGATAGTGTAATCAAACATTACAAAGTATTCAATTTGAGTATTTCATCAGATCTATGGTGCACTTGCACCCACATAAAAATTGCTCTTGGTGAGAAACATAGCCGGCAATATATGTTACGCACAAGTACAAAATATAAGGGGAAAAAACACTATACAACTCTCAGGCTGTTTGCCTAATATTTTGGGGTAGGGGGACACTAATTCATCAATGATAATAATCATATACTTTGAAGTCATCATACAACAAGGTCCCTTCCTTGGTGTAGTGAAGAAGGTAATAGCAGTCATCACAGAAATAGCATGGATTGTGCCCAGCCCACTTGTCATCCACTGTTACCTTCCTAGCTCGATAGATGTTGCAGACATTGCATTTATTGGGACGAGTTTTGAGTTTGAAAGTTAGGAGTGGGTAAGCTGCTCGATTCTGTGAATCGTCAGGATGGAGCAGTCTCATATCTCTGATGACAAGAACGTGCTTGCAATCTCCCTGCGATAAACCACAACAACCAACATCAACTTCTATCAAGTCAGAAACCACAAGTCAGAAACCACAACTTCTATAAAGAAGATATCGTGGAGAAGAATTCATATAATCATTTACCTGGTGGCAATACAAGTACCCAGCACCGAGGCGAAACCACAAGTCAGAAAAGCGAACCTTGTGCATTTCAACAGCTTTGAAACGAGGTGGTTTGTAGGGCTTCATATTAGAAAACAGTGTCGTTCGATCTTTCTGACTTAAATTGCCAGTCATGATTGATTCCCATTTTTCTAGTGCCTCGTCATTCGAGTCCTTGAGCCATTTGAATATAGGTTGGCTATAATCTATTGCAGAAGGATCTCTCATGTCATTGCAAAACACATCCTACACAATGTGCAAATCAAATTTCGATTAGCTAATTATCACTTCAATATTTGACTGAATGGGAAAACAAAAAGCAGCAGCTTACTTCAATAAGAAAATATCCAGAAGGATCGTGTGTTTTTGCTTTTTCCATCAGCAGGTCCGTCAGGCAATATATCTGGTCCCTCAATTCAGTCAGCCTTTGCTTTCCTAGGACTAGGAACTCCTGGGTCTGAGGAAAAAGAAATAAGGGCTTATAAAACATATACGCAGAACAATGATTAATAGCCTACAAGCAAATTTTAGCAGGTTTACCATGAACATATCGACATAATGATAACTATCACAGAAACTAAGGATTCACAAAATAGGCAAAGACCAAGATTTGACTAGTGACAATCCTACTGGCGAATGACCATATCCTTGTAAGACATAATTTTCTTCACCCATGGATGTAATCAACATAAAAATGGACATCAAATTATTAGATTGATAGCACAAATAATGTTACGAACTTACGATACATATTTTGAAACTTTGACGTGATTAATGCAGTATGTTGTTCAAGAATGAACAGGAATATTTATATGTTAGAACTTAATCTGACAAACGTGATTGTTTAAAGTCTCAGCATTCCAGCCAACACTTCAGTTTACAGCCTCAACAACTACAACAATCATAAAGAAGAATTAGCAGTGAGTTGAGATGCAAACAAGATAAATTCCATTGGTGTCATAAACATAGGTCTCGTGGTGCAAACAACCAAGACCATCTTTAAGAAGATTCAAGTTTTAATCGACAGATTCCTAATGAATTTTATTAAGATTGCCTGTTCTAAAAGAAGGCACGCCAAACCATATATACTGAAAAAGAAAATAATGAGAAAAGTGTAACATTAGAATTATGAAGCAAAATTAATGTAATTATTGAGTATTGCTTCATGAAAAAATTAATCAATCTCTTTACAGCAACCTCCTTTGTTCTTATTAAAATACACTCTTCTTTTTGTCATTTTTTTTAATGAGCTAAACAATGAAAGTGTGTTGTATTTGATAAGTTTGTGTGTAGTATAGGGTTAGGCCCATGTGATATAGATCCTCACTAAGACAAAACAAACTAATTAGGATGCTCAGGTACACCAAAACAATGCTGAACCAATGGCCTGTTGATAGAATAAAACTAGGACAACAGACCTAAACAAAACCATTGTGAAGACATGG
This sequence comes from Berberis vulgaris, assembly GCA_963556465.1. Taxonomy (NCBI): domain Eukaryota; kingdom Viridiplantae; phylum Streptophyta; class Magnoliopsida; order Ranunculales; family Berberidaceae; genus Berberis; species Berberis vulgaris. The sequence goes on from OY747130.1 coordinate 83,747,059, forward strand.
CAACTGGTAAAAAGAGCAGAAATGTCATGATGCTAGAAAAAAAAAAACAACTGTCAAAGAAAGTAAGGAAGTGAAGCATACAAAGGCTATTCATCCATACATAAAAGGCAGCGACCAAATGACACCACCACTTCTGCTGAAGGACACAACCACCCCACTTTTTTTTTGATCTGCTAAAGGACACCACCACCCTCGCCTTCTCTTCTATCTTCACAGGAGCAACACCACCCCACCACCACCTCGCCCCGCCACCTTCAGCTGCATCACCACGCCCTGCTACAGTCAGCCAATAGTAACAGGGTGGTGGTGGTGCTTGATGGAGGAGAGAGAGAAGAAAAGGGGAAGAGAAATGAGAAGAAGAGTGGAGGAAAAGTAGAAGAAGAGGGGAGAGGTGGCGACCCAGTGAGGCAGGTGGTAGAGAGGAGAGGTGGCAGTGGTGCTCAATGAAAAAGAGAGGGAAATAGGAGAAGAGATGTGGTAGTTTTTTTTTGTTTATATTGGTTGTGTCCTTCAACAGTGGTGGCGTGGTGTCCTTCATAAAGATGGTGTTGTCATTTAGAAAGTAGGGCAATGGTGGAGTCCATCAGCAAAATTGGTGGTCATTTAGTCATTGCCTACATAAAAACCAACTAAACAGAAGCAGCAGTGATAAAAAACTAGCAAAAGTTGACTTCATTTTCAGTTTGTCAAGTGAAAAAAAATAAAAAATTTTATCAGTTACCTTTATCCAATTTCTTTTCTGATGATATATCTCAACACAAAGAACAACTTCTGGGTAAGATAGTGCCACGTAATCATTTGTAATAGATGGCTTTACCTGCAAGAGAAAATAAGCATGAAACACTAGCACATCCATGTTATAGAAGTATATACATATATAAACAAGAGCATCTTCTTTTCCAACAGAAATCGATATGCAATTGTATTAGCACCATCAAAAGTTGTTAGGTACGTTACTTTCATGTAAGTATTTGTATAAAAGAATAAATTATAGCTGTCCCTTACCAGGGTATAACATGGTTGTTCTGACAATTTGTATTTGTGCCAAACAGTAATACCGTAAAGCACTTGGACACAAATGTTTTACAACCCACCCAGTTTAACAATGGAAATTAATAAAGGCTTGGAACCTGCACTTGCATAAAGGAATGAGCTGGCTAGAAAGAGCAGCACTTGTCAATCTTATGGCATCTCTTGAATAACCAAAGCATCTAAAGGAGAGAAAAGCGTGGGAGAATGAGAATTGGAGATGATCCATTCTCACTTAAATATTTTTAAAGCCAGTTGCAATTTGGCACCCATTACTAATGGGGTAAATCATTTTTGGTGCCAAAGTTTAGGGTAATTACACTCTTAACACCCATTTTGGATGGAAGCCGTTAAGTCACCTGCTATTATTGGTCAAGGAATTCTTTAAGACCATAAAAAACTTAATAGCTTGCGCATGCCACATGCAAAGCCTTACAACCCCACTAAACCCATCCACAATATGGTAGATGTTGTTGTGCCAATAACATGAATCAATTCCAATAAACCAACTTTGGTCAGTGCTATTAGGTTTTACACTCAAAGCTAACACCTTTACCTTCAGAATATCAAATCCTTTCGAAAGAATCCACCTATGGTTTCAAGCACTATCATGACGGTAGACCAAAACATCCCCTTTAGAGAGGGAAGAAGATGATTGGAAAGGAAGCACTTTTCGTCATTTTGGCTTGAAGAGAACCTCAACAAATTCATCAAATCGCATGTGCATTCATGGGGTATTCGAAGAAGAGCTATTGAGTACAATTGGAGTATTGTTTGATGACGATGCAATAGATATACGGACGAGAATCGAGAGAGTATGAGAACAGATAGAGATGAGAGAGAGCAGAGGGAGGAGAAAGAGATGGGAGAATGCCACAAAGGGAGATGGAAGAAAGACAGAGAAAAGGGTGGAGAAGAAAGAGTTCTCGTTTGTTTGTTTTTGTTTATTGCATTTCTTTCTTCTTCTTTTTTGGATCAAACACATACCAACAATTTATTGATATGAAAAAGGGGGTGAGTGAGAAACTCGCCAAACAAAGAAAACAACAATAGGAACATTACTAGAAAACAAGGTGATGCCACCCAAACATAAACCTATCAAAGAACAATGGTCAATGGTCTTATGAGCCAAACCCCATAACCATATGTCTTCTTTCAGAGTTACAAAACACTCTTCAGGAGACAACTCTTTCATTCAAAAATTCTTCTATTTCTCTCCTTCCACAAAGCCCATGAGACAAAGTGAATGTCTCTTCTCCAAATCCACTTTCCTGTTTTGGAAAATCAATTTGCTTCCACTCTTTTATCCACTTCTTAATTGTTTCCTAAATCTGCCAAGGAATTCTTAACTCATTCAAAAACATTCCACACCTCCTTAGCATAGGGGAAGTTGAGAAGAATGTGATCAATGGATTCTCCTTCTTGCTTACATCGAACACAACGGTTAGGAATTTGCATTCCCCTTTTGATCAAGTTGTCCACAATGAGAGTTCTCCATAAGGGATTACTTTCCAAAGGAAGAAACTGAGCTTGGGAGGGCACTGTTTCACCCATATCTTCTTCCAGCAGTAATCAGTAATAAAGATGTTATAAGCTCCTGGACAACACCATTACCATAATATCAACATCCTTCTGACAGAAAAACCTTGGCTCTTATGTTTGTATGCTCCTGGACAACACCATTACCATAATATCAAAACATCCTTCTAGACAACACCATTACCATAATATCAAACATCCTTCTGAAAGAAAAAACTCGGCTCTTCCCTTCCCATAGAATGCTGTCTTCAGCAGAAGAGACTTTTGTCAAGAATAGTTGATATCAGGTTTCCCAAGTCTTCCATTTCCCAGTCATTGAAGGCTCTTCTGAAATGGAACCATCTCAGAACCTCCATCGTGGCTGTTGATTATTATCGGCTCAGAAGCATCTTAATTGTTGCATATTTGGAAGAGGTTAGGAAACATAGACTTTAGGCTCCCTTGTTCACACTAGCTGTCTTCCCAAAAGCTAATGGACTCTCCTTTTCCCAATTTGTAAGAGGTCTGAGCATAGAAATTAGTGGCTAGAGGGGTGATTCTCTTCCACAAGCCCCAACTATAAGGTGTGTATTTGGTATTGTGTACCCGTTGCTGCAACTTCCTTCCATATTTGTCAATAATGATTTGTATCCATAGGGCTCCCTTCTCCTTCTCAAATCTCCACAACCATTTGCTTAGAAAGGCTTCATTGAAAGCGTTAACTCTTCTAATACCAATACCACCCTTGTCTTTAGGCACTCAAACTTCCGCCCACTTCAGTAAATGAACAACCTTCTTATCATTTGTAGACCCCCAAAGGAAGTCTTTCCTCTCGTGATCTTTTCCATTCTCTTAGCAACATACATAGGGATAGTACAAAAAAAGAGAAAATAGATTGGAATACTAGCAAGGATAGATTGGATGAGGATAGTTCTTCTTGCCTTTGAAAGGTATTTTGTTTTCAAAGTGGCAAGCCTATTGTCCATTCTCTCAGTTGTCTCATCCAATACTGATTTATTTTTGTAGTGAGCTCCCAAGGGAACTCCAAAGTATTTGGTGGGAAGAGATTTGTAATCACACCCCAGAATGTTTGCTAGAGCATCTAAATCATCGATCCCCCAATAGCAAAAATAGACTTGTCAAAATTAATTTGTAACCCAGCACAGCTTCAACCCATCCCAAAATTCTCTTCAAAATACTGATTTGGCCCCTCTTGGTATCACAGAAAAGAATAGTTTCATCGGAGTACTGAAGTATGGGAATACGAGTGCTTGTAGGAGAGACTCTGAAACAACTGAACTGGCCTTGAGCACAAGCTTTTTGTATCATTTGAGAAAGACATTCAAAAGCAATAGTGAAAAGAAGGGGACCCAAATCCCCTTGTCTTGGGCCCTTAAAGCTATGGAAGAAACCTTCAATACCACCATTAATTTTCATGGAGAAGCTGGCTGTACTTCTGCAAGTCTTTAGCCACCTCCTCCATTTATAAAAGAAACCCATATTTTCTAGAATAAAATCCATATAGCTCCAAGCTACATTATCAAAAGCCTTTGCAAAGTCAAGCTTAATCACCACTCCTGGTTCTTTATCAATCCTTCTTGAGACCACTAACTCATTAGCCAGGAGAGGGTTATCCATAATCTGTCTACCTAAGATGGAAGCACACTGAAAGGAGATCTTGTGTAGCACCATTTGAAGTCTAGATCTAGAAGCCAGCAGTTTTGAAATAATCTTGTTAACTCCATGAAGCAAGCTGATTGGTCTGAAATCAGAAATTGTTTTGACTCCATTTTTCTTAGGGAGGAGAGAGATAAGAGCTGAATTTAGCCTCCAATCTAATAAAAAGTTAGTGTTGAAGTCAGAAACAACTTTCATGAAGTCCTCTTTTGATGAAAGGCCAGGCCTTTGAGTAGAATTCCACTGTGAAACCATCCATCCCTGTTGTGTTATCTTTCTGGAGCTCTCCCAAAGCTTTAACAATATCCCTCTCAGTTATGCTAGTTTCCTAAAGACTAGCATCCTCATTGGAGATCTTATTGAAGGCTGTTCCAGAAAGTTTGTGTCTCCAAATTTCCTTTTCCTTATATAGCTCTTTATGGATATCAACAATATGAGTGGAGAGGTGCTGGGTGTCTGTGATGATGTCCTCTCGAATTAACAAATCTTATTCTGTTAGCAAGTTTTATGGAAAATTTTCAAGCACTGATCCCCAAGCAAAGCATTTTGAAAACCAGCTCTTCTTCTTCGAAAACTCTGATCCCTTCTAATCAAACATTGGAGATTTTCTTTAAGGCTCCTTCTAGCACTGATATTAGCCACTGAAAGCATTCAACACTAACATTGGAGATCCTCGTTGACGGTGAGAGTTGGATGTTCAGCAGTGGTCTTCCCTGCATCTGTGTTAGCATTCAACACTAATGTGCTTTCCACCATAAATCTTTCGTCATGACAGGGACATGATGAGAATGTGTCGTCCGGGGGTTAGATTACCCTTGGATCAAGATCGAGATCAGCTAACACCCTGTTATGAACCACAAGATCTCCCATCGTCAAGTATGTACCTGATTCCCAGCGCTGTTATCTACACCCCTCTCCATGCAAGTGCCACCCATGTGTGGTGTGTTGGTGGCTGTCTCCTTCTCTACGTGCGACCCAACCTCCTCTACATGAGGAATATCACTGATCCCACCTTCACGGATGCTAAGGCACCTGAAGGATGTTGCATTTCTTATTAACTATATTTTTAACCACCATTAGTTATCTCTTGATTTGTCCAAAAATTCTTAGCCCTTAGATGATGTTCGGATGTCTGTTTACTTAGCACATGCCTCGCACATGATATTTTAGAGAAGGGTATTTTGGTCAACAAATATTTATTGACCATTCAACATGATTGTATGAATGGTTTACGTCCATTTTGGGGTTAGACCGCAAGAACCATAAACTTTGGCACATAAAAGTGATTTACCTATACACTAATAGGAGTCAAACTGCAAATAACCCATATTTTTATCAGGTCATAATAATCGGCTTCGGATTGACATCAAAACAGTTTGGCTGAGGGTTCCCCCTTGCATGTTTCTTCCTTTTGACTGCTGCATCGGGAAAGGTTCTGACAAAGAATAATCTGGCCAAATGTGAAATGCAAGTAAACCAGAGTCCAAACTTGTGTCATTGTGCGAGCAAGAAAATGATTATATTGATCATTCGTTGATCAATTACGGGGCCATCAAACATAGTTGGTATGTCTTTCTTGCCAAATTGCGTGAGCTTAACCAAACATGGGGGAATTTGTTTAGTGGCTAACTGGAAAGAGGGTACATACAACTTGCGGATGAAGTTTCACATGCCATTATCTCAATTGTGTGGAAGAAGAACATCAGAGCATCTTCAAGGGGAAGTCCTAATTGATGGAGCACCTCATTCTCCAATTGGAATCAACTCTTTGGACTTGGACTATGCAAGCTAAGCAGACAAGGTACCAGAAGTACAATGATTTCATGTTTAAATGGGATAATTTATAATGTATTGCTCTTTCATTAACCAACCAACTGCTCTGTTTTGCTGATCAAAAATCAAATAATAAATAAACATTAGCCTATTAGGCGATGATAATGCCATTGGCATTCGCATCATCTACATAGGGGTGAAGCTCAATTGAACATCTCTACCTTCAGCAAAAATAATGGAGATGGCACGAATATATTACTCCACATTATCTTAGCCTTTCCATGTTGATGATTTGTTCATTGTGTCCCATCTAAAAATTTGACCCTTGTGCATAATGATCTCTCTACCCCCTTCCCATATCTTAGTTGCTAAATGAATGACTTATGATTACACCCTCCTTAGATCCAAGCCAAAGAAGAAAACAAGGATGGAGTCTTACCACTTCGATCTTCCTCCTTGAAAGACAATGTTCAATGCTTTCAAAGAGGCTCACAAGTCACAACTACAATAATTAGACTCCTAAGATGAATTTTTCCATTCCAAACCTTGGAAGCTTTTTTCCAAAACTTTCCATTCAACCAACGAACTTTACTTAATATTTCAGGGGAAATTAGGAATCTCTCCCTGTGCACCACAATCCCCAACATAAGTTATGTCACCACATGAGCTTGTTAACATTGCCAAGTAGTAAATTTTTCTTTCCAAAGATGCTTCACTTTTTCAGCAACAAGTTTTGAATTATTACTCATATTCATTCACTTGTTGGTTGATATTGTTACTCGTGTACTACGAACTTGACATAATATATTTGTAGGATTGGCACCTTTCAAAGATATGTGAAAAAGTTGATGATCTAAGCATGGTGTATGAAGGGAGTATCGTGAATGTCAACATGTGCATCTAACTCACTAGGGTGTTGGCAATCAAATGGAGTTCACAATTTAAACTCAAAGGTGAGTCGAGAAGAATGGAGGAAGAGGGAAAAAGCAAGAAGGAAAGAAAAGAAAAAAAAAAGGTTGTATTACCTGATTTATGGATCGGTCAAGAGTTCTCACTTGGGTTCCTCATGGTCGATTAGGATAGTATGTTCTTCAATTGAGTTGTATTTATACTTATATTAAACGCTAATTAGTTAATATTAGACTACTAAATAAAGTATTAATAAGCTATTAGTTATTATTACTTATTTGAATTTTTAACATGTTCTTTATCACCCCAACTAAGAGGGGCTACGTTAACTTTTGAAGAAGCAAAGTAGCATGTTAAAAAAACACAGCTTCAAGAGTAGCAATGTCGCTGCAGCGAAGCTTCAAACAACGTAGCCGACTCGATATGTGTCGACACACTTTTTTTATATTACATAAACATAAGGCCATATTATAGGGATTGTCTTGTCCTAATAAATCAAGGGAACCTCTTCGAAAATAGGAAATTATTTCTATTTCCAAAATGAACACCGTCTAAGAAAGTTCAAAACATATTTTGGACCTTTCAATGTGTTCGCTAAGCAATCACATCTATCCTCAAGTTGTACAAACCCAAAGACCACTAAGCTCTTGAGAGAAAAATACTCTTGTTTCATATCATCATTTTTTAACATGCACATAAGATGAGTGAAATAAGATGTTGAAAACATTCCGGACTCATTTTCCCTACCTTTATTGTTGAAGTGTTGGCAAGTTGGAATGTGCCAAGTTTTTCCTGGGGCAAAGGAGAGTTTGCGTGGGAGTTGGTGCCTTGTGCTATTCTTAGGGGAAATTGGCAAGAGAGGTACAACTGGACACTTTTTTTTTAACACCAGATACTTGAAAGAACAAGCACCATCTAAGACTGGTTTATGGTGGATACTGAGATACTGTTGCTATCTTATCGCACTAGGGTTCTGCTCATCATAGTCTTAGGAAGGTTTGTTTCAAGGATTTCCTTCTAAACTGGATGATCACATGGGGGAACAATAGCCCCTTGTTATTGTACTATTGTTTTGAATAACCCCTTGTTGTTCTACTATTGTTTTGCTCTGTATTTCTTTATTTGTGAACAAAAATTGGGTCTTTTCTCGGGAAATTAAATATATGTGTGTATAAATAAAACAAATAAGTGACGTCGATGTCGCTAATAAGCAAGAGAAACAATTGACTGGGATTTGACAAAGCACATAAATTATCCAAATAGTTCAGCTCAAAAGAAATTTCCTTAACATAGCCCGTCCCAATAAAAGGAACAATTAATCACTTATCACTCTATGCTGACTGTGATTTAAGGCATTTAGTTCTAAACAAAAGTGATGGTCGGTGCCTTCAAGGGGATGCAATGCAAGACAAGGTTTCAAAAGCATATATTCTATATTCGGAGTCGAATCAGAGTCTACCTTTGTTGTAGAGGTTATGAACCGAAGGGATGTCATTTTTCCAGCAGTAGCAGAGAAGGAGCTTGACCGTTCATTAACCTTGCACCCACCACTAGAAGAATAAATTAATCAAAATCTCTAAAAAAAAAGGAGATAATTCATCAAAAAAAAGGAAAACTGCAAACTGAGAAGCAAGCAGTCATAATAACTATGGAATACATACTTGAATGAATGCAATCTGGCTGCTGCCTTGTCTTCATCTTGTTTTCGCTTGACTTCGGCGAGCTGCTCAACTTTTGCAATATAACTACCCTGAACATGAAAACAATTAACTGTCTAAACTGCCAACACTGGCACAAAGCCCTAGAAACAGTATCACAGAGTTGTGATTCTTACATCGAGGAAAAAAAAAGCAGCAATAGCAGTCTCCACATTCTGACCATTTTTCACTCTATGTATTGTAGGTCCACCAAAAAATCAAATTCTTTAAAAACAATATTTACATAAAAAATTTCAATACCAACTCGTTAAATAATGTGAGTATAAATAGTCATCCAGTCATCAGTAACCCCAATGGTTCACAACAAATTTTAATGCAAATGATCATTCAACATAAGTAATAAAATCAAAGTAATATGGTAATTGAGCTTATTATAGTCAGGCCCATATTAGTTAGGGTTAGGGTTAGCGTGCGAAAGAAGTTAGGGAGGTAATAAATAAGGCAAAGCATTGATGATTGTTCCTTGGTTGATTGAATAGAAGAATATTTGTTTTCTTATTTATCTTTGAATTAGTGTTTTTCAGATGTTTAGCTTAATTCAGTCTAACTTAGAGTTCATCAATTGGTATTAGAGCTGAAAGCTCTAGTGATTGATTTAATTGGTTGTTTGAAGAAATAGCTCTACTTATTGATTTAATTGGTTGTTTGAAGAACATTGAAGAGAAGTTGAAAAGTGAAGACCCAATTTTTGAACGGTTGAAATTCAAAATCGGATAAGCATTGCCACCAGCAAGCGCATCACTGCCGTCTACCATTGTTGTTGTCCAATACAATCATCATCAGTTGTCGTATGCCCTGCCATCAACCTAGTTCAGGCCAGATCCAAACTCCCTGCCTGCCATTGCTCCTTGTCGCTAGCCAAACCATATCCGTGTAATTGAACACCACCCTCGCAGACTACCGCCAGCATATTCAGCCACCAACAGATGTTGATCACACTGGCAGAACCGACCCCAACCTCTCCCAAAACACCCCCAATTTGTGAACATCCCCCCTTCTTTTGTTACATGTCATGTGAAGAGGAATAACCAAATTTTCAAACCCAGTTCCTTCCTTAATTGCAATCAGCCTCTAGCAAGATTTTATTAGTTTTTAGTCCCTGGTCCCAACAGGCTTTTTTCAACCCAGTTATTATGAGAGCACACGACCAGTAAAACAAAGTGACCCATATTATTCCCCAAATCCATACTCCTATACCACCTATCCATAACACTATAGCCATGGCCCAAGCCCAAATCGGTACCCATACTAGGGATGTCCTATACTAAATATACTCATTTTTATTATCCTACACCACAATACACCTATATTTCCTCTTACCCCCAAACTAAACTCGTTTCTCCTACATCACCACACCCAGTGACCAATGATATAAACCCCATTATCACCGTCATTGTGCAGTAGATTAAGGCAACCAAGGAGAACATTTTGAAAGAAGTCAAAGACCGTTTGACTATCTCCCTTGACGCATTTTTCAATAACTGGACAAAGCAAGAAAAGGCAGGGGGAGGAGAGTCACCAGCAGATGAAAGCGATATTATTCGATATGACATTGGCTACACCTCATCCACCGACTTCTAAGGTCTCATCTGGTCCAGAGTCGCATGTACTCAACCTCCAAAAAGTGAGTCATTTGATTTGTGCGATTTCTTTCATATGTTTGGTCGGAAGGATAATGAGGCTCCCATAGAGGCAAAATGTAGTACGTGACAACAATTATGTTGATCCATAGTGGAAAATTTGTGTGGCATAAGCTTATACGCATGATTCCACTCAACAAATTTGTTCCATATTACTATTTTTAAAGTCACTTCGCAATTTTTCGCAGTTGGTGCTATCTATTGCAAGTGTGTATCATGGTAAGTTTTGAAGTCGTCTACTTCGTGTTTCGCCTTGCGTTCTCTACAAGGTTGATTGTGTTCATCAAACTTCTTCGACTTCAAGCATAAGGACGAGCTTCTTCAACCCAGAGAGGTTGATGTAACCGGGTAGTATTATGGTTACTTTAGTAATATTAATATTGTAATTGGGCCTATTATAGACTTATAGTTAAGCTCATATTAGTTAGCTTGACAAAGAAGTTAGGGAGGTTATAAATAAAATAAATCATTGATCACTGTTCCTTGGTTGATTGAATAAAAGAATATTTGTTTTCTTTTTATCTTTGAATTAGGTTTATCATAGATTTGGCTTAGTTCTAGTTTTAGTATAACTTAGATTTAGCTTAGTTCTATTTTCATCAAAAAGTAAAGTTGGAAAAGGAAGAAATAGCAGGAACAACTGGAAATGCATACATACTTCTAGTTCAGCTGCACGAGTATTCCTGTCAAAGGTTCTTCCTCTTTTCTTTATCTTCTTTGTGTTCACATCATCCAATTTACCAGAACTATCAGCTTCGCTCTCTTCCGCTAGAGTTCCAGACTCATCAGAGACTCCAGAATCAGCTTTCCTCCTGCTCCTTTGCTTTCTCTTCAGAGTGTTGTTAGCAGCCAGTTTTTCAGAATTGACAGCATTGTCCTTTTCAGCTAGAGGCCTGGTGGCATCAGACATCGACATGTTACTCTCTTTCCCGGAATCCGGTAAACAAGCAGATTGACTGTTCGAAACTCCAGAAGCATCTCCTCTCCTGCAAATGACATTCCAAATCAGACAAACGATAGAAGCAAATGCTAGTAGCGGCTACATAATAAACATCATATCAAAACGTTGACTACAATATTGTTGATAAATCTGGTCAGGGAAAAACTACATACCCTGCTCCCCTTCCCCAACCACTAAAGAACTTTGGTCTGAAACACGCTAATAGCTGAATAATAAAAACATCATATAGGCCATTCCATAATGCTAGTAGTATTGCCCTCACTTGAAGCCTACACATTTGAGGCACTAAAGAACAATGCTGACATAAAAAAATTCTTAAATCATGGAGCGAATGATTATCATTTTACTCAATTACCGTGTTATTTATGCATTATGGTTTATCATGAGTTATGAGTATGTGTTTATTGAATTGAAGGTAGCAGTGTAATGAGTTATGGTTTATTATGAGTATGTGTTCATTCGGAATAAAAGGGCACAATATGATGAATCACAGAGAACAAAATAAATAACATTATGGCTCTGTTTTGGCTCCAACTCGACAACTAAGACAACTGTCAACACTTTCACCCCCTCCCTGCTTCAAACAACCCGGTTACATCCCTCAAGGTAATTTTAGCATCTACCCAAAAAATTTTCCGAGTACATTCTTAAAATTCCTGTTGTTCCTTTCTCTCTAAATCTGCATGAACAAGTCTCTCCCAAGCCCATTTACCAAGTGACTCATACAAGGAAGGGATCTGCTAGAAGAGTGAAAAAATTCTACCCAATCCAGGAAGGAAGAAACAAAGGGGGCTTGAAGGTGAAATTCAGAAATTGTCGTAAACCACAGCTCAACCATCAAGAAAACAACAGATGATGATATCATGACAGGCTCGAGGAAGAAGCCCCGCCTAACTCTGTGCCAGCAGCAGCGGTCCTCGACTCCTCAGTCTGACCAAAAAGCGCAAAGTGATTGGGAATGATGAAGCACAGTCCATAGGTGAAAAGTATTCCTGGGGAATCTCATTCAACCATATACAAGATTGTAGCTTGATGATTCTCTGGTCAAGTATAGAAGGATCAGGAGCTAAAGATTGGTACCCATCTTTAACTTAATAGTTAATATTTCCAGTCTTTGCCCTTCCATAACCACTTGTCATGATCATTATCCATAGAGACAACTTCAGTGACATTAAGCAAGTTTTGATCATTTCAAAAAATTTCCAGTCATTTAAGTTCCTTTTCAACTGAAAGTTCCATCCATCCTTAAGAGCTATTATCTCCAAATTCTCCAATTTTATCATGTTTGTTGTTGGAAACATTATAGATAGCAGGGAAAGCAAACTTAAGAGTAGAATTCCCAATGCACTTGTGATCCCAAAAGTTGATCCTCTCACCATTTTGCACTTCAACGGAAATGTTGTCATTAGCTCTTTGCTTCATAATTAGTTCCTTTCAAAAGGGACCAACCACAACTCGCAATGGATCTTTGGTGAACCAATCCAAAGAACTAGCACCATACTTATTTGTCAACTACAATTTGCCTCCAGATGGAATCTTAATTGTTTGTTGTGTAGTAAAACACTTGAAGAAAACTACTTTGAGTGAAGAGACGAAAAACTCGTACTAGTTCAAAAGGTAAAGTCAAGATGATATTCTTTGATATTCCTAGTGATTTTTTTTTTAATAAGTTGAAGATCCTGTAGTAAAGCTTACAGTGAATGTAACAACATCCATAAAGAAATATTTTAAAAAAATGCTCTCCGAGGAAAAATGACAGAGGAAACTTCATATTTTACTAACATGTCCGCTAACTCTGCTGGAACTTGTGACGAATTTTCCATTTGTTCTTCATCCTGCAATCACCCAATAAAATATGTTAATAGAGTTATAATAGCATTTGAGTTAATTGGAAGAATTGAAGAAAGTGGCACAATACCTGAAATGCTACTTTCATAGCTTTATCAACTAGTTCCTCGTCAGAAAATATTTTAAGATCGTCAACCCTGTAGATAAATAAAAATAAGTGCAAAAACAATATTAATAACAATTTATTTAAAAATTTTACAAATTATAAAAAAAAAATATATCTATATATATTGAGTCTAGAAAATACCCATTCTGTTTGAGTGAATGCATACATATTCATGCACTTGCATACAAGTATGCAAAGCTATGTGTCTTGCCAACAAGAAATAAATGTTTAAAGAAAATTGTTTCGTATATGAGAGGATGCCAACGTATTCCTACCTCAATTGAGAAATTGCTTAAATTATCACTCTCATGTAGAAAATAATTAATGAGGAGGTTCTTCGTACTGAAATTAACATTATTGGAAATTAGGAACATGCTAGGCAAGCATTAACAAATTTGGAAACCACCTGTTCATCCTTCATAGAATGCGACAAAAATGGAAACCGCCTGTTCCTAACATGTGGAATGGCCAAACACATTTGGAAATGCTTCTTGTATCGATTTCATGTACTCAAAGTAATTTAAGGCCAACTCCACCAATGGATTAATGAGTGGAATGCAAGTGAGACGTGTGACTTGGGAATATGGTTGTGCACACGCATCATTTGGATCGTATGGCAAGACAGGAATGTGCACATTTTCAAGGCCTTGAACAACGCAAGAACAGCTGAATATCTCAACATCTGATCATCCAAAATAAGTCCACACTTTGGCATTGGGCCCACATCATTGACAAAGTGGACAATTTGCATATGTATGATTTTATGTTCAGTTGGATAGATTCATTTTTATGTTATCTTGTAGAGGGCATGTCATTCTTTCCATTAGCTAAAGTCTATTGCTAATGGCTTATAGTATCATCTCTTTCTATACATAAGTTATTGTCTTACATGATGAAAAAATAACAAGGATAGGAATAGACAAATGAATATAAGAGGCATGTACAATCATTCACATTTAAGTTCACTCACATTGGTTGTTGTTTCAAATGTAATGATGAAGTTCTAGAACCCAACGAGTTAACTGCTATTTAAGCTTTGCCTAGAATCATTTTTACAGATCCAATGGAGTTTATAGTATCACATGAGTAATAACTAAACATTATTAACAACTTACTCAAATAAAGAAGAAACATATTTTATTGACTTACAAAATATCATCTGCGGATACCTGAGATAAGTCAAGACATAATTCTACCCTCAAACTCTGCAACAAATACAAAAGAATCCATGATGGTTAGAAAATGTTAGCATTTTCGATACTTCATACAATTACTGTTTGCAGTTTACATGAAAATACTTACTTTTGCAGTTTACAATTCGTCGAGTTAGAACTTGGAGCCAGGGAGCATCATTCGCAACAACAGTCATATTCTAATACAGCTATACAAGTATTCTTATGAGAATTTCTGTACAGTTGCATTTTAGAATTTTGATTGCAATTATTAACTTGAGAAAACCACAATCACAATGTCTAGTTTCTGTGGGATGACCTATGATAGGAACTTCATCTTTCAGATCAGCCAATCTTTTCCACTACTTTTTTTTTTATTTTATTATTATCATGATTAAAGGCAGTGTTTTAAAAAACATTAAACAATGCGTTAAATGCATACGCATTGGATGCGGGCAAAAATATTATCAATGCGTACGAGTTAATACGTGCATTAGTGCATATAATGCATACACCTTTTTATGATGACTCATATGAGTCAACTTGGTTTAATGCGTGCGAGTTGAACTGATGTGAAATCAGATCTGTTTTTTTTATCTCATGAAGATCTAACGATAAATTTAAATAAATAAATAAATAAGATCTAACTTAAAAGCCCCAAACTCTGCGATTGTGGCTGTTTGCAATGACTAAGACTAAGCTTGAGACTGCAATTATAGTTTCCGTACTCTGCAGCTGAGTCTGAACTCTTCCACAAATAAAATCTAAGGGACTAAAACTTTACAAATCACAATTTTGATACAGGTCACCGAACACACAATTATGTGTCATTGATTCATCAAAGAAGTGAGATGTGCCAAACTGATTCTCTTAATAAGGTACTGTTTATTTTTATAAAAAATTGATAGAGGTCAAGTGACCACACAATTAGGTAACTGATTCACCAAATTAGGTATTATTCACACAATTAAAAATTGTTTACCATCCAAAACCAGGAAATCATACATATCACAATTTTTTTTAAAATCTAAAAAAGGATGTGTACGTCTCGTTACGTGTTGTTACACATTAAAGTGCTGCTTCGCATTGAAAAAAGGACGATCACATCATACTGAAAAATATTTCCTGGAATAAATTGTCATATATGCATAAAAGATGAATAAAAGAGTTTTTTGTGAGGAAAATGATGTTGCCGTATGGATGAACCACAAAAAAAAAAGTCACTCATTTTGAAGTTCCAAACATCAATCATTGTGACTTTCAAGGTAGCATAAAAAATAACTTAATAAATTAATTGATTGTTAACTTATATATAATTCAACTAGTAAGCCACCTTCCATTAGTTTATGAATTTTATAGCATTTGAACTTATGTGAAAATGATAATTATAATTAATTATATTTCATTATGAGACAAGTGGAAGTGTGTAAAGTAAGTGTAACAACCTATACGAGTGAGAGACAGGCATCGAGATTTACCTGCAACTCTTCAACTATTGAATCTTCAAACTCAGAAACCCTAGTGAGGGGTCCAATAAGATCAGGAAGGTAGATAGGTCCACCATGCGCAACTTGCTCTTGAAATGAAGATTCTGCAGTCTCCATGTCTGTTAGGCACATTATCAAATAACTCGTAGATTTAGACCTGGACATGGTAGTAGATGTAATATTGCTTCAAACTGTTGCAATCACAGAATTGAGAGTCCTAGAATTTGCTTTAAGTTTCCAAAAACATCAACTTCTATTTAACAAGAATGGGAATTTCAATTTCTCACTAACTGAACAATCACTTCCATGAACCAAAAATTATGCAGTATAACAAAGTGAGATAAATCATCTTGTGAGAAACTGAAAACAGACGCCAACCTTAAAAATTTTGCAGAAAATATTAACATGTAATTCATTGCTAAAAAATGTAGATATCAAACCCAAACATTCTACACTCAATCGAAAAATTCTCACACAAAAAAACCTATAATATAACCAAATCCTAGTGAATGCCAGATAAGCAAAACTAGAAAAGTTGTTGAAATAGAAAAGATGACCGATACCACTATCATCACCACCTTCTTTGACCCTTAATAGGTGATGGAGTCATCCATCACCCATAGTACCAAATACTACCAATGTGCCTCTTCAAAAAATTTAGGCATATGTTCAACTAGGGTTACAGATAGATGATAATTGATCTGTACATATAGGGGAAACCATTCCAATACCAATTAATACAACTTTTTTCAATTCCAATGTTTTCACCAAAATCAAATATTCATGCAATTCAATTTGCATATGATCCAAAAAAAAAAGTTTGCTTAACTTTGGCACCCACCAAGGAGAATTCATTCTAGTTGGGTTTAAAAAATTCTATCTTGTTTGAAACCCAAACACTAAAATTCGAAACCCTAACAATGTAAACTCAAAAACAACCCGCACCCCAACATCCATTGTTTACCCCAAAATATAAATAGATAAACATAAACCATGAAGAGGAGGCACCTTTCTTTCAAAATTTGGTAATCGAGAGAAGGGCGGAGGATTCACAGACGCTACAAGCAAGATTACGAACCCTAATAATCAAATCCAATAATACCCAAATAGCGAAAAAGAGTAAATTTTGATAGAAAGAGAGAAATTGATTAATAGTACCTGTTTGTTTGGAGAAATTTGATTGAAAAGATATGATGTCTTTGGAGAGAAGAGAGGGGTGGAGACGAGAAGGGGTGAATTGGTAGAGTGAATAGAGAACGAAACCGATCGAAATGGGGTTTGGTTCGCTGAGTTTATGGGTTTGGGTTTACCGCATGCTCACTTGTGATGTATAATGAGAGGGTTTAGTGTCAGATGATGTCTGCAGTGTGCGTTTGATTATCACAACGGATATAAACTTGATTTCTTTGCCTCAAATTTTTTTTCATGTTCGCATTGTGCAATGCGGGGTACTTGCACTATGTGTACAGAAATTTTTTCGGATAAATTGCACAACTTTAGTAAAATTATCATAATTTGCTCATTTTAAAGTAATTCAAGTTGTGTTTACTACAACTTTTGTGTTTTGATTAATTTGATAATCAGTCTCAATCGAGCACATAAGTTGGCCGAAAGTAAGAAACACTTTCCCATTTTTATTGCGAGACAGAGTTGTACGACTTTAATAAAATGACCATAACTTGCTCATTTAAAAACATTTTCAAGTGATTCAAGTTTTGTTTATTAGATAACTAAGAGTACTACAATATTTGTGTATTTGATCAACTTGAGAATCGGTCTCGATCGAGCATATAAGTTAGCCGAAAGTCATGAACACTATCCCATTTTCATTGCGAGACAAATTTGCGCGACTTTAGTAAAATGACCATAACTTGCTCATTTTAAAGTAATTCAAGTTGTGTTTATTAGATAACTAAGAGTACTACAATATTTGTGTTTTGATGATGTTGAGAATCGATCTCAATTGAGGGTTTAAATTGGTCGAAAGTTACCCTGTTTTGCATTTTTTTTCATTTTGAGTTTGGATTTTATGTTAAGTTGTACATATTTATTAAGTTTGTGTTTAAGAGTTTTGACTTTGAGGAGATTTTGAAAGTTTTCGAGGGGGAGATATGAGATTTGCAAGAGTTTTGAGTAGGGCTGGGCCGGTCCGGGTAACCGGCCCAAAAATTAAAAATCGAAGCCCGGACCGATATTTTTTAAGTCTGGAATTCTAAGGACCGAGACCGGACCGAGTTGGGCCGGTTAACCGAGGTCCCGATTAACCGAATTTTGGGCGGAGCCGATCTCGATCCAAAGCCCAAACTATTTTTCTATTAATTTGTATGCCCAAATTTTAACCAGCATATACTTACTTGTCCAAAGACTGTTCCAAACTTGTTCCAAAACCCAAATTCATAATATACAATACCAAAGCATCATCTCAAGCACCTTGTTTTGAACATAAAAAGATAAAGAAACATAATAAAGAGGAAGTAAGGGGATAACCTAGAAACTATGAGGAGAAAAAGAGAAAAAGAATAAGCTTCTTTCATTCATCCTTCAATACATCAAGCAATGTACTCAAATCTCCAATCTTACCCTTGATCACTCATTTGGCTCTCTCAGTCAGATCTCTCTAAACCGAACATGCAACAACTCTGAAACCCCACCACACTGATAATGTTGAAGGAGCCTATTAGTTTATATAATACCAAAGCTCCACCAGGCCAATGGTGTTATGGCCTAGTGGTTAGGGCTGTGTGGGTTTGTCCCCAACGTCCTAGCTTCGAATCTCACCTGCGGCATGGTTATTTTCTAATGGGTGTTGACCTATAGGTCGTCCAGTTGATAGGTTATGAGATCCTTAAAAACCCAACTCGCCTTCAAAAAAAAAATAAAAAAATACCAAAGCTCCATGAGTAATGGAGTAATGTGTTTTATGGGTTGCTTCCCCTGCAAATAGAATTTGAAGAAGTGGAACACCATCTTTGCTAATGCTAAGACATACTTGAATTTGCTTGAACTGCCTATTTCAAAACTCCCAAAGAGACAATAACTAACATGATCTGCAACCAAAATTGATAACTATAACATGATTTGCAACCATAATCGAACCATCATCGAAATGTAGCTTCACTGGATGACCGCAATTGGTCTCACTTCCATCGGACTGCCACTCGATTCTTGAAACTTTTCGACCCAATTGAATCTAGTTGCTTCTTTCATTCACTGGGTACAAATCTACAATGTACATATATATTCCCCAACTTTATGCCCACTTTGGGTTTATGAGCTTTGCTATAATAGAACCAGCACACTTGGATTGTTGCAGCAACAATGAATAAGAAGATGAGAGTTTGTGTTATGAACCAACCAATTCTCCCAAAAGCCCGAGCTGTCCAGGAGGGGAAGGTCCATAACAAGGATCGTAACATTGCCCCACGTTTTCAAAGCCGACGTCCTCGTTGGCCCACTCTATTGACACTGGCCCAGTGAGCTTTTTCCCAGCTACCAGTATTCAACAACTTAGCACTATACCCATACATAATGCTAAATTATTTTAATCCAGCCTATAGGTTGTCACGCCCCGATTTTCGAAGAAAAACGAAATCCTAAAATCCACGTAGGATTATCCGTTTCCCCAAAACTCGGGACGTGAAATTCAATAACATAAACATTTAGCAGCAATGACAAAAATATAGTTCAGAAAATAGGAACAAACTAAAATTTTTAACAAAACTCTAACCAGGAAAAACTGACGTCGCTAGCCCCACTAGCGAAACTCCCGTAACGCTGCTCAAAAGTCTCTAAACCTGAAAGGCTAATTGGCTACATTCCCAAAGGAAAGTACCAAAGAAGCAAAAGCTCACTTGGGTCAACAATAAAGCTGGTGTGAGTAATCTTCATCCCAAAATCAATAAAAATCGCACGTGATAAACATCAAGCTAAACACAAACAATACACAAACACACCAAATGGTAGTTCCTCAACGAGGCAAAAGTGTGATGCAAGAAAACACAGTTCCAAGAATTTAGTTCCTCATCGAGGCCATCATATCATCATCCCAATTAAGTAAAAGAGCATTTACGTATACTTACCCTATAGGAGTCGACTATGACAAGTCTGACCTGCAAAAATATTAGTGGACTTGCCATCCTGCATGAAAAAGATTAGAAACAACATAAACGTAATTTATTCATTTTTATTTGAATTTGATTAATCTTTTTAACGGAATGATCACTTAGACAATACCACATTCGCACCACCTCCGTGCCGAACATACATGTCTGTATGCCTCTCTCATATAAATGAGGATTACTCCGTCATCCATGCCCAAGTGGGGACATCACATACAGGCATGCATCGCGGATACTCCTAACTATATGAATACCAAAAGCCACCCTTGGGCTATCAATGCACATAAACTCACGTCACATTTTTTACGGATAAATATCAAAGCCTATTTTAGGCATACAAATTCACCTAATTTCCGCAAGACTAACCCGAGGGTTATTTTAGTTTCTCTAGTAGGAATGGGTGTCCCAACTCCGCAAGACGACCCTCTGGTCATTTAGTTTCTCTAGTAAGATAGAGAAAATAATAAACAAAAGAGGTGTGGTAGTTATAAGTGATACAAGTCCAAGTGGTTTATATTTTCAGAAATCAAGGTTTACCAATATCATTTATTTTTGAAAATTCAGAATTCCTCCACAATGACATTTTGTCATACATAAATTGATTCACAATCTATCCACCCACATTTTTGGGGAAAAACATAGCATTTTTGGCACATTACCAAATCATAATCAATCTCATCAGGATATCTTCCCATTGTTCTGGGGCAATCTACATTTCTCATATATAAACTTTATGTACCAACCCGGGAGATCAAGGCCCATTTAATACCATAAATAAATTTCTTTTCAGCAACGCAATTTGCATAACAACCAAATTTAAGTCATACACATACAAATGCAAATTCATAGAATCATGCAAATACCCTAAAATATGAACCCAACAAGCTGGGTAAAACTCACACATCAAACAGATCAAAAATAGTAGAGATCACGCGTTTGCAACACAAAACACCACAATAAGGCAACCTCATTCTCAAATATGCCTAAAATCTCATAACGGATTACCTGAAATGAAACCCCTCATTTCCATACAAGCAATATACATACAGT
The DNA here is from genome assembly GCA_963556465.1 of Berberis vulgaris. NCBI lineage: Eukaryota > Viridiplantae > Streptophyta > Magnoliopsida > Ranunculales > Berberidaceae > Berberis > Berberis vulgaris. Next base: position 83,768,065 of record OY747130.1, read on the forward strand.
ATACACCAATTTAAATGACCAGCCCTAAGATAATCTCTCTTCCATGGATTGAAATCATATTAGTAATCTCAAATAGACAAATCCCAGACTCCAAGCTTTTAGAGAAATTGTTTTCAAACTGGATGCGTCCCCAAAGATATGGCGACTAACTTGAAGATAATAATATCATTCTAATATTGCAAATGGGATGCAACCCCTCCCTCAATCTAAAAACTCTACTAGCACAATAACCATCCAACCCGAATCTTTCAATTTTCCAAACATCAATTGCTACCCAGCTTGAGGCAATATTGAACTCTCCCAAAACATAGCAATTCCCATTTTGTTATCCAATCCATATCGAGTTCTCCTCATTCATAATAGAAACATTAACACCCATTCATCATTCAATTAAAATAGAACTAAAACTCAAACTTAATTATGAACGACACAAGGAATTGAAGTAAGCGAAAATATACAAAATAATGCGAAGAGAACTCACTAGTTTGGCATGCACTACCAGCAAACCCTGGAAGAAACCTTGTAATCACCTTGCAATCAACCTCATAAACAACCTGCAACCGCTCCTTAAGAGCCTTGTAACAGCCCATGAAAACCCCTCTAACAGCCCCTGACCACATTCTGGATCAACCCTGAATCAACTAAGAATCAATCTCGATTCAGATCCTGTATCAACCTCGATTTAGGCCCTGAATCAACTCCGATTCAGAACCTGTAACAACTTCGATTCAGACCCTGAATCGACTCCGATTCAGACCTTGTAACATTCTGCAACTCAGCTGTAAATACCCCTCTAAAATCAATTGAAACAATCCCCAAACTCAGCTGTGACAACCCTTTAATATCATTTAAAACAACCCCCCAAAACAGCCATTAAAATCAGCTGGAAATAGCCCCAAAACCTGCTGAAACAACCTGCCAAATAACCGCTATTCTGCCCGGCGTCAAAGTAGGAGTAGCAGCAAAGATGTGGAACTTTGAAAGAGCTTTGGACCAGAACTTAAGAACCAAAAGACAGGAGGTCAAGATGTGGTTTATTGATTTTTTTTTTTTGTTTCAGCAGTTCCACACAACACAAAGTGACTAGGGATAAGGAGGCCTCTTTGTCTGCAGTCAGAATAATTTCATATGACTGTCAACAGCAAAAAGGTGGGCTATGGGGATACCTCCTTGGTCCAAATCCTCAAACATAAGTTTCTTAATCTAATGCCCACAGGGATGGGAGGAAGTGTAGGAACAAGATGTTGGTACACTTTAGAAATTGAATAACTAGTGTCTTTTCCAAACCACTTCCACTTGTCTGCATCACTGTCTAATTGAATTTGGTATGTGGCATCTCCTAGATCAACCATTTAAGTAACTTATGTCATTGAAATTTCTTATGAGTTGGAAAGTTCCATCATTGACTAGAAAAATCACAAAACTCCTAATTGCACATTCTTGTATTCTCGAATTTAGATCCCAAAGGAGGATCCAAATATTCACAACAAAATGAACATTAACTGCAACTTGGTGAGGCGCCAAGTCATCAATTTCAGGAACTTCTCGAATGGAAAATAAATGGGACTTCATAAAGTTAATTTTGAAGCAAGAGACAACTTCAAACCAATATAGGAGATCCCTCACTACCATCACTTATTCCACTGAAGCATCCATGAACTACAGAATATCATCAGCATACTAAAGGATAGGAATTGCTAGAGAGGAAGAGGAAACTTGGAAGTCGGAACCCACAAAAAAATCAATGCACAATATGCAATTTCAATCAATACCCATTGAAAATTTTAACATAAAACTAGCAAAAACACCTAAATCAGTAAAACCCATTGAATAAAATTGGGGAAGAAGATTGATTAAATACCAAAAACCTAACCTTGATTCCGAGAACAATTTCCAATAAAATATGTAATAGTATGAAGGAAACTCACAAACCCCATCATCAACTCCTAAAAAAAATTCACTAATTCAGTCAAGAAACAAGGATTTGCAAGATATAGGGAATAAGAAAGCTCACCGATTTTAAATCTTATGGCGTCCACACCATTCACAAAGCCGCCAACACCTCTCCATCGCCATCGGACCACCACGCAATCCTTCGTCTCCAACATCAGTCCTCCATCTCGCTAGACCATTTGTGAACAACCCAGTCCACCACAAAATCACAGTCGAACCCATTGTCTCCATCCAGTCTCTCTATCACACCCCTTTTCTCTTTGTTCATTACAAATCAAACAGACCCCAGCCCCCATCGAAGGAAGAAAAAGAGGAAGAACTCTTCCTGTTGCACAAGAGGAGGAAGGGTTTTTCTTTATATAGTGTGGGTGGCTATTCGGCCCCACCAAAATTTTGAGAGCACCCACCCTTTAACTTCACAAAATTAAAACCCTAGAATTTTGAAATTTCAATTCAAGTAAATGTAACTCTATTTTATTTTATTAAAAATAAAATAAATTAGTTTTATGAAATTTAGGGGTGTTACATAGGTCGCCCATGCTGGGATTTGAACTTTGGATGTGGGGTTTGACTCTGATACCAATTGTTATGAACCAACCAATTCTCCCAAAAACCTGAGCTATCCAGGAGGGGAAGGTCCATAACAAGAATCAATGTCACAGTTGTGACTTGGATTCAAGCAAGAGAATAAATGGAAAGAACTTGAGAATGGGAAAGGAATGAGAATACTATTATTGATCTGAAAACATGACAGATACAAGGTAGTAACCTCCCTTTGGGTGAACTCAACCCAGAAGAGCCTCAAATACAATTTTATTCTCTGCTATTCTCTCTTCTCTTCACCTCTATTTATCTACAGTAATTGTAACAGAATTTCAAATGAGACCATTAAGATCATTACACGTGTTTGGTCCTTGTGGTTTTATAACAGCCTGACAAGGTGATTTTACTCTATTGCCCTCAGTTTCAAATTTAAACTAATTCATTTGGCGCCTCTGTTTTTTCTATTTTGGCGCCATTTGATTTTCGATACTTTTCAATTCCTCTAAATGTGACAATGCCAATCCTTGAGGACATTCGAAAGGATCATTGTCCTCAAGGATTGAAGTGAGGAAAAATGGCGTGAAGGTGCGTCCAATCCTCCCAAGTGGCGTCTGTAGGGGAGGAGTTTGACCACTGGACTAGGACCTGGGTGACGGCTCGGTTGTGACGAGGAATGAGATGCCGAGCGAGTAGCGGCAGGCTCAGTTTGAAAATATCCCAGGTGATCAACCACTGGAAGTAAAGGGACAACCATAGAGTGGGCACCCAATTTCCGTTTCAACTGAGATACATGAAAAACAGGGTGCACCTTTGAGTTAGGGGGAAGAGGGAGTCTGTAGGCAACTGCGCCGATGCGTTCCAATATCTGGAAGGGCCCATAGAATCAGGCCGAGAGTTTGAGATTGCAGCGAAAATGGATAGATGTTTGGCGATACGGTTGTAGGCGCAGATAAACCCAATCGCCAGTATTGAACTCCCGTTTTGCTCGATGTCTGTCAACATAATGTTTCATGCGTTATTGAGCACGATGAAGTTTTTCTTTGATGATACTCAACATGTGTTCCTTGTCTCTCAGTAATTGTTGTACATCAGAGAAATAATGTGGAGCCATAGGTGGAAGAGCCATCAGTGGAGGTTTATATCCATAGAGTGCTTCAAAAGGGGTAGTTTGGAGACTCGTATGGAATGAGGTGTTATACAAAAATTCCGCCAAATAAAGCCAATTGGACCATTGAAGTGGAGTGTCACTAATCATGCAACGAAGGTAGTTCTCGAGGCAAGCATTGACTCGTTCAGTCTGGCCATCGGTTTGGGGATGGTATGATGAACTGAGGTGTAAGTTGAAAGAAGATCTTGCCAAAATGCTCTTAAGAAGACTTTGTCGCAATCCGACACAATTGAAGTTGGGAGGCTGTGAAGGCGATAAATGTGTTGCAAGAACATGCCCGCAATCATGGCCAAGGTGTATGGATGAGAGAGGGCGATAAAGTGACTGAATTTAGTCTGTCTGTCAACGACCACCAATATGACTGATTTGTGTTTTGAAAGTGGTAGCCCTTTGATGAAGTCCATCGAAATGTGTTGCCAAGCGTGCTCCAGGACGGGTAGAGGTTGAAGAAGACCACCATAAGCGGAGTTGTCTGTCTTATTGCGTTGGCAAGTGTCACACTCATAGACGTATTTGAGGACAACAGTCTGCATTCTGGGCCAATAGAAGTACTGGTGGAGGCGTTTGTAAGTAGAGTTGATCCCTGAATGACCCCCTAGAGCTGAAGTGTGGAGCTCATTTAGGAATTGCTTGCGAAGAGTCCCTGTGGATCCAATACAAATTTGATTGTGATGCTAAGAAGTCCATGAGACACTGAGAAGGGAGGGCAAGGGAGGGCAAGAGTCAGGCGTCACGAGTAATTTCTGCACTAGAGATAGCATGAACTAATATTGTGTATAGGAGTGTGATACTTCCTCAATCCAAGCAGGAGTTATGGTTGATAAGGCCAAGACTTGGCCCTTGTTATCAGTACATCTGGATAGAGCATCTACAACCTTGTTGTCTACCCCTCTTTTATATCGAATCTCATAAACGAAGCCCTAAAGTTTTGCTAACCATCGTTGCTAAGTCATTGTAGTGACTTTTTGGGCTAAAAAATAGCGGATGCTTTGATGGTCAGTAAAGACGATGAACTTGGACCCAAGCAAGTAAGAACGCCACCTGTGAATAACCATCACAATTGCAAGTAACTCTTTCTCATAAGTAGATAATGAAAGATTTTTGGGACTTAAAGACTTACTAAAAAAAGCAGTTGGTCGGCCAGTTTGAGAGAGGACATCACCTACGCCTATGTAGCAGGCATTGGTCTCAAGGTGGAATGGGTCTTGAAAATTAGGAAGTGCCAACAAGGGGGTTGCGCACATAGCTTGTTTCAACTGTACAAATGTTGTAGTTGCCAAAGGAGACCAAGTGAAAGCATTTTTCTTGAGGAGATCGGTTAGTGGCTTAACAATGATACCATATCTCTCAATAAACTTGCGATAGTATCCTGTGAGACCCATAAATCCTCGGAGTTGTTTAATGTTTGTAGGAGTGGGCCAGTTGTCCATGGCTTCAATTTTCTGAGGGTCCGCTTCTACGCCATTAGCACTGACAATGTGGCCGAGATACTCTAGTTTTTCTTTAGCAAAAGAGCATTTGGATAGTTTGACAAAAAGCTTATGTTGCCTGAGAATGGAAAATGCCACTGCCAAGTGATCCACATGACTGGAGGCATTAGGGCTGTAGATAAGGATGTCGTCGAAAAACACCAGAACATACTTCCTCAGAAGAGGCTGGAATATTTCATTCATAAGAGCCTGAAAAGAGGTCGGTGCATTCGTAAGCCCAAACGGCATCACCTTGAACTTGAAGTGTCCATGATGAATTTTAAAAGCCGTTTTGTGAACGTCAGGTGGATGAACAAGCAATTGGTGATATCCAGATCTTAAGTCCAGTTTAGAGAAGATACGTGCACCATGAAGCTCATCTATGAGAGACATGGGAAACTTGTCTTTGATGGTGATCTCATTCAGCTTCCTGTAGTCCACACAAAATCTTCAGGAACCATCTTTTTTCTTGACTAGAAGGATGAGGGCTGCAAATGGACTATGATAGGTTTGGATCAACCCAGATTTTAACATTTCTTGTACTAATTTCTCTACCACAGCCTTTTGCATGTAGAGGATCTTATATGGAGTCTGAGAAGTAGGGTGATGGCCAAGTTTCAAGGGAATGTGATGGTCGAGGGTGCGGCTAGGAGGTAGGTCAGTTGGAAATGTCACTAAACTGTGAGATGATCTGTTGTATGGCAGTTAGGGGTGGGCACGGTCCGGATCGGTTCCAAATTTGGAGGAACCTAACTCGAACCGTTTAAAAATAACGGATCCGGTCCGGTCCAGATCCCCTTGAACATTGGAACCGAACCTAACTCGAACCGTTTGAAACGGTCCGGTTCCTACGGTTCCAAACGGTTCCAAATCACAAATATAATTGGAATCTAATAATAGGCTTCTTTGCTTCTTTAAATATGAATAAATGATATTTATTTTCTGTTAAATGACCAAACTTGACAATGAGATTTCTTCCCTCACACTACATCCTTGTAATTTGTACTTTTTTGCTATATACCATAGCAGCCAAGCAAAGAGTTCAGTATTGAGTCTTGAAATTCTAAGAGACATTTCATCAAACAATTTCAATGATACAAGTCTTTGATGAAATAAGCATTCCCATATACACTAATCTACAAGCAAAACATCTACCTATTCAATCCATAATTCACTCTTTGCATATTATTACTAACCCAATCAAACTTTCGGCCAAAAAGGCTTAAAATGAAACATACCCACCAAAGATTTAGTGATCTTAAGCCAATAAATTGAAACCAAAGGGACCCAAAACAAGATTTCAATCAGAAAGAGAAATACCCATTTGACATAATCAACAAAAAAACCAACTAAGCCATTTAGAGTTCAGAAAAATTGGAAAAACAAGTAGAACCCAATTACATAAATTCTATGATGAAATCGAGAATGGGAAGTAGAAATACTGCATACAGGGTTGAGGATGTTGGGTTCGGGGCCGTAATCGGCGGTGAGGAGGAAGTACAGACTCCCTTCATCTGATCCCAATTCATTTCTCATTCTCCCTTCATACAAAAAAAAAAAAAAAAAAAGGGAATGAGGAGGCAGACGAACCTGAATGAGGCAGAGTTCAAGAAATCAGTTCCTTCTTCTTCTACAGACCAGTTCTTCAAGAAATCAGAGCAGACCGGAGAGGATGCGGGCTGTGCGGCTACAGAAAAGAGAGGGGAAGAGAAGAAGACCAGAGAGGAGAGGAAATCAGTACAAAATGTGATTGAGAAGAAGACGAACCTGATTGAAATCAGCGAGGAGAAGAAGATCACGAATCTCTTACCTTCTTTAGCGGCCGTTAGCGGAGGATGCGAGAGGGGGAGGCGGCCTGCGGGTGGCGGGTGCTCACTGCTCTCACTTCTCTTCTCACTTCACTGCTCTCACTGCGGGTGAAGAGCAAAGCAAAGGTGCTTTGCTTGCTAGGGTAGGGGTCGAAACTCGAAAGAGGGGAGTTTTGTTACACAGTTAGGGCAGTTAGTTCCATTCCATATTTAGGGTTTTATAATTAATCTTATTTGAAACGGGTCCAACCCGACCGTTTCGTTTTTAAAAATAGGAACCGGGACCGGACCGTTTTATAACGGATCCGGACCGATCCGAACCGTATGTAAAAATTTATAATTGAAATCCGGACCGTTTAGAGCAAAACGGTCCGGTTCGAGTTGAACCCGCGGATCGACGACCCGTTTGCCCACCCCTAATGGCAGTATCAAGTTGCTTGTCAGGTTGCTGCAATGTATCCTCGACAGTTATGGAGAAGAGTTGGCAGAAAAAGGAGCTAGAAAAAGGAGTTGGCAGAAAAAGGAGCTAGCCCAGTCAATCCCTTGGCCTCCAGTAAGCATAACTCAGCTGAGTCTGACCCTCCTTGTAAGGTAACAGATCGACCATCAATAGATAATGTCAATTGAAGCTTCTGCAAATTCAGTGTGATATCGCCAAACTTTTTCAACCAGTCGCCGCCCAAAACCATATCATAACCTCCTAGAGGTAACAACCTTACTCTCCCTTCGAATGAGACTCCTTGCATTGTCCATAGAAGTTTCTGACAGACAACATTACTTATTAGTTGATCTCCATTAGCTACCTTGACAATCATCTGAGGCGTGAGACAAGTGGGCCATTTAGTAGCTTTAACAACTCTAGGGTTGATAAATGAATGTGTGCTTCCAATATCTATCAAGACAGACACTGGTTTCTTATTGATTAACCCCTTGATTAGGAGAGTGTTTGTTGAAGAACAACCATGAAGGGCGTGCAAGGAGATTTCCATATCAGTGGGCACCTCGTGAAGGAGATTTTCTGTCAACTTTAGGGAAGTCCTCGGTGTCATCAGGTGGATCCTCTTCTGAAATTCACATGTATAAGTGTTGAGTCTTGCACAAGTGGCCCTGCCTATATTGATCATCGCAATTGTAGCAGAGTCCCTTCTCTCTGCGTATGCGCATCTGGCTGGGAGTGAGGTGTTTGATAGGGGGTATTGAAGGATGAGGGCGAGAAGCATTGTGATGTGTTAATGAGGGTGGCTGTATTTGGGATGAATTGGAGTTATAAGTGGAGTGATTGGAGTGGTTGAATTGTGATGTATAAGTAGGTGGCTTACTTGCTGCGATAGCAAAAGTGGCGGAGTATGTATTTGGTTTATTGGTGTAAGAGTAGGTGTGAGATGGCTTGGAGCTATTCTGAGATTGGGACGCCTCGTGCATCCGTGCCAATGAGAAAGCCTGAGTCAAGGTGGTTGGTTTAAAGAGTTGGACCATAGCCTTGATATTAGTTTTCAATCCACTCAAAAAACTGAGTACGAAATATTGTTCATCTAAGTGGCGATTGTGAGTCAGCATTAATGATCGTAACTCTTCAAACTTATCAAAGTATTCGTTAACAGTGCCATGTTGAGTGAGTTTATTAAATGAATCAACAAAATTGTCCAGTACTGCTTCCTCAAAACGTTCACAGAGATCACTGCAAAACTGTTTCCACTGAAGCATTTCGTTCCCTACATGGTGGTCGAGGAAACACAGATCGGCCTTACCCGATAGATGAATCAAAGCCATTCCGACCTTATTAGCCTCTGGAACTTGGAAAAACTCAAAGTATTTCTCGCATTTTTTCACCCATGACCTGGGGTTCGTGCCATCGAAATAAGGGAAATCCAATTTGGGTAATCGATAAGACATACCTGAATTCTCCCAATGAAGTTGGGAGTTAGATCGATGGTCGGTCTGATTAGAGTTTGGAGTAGCGGATGAACTCGGTTCAGTGGGGTGTATTGGAGCGGTTGGTTGCTGAATCAACTGGAAGAGTTGTTCGAATTTTGAATCCATGTGTTTCGCTAATCCTTCACGAGCGAAAGCTAATTTGCTGAACTCACTGCTTAAGAATTCAATCCGACCAGCCGTCTCACTCTGGTTCTTCTTGGTCTCACGCATGAATTGTTCCATCTCCTTCGCCCTAGTTTCCATCGCTTGCACTGGTGTTGCTAACTCACAGTCTCGAAGGAACGATGGCTCTGATACCAAATGTCACAGTTGTGACTTGGATTCAAGCAAGAGAATAAATGGAAAGAAATCGAAAATGGGAAAGGAATGAGAATACTATTATTGATCTGAAAACATGACAGAAACAAGGTAGTAACCTCCCTTTGGGTGAACTCAACCCAGAAGAGCCTCAGATACAATTTTCTTCTCTGCTCTTTTCTCTTCACCTCTATTTATCTACATTAATTGCAACAGAATTTCAAATGAGACCATTAAGATCATTACACGTGTTTGGTCCCTGTGGTTTTATAACAACCTAACAAGGTGATTTTACTCTATTGCCCTCAGTTTCAAATTTAAACTAATTCATTTGGCGCGTCTGTTTTTTTTTTTTTTTTTTTTTTTTTTTTTTCTATTTTGGCGCCATTTGATTTTCGATCCTTTTCAATTCCTTTAAATGTGACAGTTTGGATAATGGAGTTACTTGATGGTCCTGACTACTCTTGATCGACAATAACAGCAGAGGGGGAGTAGTAGAGGAGGAGGAGGAGTAACATAGGAGGAGGTGGGGAGGCAGAAGAAGAGTGGAATTTGGAGGAGGAGTGGATTTGGGAGTATAAAACCCTAAATTATTTTAGGTTTTATATTACCAGGGCGGGCCGGTTACCCGACGGGTTTCAGAAATTGTAACCGAATATCAAACCTAAAACATTGGGTTCGGTCTGAAATGCCCACCTATAGTTTTTTTTTTTGTGGGGAGAGATTTGCAAGAGATTTTGAATGGGAGAGGGAGAAACCATTGTCGATTTGAATGGTAAGGGGAAAAATGATGGTTTTTGTTTATATAGGTGGTGTGAGAAAGTAAAAAAAAAAAAAAAAAACCTCAATGGTGGTGTGAGAAAGAGAATATGATGATGTGGTATAGTTGCTGCCAACTTAAAATGTTCAAAATTTTTAAAAAAATAATAAATAAGACTTAGTCCTATTGATACAACACATTTGGTGGTGGTGGTGGTCCATTTCTAACGTGTTACCTGGAGTTTTGGGGTTTATGTTAGTGGTGGTGGTGACGAGCGAAGTCGGTTCATCCCTTGCATGGTACCCTAACTACAACAAAGTTTATAGTTTATGTTGATGATGGTGGTCGGAGGTGGTCCGATGGTTCAAACCTAGTTTTATAAGGTTTTGGAGGTGTTAGTGGCCAAATCAAGTTTGGTGGTGATCGTAGAAGAGTGGTGATGAGTGTTGGTGGTGGTGGCTAAATCAAGGAACGCGGTTAGTCTCCTTTTGTCGAGATAAATTTGTCCTCTCTCATTTTTCATGATGGTTCTATCGTTAGACTTTTTGAATATGGTCTATTTGCATCTTATCAATTTGATTCATCAACGATGGTTCTTTTCCAATCTATCTTCTAAACTTTAATGGTAAATAACATGTTAAATTCGCAATATTGTATTAAATAACTCAAAGAGTTGTGATGAACTATTGATTGACATTTCCATTTATTTATTTTAAATAGAAAGTCACTCTCTCTACTTCAAATTGGAATGGCAAATGCAATCATTCCGTAAATTTTTACATTTAAGTATGATTCTTCAACCTTAAATTATTCATCACTCACAAGCTTTAGAACAGAAAGTTATAATTTGATCATCAAAGACACACCTTGCAAGCCTTCAACGTCGTAACCACATTTTCATTTTAAACAACACTCAAATAATTAAGAAATGAAAATTTTGTTATTGACAAGTCAAAAACATCATATGGTCCCTTGGATGCATAAAATCAATTAGAGATTTGCACGACAAGTCGAAAAAGGATCCCTAAACATCATCGAGGACTAGAGTGAGTTAATTAACCTAAAATTCTCAATTAAGAGATCAAAACTCCCTAGATATTGACTAGCTAACACACAAGATTTAGTTAATACTCATTTCTGAGACTAGTTTTAAAGTGATTAGTTTTAAAGTGATTAATTGAGATTAGTATGGAGGCGAGCTCGTCTACAGAGCGAGGGAGGGAGTGAGGTAAAAGGGGCGAGGGATGGGTGGTAACCACCCATCCGCTTCGAGATGAGTGCATCGGATTTGAGATGCGCGATAGTGCTCATCTCGAGGCGGATGGGTGGCTTCCACCCATCCCTCGCTCCCTCCCTCGTTCCCTCCCTCGACCCCTAGAATTTTCGCTTTCCATATGATGAAAATGTACAAAGAAAACCACCCTCCTAACCTAACTCTTCTTTGTCACTATCACACACAGCTAGCTCCTCACCGACACATTTATGAACTGCTCCTCTCCATTAACTAAGGCCTTAATTAATCATACAATAATTAATTATTCAATTAATTTAATTAAAAAATTGACAGGTGAAAGAGCCATATAGCTTACCGGCAATAGCCGGTTGAGATGTGAAGACAGGTTGTTAACAGCAAAAGTGGTGTCGTTGCTGAAGTTGAAGTGTGTGACCCGTTTGCGTGTGAGACTCAAAAAGGCATACCACTAGACGTGAAGATGATCATAGAGATGCACATCTCGAAAATGATGGACGGTACAAATAACTAAGGATTGTGATTTCATCTTTCGATGTAATTTTAGTGGTCTAACTTTAAAAAATATTTTAATATATATATATATATATAGAAAATTTTGATAATATATCAAGCATATCATATATGCATAAAAATAAGATACAACACAAAAGTATCCTTAAAAATGCTTCATAATTTTTTAGGTTTTACAAAAAACTATCAAAATATACAAAAAATGACGAAGATATTTCAGTCGAAAAAAATGCAATTTTCTTCATAACTTTTTGGGTTTTATACGAAAATATCAAAATTTATTAAAAAATATAAAATATTTCGAAATAACTCGGCAAAATAATATACTTTTCGATTTCAATACTTTAAATTTTGAGATTAAAAAAATAAATATATTTCGCAAAAGTTTGTAAAATTTTCGTGAAATTACAGTCCTTTGACTCCATTCTCATTACACATCTTTTTTTTAACTGCAAAGTTCGATAATTTACTGCCAATTGTAACCCAATTAGAATGGTAAAGAAATTTAACATACAACTCTTGATAACATTGTTAGCAACTAGGTTCTTGCAACCTAGTTTAAAACGAAGAGCGACCTGGCATGATATGATAATGTGTACACATATCTCAAGTATTAAAATTTTTTTTTTAAAGACAAGTATGCCGCCGACGGGTATAAGACCCAAGACGTGAGGGTTAGTTAAACCACCGCAACCTTAGCTTTCTTGATCACTAGCAAAAACCTTCCGATCACTTGCAATCATAACTCTAGTTATATGTCACTTAGAATTTTTAAACTCCAAATCAACACATTAAAAAAAATGAAAATATAAAATGTGATTTTTTAAGATTTGATCATCAGGCAATGTCATCATTTCTACAAAATTTAAGTTGGATAGAAATGAGTCCATATTCCAATTTAAGTCATTCCTAGAAAAATAAAAATATCTAAACAGTAAAACAAGTTAAAAAAAACTATGGTGGGACTCACTGGTCACTGGTTTAGTCAGTCATCAGTAGCTAATTAAAAAAATGGAAAAAAAAGGTTGATAAAAACCGGTGGAGAGACAGAGAGGATTGAGAGAGAGATGGAAGGTTGATGGGCGAAGAAACTGAGAAGAAGAAAGCCCATTGAGTTTCTTCATTGCTTTGAGAGAAATCTCTCTCAGTGGACATGTTCATCTTCTGATCTCCAGCAATCTCTGCTTCATTTTACACTCAAAGATTGGATTTTTATTGTATCTATTGCAGAAGAAGAAGAAGCCATGGAAGCCAAAGGTGGAATGGTGGCGGGTTCCCACCAGCGGAACGAGTTCGTGAGGATTCGCAACGAAGGAGAAGCTGGGGTCTGTGTTTCTCACCCACCCATTTGATCTGTTTCTTTATAAAGTTTAAATTTTTATGTTTTTAAAATATATATATTTTTTGATTTATTTGGGGGTGCAAATTTGAGTGTTTGAGTTCGAATTCGTGGTTTTTTTTTGTGAAATTGGAGAATGGGTATTGCTGATTTGGTTGGTTTTGCAAGATCTTCAATCTCCAGATTCCTAATTTGGTCTTTTGCTGCTGAAATCTTTGAATAAATTTTTTTGTGTTATTTTACCCTGCCATGTTTTCATTCTCGTTAGATCCATTTGTTGGGTGAAATTTGCGGTTTGCTTATCGATTCAGCCCAGATCTTAGGAGTTCAATATAGATTGATGTATTTGTCTTTGTTTATTATTGTAATTGAGTTAAAGACGTGGTTTTAGTGCACCAGTTCAGTAAGATGTGAACTTTATGAGAATTTTACATTAGATCTGATTGTGGATGTTAGATGACATTCCATTTATGACTATTTTTAGATTTTCAGATTCAGCTCAAGTAAGGTTTTCAAGTGTTCTTGATTTAAGCGGTTCATATTTTTAAAGGTTTTGTCTGCGGATAGAAGATAATGAATTTTTTTTTCTTCTAGATTTTGTAGTTCAGCTGTCCAAGTGTAAAATTTTTTATATTTTCTTATTTCGTTTTAGAGAATTAAGTTGCTTCTTGGAGGCTTAAGGTAAGATCTAGTGTCCTGTCCTCAGTGTGGGCTAAATGTAGTTGCACTTGATTGCGCTCGTCTTTAGGATGAATTTGATCAGTTCCTTTTGTAAGTTATAATGTGGATTAGTTATGTGTGTTGTTGATTTACCAAATGCAATTTTATTAGGTCTACCTTGAATTCTTATTGATTTCATTCTTTGGATAATGCAGGCCAAACCCTTGAAGTCTTTGAATGGCCAAGTGTGTCAGATCTGTGGAGATACCGTTGGGGTCACTGCCACAGGGGACATATTTGTTGCTTGCAACGAGTGTGCCTTTCCAGTTTGCCGGGCCTGTTATGAATATGAAAGAAGAGATGGGAATCAGTCTTGCCCTCAGTGCAAGACTAGGTACAAAAGACACAAAGGTTGCCGTTTTGTTTTTTCTACTTATGCCTATTATTAGCTCCGAAGGCTTGGCTTTATGCAATTATGATTTGATAATTTTTGTTCCATTCTGTCTTGCCATCATTTGGTTGAAATCTGATTTCGCGCTACTAAATTTAGGGAGTCCTAGAGTGGACGGAGATGATGATGAGGACGATGTTGATGACTTGGAGAATGAGTTCAACTACAGCAATGGGAAAACAATGCGTCCATGGCAAGGAGAAGATGTTGATCTTTCTTCTTCTTCTAGACACGAGTCTCAACCCATTCCACTTCTCACCAATGGACAATCGGTACGTCAGTCAACCAACATGTATCCTTGTATTTGGTAATATTTGCATATGAATGATTGTTATGTTCAGTTTTCTTGTAATTATTATTGCCTTTATTGACACCAAGATGGAGACGTTTGTGTTAATGTTAATCTGTAAGTATCAACTTCTATTGAATTGATGATTCTCCGATTATATTAACTGGTGAGAATGATCTGTGCTACTGCTTGCATTCTAAACCAATGAACCCAAACCCTTGCCTCAATACACCCTGGCACTACAGACAAGGGAACTTTATTTTTCATGGTTCTTGCATTTTCTGCGATCAGTGTTCAAAATTTGAATCTTGATACCAAACTTCAGAAATTTTTTTTGTAACTACACGAGCAACTAGTTAATTGGTTTTAAGTAGGTTAATTACATCATCAGTTTTATTTTTTTGAGGTAAGGTAAAAAGTTGTATGAAAGGAGAGAAAACAGATACGATAAAGACCTAACATCTTGAAGGAGAATACTTGGGCGAGCTTGGAGTCATAGAACTCTGGATGTGATTGATTTTTACCAATCACAGTTAGACAATGTGATTGATTTGGTACTGAACGTGCAAATACATGGATGTGCATCAGGCATCAACCTTGTTTTGCATGATATTGCAAATTCTGTATGTTACTAATAGATTTTTCAATCTTCTGTTTTAGCTTATTTAGCATCCCATACTTCTTAATACTTTTCTGTTATTATTTATTAATTAATTAATTTTAATTTTCTTTTTTAAATTTCCATGAAAAGTCCAAATAATTGAAGAAGTTGGAATAATGTTAGTTACTTATCCACACATTCAATTTTATTCAGGTCTCACTCTCCGGGGAAATACCTGGGACACCTGACAACCAATCTGTGCGAACTACAAACTCAGGTCCTTTGGGTAATGGTGAAAAGCGCGGGCATTCACTTTCTTATATTGATCCAAGCACACCAGGTATTTTGTAAACTTTATGCTCTCAGAACAAGTTTCAAACTTTCTCTGAAACCCATTTACTTATTTGAATATTCTTTTAATATCGTTTTCTGTTAATATGATAACAGTTCCTGTTAGGATTGTGGATCCATCAAAGGATTTGAATTCTTATGGACTTGGAAATGTTGACTGGAAAGAAAGAGTCGAAGGATGGAAACTTAAACAGGAGAAAAATATGATGCAAGTGAGCAGCAAATACGCTGATGGGAAAGGTGACATGGAAGGCACTGGTTCAAATGGGGAAGACCTGCGAATGTAAGAGCTTCACTGTGATATAGTTCAGCTGACGCAGATTTGAGCCTGTGTTGTGTTTTAGAATTTTTTCATTTCATGAGATCAGTGTGTTTAATATGATCATCTGCTGCAGGCCTGATGATGCTCGTCAACCTTTGAGTCGCATAGTGCCTATTTCTTCTTCCCACCTCACACCTTACCGCATTGTGATCATACTCCGGCTTATCATCTTGGGGTTTTTCTTGCAATATCGTGTGACCCACCCTGTTAAGGATGCTTACCCTCTGTGGCTGACATCTGTTATTTGCGAAATCTGGTTCGCTCTGTCTTGGCTTCTGGATCAGTTTCCAAAATGGATGCCCATCAACCGTGAAACCTACCTTGATAGACTTGCACTGAGGTTGGTTGACTTGAAGTTTCATACCGATGTTTACCATTATTATTATAAGGCTATATAGAGTTCCTCTCTTAATACTGATTTTTAATTTGATAGATTTGATAGGGAAGGCGAGCCTTCTCAGTTGGCTCCAGTCGATGTTTTTGTTAGTACAGTGGATCCTCTCAAAGAGCCTCCCCTTGTGACAGCTAACACTGTGTTGTCCATACTTTCTGTGGATTATCCTGTTGACAAAGTCTCATGCTATGTTTCTGACGATGGATCTGCAATGTTGACATTTGAATCTCTCACTGAAACTTCAGAGTTTGCAAGGAAGTGGGTACCTTTCTGTAAGAAGCATAATATTGAGCCTAGAGCCCCTGAGTTTTACTTTGCCCAGAAGATAGATTACTTGAAGGATAAGATACAACCTTCTTTTGTAAAAGAGCGCAGGGCGATGAAGGTAAGCAAGAAACTGTGTGATAACTTTCAGTAACTTAATTAAATGGCAGTTGCTCTGTATTTTATTGATTGGCACATGAAAGGAAACAATAATGCCTTTTGGAGCTACTTGTTGATTAGTTCTAGAAACATCACCGGCTTGAGAATGTATTTTAGGTTCCAGTTGTGATTCCATCAGTCATCATCTTCCTGTGAATTGATCAGGTAGAAATGGGAAACATGCTGACTGCCATAAATCTGATAATAATTTTATTGAAAACACATTTGCATGTGTGATAGGTGGGTATGATATGTTATCTGTCATGATTCCTAGAAAATGCAATGTCCTATATAGTTCAGTTGTTTTAGAAACAATCGGGGTCTATTAACCTTTGTTCCAGAGCTATGACAACAATACACAATCAAAAGCCTAAATTCATGGATCAGGTGTTTGTAATGTTTGCCTTGGCTGGTTTATGGGATTATACCTAATACTAGAAGAAACTAAATCATCTAATTATTCTGGATTAGGGACTAGCCTCGTAAACAGTACTTTAGAAAATATGTTTTTCTGTGCTACATGTTTGGATCCATGCTAAATTTCAGTTATTTATTTTGTATCAAATCTTTTCACCCGACTTCAATATGCCATTTTATTTCAGAGGGAATATGAAGAGTTCAAGGTACGAATCAACGCCCTTGTAGCCAAGGCACAGAAAATGCCTGAAGAAGGTTGGACAATGCAGGATGGGACGCCTTGGCCTGGAAATAACCCGAGGGATCACCCTGGCATGATCCAGGTATGCGTTTACATTTCTTGATTCCTTTGGTACTTTTTCTTTGAAGGTGGTGAGTTGATAACTTGGGAAGACTGTCTGGTAATAACATACAGTTCTGGTAATAACATACTGTTGGATCAAATGCCCCAGATCTTCTGAAATTTATCATTCTTTTATTCATTCATTTTATTTATTTGACGGTTCAAACTTGTTAAGTACATTAAAACCTGCAGCAAAAACTCTGCCCTCACTTTTCTAAACTTATCAAAATGAAAATGGGACTTTTTAACTTTTACTTATGTTTCTGTTATTGAAAAATCAATTACAGGTTTTCTTGGGTCATAGTGGAGGGCTTGATACAGATGGTAATGAGCTGCCTCGACTTGTATATGTTTCACGTGAAAAGCGACCAGGATTCCAACATCATAAGAAAGCTGGAGCAATGAATGCTTTGGTTTGTTCCTTTGGCTATTTAAGTTAATATTTATTTTGAATGTGTGATGTGTCTTTAACTGTGATTGGTGACCTTCCCATCAATCTTTATCAGACAGTTGAGGAAGTAGCAGTTTTAGTGGTGATAGCTAATTATCTCATCTACCTGCGTATCTAACCTCAGTTGCATGGTGCTGTTTGGGTCCTGTTTTCATTAGAGATTGAGATCAACCTTTTTATTCCCATTTATAAGTCGTCTTTGCTTCATCCTATGCTCCTACTCACAAACATTGTTTGTTTGGTTTGATGTGTTTTATACAGATTAGAGTATCAGCTGTTCTTACCAATGGCGCTTATCTTCTTAATGTTGATTGTGATCACTACTTCAATAACAGCAAAGCTCTTCGAGAAGCTATGTGTTTCATGATGGATCCTGCATATGGAAAGAAAACCTGCTATGTTCAGTTCCCGCAACGATTTGATGGCATTGATCTTCATGATAGATATGCTAACAGAAATATTGTCTTCTTTGATGTATGTTCCTTATCCTTTTCCTCAAGCATTTCTGATTCTGGCAAGTGTGTTTTCTTGGAAATTATAGTTTAATATTGTCTCTGTACTTTGCAGATCAATTTGAAAGGGTTGGATGGCATACAGGGTCCAGTTTATGTTGGTACAGGATGTTGTTTCAACAGACAAGCTTTATATGGATACGACCCAGTCTTAACTGAGGCTGATTTGGAGCCAAATATAATAGTGAAGAGTTGCTGTGGTTCAAGAAAGAAGGGAAGGAGTGGAAATAAAAAGTACATGGATAGTAAGAAGCGTGAGATGAGAAGAACTGAATCTACAGTTCCCATTTTCAACATGGAAGACATTGAAGAGGGTGTAGAAGGTAAGTCTTTGAACTGTTGATGAATCTCGTTTCTTCATTTTGATATATCTAGTGACAGTGTCACACAGGTCAGTTGATCCTTCAAAAACAATGTTATGCAAGATCTAGTCTTTTAACCTAGGCTTGGTATAAATTTCACGTTGAACCTGTCACAGTTTAACCTTGCTTTACCTTCACCAACTGTAATATTGTCTCTACATGATTCTTAAAGGCATTACATAAGCATCTTTCATCATCATGGGCAGAAAGCACCTCTATTATTGCATAGCTTTAATCAGGTGCTAGGCTGGTATCTAGGCTGCAAGTTACAGTTGATGGGCAGGTATTGTAAAGTGTGTACCATGACAGTTCCTGGGAGAGAAATATTAGGGACACTAATTTGGAAGGAGCACATTTAGTTTGTTAAATGAGGTACTGAGCGTTGGTGAGAACAATCTGTTTGTCCTCATCCGAGGCAGCTAATTCTCTGAAACTCTTAATATTTTAGTAAAGATTTTGACAAATAGCGCCAGGGAGAAGTTTCCGATTTTGTTTGAAGGAAAAAATGTAGCAAATATTGACTACACAATTTATCTACATTTTGTCTCTAGAGAACCATGTATAAGATTGTGTATAAAAGTTTCTTGTAATTCACTGAAGATGACATGCATATCATTTCCACTCATGTTCTCCAGGCTACGAAGATGAGAGAACACTTCTTATGTCTCAGAAGAGCTTAGAGAAGAGATTCGGTCAGTCACCAGTTTTTATTGCATCAACCTTCATGGAGCAAGGCGGTATTCCGCAATCAACCAATCCCGCTTCTCTATTGAAAGAAGCCATCCATGTCATTAGCTGCGGTTATGAGGACAAATCTGAATGGGGCAAAGAGGTGAGTTCAAATGACACCATGGGGCATGATTTATGAGGCTGTTTTGGGATATCTATGTTTTGAATAGGTTTTGACTAATAATTTTTTCTTAAATAGATTGGCTGGATCTATGGTTCTGTGACGGAAGATATTTTGACTGGATTTAAAATGCATGCTCGAGGATGGATATCAATCTATTGCATGCCTCCTCGTCCTGCATTCAAGGGTTCTGCCCCAATCAATCTTTCAGATCGTCTCAATCAGGTCCTTCGGTGGGCTTTGGGATCTATTGAAATTTTATTAAGTAGGCATTGCCCCATATGGTATGGTTATACTGGAAGATTGAAGCCATTGGAGAGATTGGCTTACATTAATACCATTGTCTATCCACTTACCTCCCTTCCACTTCTTGCCTACTGTATACTTCCTGCAGTCTGTCTTCTTACTGGAAAATTTATCATTCC
The DNA here is from genome assembly GCA_963556465.1 of Berberis vulgaris. Classification (NCBI taxonomy): domain Eukaryota; kingdom Viridiplantae; phylum Streptophyta; class Magnoliopsida; order Ranunculales; family Berberidaceae; genus Berberis; species Berberis vulgaris. The sequence continues at coordinate 83,787,950 of OY747130.1, forward strand.
CGAGGTCAGTGAAAATTCATCTTGGCACATTTTTATGCATTCTTTTAATATGTGCCCTTTACTGTTGTGTATGGTGTATGTGCGTGTAAATGGTTATCACAGTGTACCAAATGAGTTCATCTCCACATTATTGGTCAAAGTGGATGGTTAGGGAATTTCAGACTCCTTGGTTAGAATTGCCCCTCTGAAATACATTATGTTCACATATAAGAATGCTCATCTTAGACTCAAGTTGTGTGTCCACTTCTTGATGCCCTTGACCTGGAATGATAAAAATATATTTTGGTGCTATCCTCCTTTTTTAATGTTTGCTAAAATGTAGCCTCTGCCAACTATTTATTATGCCTAATGCAGACATACTTCCTTCTGCCATTTAACTAGCTTAACAAACTTTGTGACTTGGTGAACTTGTTTGAATGTGCAGATAAGCAACTTTGCCAGTATGTGGTTCATAATGCTTTTCGTTTCCATCGCTGCAACTGGAATACTGGAACTCAGATGGAGTGGAGTTGGGATTGATGATTGGTGGAGAAACGAACAATTTTGGGTCATTGGTGGTACATCAGCACATCTTTTTGCTGTCTTCCAAGGGTTGTTGAAGGTACTTGCTGGCATTGATACCAATTTCACTGTCACGTCCAAGGCATCTGATGAAGATGGGGATTTTTCAGAGTTGTACGTGTTCAAGTGGACGTCATTGATCATTCCTCCAACCACTATCCTTATCGTAAACATGGTGGGAATTGTAGCAGGTGTTTCATATGCAATTAATAGTGGATATCAATCATGGGGTCCCCTATTTGGCAAGCTTTTCTTTGCTATATGGGTGATAGCCCATCTGTATCCATTCTTGAAGGGTTTGTTGGGTCGGCAAAACCGTACTCCTACGATTGTCATTGTGTGGTCAGTCCTTCTCGCTTCCATCTTTTCATTGTTGTGGGTGCGAATTGATCCCTTCACCTCGGACATTCAAAAGGCTGCTGCAAGAGGACAACAATGTGGCATCAATTGCTAATTGTATTCCCATCCACTGAGGTAATGCAACTCCCCATCTTTTGCTGGCCTTTGTGTTGGGGACTGAGCAATGTATCTTGTACTCTTTCAACACAAGAAGTATGGAGGGCGAGGATGTCAAAACTCCATTATGTTAATTTAATTTATTCCTTGAAAAATGTTTATGTGGATACCAGTGTTGTTTGGTCCTTCCCAGTGTTGTTTAGGTAGGCGTCAGAGTTTTGTTTCCTTTTCCTTGTGTAGTATTTGATGTTAGAACTTACAGATATTCCAGATTTATCTGCATTCAAACATGTAAGAAAATGTTGGGGAGTCTGACGAGACTGTAAAATATAATGTATCATTTTAATTTGTTTTCGTTTATAGTGAAACAACAATTATGGCTATTTAGTTTTTCCTGAACTATTGCAATGCATTATGAAATAACAATCTATTATTAATCCATTGCATCATAAACTATGAGTATTTATTTTATATACGAATTTTTAGTTTCCGTTAAAAGTATGAAATGCGAATAGTACACAACAGTTTGCACATTCATTGTTGCCACCTTATCCATAGAGTTCCCAGAACATTGCGCAAAACGCATGAAGAAGCATACACACCACAACTAGTCCCAATAGGACCTTACCATCATGGAACATCAATACTGCAAGCTATAGAAGTTGATAAATTATGGTATATATCTAGAAAGTTTTCTCAAAAAAAAAAAAGATCAGAAAAGACTATCGAACTTCATGTTGAGGAATTGGGAAGATTGGAAAAAACAAGCTCGTCGATGATATGCACAATCAGTTAACCTCAAGAGTAATAAGTTGATTGAAATGATGTTGATCGATGTTGCTTTGTCATTAAGTTCATGTTCATGCGTTGTGGCCTAGGAGATAACAATGATTTCAGATGTCCTAATTCCATGGAAATATTTCTGCTACACGATCTGCAGTTAATGGAAAACCAGCTTCCATTTTTTCGTTTTAGAGCATCTGTACAAGTTAGTAATGAACAAAAGCAGTTCTGACAGCCAGAAACCTCGGCAATCCTTCCTCGATCTCACATCTGATCATTTTTTCCATTACCAACTGAAGTGGCTAAAAAATATGATCTGCACTTCTGCAGGGGGACAATTACTAATCCTCGTACATTCTGCTACTCTCTGTCTTTGCAAAGATTTAAGTGTTTATTCCAAGAAATGCTGGAATGTATGGAGGGCTAAACTGAAAGGAGATTACTTCAACACACCATGGTCAACCCTGTTATTTATTGCTGTAGTTGTTCACCTTATTTGCTCGATAGTGCAATATGTTTTCTCTGTTATTTGAGTTAGCTTGTTTTTCATAATAGTATGTGTGAGATCTTTATTCTATAGATACAGTTATGCTCCATATTGATTCAATGAGAAGAAAAATAATCAAGAATAAAGCGGAAGCGTACCTTGATCCATAATAGCACTTCAAGGAAGGGATGAGTCTTGATCTTTCAGTTGATAACGTATGTTTTCTGTATATCTCTCTGTAGAAGGGAATTCCAGAAGAAACAAAAACATACGCTCAATTGGGGACCATAACCCTGTATTTATAATTATAACTAGGTTATCAGTTATTCTTACCAATTTCTAATTTGGCCCCTCATCAAATTAGAAATTGCTTAAGTGTATCTACACATTAAGCCCATGACATTTTAATACCCTAGCTCAATTAACCATATTAGATCACAATTCATTGGGCTATACTAGCAATACACATTAAATACATATGTGTGCCCACACATGTTAGATTTTTCCAATAATCTCCCACTTAGGCCACATATGTTACCTTAAAATGTGTATAACTTAATGAACTCAAAATTTGCTATCACATATGAAGGAATTTCCAAACAATCTCGTCCATTGACTATACAGGTATAGGATTAAAGGAACTTTCATCACATTTAGCGCAACTAAATCCATCAATAGTCACGTATACCCATACAATCAAATGACATAGATCAATCATGGATGCGTAGCATGGAAATTACATGTAACGTGATCTAAACATGTCTATTTCCAACTGGTCCTATTTTAAACTTGATTGAGATCGAACTTTAACACAATAAATAAGAGTGTGAATAAACTGAATACTTTATTTCTGCAGAAAATACTCAAATACACAAAATGTGTCCAAAAAACCAATATAGAGCAATCAAATATACAAACTCCCACTAAACCAAAATATCCTCAAATGATATAACACCCATATGAGCAGTGTGTTCATGAAAGACATTGGGTGGTAATCCCTTAGTAAGCGAATTCGCAATCATGGAGTTTGTCCCAATGTGCTCTATGGAAATCTGTTTATTCTGTACTCTCTCTTTCACAACCAGGAACTTTATGTCAATATGATCTGACCTAGATGAGCTACTGTTCTTGTTGGCATATAGAACTGCTGAGTTATTGTCACAATATAACTTTAGTGGTATTTCAATACTCCTCAGAATGCGCAGCCAGGTGACAAAATTTCGCAGCCATACTCCATGATTAGATGCCTCAAAATATGATACATATTCTGCTTCCATAGTGGAAGAAACTATAAGAGTCTGTTTGGCACTCATCCAAGAAATAACTCCTACAGCTAACAGATAAATGTAGCATGATGTGGATTTCCTACTATTTTGGCATCCAGCAAAATCAGAATCAGAATACCCTATGATCTCCAACTGATTTGATTTCTTATATGTGAGCATGTAATCCTTAGTTCTCTGTAAATATCTCATAACCTGTTTGGCTGCTTTCCAGTGATCCATCCCTGGGTTGTCTAAATATCTGCCTAGCATTCCAACAATGAATGCTACATCTGGACGTGTACAAACCAGAGCGTACATTAGACGCCCAACAGCTGATGCATAGGGAAAATCTTGCATTTCTTTAACTTTAAGTTTATTCTTAGGGCATTGTTTAAGACTGAATTTGTCTCCTTCAGCTACAGGGGTGTCTCCTGGTTTACAATTTTGCATACCAAATCTTTTAAGCACATTTTTTATATAGCTCTTTTGCGATAATCCAAGAATACCCCGAGAGCGATCTCGGTGTATCTGAATCCCTAAAACAAAAGAAGCTTCACCAAGATCTTCATATCAAATTTCTTTGATAGAAATCTCTTAGTTTTGTGCAACATGTCTTTGTTATTAGTGGCAAGCAATATGTCATCAACATACAAAACCAAGAAGATATGCTTACTTCCACTGAACTTATGATACACACAATTATCAACTGCATTTGTTTCGAAACCAAATGAGACAATTATTTGATGAAATTTGTGGTACCATTGACGAGAAGCTTGCTTGAGCCCATAGATGGATTTCTTTAGTTTGCAAACCATATTCTTTGGGTCTCCAGACACAAAGTTTTCTGGTTGCACCATATAAATTGTTTCATCAATGTCGCCATTGAGAAATGTTGTCTTAACATCCATCTGATGTAGCTCAAAGTCAAAGTGCGCAACAAGTGCCATCATTATCCTAAATGAGACTTTCTTTGAAATTGGAGAGAAAGTCTTTTTATAGTCGATGCCTTCCTTTTGAGTGAAGCCTTTAGCTACAAGACGAGCCTTATATCTCTCCACATTACCTTTTGAATCCCTCTTGGTTTTGAATATCCATTTACAATCAATGGGCTTTGTATTTTTAGGTAATGAGACAAGATCCCAAACTTGATTGTCTTGCATAGACTTGTACTCCTCATTCATAACATCTATCCACTGTTGAGAGTTAGAATCCTGCATGGCTTGATGGAAGTTGATTGGATCAATTTTCATCAATCCATCATTTTCCTCATGTTCTTGGAGAAAAACTATGTAATCATCCGGAATAACATTTCTCCTTTCACTCGTGGATCTCCTTAATGACATTTGTCCCTGAGGTTGTTGAATTTGTTCATCTGGAACATTTACTTCAATTTGAACAGGGAGTTGTTTAACATTGTCTTGTTGAGGTTCCAGATCTGCTTCTTGATCAATGACAGGTACAAAAACATGTACATTGTCAAAAACAGTAGTAGGAGTCAAAATCGATTCCTCCTCAAAGACAATGTCTCGTACCTTATTTCTCCCCCCAAACTCAACATCCTCAAAAAATGTCACAGTTCCCGTTTAAAAAATAAACCTAATTGCGGGATCATAAAATTTGTAGCCCCTAGATCGCTCTGAATAACCAATAAAGTAGCTGCTTACTGTCTTGGAGTCCAATTTGTTTTCATTTGGCCTATAAGGCCTAGCCTTAGATGGACATCCCCAAATGTGAAAATGCTTTAAACTAGGCTTTCGGCCTGTCCAAAGTTCATAAGGAGTCTTGGCAGCTGCTTTAGTTGGTACTCTATTCAGGATATAAGCTGCTGTTTTTATTGCTTCTCCCCAGAGTGATTCTGGTAAAGTAGAATGACTAATCATACTCCTCACCATATCCTTAAGAGTTCTGTTTCGTCTTTTAGCGACATCATTCATGCTAGGTGAACTTGACATGGTGTACTGTGGGACGATTCCACATTCCTCTAGGAATTTAGCAAATGGCCCTGGATGTTGTTCTCCTGAACCGTCATATCTGCCGTAGTACTCTCACCACGACCAGATCTAACGCACTTAATTTTCTTACTGAGTTGGTTTTCAACTTTAGTTTTGAAAGACTTGAATACATCCAGTGACTCTGATTTCTCATGAATGAGATAAAAATACCTATAACGTGAGTAGTCATCTATGAATGATATAAAATATCGTTGACCATTCCAAGAAGCCATAGGGAATGGTCCACAAATATCCGTATGTATTAATTCTAAGACGTCTGAAGATCTATTAGCACCTAATCTCTTTTGTTTGGTCTGTTTTCCCTTGATGCACTCAACACAGACATCTAAGTTTGAAAAGTCAAGTGAATCCAACATGCCTTCTGACACAAGTCGTTCAATTCTAGATTTGGATATATGACTCAAACGCTTGTGCCATAATTTTGCTGAATTTTCTATGTTTAGCTTGCGTTTAGTACCCCGTGAATCCACATGCAAGGTTTCATTATATGATGCAATAGTATCAAGCAAATATATGTTATCAAACTGATAATCACATAATTATAATATTATTACCTCTTATTATATTTTTGTTAATCCTTGTTTTTATCTTATTTTAGATTAATTATTAAAATTTTGTGTTTTTGTAGAATGTGGAGCTGTAATGAAGAAATCAGAGAAAAATGGAACATGATATAGTTCATGCTATAGTTCAGAGGTAATAATTATTAAATCAGAGAAAAATTATTAAATTCTTGATCTTATAACACGACTATAACACGGAACATGATATACTTCATGCTTATAATTCTTGATCTTATAAGTGTCATAACTTTAGGAATGAAGTCACAGAAAATTAACAGTCAGAAGTGCTGCCCTCTCAAAGATTCTAACATTCTAAAATAAACTTGAGACAAAATAAAAAATAAAAAAATGCAGTACAGTAAACAAGAGATATTACCTTTGAGGAATTCTAAATGTCGAGGAAACGGGCGAGGGACGGGACGTGGCGGGGTGGGGATCGTCCACCCCGCTTGGGATGCGCTCACCAAAAATGATGGCACGCATCCCGAGTGGGATGGACGGTCCCCACCCCACCACGTCCCGTCCCTCGCCAGTTTCCTCCCCCGTTTCCTCGACACCTAGAATTTATATAAAGTTCATGGACCTCTTGGAAGAAGCTTTTTTGATCCCATCTTCATTACGAGAGTCATGAAGCAGCATTAATCGTGTATGTATAACGAGCGTCAAGGAAGATATAGGAATGGTGGAAAGATAGAAACATAGAAAACTATCTATTTAAATATGATCAGTCGTTAAAAAAATCATCGATAGTCATAGGGTCAATTAAATTGAATCTTAAGAGATTTTGGTGCAACCCTTCAATTCTCTTCTTGTTATTGGAAAAGTCGAGCCTACTTTTTACAAATTGAAAGAAATTGGGTTACAATTGTGACAAATGTTGTTATGCAAATATCTTTCGATACCCATTACATGGTGGGTCATTGAAAGTTGCAATTGTTAAAACACCTAAACCCTCAATTTACTATCTCAATCATTCATAACAGCTAAACAAAAAGTTTTGAAAAATCCTTCCTATAAACAATCATCAAAACTGTATTTTCTAATCAACACGTGGATATTACACCATTGTAAGGAAACTGAGGTTTAGAGAAAAATATAATATATCTATCAATCGACAGTTCGAAAATACTAGGAAACTGGATTTTTCGCAATCAGATTTTGCAACCAGAGTGATGTGGTGTGATCTTAAAAGAACGATGAAGTCTCCAAAGTGTTTATGTGTATCTCGAAGTTGTAAAAAAACTCATTTGATGATGCTAGTAACCATGTTTTAATACTCTATTGGTTCAACAGAGTTTGTGTTTTGATTCGAGGAAAACTATCTTCCCCACGGACGACGCCAAACTGATGCGTCCAAATCCATCCCTATTGATATTTTACCTACAAAAAGAGTAGCGACGAATTAGAGACCACAGTTATGGCGACCAAAGACACTTTTATGATAAAATCATACACTTTAAAAATATGTAGATAGACTAATAAAATTAGGGTTACACGTGTGTACCTTTCTCATTCATTTTGTTCACCATATATAATCAGAGTGTCTTACTCTTTCATTGACTCTACCTTTGAATGCGTGATGGAGGGAGGAGATCTCGCTTAGGATTTTTCTTTATCAAGTTATCTCCATGTAGGACTCTTCAAGACTCAATGCTTAATTGAATTTAGAGTAGCCTAAATGGACCTTAGGCAATTGGGCTTGGTATAGTCCAAAGGTCTATATTAAGACCTTATTGGCCAAACTCCGAGATTCATATTACATTGGGCTCGCATAATATGGATTTGGGCGTTTGACTTATGGGATGAATATAAGTTGACTTGGGCCCCCGATTTAGACCTGGCTTGGGCCTGGTCTGTCCTTGCCTTTTTTCATTCATTGGCGTTGATCTGTGTTTCATGTTCGGCTATGATTGGATAACTGTTTGATGTCACATCACTATATATATATATATATATATATATATATATATATATATATATATATATATTTGTAATTCCACCTTCAATAGTTTATTTTTGTGCTATAGTCAACTTAAAAGTGTAATCTACCTCCTTACTGTAGTAGTACTTAGACACCAAGCTCTCCATGCATGGCCATCTTACTCAATAGACGTTAGCATAGGTAACTTTAGGAACCCTCAATCTTATAATCAGTCCTATTTAAGTTCAAAAAATGATATTGAAGGCCTATTTTTTTTAGTAATTAGTACCTACTTTTTAAATTTCATGACCAATAGAGCCTAATTTGTTAACCTTGGTTAACTAACAATATCAAAAGACGATCTCAACCTTTTAAAAATTTGAATTTCAACCCTTTAAAATCTTGAAAATAAAACATGAATCTTGAAGCCTGGCCAATTGGATAATCATCTCAACTTTCAATACAAATCTCTATGAACATCAGTGATAGAGATATTATCTCCTCCAATCCCCTACCCTGATATTCTTCTTGGCTAGCATCATGAAATCTCTGTTGACAGATTAAAAATTGCCTCATCATACTCAAGTCTTTCACGAATTGATCTCATTTTCTTTCATTTGAAACAGTTTCATCCCCCCTTATTGTAGGAAGAATGAATTGATTTAATCAAACATATGAAATTGGGGCGTGGAAATTAAATTGAATCTTAAGAGATTTCGGTGCAACCCTTCAATCATCTTCCCGTTATTGGATAAATCAAGCCTATTTTTTTACAAATTGAAAAAAAAATGGGTTACCATTGTGACAAATGTTGGTATGCAAATATCTTTCTAAACCCATCACATGGTGGGTCATTGAAAGTTGCAATTGTTAAAAAACCGTAGCCCTCAATTTACTATCTAAATCATTCATACCAGCTAAACAAAAAGTTCTGAAAAGTTCACCCTATAAACAATCACAAAAACTGTATTTTCTAATGAACACGTGGATATTACACCATTGTAAGGAAACTGAGGTTTAGAGAAAAATATAATATATCTATCAACCAACGGTTCGAAAATACTGCTAGGAAATTGGATTTTCGCAATCAGAGTGATGTGGCGTGATCTTAAAAGAATGATGAAATCTCCAAAGTGTTTATGTGTATCTCGAAGTTGTAAAAAAAAACTCCTTTGATGATGCCACATCATCCTGATTGCAAATAGTGAGGCTAAGGAACCAGGTTTTGCAATCAGGATGATGTGGCGTCGTCAGAGGAGGTTTTTTACAACCTCGAGATACACATAAATTCTTTGAAAATTTCATCATTCTTTCGAGATCACGCCACGTCACTCTGATTGTAAAAACCCAGTCTCCTAGCATTTTTGGGTTACAAAACCTGGTTCCCTAGCCTCAATCCTTATATGTACAAAGATTTGTGTTGAAAATTGAGATAATTATCCAATTGGTCAGACATCGAGATTTGTGTTTATTTTCAAGATTGTAAAAGACTGAGATTGTCTTTTAACATATTTAATTAACCAAGTATAACAAATTAGGCTCTATTGGTCATGAGATTTAAAAAAGTGGATACTAATTAACGACTATTATATGATCTAATTTGTAGGAATATTGGCCTTCAAGGTCATTTTCTGATTTATGTTCTTTGCTTGATGACCGAAGAAAGGTGCATGTAAGAAGGTTTCTGATTCCTTAATTTATCACCCAAAATGAGCAAGGTATAAAATGAAGTTTTTTTATTACTTAATTTATCACCCAAATGAGCAAGGTATAAAAACTAAAAAGAATAATTTATCACCCAAAATGAGCAAGGTATAAACATATTTTCCTTTTTCTAGTTTATTTATTAATTGAAATTTTTTACGCTGCCTTGTTTGTAGTTTTTTTTTACACTTCTACATCTTTTTGTGAATGGTGTTTGTGATTGCATTTTAAAGAAAATGAATAAAAAATGTAAAAAAAAAATCAAACAAAACAACTTAGAATTACTCTTATTAATTAGTTTGTACCGATGAGGATTGCCAGCCCAGTCTTGGATAAAAGAAAGCGTCAATCCAAGTAATACGTAGTCAATTAAATTTTAAGCCATATATATGATCAGTTGTTCAAAAAATTATCGATAGTCCGAAGGTCAATTAAAGTTTAAGATCATTCTGTGATGAAATTTCTTTATTAAAGCATCAATGATTATTATGTGCGTCAACCCTTAAGACTACTGATGGTTCAAATGTTTTTGCCGAGTCTTGTAACCCTAAATAGTAGACTACATTTCATGTCAGTGAAATTGAGAGTTTTTTTATCTTCTTCTTTTTCTTTTTCTTTTTTAAATAGATAAAAAGTAAAAGGTATATACTTCCCTTGATTTATTAATGTTTACAAAAGGACAGAGTGTCGCCTCTCCCTTATCTTCCAACCAGGCTTATTCTCCATTTTCTCTTCTATTTAAGTGAGTTTTCTAAGTTAAGGGTAAGCGAGTTTTCGAGACGAAAAACCCTACCCTTTTTCATGCAAGCTTCATTCTTTAAGTTTTCTTGTACATTATTTCTAGTATTAATAAATCATGCATTATCTTTATATATTTTCATTATTCTATGAACTATTTTAGCTTGATCTTACAGTTAATCTCCAAGTGTAAACCAGGAAACTGGCTTGAGGCTGTATTGATCTCTATAATAGTTTAGAGAATAATTTTGTATCTTCTTAGTCTTTTCTATTGCTGTTCTATATCCAACTGTTTTGTATCTTCCCTCCCTATTTTGTATCTTGGCTTATTTAATTAGTTTCTAAATGCACAATTGTATATGAACTACTGAAGGATGGAGAGTAAAAGTGGAGACAATTGTCTTTGCGAAGATGTAAATGTTTATTATTACAAAAAAAGATGGAATATATGGAGGGCTATACTGAAACGAGACTACTTCAACACACCATGGTCCACCCTTTCATTTATCGCTGCAGCTGTTCTCCTTATTTGCACGTTAGTGCAATCTGTTTACTCTGTTATTACTGTGTATAAGAAACCAGAATGATGTGGCATCATCAGAGGAAGTTTTTTACAAACTCGAGATACACATAAATGAATAAACCTTGAGTTATATATAAATAAATAACCTTGAGATACAGATAAATGAATAAACTTGGTTTCCGAGTATTTTAGATTTCTGCGAGCTACCTGTTATTTGTCATAATTGTATGAACTTATATAATGATTATTTGTAATAAAATTCCGCTTAAAGTTTAGCATTTCTTCTAGAGCTTTGCAATTGAGAAGATCTTTGATGAGACTTATCACCATGATATGATTTCCATGTACATTGCCAGACAAACAAAGTCACAAACATCGAGTTTGTATATATACACTGGACAAGCAATTAAGGCACAAGTTCCCTCTAAATGAATAAACCCAGAACCATATAATTCTACTACTCTCGTCTTTGCAAAGATGTAAATGTTTATTACAAGAAACGCTGGAATGTATGGAGGGCTATACTGAAACGAGATTAACTTCAACACGCCATGGTCTACCCTGTCATTTATCGCTGCAGTTGTTCTCCTTATTTGTTCGTTAGCTATTGTTGTTTGTCATAATTGTATGAACTTATATGATGATTGTTTGTAATAAAATTAGGTACGCTTCAACTTACATGCATTTGCAATGGAAAAGATCTTTGATGAGACTTATCACCATGATATGATTTTTATATATTTACACTGCCAGACAAACAAATTCACAAACATCGAGTTTGTATACATTGGACAAGCAATCAAGGCACAAGTTCCCTGCAAATAAACCCCGAACCATACAATTCTGCAATATTTTGGAGCAAAGGGATCATTGACATACGCGAGAAATGAAAAGAAAAAAACACTCTTGCTGATATAACGAAAAAAAACACTACCAGTACAAGCCAAGTAACACAAAAACAACAATGGAGTTAATTGTTCATAGACCATGAGTCAACCAAATTGAAATCGATTATTCTTAGCCATGATAGTACCATTATGTAATATGGTCAGGCTTCCACAGAAAAAGAAAAAGCAGGCAATGACATACATCTCTGTGAGTCTCAAAAGTAGTGATCCACAAGAGGATCTTATAAACTCATTTTGACGAGCTATATGCAGTGACGGAGCCGGGAAATTTTATGAAGGGGGGCGGAGTGACGTCATAGTTAATATAAGAAATATAAAAATTACTTACTTTAACAAAAAAATTTAATTCGAACAATACATAAATAAATATACAAAACACCAATTGGTAAACAAAACTCCATCTAATCTATGGGGAAGAAAATGGATCGGACAAGCTACTTTGTAGGAAGCACAAACAATAAATATATGAGGAACAAATCAAATTGGTATGTAAAGTTAATGGGCAAGAATTAATTTCAAATGTAAAATTAGATGTGGACACAAAAATTTGGTTATTTGCAATTTTCCACCTTATCATAAATAACTAATTAGAGGTTACCCCATCATTAATCATTATTACAGTCTTCCCCGAAACTAACGGTCAACGTGCATTGACTGTCAAAAGGCTCACGTTGATTATCAAAATGTCTTCAAACAATAACCCATAGATGAACCTCGAAATACAAATATATATCTTGAGAAAAAAAATTAATGGATCCAAATTTCACGCATCTCCAAAAAAAGCCTATGAATAAAATACAAAAATAGACCTCGATACGAATTCATCTTGAGAAAATACATTAAAAAAACCTTCTCCTTCCTCAATGCATGAAAAAGAGGTTACGGTTGTTGGTGGCTGATAGTGATGGTAAGAAAAAAAAAACTAAATCAAGCAAAAAGGGAGGGAGAGGAAGAGAGTAGGAGACGAGGTGGTTGCCGGTGTCGTAGTAAACAGAGAGAGAGAGAGAGAGCAGAAGAGAGGAAAATGGTGGAGCAGGAAGGGAGAACAAAAAAGAAAAATGGCAAAACGGGACCGAGTCATCGACATTGCAATGGGGCATATTAGAAATAAAAATAAAAAAATTTAAAGTTGGGGGCAAGTGCCCCCACTTGCCCCCACGTGGCTCTGTCCCTGGCTATATGCTATATATATGGAACCAAGTTCACTTATCAACCTGTGAAGTGGTCATAGTTTGTTATTCTGTTATAATAAGTAGCCCGATTCTTCAAGGTAGTTGTTCCTTTTTATTAGGTCTCAGTTTGTTACCACGTCTCTAGGCTATAACGTGGTTTGTTATTTTGCTTCTATTATGATCTGTAAGGCTCTATAAAAGCCAGTTGAAGTTTCAATAAAGTTTAAGCCATTCCCAGAACTGTTAGCTCCTTATAGTGTTTTCTGTGTTCAATTTAACATCTGGTATCAGAGCTCCTATTATAGGGGCCTGATTGATAGTTAGGTTTGAGTGTAAACACGAGAGAAAGTGAGGAAACATAAAAGGGTGGAGATGGCAGCAAAGAAGGAGTCTATGTTGAGTATTCCTAAATTCAACTGTGATTATGAGCATTGGGCTATGCTCATGGAGAATTTGCTTCGTTCGAAGGAATGGTGGCCATTGGTGGAGATAGGAGTCATAGAACCAGCCAGAGGAGAGGTTCTTAATGGCGCACAGAGAGCAGCTCTTGCAGAGATGAAGCTGAAGGATCTGAAGGTAAAGAATTACCTTTTCCAGGCCATAGACAAGACTACCTTGAAAACCATTCTTCAGAAGGACACAGCCAAGCAGATTTGGGATTCGATGAAAACAAGATATCAAGGGAATGAGAGAGTCAGAAATGCGCAGCTGCAAACACTCAGAAGAGATTTCAAGATGCTTGAGATGAAGCTAGGGAAATCAGTCAATGATTACTTCTCAAGAGTGATGATTGTTGCCAACAATATGCGCAATTTGGGAGAAGATATGCGGGATGCAAAGATTGTTGAAAAGGTATTGCGCTCTCTGTTTGAGAAATACAATTATATTGTATGTTCAATTGAAGAGTCCAAGAATATCAAGAGCTTGTCAATAGATGAATTGCAAAGCTCTTTGTTAGTTCATGAGCAGAAGTTTCGGAGGCATTCAAGTGGGGAAGAACAAGCACCCAAAGTCACTCATGCTGAAGGGTACCATGCAAGAGGGCGTGGAAGAACAACTTTTCGAGGAGGTAGGGGCAGAGGAAGAGGCCAAGAGTCTTATGACAAAGCTGCGGTTGAGTGTTACAAGTGTCACCAGCTTGGACACTATCAATATGATTGTCCAATGTGGGAAATGAAGGCTAACTATGTGGAGTTTGATGAGTCAGAGGAACTACTGCTTATGGCACATGTGGAGATGAACGGAGGTAATCGAAATAATTTATGGTTTCTTGACCCTGGTTGTAGTAACCATATGTGCGGTGATCGCTTTTTGTTTTGTGATTTGGATGAGAGTTTCACACAAATCGTGAGACTCGGAAATAATATGAGGATGAATGTGGTTGGGAAAGGGAATGTGAGATTGTTTTTGGAGGGCACTAGTCATGTTGTCACAGAGGTCTTCTACGTGCCTGAGTTAAAGAATCATCTTCTTAGCATTGGTCAGTTGCAGGAGAAAGTATTAGCTGTGCTGATTAAATCCAACAAATGTCGAATTTACCATCCCTCAATAGGCTTGATCATCCAAACCAATATGACTGCGAATAGAATGTTCGTATTGCTATCGGAGTCACAACCAGCTGATAAGCAAGTGAAGAAGGAGGTATGTTTGCAAGCGACAACTCAAGACATGACTGATCTTTGGCACCGGAGGTACGGTCACCTTGGTTACAAAGGCCTCAAAACACTGCAGCACAAAGGAATGGTGAGGGGTTTGCCTAAGATCAACGACACCGGAGCTGTGTGTACTGATTGCTTAAAAGGCAAGCAACACCGATACTCTTTTCCTAAGAAGAATACATGGAGAGCTTCTTAGAAACTCGAACTCATTCATGCCGATATATGTGGACCTGTTACTCCCATTTCAAACAGCCACAAGAGGTACCTAATCTGCTTTATTGATGACTATAGTAGAAAAGCTTGGGTATATTTCCTGATTGATAAGTCGGATACATTTTCCTCTTTCAAGTTATTTAAGAGCTGTGTAGAGAAAGAAACAGGTCTTGCTATTAAGTGTTTAAGAACAGACCGTGGTGGGGAATTTACTTCGAATGAGTTTAATAGTTTCTGTAAAGAGAATGGAATTAGGAGGCAATTGACTGCAGCATACATGCCGCCGCAGAATGGCGTCGCATAAAGGAAAAACCGGACAGTGATGAACATGGTGAGGAGTTTGTTATCTGAGAAAGGTGTCCCCAAGATTTTTTGGCCGGAGGCGGTCAACTGGAGCTTCTATGTACTAAACAGGTGCCCCATTTTATCAGTCAAAGACATGACACCGGAAGAGGCGTGGAGCGGGGTTCAACCTTCAGTAGCGCATTTCAGGGTGTTCGGAAGTGTTGCACATGCTCATGTTCCAAATGCACGAAGAACGAAGCTGGGAGACAAAAGCCGGAGTTTTGTTCTGTTGGGAGTGAGTGAAGAATCGAAGGCCTACCGACTTTATGATCCAGTTTTGAAGAAGGTAGTAATTAGCCAGGATGTTGTCTTTGAGGAAGACAAGAAATGAAACTGGGATGAAAGTTTTGAAGAGGAGATTGCTCTTGATTTGGAGTGGGGTGATGATGAGGAGCTGAATAATTCGAATGAGTCAGAAGACGAGAATGCAGGAAGCAATGAAGATGAAGAAATTGCACCAAACCTTGTGAACCCAGAAACTCCTGGACCTTCGAGTGTGAGATCGAGCTCAAGGGTCATAAGAACCCCTGTGTGGATGGGAGAATATGTCTCAGGGGAAGAGCTTTATGATGAAGACGCTGAGGCTAACTGGGCCCTTCTTGTCAATACCGATCCAATGAGTTATGAGGAAACATCAGCTGATGCAAGATGGAGAGAGGCTATGGATTCCGAGATAAAAGCCATTAAAAAAATAATACATGGTACTTGACGGAGCTGCCAGCAGGTGCTAAAAGGATTGGGGTTAAATGGGTTTAAGAGACGAATGTCAATGAGCACGGTGAGGTAGAAAGATACAAAGCCCGCTTGGTTGCCAAGGGCTATGCACAGAAGTATGGCGTTGACTATGAAGAAGTATATGCACCTGTGTCACGTATGGATACTGTTCGGATGTTTCTTGTTTTGGCTGCACAAAGAGGCTGGTATGTTTATCAACTCGATGTTAAATCAGCTTTTCTTCATGGAAACTTGACAGAAGATGTTTATGTCGATCAACCAAGAGGCTATGAGGTGAAAACTGAAATGCACAAGGTCTATAAGCTCAATAAAGCATTGTTTGGGCTCAAGCAGGCGCCGAGGGCATGGTTTAGCCGCATTGAAGCTTATTTTTTGAAAGAAGGGTTTGAGAAGTGCAAAAGTGAACAAACACTCTTCACCAAGGTCAACAAACAAGGTAAACTTTTGGTTATTAGCCTTTATGTTGATGACTTGATTTATGCTGGAGATGATGAGAATATGGTCGTTGAGTTTAAGAGATCAATGATGAATGAATTTGACATGTCGGACCTTGGTAAAATGAGGTTCTTTCTTGGGATAGAACTCTCGCAGCTTAGTGAAGGAATTTTTATTAATCAGAAGAAATATGTGTTGGAAGTTCTAAAAAAGTTTGGAATGGAACAATGCAACTTTGTTCAAAATCCAATCATCCCAGGTTTCAAGATTTTTCAAGATGATAATGGAGTGGAGGTAGATGGCTCTTATTACAGGCAATTGGTGGGTAGCATGATGTATATGACAGCCACGAGGCCGGATATTATGTATGCAGTCAGTTTGATCAGTAGATACATGTCAAAACCAACGGAGCTTCATCTCTTAGCTGCCAAAATAATTCTACGTTATCTACAAGGAACTTCTGGTTTTGGACTGTTCTATAAGAAGGATGGGAATAAGGAGCTGATTGGATTCACTGATAGTGATTACGTTGGTAATGTGGACGATAGGAAAAGCACCTCAGGCTATGCTTTTATCTTAAGCTCAGCTGCAGTAGCTTGGTCCTCACGCAAGCAGTCGATCGTTGCCTTAAGCACAACCGAAGTAGAGTACGTGGCTGCTGCTGCATGTTCAACTCAAGCAATATGGATGAAGAGGGTGCTGGAGAAGCTGAGGTATGAAGGAAATGAGAGCACTGTCATTTTTTGTGACAATAGTTCAACCATTAAGCTAGCCAAGAATCTTGTCTTACATGGCAGAAGCAAACATATTCATGTGCGATTTCATTTCCTACGTAACCTTGCAAATGATGGAGTTGTGCATTTGAGACACTGTGGTACACATGATCAAGTGGCAGATGTGTTCACCAAGCCACTGAAAGTGGAGTCTTTTCAAAGAATGTGAGAGCAGCTTGGAGTTTGTGATGCACCTGGGATAAACTAGTTGTTTAGACAGTCTAGTTTAGGGGAGGGAATGAAGTGGTCATAGTTTGTTATTCTGTTATAATAAGTAGCCCGATTCTTCAGGGTAGTTGTTGCTTTTTATTAGGTCTCAGTTTGTTACCACGTCTCTAGGCTATAACGTGGTTTGTTATTTTGCTTCTGTTATGATCTGTAAGGCTCTATAAAAGCCAGTTGAAGTTTCAATAAAGTTTAAGCTATTCCCAGAACTGTTAGCTCCTTATAGTGTTTTTTGTGTTCAATTTAACAACCTGACATGAAAAATTGGTTTGCGATAATTTTTTTTTATGAAGTTGATTTGTTATTCCACATTCTATAGTTTATTTTTGTGCTACAGTCAATTCAGTAGTACTTGGACACTCCAAGTTCTCCATGCATGGCATCTCACACGTTAGCATCGTAACTTTATGAACCCCTCGATCTTATAATCAGTCCCATTTAAGTTCTTTCCTTGATGATCCAAGCAAAGTGCATGTAAAGAAGGTTTCTGGTTCCTTAATTTATCATCCAAAATGAGCAAAGTATAAACATGTTTTCCTTTTTCTGGTTTATTTATTAATTAGTTTGTAATGAGGAAGATTGTCAGCCCAGAAAAAATAAAAATAAAATCTCAGCCCAGTCTTGGACAAAAGAAAGTGTCAATCCAAGTAACATAGCCATATATATATAAAATATATGATCAGTTGTTCAAGAAACACCATCGATAGTCTCAAGGTCAGTTAAGTTTAAGGCCATTCTGTAATGAAATTTCTTTATTAAAACATCAAATAATTATCATGTGCGTCAACCCTTAGGACTATTGATGGTTCAAATGTTTTTTGCCGAGTCTTATAACCTGAAAAGTAGACTACATTTCATGACCGTGAAATTGATTTCTACAAATACTATATTTGATCATATCCCAAATTTATAAAAGTTGAGAGTACAGTGAGGTTTTTTTTTATAAAAATTAAAAGGTATATACTTCCCTTGTTTTATAGGAAACTATTAAAACAAGCAACGTTTCTATGCCTAAGTACCATTCTTGACTTGTTTAATTAGTTTCTGGAGATCATATACTAAATGCTAAATTTACGTCTTATGAACTACTGAAGGATGGGAAGTAAAAGTGAAGACAATGGAGGTCGTTCAGACAAAATGGTGGTCTCGGCATCTCTCAAAACCAAGCTAAGTGATGTTCCTAAGTCAACCTCTGAGCGTTGCATCTACAGAGTTCCCAGAACATTGCGCAAAGCAAATGAAGAAGCATACACACCACAGCTAGTCTCCACAGGGCCTTACCACCGAGGAACAACTAGGCTGCAATCCTTGGAAGTCGATAAATTACGTTATGTAGAAAATTTTCTCAACAAAAAACCAGAAAAGACCATGGAATTTTATGTTGAAGAGTTGATAAGATTGGAAGAAAGAGCTCGGCAATGTTATGCACAACCAGTTAACCTCACAAGTAATGAGTTTGTCGAAATGTTGTTGATTGATGGTTGCTTCATCATTGAGTTCATGCTCATGCGTTATGGCATAGGCGAAAAAAATGACTTCAGATGCCCTCAATCGATAGAAATGTTTCTGATACTTGATATGCAGTTAATGGAAAACCAGCTTCCATTTTTTGTTTTAGAGCATTTATACAACCTAATCAACAGCACTGATTCTTGCAATACAAGTAGTCCTTTGCAGCCTTCCTTTCTCGACCTCGTATCTGCTTTCTTCTCTAACGAGTGGGAGATCGGTCAACAACATGATGTTGTGAGAACCTCCGAGTACCAAATAAAGCATTTTCTCGATTTGTATACAGCATACTATGTTCCCTCATCTCCAAGGATACCACCCAAAGGCAGCGCAAGAGAATTTCTCAGCTTACCAAGTATTACTAACTCCATGAGGCTGGAGTCAAATTTCAGAAGGTTGAAAAAATTTGCTTTTTAGACATAAAATTTAGAGATATTGGCTTGCTGAGTATTCCACATATTCATGTTACTGGTCAAACTGAAATTCTCCTACGGAATTTTATGGCCTTTGAGTATTTTAATGATCAAACATTCTATGTAACTGATTATGCCATTCTCATAGAGTCTCTTGTAAAGACTCCAAATGATGTTGCGCTACTTCGGACACATGGGGTTGTTGATAGTCTATGAAGAAGTATCACATCTCTTCAACATGCTTTGCAGGGGGACAATTGCTACACCTGGTACATTCTACTACTCTCGTCTTTGCGAAGATGTAAATGTTTATTACAAGAAACGCTGGAATGTAGGGAGGGCTAAACTGAAACGAGATTACTTCAACATGCCATGGTCTACCATGTCATTGATCGCTGCAGCTGTGCTCCTTATTTGCTTGTTAGTGCAATCTGTTTTCTCTGTTATTTCTGCAAGCTAGCCGTTGTTGTTTGTTATAATTGTATGAACTTATATGATGATTGTTTGTAATAAAATTACGCTTCATGTTTGTTTGTGCATGCATTTGCAATGGAGAAGATCTTTGATGAGACTTCTCACTATGATATGATTTCTATATATGTACACTGCCAAACAAACAAATTCACAAACATCAAGTTTATATACATTGGACAAGCAATCAAGGCACAGGTTCCCTGTAAATAAACCCGGAACCATACAATTATGCAAAATTTTGGAGCAAAGGGATCATTGACATAAGCGAGAAATGAAAAGAAAAAAAAACAATTGCGTATATAACAGAAAAAACACTACTAGTACACAAGCCAAGTAACACAAAAACAACAATGGTGTTAATTGTTCATAGACCATTAGTCCACCGAATTGCAGTCAATTATTCTTAGCCATGATAGTATCATTGTGTAATATGGCCAGGCTTCCACAGAAAAAGAAAAAGCTGGCAATGATGCATCTCTGTGAGTCTCAAAAGGGATCCAAAAGAGGATCTTACAAACTCGTTTTAACGAGCTATATGCTATATATATGGAACCAAGTTCACTTATCAACCTGACATGGAAAATTGGTTTTGCAATATTTTTTTAATAAAGTTGATTTGTAATTCCGAGTTTGTCTAGGTAGTAAGGCTTTAAAGTCATTTTTTGGCCAAACATGAATGTTTTTACATTTTTACCCATTTTTAAAATACAACCACAAACATTATCTATAAAAGGGATAAAAATGTAAAAAATCCAAAACTTGACTAAAAAGTGGCTATAAAGCTTGACTGCCTAGAATTGAGGCATAAAATAATAGTGAAAAACTATTCCTGTTAGCAATTTTGGTGTGGTGAAAGGAACTAGAAACCTTCTTTACATGCACCTTGCTTCGGTCATCAAGCAAAGAATTTAATTAGGACTGATTATAAGATGGAGGGGTTCCTAAAGTTATGTATGCTAATGTCTCTTGAGTGAGACGGCCATGCATGGAGGTAGATTACACTTTTAAGTTGATGGTAGCACAAAATAAATTATATATAGAATGTGGAATTACAATCCTAATTCTAGGCAGCCAGGCTGTACGTATAGTCATTTTTTAGTCAAATTTTGGACTTTTTACACTTCTACTCCTTCTATAGATAATGTTTGTGGTTGTGTTTTAAAGACAAGTGTCTGGCCAAAAAATGACTTTAAAACCTGGCTACCTAGACAAACTCTATTTTATGTGTTAAAAAGTGGTAGGCCAGATAATTAGAAACATTGTAGGCGTTCCAGAATGGGTCAGGAACAATTTATTTTTTGTTCATATCCGTTCTTTTTTTAGTTGTTCAGGCACATTTTTTTTTCTCTTTGAAACAATTATTATGGTGCCTAATTGTTCTATCGGCACAGTCTGTCATAGAATTATTAGTTGTTCAAAATTTTTTTTTTTTTTTTTGAAATCCATGAATTTGAGCTGTCGGATCAGATCTAACGGCTGAGAAATGTGCACAGGATGTCCTCCTGTGCTTCCTGCGCATGACCCCCCCTCAATCCCTTATAATCCCGTCAAGACAGACTAATTTGTACAATAGTAAGTCTAAAGCTTTGTTTGGGTGTCTCTTTCAAAAAATCTAGAGAGTCAGCCCCTAGTGCCAGGACAGCGTCAGGGGATGATCGTGTTCAACTGGGGCATTATGAGCATCTCTAGGATGATGGAGGGTATTGGGCCTGGCTGGCTCTCTAGACAAGTTCGTCTCTTTTGGGTTTTTTTACACCTTTTGCCTATTCTCTTTAAAACACAACCACAAACACCATTCATAGAAGAGGTAGAAGTGTAAAAAAACCCAAACAAGGCTCCCTAGAATTGTTGTTTGTACAATGAAGTAGCACAACAGCAACAGTGTTTCATGAAATGATCGATCCTCCTCAAGGACAAATCAATATTACCAATTACGACCACTGACAAATTAAACACTATTCAATTGCAACAAGCATAAACATGGAATCTAAAGGAAACCCATAGAATACCATATTCAATATTACCAATTACGACCACTGACAAATTAAACACTATTCAATTGCAACAAGTATCTTGTTTTGTTCGGATTTCTATCTAGAGTTTGGATCCACCTCTTATTTCCCCCGAGGGTTTTTTTTTTCCCAGAATTGAAAGTTCAGAGAATAGAAAAAAAAAAAAAAAAATTTCTAAGAAATGAAGAAGCATACACACCATAGCTAGTCTCGATAGGGACTTATTTGCGTGGAAAAACAAGGCTGCAACGTATGGAAGTCGATAAACTATGGCATCTAGAAAATTTTCTAAGAAAAGAACCAAAAAAGACCATGGGATTTTATGTTGAAGAGTTGGGAAGATTGGAAGAACTTTATACCCCGAGATCTTGTGTTCAAATTACACATCTTTTATTTGAGAAGATTCTTTGATGTTCTTAAATGGTAGAAAAAAAATCTATATTTTGGTGTATTAAATTTCTCAATAGATATTGCTTTGGTGTTCTTGAGACGACTAACCAATCTTCATTGTTATGCACATTCAGTTAACCTCACAAGTAAAGAATTTGTTGAATGATGCTGATAGATGGTTGCTTCATCATTGAGCTCATGCTCATGTGTTGTGTGGCCTAGGTGACATAAATGATTCTGATGCCCTGGTTCGATGAAAATATTTCTGAAATATGATATGCAGTTAATAGAAAAATCAACTTCCCTTTTTCATTTTAGAGCATTTGTACAACGTAATCAATCACAGAGATGTTGCATTACTTCAAAACTACAGGGTTATTGAAAGTTCAGCGATGAAGAGATATCTGCCTCTTTATATACATTGGACAAGCAATCAACGCACAAATTTCCTGCAAATGAATAACCCTGGAACACATCTTACAATTCTGCATAAATTAAAAAGACGCAACAGATTGGAAAGTAATTACTTTTACCATATTTAAAGAAATCCTCGCCATACACGAGAAATTAAAAGAAACGGCAAATCTTGCGAATATACATGTACAAACACAGGCCAGTCATTCAAATTTTGTTTCTTTTCTGATCTACATTAGCTTTCAGGACACATAATGGTGGCAGAACAAACAACCTGAACAATAAAACCCTGTGTTTCTTTAGTAACAAAAGATTGACTGAATCAAAGACACTTCTGAATTAACAAAACCCAGTCACAATCTGTCATGTGATGGTATTTTCCATTCAACTTCAGCTCCTACAGATACTTTCTTGCAAGTGCTCGGACTTTCGTATCAAAGTGCGAAGACGTAATGCGTGAACCAGGCAAGTAAAGCGGATTAAGAAGAATCTGCCAATCCATGAGTTATACAACAGTAACTATGTCAGTAAGACCTACATAATGGTTGACATGAATACCTATTATCGATATCAAATGCAATGGATATCTCAGCGCCTTGATAGTAACAAGGATACAACATTTATTGTAATGTCAAAATGGCATACAAATCTAACAAAATTGAAGTGACTGATGTAATTAACAATAACAATGGAGTCACATACCAACTGAACAAAATTCAAGTCTAAGCTCAGTAATACAAAAGACAACAATGTTTTCAGCTATTAATAGACTACATTCATGTCAATCAAATTGAAGTCGACTTTTCATTAGCCACGAGTCCGTGACAATATAATGCAGCTAATGCTTAATATGGCCAGGCTCCCTCAGAAAACAGAAAGCTGGCATTGACATGCATCTCTGTCTTATGGGATTCCAAAGAGGATCTTATAAACTTATTTCAAAGCTCTATGCCATTTAACGAATTTCACTTGTCAACTTGTCTAGCAGGCAAAGAATCTGTATACTTTTTGGCATAATCAAGTGAAAAATAAGATGTTTGGTTTGCAGATTCATCACCCCAAGAACAAGTAGAAATTTGTTTTCTGGGTTCTTAACCTATCATTAAACTGTATTGCATTCCAAAACCTCTAGTGCTTTAGTTCCCATCTAAAAGTAGAATTAACCTACAATCACTTAACTTCTCAATCACTCGAAAACTTGATTTTACTATATTTTGATCAAGTTGATTCATCATTCAATATTCTTTAATTTCTTGCAAGTATGGCTCATTTCAGATGTACTAGTGATGCTACATGCAATGGTTAGATTTCCGAAGCCCCTAGTTATTCAAGTTCCTGAAATAGTCCCATCTAGACCCTACTGCAATTTCTTCTCTAGAGATGATTTTTTTTTTTTAATTGCCACACCTGCTTTCAATTGTGGTCTCTAGAATATATTTGTCCATCACATTTTCAGTTTATTTGAAGCTCTATAGCTCATTTCTATAAAGCGACAACCAAGGAGAGCTCTCATAAGGTACTGCACATGTTGAAAGAGTTTGAGCCTCAGCATACACCTAAATAAAATAAAATAAAATAAAAAGGTAACTTTCCAAAATGTAGATACAGATGGAAATTCTTATGTCAGACCGGGGGCTCCAATCCTTGTCTGCACTAGGTATATCAGATTGACATCAGCCAAATACAGAAAATTTTAACATCGCCAAAATAAAGAGTAGAGATTAGTTCCAATTACAACTAAATATCATTTTCTGGAAATTATCAGTTCAGCAAGAGTGAATTTTAGACTGCAACAAAAATAATTCTAAGATAGAGATACATACAACATTAGTACCGAATAATTCCAGTAAAACGTCACTAAAGTCATGGTATGCGTGAAGATATTCAAGTATCTCCCCTCATTATGCCAAAGTATAATTGCACCACAAATCAAGTTTGGATATTATGCAAAACTTAATTATCAGGTAACGATATATAACAGGAACATGATATAGTTCATGCTTATAATTCTTGATCTTATAAGTGTCATAACTTTAGGAATGAAGTCACAGAAAATTAACAGTCAGAAGTGCTGCCCTCTCAAAGATTCTAACATTCTAGAATAAACTTGAGACAAAAAAAAAACAAAAACAAAAAATTTGCAGTACAGTAAAACAAGAGATATTACCTTTATATAAAGTTCATGGACCTCTTGGAAGAAGCTTTTGATCCCATCTTCATTACGAGAGTCATGAAGCAGCATTAATCGTGTATGTATAACGAACGTCAAGGAAGATATAGGAATGGTGGAAAGATAGAAACATAGAAAAATTATTTATTTAAATAAACGAAAAAAATTATCAAACTAAAGAAAACCAAAATAAACATTAAATGCTAAAATGAAAATAAAACAGTAAACCATGCAATATGAGAAAACTTACAGGGACGCTGAGTTTTCAAGGAATTTTCCTATGGATGGACGATATAATGTTTTACAATGTAACCGACATGCAGACACTTGGACAGGGTTTTTGTATCATGTGATCATGTTAATGTTATATAAGGATCAATGTCATGTTTATTGAGTCAGAATGTTGGAGGCTTAAAAACCATACCAAGGAAGTAAGTTACAAACAAAACCGAGAGGTCAAGGATGGTCATTATAATGGACAGTATACAGAAATAATCCACGCCTGTTACTTTATTTTGGTCACAACAACTTGCAAATAATGCATGTTTCTCCAATGCAAATTGCCTTTTTTGTTTGTTTGTTTGTTTGTTTGTTAATGACTAATCTTTGATGCTATTAAGTTACTCAGTTCAGTTAACACTAGGGCAGTTGAAATGACAGCCTATTTATTAGGTTAAAGCAGTGACAGTCAGTACCAATGACAAACCAGCATTCAACTTTGGTTAAAGCAGTGACAGTCAGCACCAATGACTATGCAACATTTAGGTAAAATAGGATATGACCAGCTGTAACATATACAGAAACCATCAAATCATTGAACCTATCAACTGCCTTCAAGAACCTGTATAGGAAAAGTTGCATGCTGTATGTTAGCAGGGTATAATAAAAAGGAAAATTAACCCAATAAAGATATGTAGTTCACAAGAAACCAAACAGTATCGACTCACATAAGATTTCAAAGAAAAGTTCAAAAAGATCAGGAACTGAAACTCACATAGCACTAGTAGTCCATGCAAGGCCCTGAACAATATCCAAGGCTGCGTGCAATATAAATTGGTGCTGATGAGCAGCTTCTTCTTTCTGTTCAGAAGAAATAGTTTGATCAGGTACGAAGTGCTAGGGTTTGAACCCTAGCAAAGGCATTTAATGGTTCACATATCCAGTAAAAACCATCCTCATCCTTTAAAATATATTATCAGTACCAAACTTCACACTATCTCCACTTCATTAATTGAATGCATTCAAACCAGACAACATACCATCTCTGCGTCATTAATTGAATGCAATCACACGTACAAGGTTTAGGAGGGCAAACTTGGGGGAAACTGGAAAAAAGAAAAGAAAAGCATGAGCTAAAATCAAACAATAAATACCTTCATAGCAGAGCCGACTTCAGCTTCATAAATTGGAATGTCATTCCTACTGACAATGATGAAACAAGCTGTACTTGCCATTCCCTTCCTCTAACCAACGAAAGCTGATATAATTTAATAACCATTCCAAAATAGAAAAAAATTAGTCAAAGATCTCAGTAATGTAACTTTCAAACCAACTAACAAACAAAGTTATGAAATCTATATATGCAATTCAATACTTTGCAAACCACTAATATGGAAATTCCCAAGTGGGATAGTCAAAAGTTCGATAATTCCAATTATTGAAGCCAGCTTGAACTGAACAATGTAGAATCGTAAATTTTGATCATTTTATTCTGAAGACTATAAACAAAAGACAAGATTTTCACAGTGAAGGCCTTAGTATTTCAATTCAATTCATATTTCACACACACAAAAAAAAGTAGGTTCACAACCAAAAGAAATTTTCCCACAGAAACTTTTTGGGGACCTGATTGAATGCATACCACAAATTGGGGTTGAATCAAAAGTTGATGTTGATGAAATAGGCATTGAACTCTTTCCATCAGGAACCCAGCCATGATGAAGAGATTTCAGAAACTACAAGGCATGCGCTCATTTTACAAGCAACCAAAGCATATATCTAAGGCGTGTGGTGTGCATGAACCTAATTTTTTAGCCCATTAAACATTGAATAAGATCAACAGGTCAAGATCCCAACACCTTTTAAACCCAGCCATGTTCTAAAGCAATTGAGATTCCTTGGCCCATCAATAATTCAAAACAACAGTTAACAACTTTTCCAAAATGTCTTAGATGCTTTGTAATCAAACAGCTTATATGCTTTGTACATGTTTTCAAGTAAGAGAACACCAAGACAAAAAGAGACAACAAAAGTGGCACATATATTGGGAGCTTCAAGCTCAGCCCTGGGGATAATCATGAGGGAACTGAAGTGAAAGAAAAAAAACACTGCAACAACTTTCCAACTTTGTGAAAACCATAGACCAAGCAAAAACAATGGAGCCTCACCAATGTTACTTAAATGGTGATTAATCGGCGATCCCCGATTAATCTCTTCTCGCTAGTAAAGCGTTGCGATTTTTGAATTAATCGTTTGAATAATCTCTGGTCAATTAATCAGCGATGATCGACGATTTCTTGCCAACTTACCGATTAATCGGTCCATGACAATATGTTATAAATAAACGAGAAAATTAATGTTATTTTTAAAATTTGCCCTAACCTCATGAATACTCTATCATAGGGTACCAAGAGTGGGTGAAGGGGCTAGAGACAGAGAAAAAATCACAACCAAAAGTAAAGAATATAGAAAGCCACACCTTTATTTTGACATTGATTTTTTTTTTTTAATTTTCTTATATTTGCCTTAAAATGTTCGCATGTGACGTTGCTACTTCAATATTTATTAATTTTCATTTATTTTTTCTTGTATTAAACATATTACTTGGATAGAAAAATGTGTTAATGAAAGACAAACCGATTAATTATGCTAATTAATCTCTTAATGCTTCTAACCTGATTCAATTAATAATTTAACACAGCTCACCAACTCACCTGGATTCTCATGAAATCATAAAACAACTTCCCTCATCACCTTACTATTGAAAAAGAAAAAAGTTTCATCATCACTCGAGTCTATCACCAATACTACCAATTATGGAATAATGAAGTTCCTCTCTGGATTTTCGAAGATTTTACATGTATTTTCCATAATAACATCTCATTCTCAATTAAAGATTTAGACAGAGATTTAAGAAAAAGACGGGCTGACAATTTATTTTTATTAAATAAAAGAATTTACGCATTTATCTTCCCAATCGTTTTGGTTAGTGCAACTTTGTCATCCAATATTATCAAGTTATTTTGCCAAATGACATATTTATCATTTGAAACTTTACACCCAATTTTCACCCGCCTCAGAACACCGACATGCATCTCAAGATCTCCTCGAATACCCATCTCCAATAACATCTAAATGTCACCAATAACATCTAAATGTCAGAAAAAAAAAGAAACGTTTCTTCCTCAAACATATGGCGAGCATCACCGCCACCGCCATTGTTCCTGCCACCCTTCTCTCTCCTTCTCTTCCAAATCACGCTTCTTAGAGACGGGGTTTTCATATAATTTCTCTTCAAAACACAATAAAAACAATAACAAACCCCCACCCCCATTTCTCTATCTCATTTTTTTTATCTATTACTTAATATACATACAAACACAACTGATCTCTTCTACGTCACCATCATCAAAATTTCCATTCATTTCTCTCTTTACAAGGTCACTCAAACAAATTAATTTCAGATTTTCTGATTGTAGGAACCCCATATCTGAAAACGCATCTTTTTGCATTGATTTTGATGAACCATGATAGTTTTGCTGATAATTATGGATTGATTGAATATTTGAATCAAAACCCATTCATCACAAATTACCAAAACCTAGTGGAACCCATTCCTCAAAAAACTAAAGTTCCATCGAATTAGCACATAAATCACAAAACCCAATCTGGGTTTGTCCATTTTAAACAACACACACCAATCTGATCTTTTTAAATTGAAAACAAAATTTTGATTTGAAATCAAGGTACATTTTGAGTCTTTCTATACTAATAAAGATTCAACGGAGAGGGTAAAGAGAAAGAAAGAGAGATGAGAAAGATTACCTGGTAGTAGTGGCTAGAGGTTGATGATGGACTCTGGTTTCGCTAGAGTCGCAAATCAATCAAGAAATTGAGAAATAGACAAATTTGAAGTGCAAGACTGAAGCTTGATTTGGAAGAGAGGGAAAGAGAGAGATTTTGATACTTTTGGGGGGTAAAGTTGCATTAGCCAAATTGCCAAAATGATTGACGGGTAAGTGTAAAAAGTCGAGAAAATAAAAACCTTCATAAGTTAAACGAAAAAGTTTCAGACTGAACCCTAGGTTATCCAAAGCTCTGTCGCAGGGGCAGTTGCCTCCAAGGGGCCGTTTTCTAAAAAATATTTGCCCCAGCCTTGGGCACCTCAAAATGTCTTGGGTTGTCTTGGAGCATCGCAGTGCCTCATTTTAGGAGCTACGAAGTGCCCATGACTAATAATGTTTGTTAATATTTTATACCAAGTATACTAAAGGGGAACAATGACAAGGCATCCTGATTCATTCCATAAATAGGGGCTTATAAGTGCCAATTTACTCAAACAATGACAAGGCATTTCTTGAAGAGAGATTGTTTCCACCAAATTGGATTTTCCAACACCCAATCTATTGCCATTGTAAGAACTAAATTGTTTGATAAGTTTTATGAAAAATCTTGCCTCACTCTACCGTCACTTTGGTGAAACCCACAATTAACACCAAATTCTTCCAAATATAATAAAACAGGAAAGAAAAGGTATTGGACCAAAATCTTATCTTTGGTTTTGCTCACCAATCCTCAACCCACCATTCACCAGAAAAACATAGTCTGAAACCCCATGAAACCCAAATCATACAAACTTATTGCAACCAACCCATACCCAATTTCAGTTGAGCTTAGTGTATCCATTGTTGATGTTAAGCAAAGTCCATTAGTTTTAATTGCTAAAGATAAATTAGGGCGTGGAAATTAATGGAGCAAAAAAAAAAACTTATTTCACCAAAAAAAAAAAAAAAATTGTTTTTGTTACTAATTGTCAATCACCAATCACTGGAACCCATAGTCTGAAAACCTAAACCCAAATCATGCAAGAGATCAGAGAGTAAAAGAGAGATATTACAAAATTTAAATTGAGAATTTGAAAAAAAAAATGAACAACTAAACATAGATACTACAACTTTTAGTTGAACTCAAACAAAAAAAAAAACGTTCGCATGTGATATTTGCTACTTCAATATTTATTAATTTTCATTTATTTTTTCTTGTATTAAACATATTACTTGGATAGAAAAATATGTTAATGAAATACAGACCGATTAATTTTGATTAATCCTAATTAATCTCTTAACGCTTCTGACCCGATTCAATTAATGATTTAACACACAGCTCACCAACTCACCAGGATTCTCATGAAATCATAAAGCAACTTCCCTCATCACCTTACTATTGAAAAAAAAAACCTTCCATCATCACCCAAGTCTATCACCAATACTACCAATTATGGAATAATGAAGTTCCTATCTGGATTTTCGATGATTTTACATGTCTTTTCCATAATAACATCTCATTCTCAATTAAAGATTTAGACAAAGATTTAAGAAAAATACGGGCTGAAATTTTTTTTTTTATTAAAAAAAGAATTTTCGCACTTATCTTCCCAATCGTTTTGGTTAGTGCAACTTTGTCATCCAAATCAAGTTATTTTGCCAAATGACATATTTATCATTTGAAACTTTACACCCAATTTTCACCCGCCTCAGAACACCGACATACATCTCAAGATCTCCTTGAATACCCATCTCCAATAACATCAAAATGTCAGGAAAAAAAAAACAGAAACGTTTCTTCCTCAAACATATGGCGAGCATCACCGCCTCCATTGTTCCTACCACCCTTCTCTCTCCTTCTCTTCCAAATCACGCTTCTTAGAGATGGGGTTTTCATATAATATCTCTTCAAAACACAATAAAAACAATAACAAACCCCCACCCCTATTTCTCTCCTCTCTCTATCTCATTTTTTTTTTATCTATCATTTAATATACATACAAACACAACTGATCTTCTTCTACATCACCATCATCAAATTTTCCATTAATTTCTCTCTTTACAAGGTAACTCAAACAGATTAATTTCAGATTTTCCAATTGTAGGAACCCCCTATATGAAAACGCATCTTTTTGCATTGATTTTGATGAACCATGATAATTTTGCTATAATTATGGATTAATTGAATCAAAACCCATTCCTCACAAATTACCAAAACCTAGTGGAACCCATTCCTCAAAAAACCAAAGTTCCATCAAATTAGCACATAAATCACAAAACCCAATCTGGGTTTGTCCATTTTAAACAACACACACCAATCTTTTTAAATTGAAAACAAAATTTTGATTTGAAATCATGATACATTTTGAGTCTTTTTATACTAATAAAGATTCAACGGAGAGGGTAAAAAGAAAGGAAGAGATGAGAAAGATTACCTGGTAGTAGTGGCTAGAGGTTGATGATGGACTCTGGTTTCGCTAGAGTCGCAAATCAATCAAGAAATTGAGAAATAGACAAATTTGAAGTGCAAGACTGAAGCTTGATTTGGAAGAGAGGTAAAGTTGCATTAGCCAAATTGCCAAAATGATTGAGGGGTAAGTGTAAAAAGTCAAGAAAATAAAAACCTTCAAAACTTAAACGAAAAAGTTTCAGACTGAACCCTAGGTTATCCAAAGCTCCGTCGCAGGGGCAGTTTTCTGAAAAATATTTGCCCCAGCCTTGGGCACCTCAAAATGTCTTGGGTTGTTTTGGAGCATTGCAGTGCCTCATTTTAGGAGCTACGAAGTGCCCATGACTAATAATGTTTGTTAATATTTTATACCAAGTATACTGAAGGGGAACAATGACAAGGCATCCTGATTCATTCCATAAATAGGGGCTTATAAGTGCCAATTTACTCAAACAATGACAAGGCATCTCTTGAAGAGAGATTGTTTCCACAAAATTGGATTTTCCAACACCCAATCTATTGCCATTGTAAGAACTAAATTGTTTGATAAGTTTTATGAAAAATCTTGCTTCACTCTACCGTCACTTTGGTGAAACCCATAATTAACACCAAATTCTTCCAAATATAACAAAACAGGAAAGAAAAGGTATTTGACCAAAATCTTGTCTTTGGTTTTGCTCACCAATCCTCAACCCACCATTCACCAGAAAAACATAGTCTGAAACCCCATGAAACCCAAATCATACAAACTTATTGCAACCAACCCATACCCAATTTCAGTTGAGCTTAGTGTATCCATTGTTGATGTTAAGCAAAGTCCATTAGTTTTCATTGCTAGAGATAAATTAGGGTGTGGAAATTAATGGAGCAAAAAAAAAAAGGAACTTATTTCACCAAAAAAAAAAAAATTTGTTTTTGTTACTAATTGTCAATCACCAATCACTGGAACCCATAGTCTGAAAACCTAAACCCAAATCATGCAAGAGATCAGAGAGAGAGTAAAAGAGAGATATTACAAATTTTACATTGAGAATTTGAAAAAAAAAATGAACAACTATTCAACTAAACATAGATACCAACTTTTAGTTGAACTCAAAAAAAAAAAAAAAAAAAAAAACCCATCAATTCAGATGTGAAGAGTGGCGAAATAGCTCGAAACAAACAAATGGGGTGATTTCAAACTTACTTATAAGAAACCCCTTCGAAGCTTTGTTGGGATTTTGTCCTTGATCCGCCTCGAATCGACAGATCGATCAAACTCTCTGCTTCGCTCTGCTTTGCTTTGTTTTCCTTAAGCAGCACCACAACTTATACCCATCTAATTTTTACTTTTCGACACCATGCATTTTTTGTCTGACACCATTGTTCTCTTCCAAACCACCTATAAAAAGAAAAATATAAATCTTTCTCCCTTTCCAAATTCAAAATGATGAAGAGCTCCCTCTCCCTCCCAACTCCTTATCTTCTTAACACCACCCTTCTTCTTCTATGATTTATTTTAATATTTTTTTATTCTTATTATCTAATTTTCTTATTTATTCTTCGCTAAAGAACCATTCGAAGTTGAAGAAACACTCAATTTTGTCATCGCCCCTTTCCCTCTTATTCTTCTCATTTCCTCGCATGGGTACTTGCGAGTTGATAACTCTCACTCGCAAGTACTTGTGCGAGGTTCAATTTTGTTACCCTCGTAGCGTTCCGTGCGAATGGAGAACTCATCCTCACACGGGTCGCCGCAAGAGCAAAAAAAACAGAGTGCGAGGGGAAGAAGAATAAGAAGATGAGCGACGACATAATCAAATGCTTATTTGACTTCGAGGCGTGCTTTAAGGGTACTCCTGGATGGGGAGGAAAGAGAAAAGAAGTCAGATAAGAAGATGCAGAGAATAAGAAGATAATAGAAGAAGAAGATCAGAGAAAAAGAAAGGCAATGGCGAAAAAAGATAAAGTTGAAAGGGGAGAATGAGCTCTCCATCGTTTTGAATTTGGGAGGGGAAAAATATTTAGTTTTTTTTTTGTTTTATAGGTGGTATGGAAAAGAACAATGGCGTGAGACAAAACCTGTATGATGTAGGATATTAAAAATTAGATAGATAATGTGCATGAATGCAAGTTGTGGTGCCAAATTGGCCTTTCTAGAAAGGAGAAACCATGACCGATTTAGGAGAGAGAGAAAAAGAAATGGAAAATGTAGTGGTGGTATACAGACTCTACTCTTATTAGACCATTTCGAAGGTAAACTTTGCCTCAACAGGTTGCTTTCTAGAATATAAAGGAGAAACCATGAATAGTTTAGGGAGGGGAAGGAGAGAAACGAAGGGAAAATGCAGTGGTGGAGAAAGAAGTTTTAGCGGTGGCATACAGACTCCCTCTTATTAGACCATTTTTATCCCTCCAAATCTCAAAATCCTAAACACTTCAACCGTAAATACTACACTTAAACGAGGCAAATCCGTCATTTCAACCTTCAACTCTCACCACAACTCAATTTCACTTCTAGGGTTCCCAAAAACCCCCAAATCATCTTGAAATCTCTCTCTCCCGCCAAATCAAGAATGGAGATCTCTCTCGACAACCTCCCAATCAAACGCTTAGATGCCATTGAAGAGAACGGGCTCGAGAAATTCCCACCGTAATATCCAATTCCCCAAAAAATTCATCATTTTTTAGTGGTTTTTTGTACTAAAGTTTCTATTTTTATTATTACAGTGATATAGATTACGATCAGAAGCGGCTCGATTTGATTCGGCGAATCGACTTCGGGTGGGCGGTGGAGAAGGATGAGGAGAAGAAGAAGCAGAAGTTGAAGGAGATTGCCACGCCTGCTGCCACCACCTGGCCGTTTCAGAGCTTGGTGGAGAATCTTCAGTTGGCTCGCCAAGAACTGTCTGTGATCGTCGATGTTATTAATACGGTGAGCTCACTCGCATTCTGCTTGTTGTGTGTTAATTTGTTGAAGAATTTGAAAAAGTTTGCATTTTTATCGGTGAAGTTTAGCTTACTTCAGTATTGGGTTAGGTTTGGATAGATAGAGATATTAGGGCTTCGAGAGTTTTAGTGTTGGCCTAGTGGGTGCTGTAAAAAATGTTTAAACTTTTGGTAAATTTTGGTTTTATAGTCTTGATACAGTTTCAAGGATCATAGTTATGGGATCTTAGTTGCAAATTGGGGGGAAATGTTTTGGTAGATAGAGTTGCGAAAATTAGGAGTGGGAATTAACCACCTTACTCGTGAATCTGATATGAACATGGCAGGAATCGGTGTCCTCGGCCTGTTTGACATGTTTCAACATGATTAGATTTTGTTGATATAATGACAAAAATGCTTCAAATATTCAAATGTAACCTCATGCAACTCCGTTAAGATACACATATTGTTTGTCAACCTACATTTTAAATCGTTTAATGGTTTAGGTATGTAAATTTATAAATTTGGCTAAGTACTGACAATTTATATCTAAGTATTAGTTTGACATATTTATCAGACTCAGTGAAGAATCTTGTTAGAACAGGTTGACAAGACATGACCTGTTTGTATATTGGTCAGGTTCAGAGTGACAGTCAACCCGATTAGAGGCATCCCCACACAAGCCATTGCCTCCCCTATTGAAAGCTATTGTTACTATAGAAATAGGTTGGTTTGATGGGAAAATTGTAAAGCTCTTTGCACCAATTAAATTGTGTTTTCTAATGGATCTTTGCCATAAACAACAATCCTATGTAAAGGGAAGGAGCTAAGGGTGTGTTTGATTGCATGGAATCCTATGCCATAGGAATCCATGAGGGTTTCTCAACATTTAAGGCTAAATTGATGTATTACTCCACATCCACCATTAGATTTTGTGATCAATGGTGGGAATGAAAGTCCCATGAACATGAAAATCACATGCCTTGAGGGACCAAGGAGTGTGATTCCCATGTTTATGAGACTTCCATTCCCACCATTGGTCACAAAATCTAATGGTGGATGTGGAGTAATATATCAATGTAGCCTTAGATGTTGGGGTCTCCTCATGGCATAGGATTCCATCCAACCAAACACAATCTAAAGGGATGACGAGTAGGGGCAGCTCCCCACTTTCCTCCCTTTCCCTCCTTTCAAACTACTCAATAAGAGTGCCACATATTATCTATCAGTTCAAGTGTTTCCAAAATAAAAAATGCTGGACAATGGATTTGAAGGAACGATTTATGAGATTTACCTTCAGACTTACCAGTTAGGCTCAAGCATTTAATGTTTCCTAAGTTGATCTTTTTGCCAACTTAGTTATTGGCACAAATTTTAAGAATGAGAAAATATAAGATACAATAAAAAACAGAAACGTATTGTGGATTTAATAAAAATATGTATGAAATACTTTAGTTTATTGTTGCCAACTCATTTAACAACACATATGTGATTCGTTACGCTTTTTCTTTCATATGGCATTAATCAAATAGAAGCAAGGGTAGCTGTGGTTTGCCTCTCTCCTCCCTGTAGAAATTCCTGGCTCTTTCACTGGTTCTCTTGTATTTAAATGGATTGGTTGTACGGTACCTATTAGCCATATTTGGGTTGATGTTATAAATTGCTTGCTACTTTTGATAGAATTTTGGTTTTAGAGTCTTGATACAATGTTAAGCTCATAATTTGGAAATTGAGGATTTTTTTTATTATTAGAGATTAGAATGGTGAATTCTATATATCTCATACACTAGAAACTGGGAGAATAGATGGAGTTGCAAGTTTCGAAACTTATTTTACTTTCATAGTTAGGTAATTTTGAGTGGAAAATCGTTAAGATTTAACATCATTAAATTGTGTTTTGTAGTAGGGTCTTTGCCCTGTAAAAACAATATGTAAAGCTTAGTTCTATTATGGAAGAGCGAGTATGGGCAGCCCCTCGTCTTCCTCCTTTATTTCTTAGTAAGTATGCCATATTTTGGTTTACTAGTTTATGAGTTTCAGATGTTGGAAGACTGGATTCAAACTTCCACTTGTGCCCAAGCATAAAATGTGAATGTTTAACGTTTCATATGCTATTTCATTTTTAGCAACTTAGTCATTGGGACAAATTTCCTTTAAGAATGAGAACATTTTTAAATACTACAAAAACAAAAATTATTTGTAGATTTAATCAAAACATTAGGAATATTTTAATGATTTTGTGTTTCGAAATCATCCAACAACTCTGAATGGACTTTATGTGCATTTGCTCTCATAGAGCTTCTTCTTCTTCTTTTTTTTATTTATTTTATTTTAAAATTATTATTATTATTTTAAATTTAAATAAGGCTCAAGCTTTATTGAAAAAAGGAGAAAATAAGCTATACAAGAACAAGAGCACATATTGCAAAGGTCGCAGGTCCACCTCCACAGGCAAACACCAAATCCTATTGCATCTTCATTAATTGCTCCCATAATCCAATTCTAACTGGACAAACTTACTCTCTTGAAAGATCCATGCGCAGAGCACAAGTACCAAAGAAAGCTTATAACATTTGATGATACGATCTCTAGATAAAGAATAGTTCCCGAATACTAAACTATTCCTTTTTTGCCATATCACCCACATTATGGCATATGGGATGAGAGACCACTCAACTCCACCCTTGTCCTTGGAGAAAGATCAACACTCCCATTCTAGTAAGGCATCCCTGATGGAGTCAGACATCACTCAGACAGGCTTGGATAAAGTGGTTGCTAAACCGATCTAGCAACCTTGCAATGTAAAAGAAATTGGTGCCGAGATTCTCCCTCTTGATGACACATAGGGAAATTAGCCTCTACCTCCATCCCTTTTCTAATAAAAAATGTCCTTCATAGCAACACAGTTCCATAAGGCCTCTCAAACAAAGAAAGGGACTTTAGGAGGAATATCTTTCTTTCACACTATAAAGGTGGGGGAATGATCTTTTGGCTCCAGGATAGGATTTGCCTCCACCAACTATTGTAAAACGGAGATACCAAGAAAGAACCGCTTTTATCCCACTTCCACTTTCATTCATCCATCATCAACATCCAGAGTCATGAGTTGAAGAGATGCCATTAAGTTTCCAGCCTCCTCTTTTTCCCATTCATTGAGCGCCCTCCTTAAGTAAATTCCAACCTCCCCCCTCCCACTACCACCACAAGCAATTTATGATATTTAAGTTTTTGAGAAGGAAGACTATGTTTTTCTGGAAGAAATTCCTTGTTCCATCACTGGTTCTACATTATGAAAGAAAGGGTACCTGTGAGCTTTTGCATACAGCCTTAACTATGGAATTATGGAATATGTGTGTCTCAGTTATGTGAAGGTGATCTTGGTACTATGTAGATAGACCCTCAGGACAGTATTGACCCATTCCGATGTCTGTATCCCCCCAAATAAGTTAACGTAGTTGTAGATGCTTTCAACCTTAAATTTAAGAGTGTTTGGTTGCAAGGAATCCATGGGGACCACTTGTATTTAAACGAAATTTGATCAAAATGTGGTGGACTATTTATCATGGATTCCACATTTTGATCAAAGGTGGGAGTTGAACTCCCCCACCCCCTTCCCCAAAGAGTTGGATTCTCATATTTCATTGGGAATTCAACTCCCCGCCTAGAATTCATAATAAGTGGTCTCCCGCATTTTAATTAAATTTATCTTAAACACAAGTGCTCCACCACATTTTAATCAAATTTGTCGCAAACACAAGTGATCCCTCCATCAATTCAAGTGCCCCCCTATGGATTCCATGTAACCAAGCACACCCTAAGATTAGGTTTTATGGACTTGAAGCTTCAAAATTTTTGATTTTGTGGTGGAGGTGCCGTTTATATATTGAGGAATGAGGAGAGCATCCTCTTACAAATATAACAATTTTAAAATATCTTTAAACAACACATCCGATAGGGGCCACAGTTATAACATTAGTAAGTTCGGTACTGAATTTTAATAGCAGGTGAGGTAGTGTTAAGTAGATCATAGATTCTTTCTAATTTTTTTGTTTTTGCTTCACTTTGGTTCAGGTAGAAGCTAATGATGCAGTGACCGTGGCTGGCATGACCAGGCCGAAGCAGTTGCCTAGTGAAGTCCTGTCTGATGTTTCAGTGTCTACAGCAACTAAGCTACAATGTTTTCGGGTATCTTGTATGAACTTCTTTAACAACCAGTTATATAATGTTATTGTGTTTTGGGTTCAGCTGTTCTTTTTATTCACTCAGAGACAAATTTTATTCCCAAGCTGGATGAATCTCTCCAAACATTATGATCGTATGAAGAACCTGCCATTAAACCCTCTATTTATCAAGGAGTGGAAATCTAATTACTTAAATATGATTGTAACATTTCATCATGTCTTGAACATTGTCGTCATTGTCGGCCCACTCTATCATCATCTACTGATAATATCCCTCATATGTTATACCAAGCCATTTTAATCCAATATCTAGGTCGCGTATCCTACAACTCAAATAGTTAAACCTTGGACGTGAGGTTGGGTTCCGAGAGGAAGATCCGATACCTTGGAAATATACACGTCTTCTTCAATAAGAAATTCAAGAGAGCACAAAGATGTACCTGCATATTCTATAAATTTCTAGCAATGCTCAAAATCAAGAATAATGAATAAACTTAGAACAATTACGGGCTGCAATGTCCTTTACAAGCGCATTAAATTTTTTTTCAAAACAAGATGAAGTTAGTTGGGCCACTTTTGGTTAATGGGATGTTTCTGCTATGAGATCTTCCACTTCTGAAGGGAATTCGCATAACTCTGTTTCCATCAAGCATAAAATGTAGTTTTCGTTATTGAGATTTGAGACCGATGACGATAACAAAGAAAATTACTGTTGAGATTCTTACCAAAACTGAAACATTTGATGCTCAGATAGTGCTTTGTCATACTAGGTCACTGACACATCTAGTGTCTCTATTAGATCCCTAGAATGGATAGGACGAGATGACTTTCTGTCAAACCCCTATTGTCTGTATCAATCTATGAATGTGCACAATCTCCATAGCCAATTTTCTATTTTTTATTCTGAAAGTGGGGGGTGCCTTTAGAACTACACTTATTCCATTAAGTTGGCGTGGTTCGGTTTTAGCAATGGATACTGATGAAAAACATATTCGTAATGAAAATGGAGTGCAAACATGAGTTAGCTTTTCAAGTATCTATATAATGAACACTGTGAATTATCCGCAGAAAAATGACAATATATTGAACGAAATGTAGGAATACATGTTGGCCTTGGACCCAAGTAGTCCTGTGATACATAGATCCAAGAATCCACTTTATCGATTTTATTGAACCACTTTACTTATGATATTAGTGAGAAGATGATAGGTTATCCCATGGCCATCACCCAACCACTCCCGTTTCCCTTTTTCACAAAATGACAGATTATAGCGCACTGTTGATCAGTTTTACATTCGCCGCACTAGGCGTCTGGTCATTGCGATCCAGATAGTTGTCCACAAACCCGTAGACCTTATACCCACTGGACAATGAGTGCTTCCATGCAAGCCAGTCTAAAAGGGGCTTCCACTGCATACAAATACTCTAGGTCAATATGGGGACAGAGGAGCGGCACGTGGGTCTCCTTGTGCTTATCCCATTCCGTCACACCCTTCTACATGGTAAGCAGTTCCCTGTCATCTCAATCCCTAGAACCATCCGCTGTAGCGAACTCCTGGACGGGAGGGAAATGGGACTTCATTTCCTCCCAGGGAGGTTCCAGATGGGATCGTCAACCATCCCACTAGCAGAAGTCCTTGATTAGGCAGGCCCATCCGCAACTCCAGATCCAAAATTTCATTGTTTGCACCTGCCCCTAGCATCATGTGATGAGCAAAAAAGGCGTTAGAAGGAGCATGAGAGTGAATAGTACTGTAAAGGTCAGACATGTGGAGCAGTTGAAAAATATAAAAGTAAAAAGTGGGCACGCCACTAAGTTGCCCCCTTGTGAAAGAACATAAAGGAATTCATGAGGGAAAAGGATCAAATTGACGACCAAGAAGATACAAAACGCACATTATTGTGCTGAGTACAAGAAATGGAATATTGATTTTTGTTCATTCGCTCCATGAGCGAAGATGACATACCGGAAAAATTGTAGGCCTTTTGAAAGCCATGTCATGAGTTGGATTCAAACCAACCAAGCTACTTACCCTTTAGTAGATCGTGACTGATTTTTCAAATGTTTTCTGTTATATATATGTGTGGGTGTTTATGCTTTTCCCTTGTCCATTTTTTTCTTTTCAATCTTGTACTAAGATACACAAAACACCCACGAAATCTCGACAAAATAAAAGAAAACTAAAGCAACTACGAAAGAGAACAACCTCTCTGAGCAGACCATTCACTCGCATATTTCTTTGATAAAGCTGTGCCTTAAAAAAGGTTGATCCATCTAGAGCGACGACCTTAATTCCCTTTCAGATATAATTTCATAAATTTCATCACTCTTCTCAAATATAAGCAACACACTCTATCACATTTCTGAAAGATAAGTCCTAAATTCAGTTAGTTTGTCTTCTGTACCAGCAATAAACTCCACTCAAGGGGAAGAAATAATGCATATTTTTTGCTCTCTTTTTGACTTCGAGCAATTTCGCCAATTTCTTAAATGCAAGAAATATTTAGATCACATATAAAATAATTGATTCAGTAACACCCTATTGAACTTCTGTTTGATGACTGTATAGTAAGCTTTATATGCCATCTATTTTAAACTTTTTCATTCAATTGCAAAATCTGCAATATAAATTATGATATTATTGAGAGATAAGCATTTGAATATCTTATCACCACACAGTTCATTTATTGGATTTCTCTATCTTTCCTTTTCAGAATGTTAGCAAATATTTTAAGCAGTCGGTTAAAGCTTTGGAAAGACAAGTTGCTAGAGAAGCAAGATTTTATGGTGCTTTGATCAGGTAATGGTTATATACCTACAAAATAGAAGATGGTATATGTTACTTGAGAGTCACAGTTTGGCAACTAATTGTGTTTACATTAAAAAAATTTATACCCTTATTATTTTGGGATATTTTCTCATATTTCTACAAGTGTAAATGAGAACTATTTTCACTTTGATAAATGTTCATTACTTTTTGTTGTTGACTGAATGTTTCCATGTGGGGATAGATTATGAGTAAAGTAAGAGTTTGCAGGGGTATCCTGTTCGAACGTGTCTGTCGTCTAATTACATGCCTCATGTGACTATGTCACTATGATTACTTATTTATTGACATTGTTCAACTTTTTTTCAACAACTGAACAGATTGCAGCAAAATTGGAAAATCAAACGACAGCGTATGTCCGTTGCAGCTCCTGCTAATGAGGGCTTCACAATTGATCTGTTTGACAACACGTCTAATCCAACTGCTGTATTTCGTCCACCGTCTATATCAACAGTTCACATTGATCATGACTCATCTGGCATGCTGGCCGTACATTTACCTCCAAAGTCATGCCGGTCTATTCAATTTGGGTTTCTCGATGACGTTTCTGGTTGTAAACTACAAACGTCTGGTAAAATCAATATCGATAGCTCAAGTGAGTCTTCTCCAGGGGAACTTGATAGAGAAGGTTCAGGAGATGAAGATGTTGATGAATGTGTGAAAGGAACACATTCTGTCCTTCGTGAAGTTCATCGTTCAATTTTTGATGAGCAGGTAAACCTTTTTTCTTTGCCTTTGACTCCTTTTCTTCCATTTTCTATTCTTGTGCATTGTGCTTGTACTAAATACCATTTGGTTTGTTATACAATAAAAGATCTTTGAATCAGTGAATCGTGAGGCATTCAATCCATCTCAAGGAGTTAATGTCGTTGGGATACGAGAAAACTATATAGAATTGGGCATTGGTCAAGGAGCATCCATATATTTATCACTTGCGCCAACTGGGCACGACACAGATCAAATGGTCGACTCTGTTGATGACCGTCATATGGAAAGTTCAGATATATTTGAAACACTGGAGGATGTCAAGGTAGAAGAAGAGAAGCCCACCCTTCAATGCTCGCTGAGATTTCCTAGTCCAATCAATTCTGAAATTTATCTACAACAAATTTTCCATGAAATTGTGTTTGCAAGAGTAAAGGAAAGACGCCCTTCTGCCAGCAGAGCTCAGATAGTATCTGGCCATCCTTCAGGAGATGGGGTCAATCTTCTTGGTCATTTCTGTAAGACTCTGGCTCATAGGATCTTTTCAAGCAAAGTTCTGGCGCAGCTTGAAAATCTGGTATCAATATGATTTCTCATATATACTTATATATTGACTAATTAGGAGGCTGGGCATCGTTAATGTAGTTTTCTATTGCTGTAGGCCAGCAGAGTTTCCTATCTCCATTTGTTATCTTATCCTACTTGGCATTCTCGTACATCCTCATGGTTACTCTCAGTGAAGGTCCCTCAGGCCATCCTTCATGCTGGGAGCCGAGGCAGGCTGTCTGATGTTCACAGCAGGAAGGATAGGATAAGATCCCAGTTCCATACCAAGGTTGTAGTGATTGAGGATTGCATCAGTGTAGAAGGAGAGTGTACTCCGAATGTTGTTGGCCTTTTCAAAGGTGGTGGTGTTTCTGATGATATTTGTTCTATCAACAGTTATGACTGTGAGTTGGCAGATCTGTCTATGATACTCCTGCAGCAGGTATGCACCTTTATTATTCTGATATTTAATCCAGTCAATTAAATTCTTAAATGCAAATAGTTTCAGAAACAAAAATAGTGTTTTCTTTTGAAGAATATAGAGTAAACATCTCATGCTATTGCTATTTGTCGTTAAAAATTTGTTGTTGAAAAAGCGGCTTCCACCTGCTTCTATTGTTTACATCAAAACTGGGCAAGGAATTAATTTGGTCATGGCTGCTCTTTTTTTGAGAGAGTCCCTTTATTAAGCCATTCAATTCCTTCAACAAGATACATCATTACCCGTCCGAGGTTTAAAATAGTATCATACTATTCCCTATCTAAGAAATAGAACTGGTGACAGGTTGCGACCCAGGTAGTTCGTTGGCTCCATGAGGAAGCCCTCCTGGTGGGAATGAAGGCAAGTCGGGACTTTTTATGCTTGTCTCTTGAGCTTGACCAAGGTGACAGGTTATGCCTAGTGGCTCATGTTGACCCTCAAAACACCGAAGGATGCATCTCATGGTGGTTGGTGATGGCTGATGCGTTGATGGAAGAGAGCAAACTTCACACGGGCTTTTCCAATAGTGAATCTGGAACTACAAAATTCTTGGGATATTTGTCATTGGAAACATTATATTCCATACTGATGGACTTGGTCAGCTTGTGCAGTAGTGGTGTAAGTCAGTAAGAACGGATTGAGTGTTCAGTGTCTTGTTTTTGTTGTAATGGGGATGATCAAAGTTGTCAGAGGATTTTGGCCATAAATTTTAAAGGCATTAGTAATTCATCAAAGATTAATCTCCGAAACACTGAGATCACATGTGGACAATTGACACAAGGTTATGAATACAAGAAAAAGATATTAGAAGTATAGACAGTAGAAAATCTGGTGCCAGTACCCCAGTTTTGGTCTTGGATTAAGTACTCCCGGATTAGCAGCGTGTGTAGGCAGTGATCCGAAGGCATTTACTACTCTGTAAGTCACTAATCTTCTTTTCTGATTTCTGTTTGGTTTCCCCTCTGCTATCACTTTTTTTGTTTGTGTTAATGTTTTTCCGGTCTTTTCTTCTTCTCATCCTTCTAGTTAACAATGTGATATGATTTCTTCTTCTCATCCTTCTCTTTTTAAACCAAAGAACTATTTGAGGATGATATCCTCTATATGTTACAAATAGTTCATCCAATTTTCAAATAGCTCTAGTTCAAAATATCATTGAAACACATTGAATTTAGTTTAAAATGCACTTGGTTTAAGTCACAAACCAATGTTCACTAAAAAGAACACTAGCACTACTGCATCCACCACTTGACACATTGAAACTCAGTTATTAACAAAAGAATGAACACGAAAGATTGAAAATATATATTTTGACCATGAATTTCAGTGTATAATTTATTACGATAGTTACCTTAAGTACTGTTCGGGAGATTTCTGGTTTCAGCAAAACTCCTGGAGCAGTTCTACTCTGCCTGGTCCATGCCTGGATGGTACCAGGCACGTGCAGATGATGACGTGGTAAACCTTGAAAAAAAAAACATACAGTGAAAGGCAACAAGTTAAGCATATGCTTTTTTTTTTGTTTGCAAGTTGTACAGACTTCCTATT
This sequence comes from Berberis vulgaris, assembly GCA_963556465.1. Lineage (NCBI taxonomy): Eukaryota > Viridiplantae > Streptophyta > Magnoliopsida > Ranunculales > Berberidaceae > Berberis > Berberis vulgaris. The sequence goes on from OY747130.1 coordinate 83,832,497, forward strand.
CATTCTACAAGCACTTTAACAATATTACCTTCACCGTATGTTTTTTTTTGTCAAGGTTTGTCTGCCACATCATCATCTGCACATGCCTGATACCATCCAGGCATGGACCAAGCAGCGTAGAATTTTCGAAACTCCTGTTATGATTTTTCTAAGTCTGTTTCTTTATTCAAGTTTGAGCTGTAGTTGGCAACCATTATTCTCACTGTAAACATAATTGGTTATATTGAAATTTTAGATTTTTAGTCCCATGGAATGTGTCAAGTTCATTTCGATAATAGTCGACTGAACTAGTTTTTGCAGCTGCACACTTGTCTGATCACTGTCACAGAAAATTCAGCCTTTTGATGACCCTTGGACTGGGAAGTCTATTACAGCTAACTTTGGTTCTTTTTGTTCGACTATATTTCCAAATTGTGTAGTGTAAAAATTTATTGATGTTGAGTTCATTGTATGCGATATTTAGGATATTTGTGTCTCTAGAAAAACAAAGACATCACTGATATTTTGGATATTCTCATGTAAAATGAAGGTTTGATCGTGATTTATAGCCAGATATTTTAGACACTGGTTCAACTAGCATCACAAATTGATAATTTAATGAAGAAAATTAAAGAAAAGGAGATGACAACAAAAAGTGTGCCCATCAATTAGGTCATTAGACCATAGAAGATGTTTAAGTCAGAGCAGTGAATTCAATTCCTAAGGTATTAGAAAGAGCGAATTTAGTTCAAAGGCAATAATATTGTTGTGTTGGTTGGGTTGATGGCACAATACATTATCAGGTGGATCATGTTTGTGACAAAAGGGAGGGGAAAGCTCATGAACTAAGCGATTTATGGTTGAGGCTGTCATCCATAGTAAAAATTTATCCATTTTAGTTGAAATGTTGTTCGAGAAGGGTTTGATCATAAACTTCGGTGTATCCATCCAACTGTTGGAGATGCGCAACCATCATAAAAGCAATGTTTTGTTTCGGCCTTATGAAAAATTAAGATTATCTCAAATCAAAAATACTAGGAAACTAGGTTTTGCAATCATGTTTGAACATATCAGTTCTTGAAGAATATGGCTTTTATGACTTAGATGATGATTGCCATTATCATAATGGGATCATAGTTTTGGTAACCAAAAGAATTTGAAGCTTCAATTTCTCAAGCAAATGTCTTGTTTTGGTTACCAAAAAATGACTCCATTATGTTATGCACATGCCTGAGTCACCTATCAAAACTATATTACAAACCCTAATTAGGTCTTCATGGAACATGTATATTTTTCTTGCAAGACAACTATGTAGCTTTCCTTGAAAATCACTTTGGAACCAAAACTTGTCCCTCACTACAAGTTATGCTAAGTTGGCATACTTCATGTCATTTTCATCTCTCATAATAATCTTAATCAATTAATTGATCAGTTAAGTTAAAATGTTTTCCCAAATTGAATACTCCAAAATAGATAGATGGATATTGACATTTTATGAAAGAAACTTGATTGTTTGGAACATGGATGACATTAAGTTGTAATGACCCACTTTGTAAAAATAGGGTTTCAAGCTCATCTGATCTCTTTGTGACATGTTGGGCAACCCCATGATGGAGATGGAGAACTATAACCAACTTGATTGATGATCCAATGGGATTTTTCTAAGTTCAAACTGCCAGACATTCTGATTTGTTTTGTTGGTAGAATCCACCTATTAGAAACAATAATTTAGGTTGTTGGTTTATTTATTATTTATTTGATTAATTAATTAACATACCAATTTTATTTTGGCATCGACTTTTTAACATAAAATTTCAAACCACGTTTCTTTTCCATATCACTAATAAAAAAAACACTTCACACAATCTCTTTTATTCTCCTTTCTGCTCTGTCTTCTCTAAAAAAAATACCACCTCCATTCCTCTCTTCTCCATCAAGCACACCACAATGCCACGCCTCGTCGTCGCTAGCTGCACCACCAATTAAAAAAAACAAACACTCAACACAATCTCTCTTATTCTCCTCCGTTCTATATTATCCGGAAAAAAAAAAAAAAAAAAAAAAAAAACCTCCCACCTTCTCTTTTCTCTATCAAGCACCACTACCATGTTGGTAGCACCAAAACACCAGACCTTGTCACCATCAGCCACACCATCACCGCCTCATTCTTCTCTTATTTGTTCTTTTTTCTCTATCTCTCTTGCAGAGGACTCCACGAGGATGGATTCTCCACTCTCGGTAGCCTCTGCGAGGGCAAAAAATTTGGACTTTGTAGCGACTCCTGCGAATGGAAAACCCATCCTCATAGAAACCTTTGTGCGTGGGGGTTCTCCACTCACATGAGCCTCTGCAAGGGCAAAAAAATTTTGCCCTTGCAAAGGCCGTCGCGAGTGGAGAACCCATCCTCGCAGAGTCCACTACGAGGGCGGTGGGGGAGAAAATAAAAAATAGATAAGAGAAGAGAAGAAGAAGAAGAATAATAATAATAGATGAGAATAAGAAGAGATGAAGAGAAGATGAGGGGTTGGTTAGCGATGATGGGGTGTGGCGTGATGGTGATGCTGCCGGCGAGATGGTAGTGGGTGGTTCTTGTTGAGGAATCGTAAAGAAAGATGAGAGGTTTGAATTGTTAAAGAAGAAGCCATCGTTCTTGAAATAGTGTTTGAGTTTGAATTTTTTTTTTTTAAATTAGTGGTGAGACATTAGAATACGTGGTGTTAAAAAGTCGATGCCTTTCATTTTAGCCTTATTTCCATAAAAAAAATGATTTGAAATTTCGAAGATCTATTTGTTAGTTGTACTTTTGTATAGTAAAAATATCTGGAGATTACCCGATATACTAGTAAGATATTGGAAAACATCCTGGTTTTTATCATTTTTCAAGAACATAAAATTCCTAAACATATCGATATTTTGAACTCTATGACAAAGTACTTTATTCTTTCCATTGAAGGTTTCTTCTTAATTGATTTAAGCTTCAAAGTTTTGGTGAAATAAATTCGACAAAGATGTTTATTTGAGGTATATTTTGTTTACCACATAATTATACGGCAAAAACATACAAATATTTTTACATTTTGGTAAAATAAATTCGACAAAGATGTTTATTTGAGGTATATTTTGTTTATCATATAATTATATGGCAAAAGCATGCAAATATTTTTACATGGTGTAAACTCGAAATAAGCGACTTGCAAAATCTAAAACCCTTGAAATTGCTATATGTTTCTTCGATGTTTCAACTTGACTCTATGGTGCTACGATGATCACACCAACGAACAATCTTTTGATCAAGTCAACCAAAAAAGTTACGAGATCATCATCACCCTTACACACAAGGACTCGTTGAGTTTGGACAGCGACACGGATCGATCATTGATGGTAGCCAAACATGGGGCCCTTCTATTAAGGTGGGGTTCTAATATCATCATCATTCTGAATCTATCATAGAATAATGTGGGGCCATCAATAAAAAAATTTAGTGGCCCTTGATATGTATGCATCATTATTTTTGCTATATAGGAGTTGTATTCAACATTCTCCTCAGGGCATCGAAGATTCCAAGGAACAAGAAAAGAATCCCGCCCGCTCTTCTTCCTTCTTGCAAATCTTTCTCTTCTGATTTTAACCTTCTAAATTCTAAAACCCATCCTATAAATTGATTCCTCTTACCTTTTCCTTCCCACCGCCATCAACACTCAATCAAATCCCCTCCCCTGTTTCTTTAAATTCAAAAACCCATCTTCTGGGTTCACAAGTTTCAGTGCAGAATTCGTCGATTTTATGAGGTGGGGTGTTTGAAATTTGCTTTGGGTTTCAAAGAATCGATGTGGGTATTGATCAGAAGTCTGATCGAGAGATGGGTTTTCATTGGCAGAGGCATTGGTGCAGGGGATACTTCTATGTTTTGCTTTAGATGAGGTTCTTGGTGAGTCTTTGAATTGGGTGTCAGATTGTATGAAACAGGAGAATCAAGATTGGGGTTTTGTTTAGAAGGTGATTTTGAATGTGAGTTTTGCTCTTTTTGATGTTTGGTTGAGTTTGGATAAACAGGATTTTAGGAAATATTGAAAGTTACAATTTGGGTATTATAGAGTAAGGAAGGAAAAAAAAAATATTGATTTTTGATTGATTGATTTGTGGTCAATTCATTGGTGGAAGAAGGAAAACTTTGTTCTTTGGTACAGAAGTGGATTGAGTTGTGATTGGAAATCAACAATAGAGAATCTGGTTTTAGAAGTGGGGTTTTAATTTCAAAGTAGAAGTGTAGTTTTTGGTGTTAGCTCAGTGGAAATGTCGGGTGCATCGACACCTACCGGGGTCGGAGGTGGTTTTATAAGGCAGAGACATAGTCAAGGTTATGCTTCTAGTGGAGATGACCTTGAGGATGATGCATGCTCAAGGAATCCATCTTCTACACCTCCAATTCCAAGGGCTAAGACATGGATTGAAGTAATGGAGAATGTTCTTTGGATTGCTTCCGCAGTTTTTATCATATACTTTGGTGATCGACGCTCCAATCTTATATACTTACTGTGGCATGATGCAAGGATTAGGAGGTACACATACTTTTTTGATCTTTATTGCATTTAGTTCTAATTCAGTTTTAGTTTGGCCTGTTGAGATTTATGATGAACATACAATGCTTGTTTACCACTCTACTAGTCAGATTGCATTTAGGTTCAAGACTTAAAGTATAATTCTTTGTTTGAGTAGCTATAGGACTTGATTTAGGTCCCTTTGGCTTGTAGCTTCAATTGTAAGTTGACTTTTACTTGAGTTCATAGCATATATAATCATTGCATACATGCTCGTTACTTGTCCAGATGAATAAAATACAATCTTAAATCAGAAGAAGCCATCTATATTTTACTCTTTCTTTTTCTTTTTCTTTTTGGTTTTTTGTTTTTTGTTTTTAATCATGTTTCAGGAGTAGAAATTTTCTTATGCATAACCTCAATCGTCAAGATTGTGTAATGTGGTATTACTTTTAGCTTCAAGTATAAGTCACTTGATCCTGGGATACATAATCATTGCATTTATGGTAGTACCTTAACTGAAAGGAATAAAGTACAATCTTAGCAAGTGATTAGAAGACTCCGTGAAGTGCTCACGACTAATAAATATGTCAATATTAAAAATATGAAACCTATTATATTTGGATGGAAGGGAACAACAGAAAATAGTTTTTATTTATTTGTTTAGTATGGCTTCGCGCGGCTTCTGGAGACTCCGCCACGAACCTTGGGGCTCCTGTTGCAATTGGGAGTGCCTTGTCTCACACTGTGCCCTAGACATTCCAGGTCTCAATACTTGCATATGCATGATAAAATGTGCTTACTTTGTTTCCAATTTTTCCATTGAAACCTTGATTCAAAGGGGACTTTTGTGATATGTTAAAGGTTCCTGTTGTTCCATGGATTTCATGTATATTTATGTTTATTATGCAGAATCTAAGTTTTTCTAGTGTTTGTTTCAAAGTAAATTATAAATCTCTGGAAAGTTTATATTTTGAAGGAGTCCAAGTGGTGGAAATCCAATGTAACTACCTGAAAATTTTCAGGACCACCTGAAATTTTTATTCCCAGTGCTCAACTCACCAGTACCTATCAACTCTAATCCCCCAACCCCCACCATGTTCACTCCATAACAATATCACCACTGCAACTGCTGCCACAAGAACCTCCATCACTATCATCACCCACAGTCATTGCTACAACCGCCACACAATGTTGCTACCAGAACTATCACCATCATACCTTTACTACCACTGTTATCACCACCCCAACAATGGCTGCTACAACCACCATGACCATGACCATACCACACCCACTGCCATTTTTGCCAGCGCCACCCCCATACCACACCTCCACCCGCAACTTCTCTCTCTCTCCCCCTCTTTATTTATTTATTTTTATTTTTAAGTTGTGGGTACATATTGATGTTTTCTTCCATTTTTTTGTTGGTTATCTTTACAGTTTTGGTGAACAAATCTGATTTTGTTACTATACTAGAAGGAAATTAAGTTGAATGAATTTCTCTGTTCAGTGAGAATCTAGCAAAGGATTGAATTCTATGGATAGAACATAAAAGTTCCCATGTTTTGCATTTCATAATGGTGCTGCGTTTATATGTTAATCTCTCCCTAATAAAATCTATTTTCCTTGCAGGATACCTTTATACCTTGGGTTTGTTGGAATTGTTTTGAACGCGGGATTGCTTTCTTATATGAGTCTTATTGCATGGGGTATGAGAAAATCAGACGAGAAATGGCAAATTTTAACGCCATCAATCGCTCCATTTGTGACTCTGTTTGGGATCTTCTCTTTCTGCTCGTAAGAACTTTTCTTTTCTTTTTATATTGTTATCTTGTGGGTGGTATGCTAAGGGCAGCTAGCCGCACTGTCCATACTTGTTATTGTTTACTTAGTTGTTCCAAAGTATTATGTCTGAATAAATGATTTAAGATTCATCAGTATCGAATTTTGCTGTTCATTTTATAACAGGTTCTCTTTCGCTTTGTGGCCAATTTGGAGCTTCTTGACTCTTCCTCTGCTGGTATCTCACTCATTGAGTTTTGCATGAACATTTCTAGATGTATAAATAAGTCTAATATTGTATAGAAAACACAGAATCTAACTACTACGAGGACTAAATTTTTGCAGTTTACATTGTTCATGGCTTGCTTGGTGATATCTCCTCCTTACCTGATGATTGGGAAGCTGAGACTCCAAGCAGCAGATGCGCTTCGAACTGATTAAGCTTTGTGTGATAAAATCAATTTCCTGCTAATGAATTCCCTGACGAATATCAATGTTTGTGATACATGAGGGATCCAAAGATATATTTTCCATGTCTTGGGTGTTATCTCTCTTTTGATGAAAAATCCTGAACCCGAGACCTGGATGCCAACGGGTTCGCCTGGCTTGATTGTTGTCCTCTTGAAGTAATCTGAGATATTACAGTAGTATACTCAGAAGTTTGAGCTGAGCTGAAAGGGCTGATAGGTGGAGCAAAAGTTTTGTGTAGATCAAATGTAGTCTCGAGTGATTGTATTTTTGTACTTGCATGTTGAGGTTAAATGATGAAACTCTTGTGTGTCATGCTTTACCATTATATCATCAGATGCTTCTATTGATTACCATTGTTATCCTAAAACTAAAACTGATCATTTTGTTTGTACATTTTCAAACCACAGTAATCGAACTTTACATGTTCAGTGTGAATGGTTTGGTTCGCGTTGGTCAGCTTTTACCAAAGTTTGTTGTTGCTACTAATTTTTGCAAATGCAAATGATTTTCTCATTCGGGTGCAAATTGAATTCAGCATTCGAGAGTTTTGAAACAATAAGATGATGGTTGTTGTGGAGACTATAGTAGCTGTGATGGCAGTGATCGTTGTGATGGTGGTGGTGGTTGTGTTGGTAGAGATAATGGTGGTCACTGCGCAAGTAGGGTTGGTTGTGATGGTGCCAATGGCAGTGATTTTTGTGGTGATGGTGATGTTAGTGCTGGCGTTTGCAAAGCAAATGTGGTGGTGGTGGTAGCAGTGGTAATTGTGTATATGTGGTGGTGATGGCCGTTGTAAAGCGATTTTGGTAGTGGTGGTGGTGATTGTAACGAGTGGATGTAAATGGGAAGGTGGTTATGATGGTGAGAGTGATTTATTTTCAAATACGTCAAGATTCTCATCAGCCAAGCCTTGTAACTTTCCATGGAAATCTACTTTATAATTATTTTAAAAAAAAATTATATGCATTAACAGTGGATTTTCTGTAAACGATGGCTTGGTCTAAAGTTTTTTTTTACATTACAATTTTTAACTTTAAAGCAACAGTATTAATATTTAATGCACATTGAGTTGTTAGATTACTTGATGACGGTTCTCTAACAAGTACTAATTTTGGAAAAATAAAATAAAAATGAAAGGTTATCGTCAGGACGCTATATGGTTAATTTCTTAAAGCCATTTTACGAGATGAAATCAGTTTTATTTACCCTATTTTAGATGTGATGTTTTAGACATACTTACCCAGGCTAATACAAATTTTAAAAATGAGTCCCAGATTTTATTTTGTCAATCCTGTGGGTTCATTGGGTCTCATGGACTGATGAACCTTAAACATAATATTTTTTTTTAATTAAACCTTCAGGAGGGATGTCTGACCTTTAGTCAATATCAAAAGCGATTTACAGTATATTCGGGGGTATGTTACGACTTTCCCCAATTCAAAAAAATCGAAAATTTAATGTACTAACACAAAGAAAACTAAATTTCCTCTAAGCCTACAAGACTCTTTCCAAACCAACCTCCACGACAAAGTAGGATTAACCTTCCATGTCAGGATTAACCTTAATCGGAACAGTTTCAACATGTAATGGTTTGATTTTCCAAATGTCACGAAAATGCTCAAGCTTATTGGACAAACATAGGATCCCTTTCGGTATTGATGTAGTTGATTTTTTCTCTCATTCCTCGCCTTGACCTAAATCTGCATAGGAAAAGCACGTGAGCCAAAGACCACCGTGTGGCGGCTGATGACGCTCCAATGTTTAAGTTAGAAAAGGCTTAGGAGAGGCTTAAAACTCTAAATTGGGTTTCTATCGCGTACCTTTGTTCATCGACCTTATCTCCCTTTATAGTGCGAGAGTCCTTGTTCGGCTAGGCCTTTGGTGGCGTAGTTTAGGGAAATAGATCTTGCTGGAGATCCTTTCCTTGTTGGGAACTGTCCATGTAGACTTGTGCTCCTAGATCTGCAGGAGAGGTTTCCCTTTCGGTGTGTTGTCCATGCAGGAAAGTTTCCATGCCCGACTTATACTCCAGTGTTTGTTTCATAGTCGAAGCCAATGTATTGCTGGTCTGCCGGTCTTGGGTCGACCCCCAGATACTTGCCTTATTAGGGCTTACGAGTATTAGGCTTGATCGTGTGACGTGTGGGCTTTGTAGCATGTTGCAATTTAGGTCCGACCTTCTGGATCATGCCAATAGTGGGATTAGTGATGTCTGGGCCTTGCTAGATTGGGCGTGCAGTCGATCCTACTTTGTTCTGTTTGATGAAATAATCATGACACGTGTAAGGTACTGATCAGAGGATGGTTTGATGTATCATTAGCCACTCCACCCGAGTTGTTGGGCCAGCTTATTGGTCCACCAAGTCATTTAATGAAGAAATTGTGCAGTCATGGTGGTTGAGTCTGAATTGTTTTCGAGCGATGAGCTTCATTAATTGGGTGTGCGTCTGCTCGAAGTAGAAAATGTCGGAGTTCTGTTTTCTATATAGATCTCCTCTCTGCAGAGTTTAGCTTATTTACTCTTTTGATCTCAGAGACTCTGTTTTGTCGTACCTCATTCCGTGCTTTTGACTTGCTCAACCTCCGTAATCAAAAGCTTGTACGATTTCACGACGGGTCTGAATCAACTTTCCAATAAATTGTTTGCTAAGGGCTGCAAGTTCTTTGACAAGAGGTCTTTTTCTGAATCGAGTCTGGGAATCCTTCGCGAACATATGAGATTCTTGATGATCTAGTGTTCTTCACTCTAGGCGTCGATCTGACGCCATTGTTCCCTCTAGAGTGGTTTATCTGTCTTCACCGAGGTATGCTTCAATTGGGCGTCCACTTTCCGATTCGGGAGTTCTTGTTACTCCCCCTGAGTTGGTGGGCCAGCTCATTGGTCCACCAAGTCATTTCATGAAGAAACTGTGCAGTCATGAAGGTTGAGTCTGAATTATTTCCTTGAGCAGCGAGCTTCATTAATTGGGTGTGCGTCTGCTCGAAAGAGAAAAAAGGCGGGAGTTATGTTTTCTATATAGATCTCCTCTCTGCAGAGTTTAGCTTCTTTACTCTTTCGATCTCAGAGACTCTGCTATGTCGTACTGCATTCTGTGCTTTTGACTTTGCTCAACCCTCGTAATCGAAAGCTTGTATGATCTCTCATGGCGGGCCTGAATCAACTTTCTGATGAACTGTTTGCTAAGGGTTGCAAGTTATTTGAGGAAAGGTCACTTTCGGAATCAAGTCTAGGAGTCCTTTGTGAAACATATGGGATTCCTGATGATCTGGTGCGCTTCATTTTGGGCGTCGATCTGACGCCATTGTCCTCTCCAGAGGGGTTCATTTGTCTTCACCAAGGTATGCTTCAATTGGGCGACCGTTTTCTTGTTATCATGGAAATTTGGGAGTTCATGGCATACTTCGGCATCACGCCCGCTCAACTGGTACCGAACGGGTATAGGATTATGATCGCCATTCTGATTAGGGCGAAGGACGTTCGTGTCCTTGTATTTTCGAGGGCGTTCTAAATGTTTACTTCCCCTCGGATAAACAAGCATGTTGTGTGCATGCTGATATCGCCGGACTGCTTTGGCAACCTGCATGACGATTTTAAGTTATGGCAGAAATATTATTTCATGGCCTCCGCAGACTCGAAGTATTTCAAGCTTGTTGGTCGTCCGATTCAGCGAGAATTCAGGCAACTGAGTAAGTTCACTTTTGTTCCTGATCTTGCTTGTGTTAAATGCATATCAAATTGACCTTTTTACTTTTCATAAGGAAACTCCTAACTTCGTCTCTTTCTACTGAGGATAAAGCGGCTCTGGACGCGTTTTGGGACATGCCTCGTCTGTGGATAAGGGATGTCGTTAAGTCTTCTAATATCAAGTGCATCGGGCTGTGAGCTATTGGAATGAGGCTCCACTCTTTTTAGGGTTTCGAAGCCAAAACCCAAAGGTGTATCTTCCTCGAAGAAGAGGAAGCTCCCGAAGACTAAGATTTTGAGCCCTTCAAGGAGGGCAGAGTTAAATGAGGCGTATCCTTCTTCTATTTGTTTGAAGAGGCCTCATGATGTGTCTAGGCCCGCTCGTGGGCGTTCAGCTTCATCCGAGGGACGTGAAGTTGGCAAACATGTTCTTGATTTGTCCGTTGGGGGGGGAGACTGATGTGTTCGAGGGCATGATGCTCTGGCAAAGGCTCCTATTTCCTTTTCTGGCTTGGAGAGGGAGTATCTGCAAATGGTGAGGGTTGAATTCTCGTTCCCATATTGAGGTGACGAGGGGTCTGAGCAATAACTCGCTTCTTTCTTTCCCGTTAATTGATTCTGAGTCTGCTCGTGAAAGAGTGTCAATCGTTGCAAGTACGGGAAAAACTGTGGATGAGGACCCTGATGCAGTGAAGACAGCGAAAAGTGGTGTTGGAGTGCTTCCGGTCCCGAAGGACCTCCATCCGGATGCACTGATCAGTCTGTTTGCTCCAAATGTGGTAAAGATGAGCAATCAAGCTTGACACCAAGATGTTGACATTTCATATGCTTCCAGGAAGCATATTAGCAGGTAGAATGATTAGCTGGCAAACTGTGTTTCGGAGCCAGAAGGAGAAATGCTGGGATAGCATATGGATAAAGGGTAAAAACATCTCGTACTAGGAATGTCATACCTGAACTAAGTAGTTGTCGTTAGGACAAAAGTCGAGATCGCTCGTGAGAGAGTATATATACCATGGGGCGAGTCTTTGCAAACTTGCAAAAGTCATACTCTGACGCTCTCTACGAGATTAAATCATTAAGGTAGCAACTCGAAGCTCACTCAGATGCTGGAGCAGAGTCCTGGCACACAAGCTCGGAGGCTCATAGGATTCGTTTGGAAATGCTTGAATTCGACCTGGCGGGAGCAGTGTCCGCAGGGGATCGGTTTGAGAATGAACTAAACCTTGCCCGTCTTGACTTACAATTTGCCCATGAGACTGTGGTTGGAATACAAGCTATACAAGCTCTGAACGTCTAGAAGGCCAAGAAGGAGTCCGAATGGGTTGTCCAATGTCAGCAGTTGGAGGTTGATGTCGATTTTAATGCCAAGAACATGCTGATCACGGAAGAGCATCTCCTTCTAGCATAGGATGAGCTAAGTGTTGTTAATGATAAGTTGGGTGTCGAGCAGTCCAAGACTGACATGCTGTCAGGCAAGCTGGAACAACTGGAGTTCATCAAAGTTGTGCATAAAAGGCTGGAGCTGTTGCAGTTTATGAAGGAGGAACATTCCGATTGGGATCTCTCCTATTATGAAGAGGTGGCATATGCGAAATTTGGAGTGGCCTCCGATCCGTCAGAAGAAGGTGACCCCAATGAGGGTGATCGAGAGGCAACATGTACATATGTGTCTCCTGCTTCTTCTTTTGCTAAGTCCCGCTATGTTGTATCCGACTATCCTCATGATGAGGAGTGAACCTTGTATTTATTGGCTTGCAAATGAATAACATTATGTACTTGTGCGTTTTTCTTTTACTTTCCCTGCTAGCTTTTATCTGCTTTGTCTTATCACGACATTACTTGTCAGACAAAAGGCTCTGCTAGGTCAGGAAGCCGTATGATTGATCTATTGGTGAGAGTTTTGATTGTTTATGCTGCGATAGTTCATGTAATTCTTGTCGAAATCCTTTTAGAAATCGGGGAGTGTAAGTCACCCTTTGCCTAATGGCTTGGCTGTATATCGAACCAGTAGTTGTTGTTGCTATTGTAAGTGAATTAATCAGATTGTGGTTCTAGCATGTGCACTGTAGTAGATGATCGAACAATAGTCCTTATGAGTTCTTTGAGTTGAGCTTCCAGAGTTCTGACCGGACTTTTGACTTTTATTTACTCGCTATTGGCAGAATAGGCTTAATTGGACTAGGGGTTGTTATCGCCAGTTATATATGACTAAACCGGGGTCAGTTTCGGCGACCATCGTTTGTGGTTGAACAGTGGTCCATGGCAAGTTGTTGTGATCAGGCGCCGTAAGGCACTGACTAGATTCCCACTTTCCAACCCACCGTCATCCGCTTTTGGCGAACTAGGAATTGGAGTGAACTAGAAGTTATCATCGTCAATCGGTCTGACTAAAATTTGGCAGGGTAATTCGACAGTCATTATATGTAGTTGACCAACAATCCCTGGCAAGCCATCGCGGTCAGGCGTTATAACGCTGACTAAGCTTCCACTTTCTAAGCCATTGGAATTCGCGAGCAGTGAATTAGACTTAGAGTAGACAAGAAGCCATCATCTGTGTAAGAGCAGTGATCCCTGGAAAGTCATCTTAATCAGACATCGAGAGTGCTGACTAGACTCCCACTTTCTAAGCCTTCAAAATCCGTTATATGTGGAATAGGCTTCGAGCGGACCAGAAGCTATTGTCATCAGTCGTCACCGACGAAACTTTGGTTGGGTTCGGTCACTACTGTCCATGTTTGGACAATGATCCCTGGTAAGTTGTCTCGATCAAGCATCAGACCGCTGACTAAGCTGCCACTCTCTAAACCGTTGGCACTCGTTTAACGGACTGGGCATTTAGAGCGGACCAGAAGCTATCGTCATAGGTCAAAACCGACTAAGCTTTGGTTAAGTTCGGCGACTGTTATCTATAGTTGGACAATGGTCTCTGGCAAGCCATCGCAGTCAGGTGTTACAAACACTGACTAAGCTTCTACTTTCTAACTCATCGTCGTCCGCTTTTGGCAGGCTAGGCTTTAGAGTGAACCAGAAGCTATTGTAATCAGTCGAAGCTGACTAAGTTTTGGTCAAAATAAGATTTTGAAGCCGAATCGATTGATCAGACTAATAATAGATTGACCAGCTTTAATGAACAACGGTGAAATAATAATAGGTCGTTTGCCTTGGATTTATTGACAGTACTTTGTAGGCGCGCTCCTTATTCCATGGGTGCTCAAGGCCTTTGTCGTTTGTGTCTTTGCATGTGCTTGCCGCATCCGACACGGCATAAGCTTGGGCCCAAATGGAAAAAATCTTTGTAGATCCGTGTGCCATGTCTACAACGCAGATTGCGAGGAGGCTCAATATCAGTTACCCCTCCTAGTTAACGGGGTTGCGTGCAATTGGAATTGTCGTTTCCCTATTTCCCATATGGCATTTAATGCTGACGTAACTGTTGGCTGACGCTACTTCGTAAACCACCTCACCTATATATAGGTTAATCGTTCTTTTTCTCAAGCATTGCAGAGTATGTTGATCAAATGCTTCGTATCGGAGAATATGTTGTGGATTTTCCAAAAACTGAAGAATTATCTCCGTTACTGGAGTTTTCGAATGTTCTAACATTTGTAGTGATGAGTCTTAATGAGACCTACTGTTATGCGATGCCACCTGATCTGGGTGAGCATCCAATTGATTCCATGAGATCTTGTAATATCTTCTTACATTGCGAAGAAGAGTTATGGACCCCCCCCCCCTCAAGGGTCAGATTTGTCTTCCATCTTTCGGTGCTCTCACGGCCTCTCGCGCCATCTAGATTGGAAAATTATCCCAACAGTTAGTTTTGGGGCGGTCGTTCCCACTATATCTAATAGGCTTCATGTAATGCCACAGTTGGAAAATAGGTTAGCGGAGCGGAGCTCTGATGGATGCGACCTTCGGTCCTGGGACGTTAACTCCGAAGCACCCCAGACACTCCTCTCTTGATAGACATCCTCATCTGCCTTCTTTTGCTCTAGTTCCAATTCCTCATCGTAGGGCAGATAGACGAAGCAAATATGTTTGTATTTTGCTTCGAGGTTCACGCTGCTAATTTCATATCATCCTTGCAAGGTGCTTCAACGGAGCAAAGAATCGAGTGCATGCTTGCAACCTTTTTCAAGTATTTTACTTTCAACACTTTCTCTAGAGGTAGATTGGCGGAGCGAAATAAATGCATATTTGCATCGGACTTAGATACATGTAGTGTGTAAACTTCTGTACTAGTTGGTCAGCAAGCTTTGTAATAACTTTCATTGCACTAAAAAATGTTTTATTTCTTGAATATGTCTCGTTCGAACAATTCTTCTAAACTGAAAAAGAAAAATAGAAAAGAAAAACGAACACAAAGCAACAAAATAATTGACTACGAGCAGGGACTAAGCTAATCCGACCCTGAATGAGGCACGTATGGTCCTGGTTCAGATTGCATAGTCCCTCTAGCAAAGTGTCTTGCTTTGCCAAAGCTAGCGAAGTTACTGAAAAATGGACTTTGTGCTGATGGCCAGTTTCTTGCTGATTATCAGCTCTTGGAGTAGCGCTCGTTTGTTGAAGTATTGTTACTTAGTTTTATATTGGTCTAAATTGAGTCTCTAGCTCTGAATTCTGGCTCTCTGCATAGCTACGCTTCGGTTGTCGGGGCTTTCTCCCTGTCCACGTAGGTTGATTCTTTCCCTTTGTCTAGTCCCCTTGCTTGATATGTCTGTTCCACGGGCCCGAGCTGCAGTTGGTAGCAATTCAGTTGTTTCAGGGCTACATAATGGCAGTCTCTTGCTGCAGGTTGATCTCCTCGGATAGTTCCTTGGGTTTGGTTGACTGTGTATTTGATGCATTGGTACAGAGTGAAAATTACTGCCTCCATATGATGAAGCCAAGGCCTTCCCAGAATAATGTTGTAGGTTGACGAAGCGTCAACCACCATAAATTCTTGGACAAGGTACTTCTGCAATTGTGGCTCTCCTGCCACCACCATTAGATTGATCTTCCCAACGGGGAAACATTTCTCTCAACTGAATCCGATCATGGGATGAGTGGCAGGGGTTAAGTCTTTTTCCTGGAGTTGCATGTTGCGGAATGCGTTGAGAAATAGAACATTGAGTGAGCTTCCTATATCCACAAGGCCCTTTTCACCTCCCACTTTACAATGAGGACGAAGATGACCAGGGCGTCATTGTGAGGATAATGTACACCCTGGAGATCCCTGTCTGTAATCGTCAATGGTGGGATTGGGCTCTAAAATAGTGCATGTTGCACTTGTCGGTCCTAGCACTGGGGTGGTGTCCGCATCTCGATCAGCATCCTCTTGCAGGACCCGTTGGATTGTTCTCCCTCTGAATCGATCCCATGGAGGACGTAAATGATGCCAGGAGCTTCCTTTTCAATCTCTACAACGTCCTCTATTTCCTTTGCCCGATCATGCCTTCTGTCCGAGCTCAGGAACTCCTTGAACTTGCCTTTCTTGATCCAGTACTCGACTTTTCCTCTGAGGTTTTTGTAATTCTTAGTGTCGTGTTCGCCTTCCTTGTGGAAGGCACAATATTTGTTGTTGTTGCGCCAAGCGGGGTCTCCTTGCTACTTGGGGGGCCACTTCGGTTCTTCCAAATTCTTAATGGAATCGAGGATGTCGGAAAGACTGAAGTTGAAAGGGGTGACGGATTTGGACCTGACATAATTGGAGGCCTTTGTCCTGCCTTGTGCGGCAGTAGTCGATCTTATTGTCATTGTGTTTCCTCTTGTTCCCGTCATCGTCGTCGTCCTTCTTCTTCCCCTCTTTCTTGTCCCTGAGGACAGAGGGTTTCTTCTCGGATTCCCCCTCCTTCTTGGCGGTCAGCATCTCATCTAGAGTGATATATCTTTGGGCATCCTTCAACAGGTTTGCCATATCGATTGGGGGGTCCAGAGTAAGGAAGTCGTAGAACTTGCCTCTCTTCAGGCCCGAGGTGAAGGCTATGATGGCAGTGTCATCACTACAGCCGTCGATGAGAGTCAACTCATCATTGAAGGGCATGACGTATTCCCTCAACGTCTCATTCAGCTTCTGTTTCAGGGTCAGCAGATAGTGCGGGCCCTTACTAATTCGTTGGTTGCCAACAAAGAGTGTGAGGAATGCCGTCGCTAATGTCCGAAATAAGTCGATGGACTTCGGAGGGAGCCTGTGGAACCAGGTCAACACTGACTTCTTCAGACTGGTAGGGAATGATTGACACATTATAGCATCCCATTACATGCTGGAAGTAATATAAGTGATCGAACATGTCTCCCATCCCGTCGTAAAACTCCAGCTTTGGTGGGGTGTACTTCTTCGGTATCGGTTCATCCATGATATGATCCATGAACGGAGGGACAGTGAGGTTGAACAATACGTTTGGATTTGTGGCCCCTTGCAGGATGGAGTTTTGCAAAACGTGTTTGTCGGATTAGAATGTTGGGTCTCTGTTAGTTGCTCCTCCGCCTCTGGTCCCTGGGGAACAGCAGGGGCAGCGTGGCTCTCTTGAACGCGTTATCTGAACCTTCTGGGGGCCGGGCTCTTGCTCCTTAAGGTCTCCTCCTACGGGTGGATGATTTTGGTGATTGAGTATCCCCACTGCTCGTGCGATTTGTTGCATTCGGGTTGATAATAGATCCACCCTTGGGTTCGCCGTGGCTGCCACCAGCGCGGGAGTTTGAGAGGGTTCCTCCAGCGGTGATGGCACCGGAGCTAGCGACACTTTCGAAGGTTTAGCAACGTTTCCATTGTTGTGAGACCTTGTGGTCACCATTTTTATGGCTCTTTGGGAAAGGTGGTAATATTGTTTCTTTTGAGAAACTCTGTTGTTCTCCACGGATGGCGCCAAACTAATGTAGTCAATTTCTACTCTCCTTCTTCGCCTTGATCTAAACCTGCACCGGGAACGTACGTGAGCCAAAGACCATTGTGTGGAAGCCGATGGCACTCCGATGCTTAAGTTAGATAAGGCTTAGGAGAGGCTTAAAGCTGTAAATTGGGTTTCTGTAGCGTACATTTGTTCATCGACCTTATCTCTCTTTCATAGTACGAGAGTCCTTGTTCAGTTAGGCATTTGGTGGTGTAGTTTAGGGAAAGAGATTTTGCTGAAAATCCTTTCCTTGTTGGGAGTGTTTTCTTACACAACTTGTGCTTCTAGATTTACGGGAGAGGTTTTCATTTCAAAGTGTTGTTCATACAGGGAAGTTTTCCTGCCCGACTTAACTTCAGTGTTTGTTTCCTAGTCAGAACCAATATATTGTTGACATGTCTGTCTTGGGTCGATCCCTCAGATACTTGCCTTATCAGGACTTACGAGTATTGGGCTTGACCGCTTGACATGTGGGCTTAGTAGCCCGTTGCCATTTGGGTCCGACCTTCTGGATTCTGCCAATAGTGAGCTTAGTGATGTTTGGGCCTTGCTGGATTGGGCATGCAATCAGGCTTGCTTTGTTCTATTTGATGAGATTATCATGACACGTGTATGATGCTGATAAGAGGACAGATTGATGTATAATCAAGTATATATTTGAAATTTTTGTGATTCGATATTGCCAGTGAAAAAAGAAATTTATTTCTTTTCAGACAATTGTTCAGTAAAATTAATCTTCACTCGTAGAAAAACTTCTGGCTTGTTCAAATATACTCCTAATGTGTAGTAATCTATTGGTTTTTATTGACCAAAGTTTTCGGAGTTTCAACCTTAATATAGGTAATCACTAGCATATAATTATGTCCTACTCTAATCCCAGTAGGAATGAATTGGTTTTTCTTACATCAATCGAATCAAACAGATGTCGAAGAAGATTGTTTCAATGTTGTTGATCTGCCTAGTTCTCCTTGCAACTGGCAATTTCATATCAGCCCAGGAGGCCAAAGTTGCCTCTACATTTTCCAGCTCAGATCCAAAAACAATGACGGAGAACGAAGCTGTAATTATCAGAGCCGTGTTAGAGTGCGCACAAGTTTGCACCGATGAAAAGTGTGGAGGTAGACTCGACTGCCTTGATCAATGCAAGGGAGAATGCGACATAACGAAGCTTGGACCAAGGGTGGCAAGAATGTCTCGTTCCTTCCTTTTCAGCTGTGTGAAAGATTGTGCAAATAAAACTTGTCCGGATAAGATGGACGATGAAAATTGCTTGCTAGCATGTGCAAAGGGAGAATGCAATACGCATACTACGCCTGGAGTGAATGCCTTGCTCCTTCTCCAGTGCCTGTCCGAATGTGAAACCCGGAATTGCCCAGGCAAGCAGGACGATCTAGAGTGTGCTGATGTATGTGTAAATGACGTTTGCAAAAGTTATAATGTAGATGAAGATACAGGAGACAAAACCATGTCTGGAGACTTCGCTCATGGTCTTGTTGAGAACTGCATTCACGATTGTGTGCAACAAAATTGCAAGGGTAACATGAACGACGCACAATGCAAGGAAAAATGCCAGCAAGGTGAATGCAGCTTAAAGAATAAGCCGCAGACCCAGGCCGCACTCCTTCCAGAATGTATGCTTCATTGTATAGAGACGAACTGCAAAGGTAACAGGGACGATCAACAGTGCGTTAAGGAGTGTGAAAATGGCTACTGCAAGGACTTGTAAGCTAGACTTGCTGTAAATGATGAGACTTGAGGCCTTATTAGAGATTTTTGTATTTTACTCTAATAAAATGAGGGATTTTTTACTTTTAAATCTTCGACAACAAATTCTTATGGCCTTGTACTCATTAGCAACCTGATTGAAGCCGAAACCAGATATAAAATGGAAATGATTTTCATATCTGGGTAACTCCACATACTCCCCAAGTACTTGATTACAGATGCAAAAGGGATCACTGAAATCAGTGTCACGCCCCGATTTTCGAAGAAAACGAAAATCCCAAAATCCACGTATCAGAGCCTGACCCAGCCGAAAGTATGCCACGTGGAGGTGGGCTTTTGGGCAACGTGGGCGTTGTGCCTGTGTGGCCAACGAGGATGTTGGGCCTTAAGGGGGTGGATTGTGAGACCCCGAGTGAGCGGACCTGAGGTGAGGGCGAGGGTTGGAACCCAACAGGCCCAAGATGCCCAACAGGCCCAATAGGCCGAGAGGGGTTGAACGAGCTACAAGGGAAATCATAGTCCCATATCGCCTGGGTAGGGAAGGAGGATGATCTTTATATGAGCGGGGTCAGCTCCCCATTGTATCGACGCGTTTTAAAGCCATGAGAACCGAATGGTAACCCAAAGCGAACAATATCGGTACAGTGCAGAACCCAAAAACCTGAAGTCCTCGACCACTAATATCAATTTACGATTCAAAAAAATCCCATTTCAAAATCATCACCCTTTCATGTTTTAGGAAGTAAACGTCAAAATAAAAGACCGGATTGTGGTCGTTGTTGTTCTTGGATAAGTTTGGTGTTATATATCTCTTCTTCTACATTCACATCCACTATATGCACTCATTGATATTAATATGATCAGCAAGTGGTGAAGTTAATGAACTGAATACATTGCTTTGTTTGTAATATATAAAGGTTGAAGAAAACAGCAAAAAAAAAATAATAATAATAAGAAACTGTAGATTGGACCTTATCAGTAGTGGTCGGAAACAAAAGAAGTTCTCTGCATGACTGCATCATCATCGTGTTCATGGAAGATATCTGATGTAAAGAAGCATTGGTTTTCTCCAACAATGGAGGAGTTCCACAGATTTAGTAGTTTGAGAGTAAAAGCTTTTTCTAATGTGTTTCTTCTTCTACCATCTAGATTGCCCCCTAAAAATATAGGTTAATTTGTGTTTGGGTCATATAATTTGTATCAGTTATGAGTTTGGATCTCAAGTTTGTTCAACTTTGAGTCTGGGTCTCAAGACCATGTTCACTGTTAACTCTCTGTCTAATAATTAAATATTTTTATTATTTTGAAATAATATTGACTTTGGTATTGATAATTTAGATTTTAGATTTTAGATCTCACAATTTATACCAGTTTTACGTTTAGATCATATATTTGTAACGGAGAGTTTACTATATCACGATTTAGGGACCAAACTCAAAGCTAGACAAACTTGAGACCCAAACCCAAATTAAACTGATACAAACGATAGGACCCAAACACAAATTAACCCTAAAATGGGAAGTGAAGAAGTAATCGTTGTAGTTTGACTGAAAATAGAGGCGTAATATAATAGACTTTTATCTAGGTTGTGTTTTTTTAAGAAACAAGAAAAAAGAGTTTTGTTTTTAGAATAGGCTTCAACCTGCATATCAAATCATACCCTAAAATATTGTTGTAGCATGTTATTTTCCTAGGGTGGTATATAGATGATCTAAACTAACATTTGATTTTGACCACAATGGTTATACTGTATGTAACAATGACACAGATACAAATATCAGTATCCGACATGGATACGTTGATAAAAAAAATACTATAGAAGATACGCTAAGGGGTATGCTTGTACTTTTCAATATCATTTATTTTTCAGTGATAATTTGAATAT
This sequence comes from Berberis vulgaris, assembly GCA_963556465.1. NCBI lineage: Eukaryota > Viridiplantae > Streptophyta > Magnoliopsida > Ranunculales > Berberidaceae > Berberis > Berberis vulgaris. The sequence goes on from OY747130.1 coordinate 83,853,434, forward strand.
TAGTCATATTCATTGCTTGCAGGTCAATATTGTTAGTCATGTATTACTAAGTTACCAATTTTGAAAAGAAGTTGATGACCTAAATCTTTAGTGTCTGATGAGAGTATCCGCCACGATATGTGTCGTACACACAATTTTTTATTTATTTTTAGAAATGGAATGTTGTTGTTATATAGGTTATACCTAATTAAGTTTGATGCCGATTTCATATCTTAAGAGTCCCAATTTTTAACATATTTTTTTCATTAATCTAAATATACTAGGGAACCCGCATGCTAGATGTCAGAGGATTATTTGCTTGATTGAGACCGATTCTCAAGTTAATCAAAACACAAAAGTTGTAGTACTCTGAGTTATCTAATAAACACAACTTGAATCACTTGAAAATGTTTTGAAATGAGCAAGTTATGGTCATTTTACTAAAGTCGCGTAATCTGTCTTAAAAAATTTATATTCGCAGAGTGCACTGCGGGTTATCTGAGATACGAACGGAAAAAAAAATTAGGAGAAATGTTAGCCCAAAAAATGTTAATGTATGTCAATGCTATGGACAATACCTTGAAGTCGACTCCATTAAAGCCGTGTCTAAATTTAGGAGAAATGTTGGCCCAAAAAATAGAAGAAACTGAAATTAAAGATTATACTGTTAGTGTATACTTCATGTAATATATTTCTAAAAGTATGATTAGAATCACTTGATTGGATGTGTGATAGCTTCTGAGTTAAATAGTTGGCCGAAAGAGTAAGAAGCAAAGAAAAATAACTAAAGAAGGAATCTATCTCACAAATAAAATCGTATATACTCTAAAGATGACACTACAATAAGTTGGAATTTGGTCGATGAGACGGTCAATAAATTAGGGAAATGTTAGCTTACCAATTTTAGTTTCATGTTTTTTTTTTTTTTTTTTTTTTTTTAAGAACAAATTGAAAAATTATGCACATTCAACACCTTTTTTCTTCTCTGTTTTGTTTTTTTTTTTTTTTTTTTTTTTTTTTTGTTATACAATAGCACAAACACTCGTCATGTTTGATATCCTAATTAATCAAGGACTGATCACCAAAACCATTTAAGTGCTCTAAATACTAAACCATCTTTACAATCAAAACAACAACAATAATTTCAATATAATATGAAATTAATGCTCATTTTTAAAACATATTTGAGTTTTAGTCCAATCACTCACTTTTCCTCAACTTCCTTTCAGTTTAAGTACGAGTGTACCACACCAATGAAATCAGTGAAGTCATTGGCTAGAAGATATGAGGTTCAGTTCTTCGATCTATTAGAATTGCGGCTGTTTCATGTTTTTCAGATGCTTGAATGAATTACATGATATCTTCTCTAATTACTTGACCGATTATGTCGATCGGATTGGCTACACAAAAAGTTTTCCAATATTAATTTGGTCACAAGTACTTGCCTCAAACTGGATTGATCAAGTTCATGGGATTACACCATGTAAATCAAAATGAAATAAGTAGCAATATGGAATTCACACAAACACATGAAACAAATCCAATTAATATGAGCATATGAGAGTTTAATTATGTTACAAGCTTCGTAGACACTTAGTGCTCGTCATTCTATGTGAGACAATTTCTCAGACAAACAAACAAGCTTTCTTTACTAAATGATATCACAACGTAAATTGTAAACTAAAAAAACCACACAGCAGAAACACTTGAATCAATCAGTCAAACACTAAGTATTGATAGCCTTAACATCACCTTTTTGCTTTCTCTGGTAACTTGAAACCTCCTGGATCATAAACTTTCCACTGCTGCATTCAACACAGCACCACTTGCTTCTTCTTCTCTTCATGTCTTCTTCCACCCAAACGCCGGCTGCTTAAATCGAACATGCATGCACATCTCTTCCACCCAAATGCTGCTTCTTAAATCAGTTTCAGCTTCCACTGCATCAATTACAGAGTGTCAATTTGGGGACTGAACTTGGGTTTCCAATAAATAAATAAATAAAATTTATTCTTGTTATAATTAGTTTACCAAATTTCGATCTGTACAATATCATCATCATCATGGATGATGGTTTCTTGATCTCCTTCTTGAATATGTACAATACCTTCATCTGAATTGTTGGCGGTCTCCTCCTCCGCATCCTCATAGGTAAGTAATCAAAGAGATGTCGAAGAAGATTGTTTCTATGTTGTTGATCTGCATTGTTCTCCTTGCAACTGGCAACTTTATCTCGGCCCAGGAGGCCAAAGTTGCCTCTCCATCTTCTAGCGCAGATCCAGAACCAATGACAGAGGGTGAAGCCGTAATTGTTGGAGCCCTGTTAGAGTGCGAGCAAGTTTGCACCGATGAAAAGTGTGGAGGTAGTCTAGACTGCCTTGATCAATGTTAGGGAGAATGCAACATAACGAAGCTTGGGTAACATGAACGACGCACAATGCCTCAAGGAAAAATGCCAGGAAGGTGAATGCAGCTTAAAGAATAAGCCGCAGACCCAGGCCGCACTCCTTCCAGAATGTATGCTTCATTGTATAGAGACGAACTGCAAAGGTAACAGGACGATCAACAGTGTGTTAAGGAGTGCGAAAATGGCTACTGCAAGGACTTGTAAGCTAGAGTTGCTGTAAACGATGAGCCTTGAGGCCTTATTAGAGGTTTTTGTATTTTTCTTCTAATAAAATGTGGGATTTTTTTCTTTTAAATCTTACGACAACAACGGATTTTTGTTTGCTAATGAAGAGCTCCATTGACAAACACATTCTTATGACCTTGTACTCATTAGCAACCAGATCGAAGCCAAAACCAGATATAAGATCGAAATGATTTTCATATCCGGGTAACTCCACATACTCCCCAAGTACTTGATTACAGATGTGAATGGGATCTTCGAAATCAGGCTCAGTGAAACATGTACTAACCCATTACACGAATTCAGAAAGAGGAAGTCCTCGACAACTAATATCAATTTGGGATTCGAAAAAATCCCATTTCAAGATCACCATCCTTTTCATGTTATCTAGCTAGGACCAACAATTTTGGAGGGAAAAAGTGGTTTTTTGCAATTTTAGATAGTTGTGTCTTATGTATTGGCTTCAATGTTAAGTTCTTTATTTGCATTTGTGTATCAGTTCTATCTTCTTTGTTGTCTATAATATTGTTATTGTCTGTAAGGGTTGCATTCTAAATTGGATATTTATTTTAATAAAAGTTTTTTTTTTGTATAAAGAAAATATTTCAATCTAGAAATTTCATAACAAGTTTATTTTTAATGGGGATGATCTATTTGCCATGTAGATCATCCTCGCGAAAAATTATTAGGTTTTAAAATCTCTAACTCAATTAGATTCACTCATTAAGTTCATGGTGAAATTGAACGATTGAAAATTCTCTACTTTGTGTAACATGTCGTGGAACTCCAAATGAGTTCAATTTTCCTAAGAGTGATTTATATAGTACCTAAATCATCTCCACAAATATTACTATGATTTTCTAGGTGGGTAAAATAGACATGTGTAACCTTTTTTGTAAAAAAATTGTCCCCGAATTGCACCTGAAGTTATTCTACTTGCATCATATGCACAAAACTTGGCGCAGTGGATAGTAAAAAGAAGAACAATACTCCGAGATCTCTAAGAGGAGAATTGAAAAAAAAAAAAAAAAACATAATCCTTTTATATAAACACAAAAAGTAGAGAAAAGGGAAAGTCCAAGATTTTGTTAACTCCGCACCAACAATTAACTAAATCAACTCACATCATTATTTTAAATCCAAGATTTTAAATCAAAATAAGAGTAAGAACGAAAGTTGTAGAAAACATGAGATATGATAAATGTGATTTCTCGAAATATGTTGAAATTTCACAAAATATTTCCTATTTTGAAGTTATCAAAATATCTTTAGAAATTCAAAATGTTTTTTCAGTGGAATTCCTTTGAGCAAAAAATAAATATTTCAATTTCCGTATATTTTTATTTTATAATACTATTTTTGTATCAAATGTTTGTTATGTGAGCGATTTTTATGTAATATGTAGTATGTATGACACTATAAATTGTGCGGGACTTTTATGTAGTAATTAAGAGTTTTATATGCATAACTTATATTGTTAAATTTGAAATTACAATAAAAAAAATTATATTTTTTTACACAAAACAAAATATTTCACCAGATATTTCTTAAAATCAAGGGACCGAAATTAACTCGAAAAACAAAATCACAATCCTTAGATATGCTGACAAAAAAAAAAATGATATAACTTGTCACAGATGAAAAAAGACCTTTCTTCTTTACTAAGGAATTTTCAAACTTTTCTCATGTCCAAAAAAGGTAGTGATTCAAATATTTGGGGAATAAGGACACATCTTAAAATTTGTGGACAAAATTTTCGGACCCTTGAGATAGTTATAATTTGAACCTCTATTTACCCTTAATAAAAAAGTTTAATGGTTTTAGAAATTTAAAAAATAGCTTTTTATTTTTTTTTTATGTAAATAATCCAAATCGTAAGTAGATAATCCTCATAAAATTTTGTCCTACTTTAACAATTAATTATTTTATTTCACAAAATATAAAGTCAAATTTCAAATAAAAACATCTTATTCATTCAAATCTTCTCCTCATGTATAGTAATTTGTTGGTTATCATCTGCCCCAATTTTTCGGAATTTGAAATAGTTAAGACCAAATATAGGTAATGATCACTCGATCAGCTTATTATAATTACCCCCTCACTCTAATTCCTGTTATTCTTGCATCAAGTAAAAAAAATGGCAAAGAATGTTGTTTCTATGTTGTTGATCTACATGGTTCTACTGACAACCTATAACCCCATCTTAGCTTTAGCAGCGCCAGATGCAATATCACCAGCAGCTGCTGCAACAAAAGAAGAAATAATGCCGACGGATTCACAGGTAAGTGAACTCTCAATAGTTGTTCTTAAGGCACTCGGCGTGTGCACCACAAGTTGTACAGAAGAAAAATGCGGAGGTGGTAAGGAATGCCTTCCTGAATGTAAGAAACAATGTGACATATCCAAGGTTATTCCTGTGCTTATGAAACTCGTTGAGGAAGGCATAATCGAATGCATGGAAACTTGTGTGCTAAGAGTATGCCCAAATGTGGATGCTGAACAATGCTTCACTGAGTGCTACAATACTGAATGCCACACGAAGAAAATGCCAGCCATCAATACCCTGCTTTATGCTACATGTATGGACAGTTGCATCAAGCGGGAATGCGGAGGGAGTAAGGACGACATTAACTGCCTTAACAAATGCGGAAAAAATTACTGCAGAATTTTCAGAATTGCAGATGAATGGAAATAGTTAGAATTTCGCTTTTTAAGACTCGGGCCTTATCGAGAGAACGCCTTGAGCTGAGTTCCTTAATTTTTAATTACTTAGTGAATTAGAATTTTATTAATTTGTGAATATCAGCATATTTCGTATAAATAAGTTTTCACTTGATCTTCAAAATTTCAAATGTTGGATCAGGAAAGTACTAATAGCCACTGCAGAATTTTTGCATTGCATTTGTCCATGCCTTTGTTTTTTTTTTTTTTTTTTTTTTTTTGATAAAGCATTATGCATAGATAAAAATTAGAAATTAAGTACTATTACAATCCAGTCTGCTAGCCGCTCAGGCCAAATTATGGGCTTTCATATTGAGGTCTCTATTAATATACTTACAATTTCACTTGGAAAGCAAAAGAAGCATACGACTAATGTGGCTAAGAAGTGGGCGTCAGCCCACTTCATCACAAAAAAGAAGGGTTGAAGAACTTCAATAATGTTTGTCGAATCACCTAAAAGGAAACCTGATTGCCACTGTTGAGCCTGAATAAGAAGCAGTGTCGCCTCCGCCGTGTAGCCTTCCGCCATAGTACTATCAATAACATGTCCCACAATCGGGCAAGCAACAGTGACGAGCACTGTTCCATGAAGATCCATCGCAGTCACACCCAATGCTCCATGTTTCAAAGAGTTAAAAAAACATGCGTCAAAACTGACAAGGATGGTGAAAGGGTCCAAGTCCTGGGGCATGGGTTTCAATTGAATCTAGAGCGAAAATTGAGTCTGTGAAATCTGGCTGGCAGGATTTGCGCCTGAATAGACCAAATGCAGAAGGAGATAGGCTCAAAGTGGGATCTATGCTCTATATCATGTGGGGAAGTAGATGGAGGTTCAGCCACCTGCTTATCCGTTAAGGCTGTTTCAAAAATATGGAGGACGGATGGAAGCCAAACAGGTAGTTGCCGAGGTCGAGTGGTGAACTAGTGAGAGAACCAGGAGGACCGTGTTTAATGCAAAAGGGAGGTGAAAGTCTGAATACAGAATTTGGCTTTATTGAGGATTGTCCGATTGCGTATCCTCCAGATGGTGAGAAGAATAGCCACAAATTGGGAAAGCATTTCTTCTTTTTTGTCAGGATGGGCCTTAGCAGTGTCCACTTGAAGTGGTAGAAGCTAGAGGTAGAGGGAGGAGTGAATCTGGAGCTGCACCAATTAATAAATAGGTTGGAGAGCCTCCAGAATCTAGCTATGACTGGGCAGAGAAAAAAAAGGTGTAGGACATCCTCGGGATGATTGTGGCAGAAAATACATGTGTCCTCGATAGGCATGTGTATCCTAGCAAGGTTGGTCATTGTGAGCAGAATATTTTGGCTAATCTTCCAGATATAGAAGAGACTACTAGGGGGCTTTAATCTTCTACAAAATTTTAAGCTGAGTGGCGCTGAAAGTGCTGGAAGTAGGAATTGAAGTGTAAGTCTCAGATTGTTCCAAAGTGAAGGCACGGGTGGCATTTTTTTACCGAGAAAATACCCTTTTTTATTTTACATCCAAATCAGTTTATCCGGGCTTCTGGAGGGTCTGATCACTATGTCCTAGATATCTTTAGCCACGGGGGTCGGAAAAATTAATAGGAGGTCAACATCCCAACTAACATTGTGATCAGGGGAGGAAATCCACAGGTCGAAGAGAGATTTTGGCAGGAGAGGGTCTGTATGATTGGGGACACAATCAGCTAGAAGAAGACATGGTGTGACTCAGAAGTCATTTCAAATGTCAATCTGATTATACTAGATAGAATTTGCCAACAGGTACCTCTTCATTTTGGTTAAATCAATAAGATTACATCTCCAAGCAAAAGAAGCAATTGAGGGGGGTTTTGAGAGTTGGAAGATGTTCTTCGAATTGAAATAGAGAGCATTGAGCTTACAGGTCTGAGGGTTATGGGGTAGAGTGATAGCATTCCACATGCTCTTGGCCATTACGACTAGGATTTTGTTCCTGTTAGAAGAAATATTGAGGCCCCCCAGATGGCAGGGCTGAGAAATTTTATCTCAAGTGCACAAATGCTTGGCTTAGCTTTCAGCTGCCCCATTCCACTAGAAGTTTTGGGCAAGATTATTAATTTTGGTGGATACAGACCTCAACAAGAGGAAAGTTTACATAGTGTAGATTGGAATAGAGTTACGAACAGTTTTGCTCATCACAGTTCTACCATGCCAGCTTGGGATAACACTCTAGCTTTCCAACTGGAAAGTTTAGCATTGATTTTGTCAATTAAGAATTGGAAGCAATCATTTGCTTTCATTTTGGATACAACCAAAGGGGATCCCAGGTATTTATCTTGCGGGTTATAAAATATGGACCCCAGTATTCTGTTGATCATTTTGGAATGTCTAGAGTGGTGAACTTTGGAATTGTAGAATACTAAAGATTTATCATAGTTGACAACTTGACCCGAGGCAAGAAAATACTGGTGGAGGATATCATTGACATTTGTGCCTCTGCCAAATAAGCCCTATAGAAAATCATGCCTTTGTTGATTTCTCTTTATAGGGTACTGGTAGGAAATTCAGACTCCAAGTCATTTGCAACGCTTCAACTGATTATATAAGCTTCATATGATAAAATTGATATCCGCTACAAACTCTTTCATATCATAACATTACAGAACCTCGTTGCAAAAATCCGATTCACTAATATTTTTTAGTTAGGAATGGTGAAAATGTCATAGAGTTAATTAAAAAAAAAGTTTATATTAGTCATGAGTGTATACAAGAATACGATACAAAGTAAATACAACTTAATGGTCTAATTTTGGTGAAAATATAGGTCCTCGGGGTTATCTTCCATTATTAAATTTAATAAATTTTCTTGGAAGAGTCTTTCTTATGAGCTAGGCCCCTAGCGCTAGATCGGCCCCAGGGGAGCCTCAAGAACGTGATGAAGATGATTATCCTTAAATCTTTCAAGATCCCATTTCGACAAAAGACCAAGTGGATAATATCACATAAGGCTTTAAGGCGTTTCCTCGTTGCATACCTTATTTTTCTTAAGATTGCCAATCTCATATGGCATTTCACTTACCATTAATTGATGAATATGAGTCTCATGTGAGTTTTTAGTTACAAACGTTTATTTTGATAGAGTATTATGAGAGTGTCTGGGTTGCAATTTAAGATTAGATTCGAGAGTAAGGTGTCTAATATGAGTAACTATCTCTTTCTCATTTTAATTACATCTATTTCTTCGAACAACCTTTTCTTTTCTTGGTAAGGCGACCATGGTTTTTATTGGATCCAAAATCATTAAATACCTTCGACAGGGTTAAAACCTTAGACTTACGATATCATCCATCACAAGTCTACCAGCTGAGCTAGTACCCCATTGGCTTCGAATAGTCTTACTTATCTCTTCATAACTCACATTGGCACAACCAAAACAACCAATGAATTTATACAAAGTTTCCAATTGGTGTCCATTTACACAAATGAATGGACTGTGCCATTTTGGACTCCAACCAAAAATAGTTTTCAAAATGGAACCCAAACTCAGTTACAGTAAACTAAATGGACTGCAAAATCAAAATAATCATTTTGTTTAATGAAAACTAGAAACTAGTTGGGATATTGAGGATATTACTAACTGAAAACGAGATTGTGAAACAACGTTAATCTCCTTGTACCTTGCTCTCGATTATAGTGAAATTACCTCACCAAGTGAATGTATGCATAATTTGTTGAACAACGTTAACTATTATGTCTCTCGTGGTATGTTGTTACTGTTTTATTTATTTATCTCGTTGCTTTATTTCAATTTGTATTAGAATAGTCATCTTGCTAAAAGAACCTTGATAGGGGCATAATTAGGCTATTTTTAGTACCATATTTCTATATATATTTTTATCTATTACTTGTTAATTATGGTACTAATTGTTATTTTTGTGTTTGTGTAGGTTTCCAATTACAAGATTCTAAAATAGAAACTAAGTGAAGCAAATTGGTAACTAATGGCACAAGGAAACCACACAAACAAGGAAATAAAACAATTATAAAAGGGATGATACCTTGCTTTGAAGAAATACATCCGGCAATAGCCTCTTAATCCACCGCCGCAGCAAGCCACGCATCCTCCCACAGCCATCGTCGTCCTCTTTCACAACAACCATCAAGCCCATCATCCTGAACCTATCATCACCCATCGTCACCGTCCTCATCCATAGCCGCAGCCATTATCGTCACCCATCTCTGTCTCAGTTCATCATCCAACCACCTCCATCATCCATTTTTCCTTCCTAACACCCAACACAGCCCTTCTTCCATCATCACCATTGAATCCTTCAATCGAAACAACAACCCCTCATTCCATCTCTTTTTCGCATCTCTTTCTCGCACAACCTTCATCTCTCTCACCCGATCTCTTCCTTCCATTACCTTCACACATCAACTATACCACCACCGTCCGTCTCTCGTCATACACACAACACAGGCAGAGATCGAGAAGGAAAAAGAAATCGAGGAGGAAGAAGAGAAAGCGGACAGTTACGAAGAGACACATATCGTGTGAGGAAGGAAGAGAAATAAATTTCTCTCCAGTCTGCTATTCGCACCCTAGTTTCCACTCTCTACCACCACGGATCAGGCTACAGTGTTTTGTTTCATCACTTAACTCTTTTACTTATTTTAGTTTGATTATTGATTATGGATTACTGTTTGAACATAATTAATATGTCTAGCTAAACTCCTCTTAGTTAGGGGTGGATTCGAAGCCCCGAACATGTGTTTTATAAATTAATTGAATTTAATCTTCCTTGCTATTAGTGATTGTGTTTTGCTTAACTGCTTTATAGAGAATTTTTCTTTGTATGTTTGTTAAGGTGGTCAACTTAGTAAGCATGCTAGGATCTGGGGCTAGAGTATAGGAGAGTTTCACCTAATTGTTATAATCTTGTACTCACAAGTAGTAAATACCAATGAACGTTGGTAAGGTTAAGTAAAAACCTAGGTAAGAACAAGATGTTGATCATACTTGTAGTTGCCTAGTCAGTGTTCATATTTTCCACAAAACTTAATGATATTAGATTGTTATTTAACTTGCGATTCCTGTTTAGATAGCATGATAAGAATAGTTTGAAAGCGACGCTTAGTTTAATTCAACGAACTTGGAAAAATAATAAGATTAATGCAGTGCGGTCACGGTTAATCTTGAGCATTGTCTCTCACGAGTTAGCAAGTGATTATTGAAGATTCATTTATAAGCATATGTTTGGTGTGTGGAGATAAACCCTTAGCTAATTTCTCATCTTTTCCATCCCTTTAGTTTTATTATCTTTATAGTAATTTTCGTAGTTATTTTCATAGTTTAATTTAGAAAATTCAATTCCCTTTTATTTAATTAATTAGGTTGTTAGTTGTCTTTTTAGTTATTATTAGTGTTAATTGACAAGCCCTCTAATCTTCAGTCTAGAACGATCTCTACTTATTCTATACTACAATCACAAAGCAGGGTATTAAGTTGTGTGCTACTAAAATAGCGCATCAATTTTTGGCGCCGTTGTTGGGGATTAGAAAAGTTGTTGATTACTTAATTAGTTTTTATTTATTTATTTTTCTTTTTATTGATTTTTTTTCTTCTTTCTATCTTTATCGCAGGTACTAGTTCATGCGCAATAGGAGATCCAGCGAAAACTTAGTAAAATACGATTCAGAGCCTGAGAAAACATTTAGAAGACAAAGAAGAGAAACAAAATAGCCACAAACATCTTGCTATGAATCTGAATCTGAAGAGTTCGACATGGGAGACAATAGATCTATTAAAGAACTTTCGGCATCCACCTTGGACAATGTCGCACCCTTGTGCATTCAGTATCCATTAGCCGCGCAGGGCAAGACTGAGTCATTCGAGCTGAAATCCAGCCTACTTCATCATATTCCGAAGTATCATGGTCTTTCAATGGAGGATCCAAATAAACATTTAAAGAAATTTGAAGTTGTATGCTCTAGTATGACGCCAATAAATGTGGATGAAAACATCCTAAAGTTGAGAGCATTCCCCTTTTCTCTGGCTGATAGGGCTAAGGATTAGGGATGGCAGTGGGGCGGATTTTCACGGGTATCCGCCCCACTCGCTCCGTTTGGGGCGAATTTGGTTAAGGGTGTATGGAGGTTGGGGCGGATACGGATATCCAAACTGTATCCGTTTATTATTCGGGGCGGATACGGATTTGGCCATATCCTCCCCACGGATATCCGTAAATACGTTTAAGAATGTAAAATACTGAAATACCCTCGACCCTTTAAAAGAGAAAAAAAAAACCCTAACCCAAATCATTATCTCTGAGTCTCTCTCAGACTCTCACTCTCTGTCTCTGCATCTTTTCGACTTCTCTTCAGTTCCTCCTCAAAGCTTCGATCTCATCTCACTCTTCGATCTTCTGCTGTTGAGTAAAAGCTTTGTTCATCAACAAAGGCTTCGAGTGAAAGGCTTCGATCTTCAGCTTTTGAGTGAAATACTGAAGTTTTTGAGTGAAAGGCTTCGATCTTTAGCTTGTTGATGAACACGATGATAGTTCCTCATCAAAGCTTTCACTCCTCTTTCATCAACAAGAGGAGGCTTCGATCTTCTGCTCACTTTTCACTCAAAAGCTTGTGAAAGAAGCAAGCTTCCGACAGAGTGTTTGGTCGAAGGAAGGGAGATTGGCTCGATCTGATGGATGGTGGTGGCTCGATCTGGTGGATGATGGTGGGTTGTGGCTCGATCTGTGGCTCGATCTGGATCTCGATCTCGATCTGATGCGATCTCGATCTGGATCTGATCTCAATCTGATGCGATCTGATGGATGGTGGTGGCTCGATCTGATGGCTCGATCTGATGGATGGTGGTGGCTCGATCTGATGGATGGTGGCTCGATCTAGTTGTGTGATTTGTTGTTGGCTGAAGCCTGAGATCTATTTTTAATATGTGTTTTTTATATTTGTTTCTGATATTTGATATCTTCGAGCTGTTGATATTCGATCTGTTTCTGATATTTGAAATGACTTAAAAAAAATTTTCTTCGGGTATTTGGGGCGGGGCGGATATCCACCAATCCATCCAGTTCGGGGATGGTTTTTACAAAATATGGTAAACGGATATTCGGGGCGGATTTGGATATCCGTGATCTCTAGTGGGGCGGGGATGGATTTGTCCAAATCCGCCCCAATCCGCCCCGTTGCCATCCCTACTAAGGATTGGCTCTATGAACTACCTTCCGGAACAGTATACTCTTGGGAGAGCATGAAGAAGGTGTTTCTAGAGAAAATCTTCCCAACTTCCAAAATTATCTTGTTGAGGAAGAAAATCAGTGGCATACAACAAGGTCCAGGAGAATCATATCCGGCTTACTATGAGTGTTTCAAAACTCTCATAACATCATGCCCGCAGCATCAGATGAAGGAGGAGCTCCTGATTCAATACTTTTATGAGGGATTGCTTCCTCTTGAGCGACAGATGTTAGATGCAGCGGCAGGAGGAGCTTTGGTTGATAAAACTCTAGCAACAGCAAAGACTTTAATTGCAAACCGAGCTTTAAATGCCCAACAGTATGAAGGAATTGGAGAGCCTTCACGCCAAGTCAATGAGGTAAGTACTAATTCTAGTTTGGAATCTCAAATGGCTAATCTTACCTCACTTGTGACTCAGGCCCTAGGGAAGCCAAATGTGCTAGGAGTTGCACAAGTTTGTGGCGTGTGTTAGTAGTCAGGACATCCATCTGATCAATGTCCTCAACTGATTGAGAATGGCGGTTGGGAGAATGTCAATGCAATAGGTTTTCAAGGGCAAAATCACTATAGGAATAATCCTTATTCAAACACCTACAATGAAGGTTGGAGAAATCACCCCAGTTTTGGATGGAGAAATTCAGAACAACCTCAACAACAAACTTCGAATCGGCTACCCCCTGGTTTCTTTCAATGACCACCTGAACACCCTCAGCACAATTCAGGTATGCCGCTTAATTATGATGAGATTCTGAAATAATTAACTATTTCTCAGCAAAACCAAGCAAAAGATATAGCAGATTTGAAGCTACAGATGGGACAAATAGCTGAGTTTATTGGACAAATTCGCGAGCAAGGAAAACTTCCTAGTTCTACCACTCCAAATCCGAAGGGCAGGTTTGAAACTGCAAAAGCAATTACATTGAGGAATGGTAGGCAAATTGAGAATGAGCCAATAGTCCCTAAACAGAGTCGAAATAAGAAAACTGAGTTACAGAATGATGATCCAGCCATCCTTGAAACACCAAAGCTCCAAGGTAAGAAGGTGAGCATTCCAAATTCAGTTTCTGCTAATCTTGTTCCACCTTTTGTGCCTTTTCCAAGTAGGTTTGTCAAATCTAGGAAAGATGAACAGGATAAGGAAATTTCGGAAACCTTCCGAAAAGTCCAAGTCAATATTCCGCTTCTTGATGCTATTAAGCAAGTGTATGCAAAATTTTTGAAAGAGCTTTGCACAACAAAGAGACGACTTCGAGACGGAGAGGTAGTTAAGGTAAGTAAGAATGTCTCCGCAGTTCTTCAAAGGAAATTGCCACCGAAGTGTAAGGATCCAGGTAGTTTCACTATCCCTTGTGTTATCGGTAATACTAAAATTGAAAATGCAATGCTAGACTTAGGTGCTTCAATTAATGTTATGTCATATTCTATTTATCGCTCTATGAATCTTGGGAAGCTAAAAAATGATGGTGTTATTATTCAATTGGCTGACCGTTCTAATGCATATCCTCGACGTTTGTTGGAAGATGTGTTGGTGCAGACTAACCATTTGATTTTCCCAGCAAATTTCTATGTGCTTGAGATGGAAGATTCGGAATTTTCAGCAACTTTGCCTCTTCTTTTAGGGCGTCCCTTCATGAAAACTGCGAAGACAAATATTGATGTGCATGCGGGGAAACTGACCATGGAATTTGATGGTGATGTGATTGGATTCAACATCTTTGAAGCCACGAGATATCCTGCTAAAAATCATTCTTGTTTTTCTATTAATGTGAATGACAATTTGGCCCAGAAATTGTCAGACCTCAGAAACGATGATGAACTTGAGACCAACATCACTACTGCCGTTGGATATGAGAGCAATGGAGTTCCCTATGACACAAAGAAGCGGAAGAAATTTCAGTTGAATGAGCTTGAAAAGATTCAGGATGAGACTTATGATAGTAAACGCAATTATAAGGAGAACACCATAGTTTTTCATGATCAGATGATCCATGGAAATACTTTTGTCATTGGAATGAAAGTCTTGCTTTTCCAATCATGTATTAGAACTAGTAAGATACGTTCTGAATGGGTTGGTCATTTTATTGTTACTAATGTTTTTCCCCATGGTGCTATACAGATTAAGAGTGTCACAACCGGGAAGGAGTTTAAAGTGAAACATCATCGACTTAAGCCCTATTATGAGTCATTTGTGGAGCATGACGTGGAGGACGTATCACTCCATGTTCCCACTTATTCTGAGGATTAATTGGAGATACCGTCAGGCTGCACGATGTTAAAACAAGCGCTTCTTGGGAGGCAACCCAATCAAATTTGCTTTCTCTATCCCTTTATTTTCTTTTCGTTATTTTTGCTTTTGTTTGTTATTAGTTTGTTTTTCTGCGTTTAAATCTTTCATTACATGTGCTATAATCTATTAACATTGAGGACAATGTTAGGTTTAAGTGTGGGGGGAACAAAACCTTGTTTTTATTAAAAAAAAATTAATAAAAAGTGTCAGTCCAAAAAAAAAATTTGTTGTTTTTTATTTTCTTTGTTGGTATTAGTGTCATAAAAAAAATTTATAGTTGTTTTAAGTCTTAGGATAGTTTCCAACACAATGATGAGATTTGGTTTTTAATTGCATAACTTTAAGGTGATTTATAAACATGATTTAAGATCTAATATTATTCTTTAGTTAATGTTTATTTATGGTTATCATATGCAAATTCACATGTAATCAACTTAGTAATTGGTACTCATAGCATGCTTAGTTGAATTTAACTCATTATAACCCATATGTGAGTTTTGAGCCTATTGTTCCTTTGATTTTGAGAGTTTTTAGTTAGGTCATCTTTTATTTCTTTTGTCAATAATAATTCGTTACATGATCTCAATTTTGTTTGCTTTGGTTGCTACTTGGATTGTTTTCAAAATTAAGAATTAAACACTAGAACTTATATTAATTTCGTTCAAAGCATCATATTGAATTGCATAACATGCTTCACATGATATAGGCACCAAGTTTCCACCACTGCCAATAAGCCCAATCCATAATATATTTCCCTTAGGTTAACCCCATTGAGCCTGTTATTAAGCCTTTTGTTTCATTACCCTCATTTTCTATCCCTAACCTAATAAAAAGAGTGGAGCATAATTTGATTTGCAAAGACTTTATTATGGTTCAAGGTATGTTGAAAAACAAGTGTGGGGGGAGACCCTTGTGGTAGACAGTTCAAGAAGAAAGAGTTGCAAAAAAAAAATTGAAAAAAAAATGGTACACAAAAAAAAAGTTACAAAAGGGATACAAGTCCTTATCTATATCCATTCAGTATTAAAGTACCATACAGATAGTTCAATTCTTTTCAGTAGATACAAAATAATTGTTGAATCTCTTCATTACCAATGGGCCACCTCATCATTTTCCCACTTATGTCGTGAACCATATGATTTTTTGCTAATGTCTCTTATCTTATTGCATGTTTTCACCATTTCTTCAAGCCCTTTGAAAATTTCATATCCGTTCTTTCTCTTCCCTTGACCCCTGGCCCCATTACAACCTGAATTAAGACCTTTTGATTGAGTGTGTCTTCATGATGTGGAGATTCGAATGAGGTATGAGCATATAGTGTCACTGGTTCTTGCATTCAAGTAGTAGCATTCCTTCCATGAGATCATATATCTGGGGGGAAAAAAAACATTTTCTTTCTTGTTATATCATATGTGAGCTATTTGTTTCCCTTTTACATCAATCCTCTCACATATAACTAGAATAGGAAGAGTGATTTTACCAAACAATCAGTGAAAAAGAAAAAGAGTGCATCCAGTGAGATTTTTGGGTTCATTCTTCTTGGCACGCGCTTGAGTTTCACAATCACTTAGATTGATTTAATTGTGAATTTTTATATCATTTATGAACATGTATTAATTTTTGAATGATGTGGATTTAATCTTGTGTTTACAAATAATCTTAACGTGTCATGATCCTTTAAAAATCCCTGAGACAAATGTTGGAAAGTATAGATTGAGTCATTTGAGTCTTTCTTGAATTTGCTCGAGAACTAGCAAAAGATAAGTGTGGGGGAATTTGATAGGGGCATAATTAGGCTATTTTTTTAATACCATATTTCTATATATATTTTTATCTATTACTTGTTAATTATGGTACTAATTGCTATTTTCGTGTTTGTGTAGGTTTCCAATTACAAGATTCTAAAATAGAAACTAAGTTAAGCAAATTGGTAACTAATGGCACAAGGAAACCACACAAACAAGGAAACCAAGCAAAGAAGGAAACAAAACAATTATAAAAGGGATGATACCTTGCTTTGAAGAAATTCATCCAGCAATAGCCTCTTAATCCACCGCCGCGGCAAGCTACGCATCCTCCCACAGCCGTCGTCGTCCTCCTTCACAACAACCATCAAGCCCATCGTCCTGAACCCATCATCACCCATCGTCACCATTCTCATCCACAGCCGCAGCCATTATCGTCCCCCATCTCTGTCTCATTTCATCATCCAACCACCTCCATCATCCCCTTTTCCTTCCTAACACCCAACACAACCCTTTTTCCATCATAACGATCGAATCCTTCAATCGAAACAACAACCCCTCATTCCATCTCTTTTTCGCATCTCTTTCTCGCACAACCTTCATCTCTCTCACCCGATCTCTTCCTTCCATTACCTTCACACATCAACTATACCACCACCGTCCATCTCTCGTCATACACACAACACAGGCAGAGATCGAAAAGGAAGAAGAAATCGAGGAGGAAGAAGAGAAAGTGAACAGTGACGAAGAGACACAGATCGCGTGAGGAAGGAAGAGAAATAAATTTCTCTCCAGTCTGCTGTTTGCACCCTAGTTTTCACTCTCTACCACCACGGATCATCCCTTCTTCCATCATCACCATCGAATCCTTCAATCGAAACAACAACCCCTCATTCCATCTCTTTTTCGCATCTCTTTCTCGCACAACCTTCATCTCTCTCGCCCGATCTCTTCCTTCCATTACCTTCATACATCAACTATACCACCACCGTCCGTCTCTCGTCATACACACAACACAGGCAGAGATCGAGAAGGAAAAAGAAATCGAGGAGGAAGAAGAGAAAGCAGACAGTTACGGAGAGACACAGATCGCGTGAGGAAGGAAGAGAAATAAATTTCTCTCCAGTCTGCTATTCGCACCCTAGTTTTCACTCTCTACCACCACGGATCAGGCTACAGTGTTTTGTTTCATCACTTAACTCTTTTAATTATTTTAGTTTGATTATTGATTATGGATTATTGTTTGAACATAATTAATATGTCTAGCTAAACTCTTCTTAGTTAGGGGTGGATTCGAAGCCCCAAACATGTGCTTTATAAATTAATTGAATTTAATATTCCTTGCTATTAGTGATTGTGTTTTGCTTAACTGCTTTATAGAGAATTTTTCTTTGTATGTTTGTTAAGGTGGTCAACTTAGTAAGCGTGCTAGGATCTGGGGCTAGAGTAGAGGGGAGTTTCACCTAATTGTTATAATCTTGTAACAAGTAGTAAATACTAAGGAACGTTGGTAAGGTTAAGTAAAAACCTAGGTAAGAACAAGATGTTGATCATACTTGTAATTGCCTAGTCAGTGTTCATATTTTCCACAAAACTTAATGATATTAGATTGTTATTTAACTTGTGATTCCTGTTTAGATAGCATGATAAGAATAGTTTGAAAGCGACGCTTAGTTTAATTCAACGAACTTGGAAAAATAATAAGATTAATGTAGTGCGGTCACGGTTAATCTTGAGCATTGTCTCTCACGAGTTAGCAAGTGATTATTGAAGATTAATTTATAAGCATATGTTTGGTGTGTGGAGATAAACCCTTATCTAATTTCTCATCTTTGCCATCCCTTTAGTTTTATTATCTTTATAGTAATTTTCGTAGTTATTTTCATAGTTTAATTTAGAAAATCCAACCCCCTTTTATTTAATTAATTAGGTTGTTAATTGTTTTTTAGTTATTATTAGTGTTAATTGACAAACCCTCTAATCCCAGGTCTAGAACGATCCCTACTCATTCTATACTACAATCACAAAGCAGTGTATTAAGTTGTGTGCTACTAAAATAGCGCATCAAACCTCATACTAGATTGTTTGGCTGACTCATTTTAGGTGCAACAAAGATTTTAAATGATAGATGAAGAATGCTTCTCCAAATTACTTCTCTCCTTATCATCCTCCTAAACATTTTCTCTGGTGTGGTTAAAAAAAAACCTATAGGAGAAAATGTTTAAGGATACATTTTGAAAATGTAATCTTTAGCATGACAAGTTGTGTGATCCATGCACTCTGTCGCAATTGAGTTTTCATGAATAATTTTCTATGACAAAAAACAATTTGCGGAGACTCATATATGTAACACTAGATCATTTACTTAGTGTAAAACGAACGGGT
Organism: Berberis vulgaris; assembly: GCA_963556465.1. Taxonomy (NCBI): domain Eukaryota; kingdom Viridiplantae; phylum Streptophyta; class Magnoliopsida; order Ranunculales; family Berberidaceae; genus Berberis; species Berberis vulgaris. The sequence continues at coordinate 83,872,379 of OY747130.1, forward strand.
CTCCATCAAAAAGTTATGATATTAGGGTGTGTTTGATGATTCTTATTTCTTCTCGAGACTATAAATTACAATCTACTAGGGTTGGAAGTACACTACGTGAGCTTATATTAAGTATTTTATTTTATCTTTAAAAATCAATAAATACAAATTAAATTTTTAGGAAATTTTTTAATCTAAGAAAACTTGAAATTTGAAATAAACACAAGGCAAATTTTATTACAAAATTTGTTTTTATTGCAGGGACTCTTCCTTTGGTCGTCTCCTTGAGATAGTTTGCTCTCGAGACTCCACATAAATAGGGGAGGATCAATCCTGCATTGGGCGTTTGCTTTTTTCTTTTTGTATTCTTACTTATTTTGAAAATACATTAAACTCATTGTGATTTTTTAACAACCCTTTGATTTTTGTATGTAAAAAGTTTGAAACTGGAAGGGCAAAATGGGAATGAGAAATCAGGACAACTACATTGTTAATGTTCATTTTGGGGGAGAAGCATTATAGTAATAGTATGTCGACGAACTCTACATGTGCGTAATTTATGGGTTTTTAATTTTTAGAATTCAATGAGTCGATAAGTGCAAATTAAATAAATAATAATAGGAAATTGATAAGTGCAAATTAAAAATTAGAGAATTTGGATAGTGATTTTTATTAAAATTAAAAATGATTTATAAGTTTAAAAAATTGTACAACACAATAGTGTTTTATAAAATTATTAAGTCGCGGCACACACATGCAATGCAATTTGTAAATTTGAAAAAATAGAAATATATGAAACAAATATTTAAAAAATGATATATAGAAAAAGAATTCTATAATGGTTTGCTAAAATTAGAGCCTATGCCCAATGTTAAACTCAGGCCCATCAGTTATCTTTAGGGGTATATTTGGGTTTTACCAAATTTGAGGGCATATTTGTAAATGATTGAATTAAAACTCAGCAGATTTTGTCTTTTTCTAGGTTTTATTGTAAAATATAGACTTTGGTAGGAGCATGATTGGAATGAAAAATCAGGTTAAAGACATTGATTACTGTTCATTTGAGGGAATGATCGTTATACTATTCAGATGATAAAGGGAAAAATAAAAAAAAATTACATCATAAGAGACCGCGATTTATCATTCATTCGCTTTTCAAATAAGATATACAAATAACAATCCTGACTTTATGATAGATTCACTTTTTAAGAAATAAATACAAAAAAAGATTTCTCAGTTTATGATTGACTCGCCTTTCAAGAAATTTTTATCAAGAAAACACTATTAGTCTACCTTTGTTCGGCCGAGGTACACTTTGAAATTTTTTTGTGGGGAACTAAAATAATCTTTCCCGCAAAAGACCCAATGCCCTTTTAGTCAACCTCGGCTTGGCTGAGGCACACTGAGAAAAGTTTGTAGGGAATGGAAATCGCCTTCCTCACAAATGGTCGAGTAGCCTGTTAATTAGTTTTCCTGAACTCGGCTGAGGTACATTTAGAAAATTATGTGGGGAATTGAAATCATCTTCCCTTAATACTCAAGTGACTTACTAGTCTACCTCGGCTAGGCTGAGGTACACAAAGAAAATTTTATGGGGAATTAAAATCATCTTGCTTACAAAAGACCAAATGCCTTATGAGTCTACCTCGGCTCGGCTAAGGTACACTAAGAAAATTTTGTGGGGAATTGAAATCGTCTTCCCTACAAAAGGTTGAGTGTTTTCTTAGTCTTCCTCATTTCACTTTGAAAAATTTTGGAATGTCATAAAATTATCGTAATTATTTATTGTGTGTTTTTATTGAGTTGTTAATTATTTCTTGTCCACCGGCATTGATAAATCGATCAGCCAAAAGGAGGCATAGTATACCATCGGCCTACTTGTTTAAGCAGTATAGCATCGGCTTACTTATTTAAGTAGTTGTTGTGACTTAATGAGATTTTATGTCTAGACCAAGGATTGTGATTTCAACTTTCGAGGTAATTTCGGTAAGTTGATTTTAAGAAATATTTCGTGAAATATTTCGTTGTATATAGAAAAAACGTAAAAATTTCGATTATAATTTTGATGTTATCAATATAAGTTAAGCATTTTAAACTCTTACAAATTGCATAAAGAGTACCATGAGATTCGTAATGTCATAATTACATATTGCATAAGAATTACTCATATAACCAAATTTTAATATTAAACTAACATTATAACGGGTAAGAATGTACTGACATTGAGATTGACCTAATGAAAAAAAAAATATTCGGTGAAATTTCGACATTTTTTGAGAAATCACATTCCTTGGTCTAAACACTTGAGTATTTATTACAAAAGTTTTTAATTTTAACATGTTATAACTTTAAGTGAGTATTGATGGAAAGAAAATCGAACAAGCTCTCCAAAAGTCTACCTAATCTCGAAACTATCCACAATCTTCAGAAGTCTACGTAATCTCGACATTCGATGCAATAGTCTTCGTTGTCTACCCATGCCCGACAATTTTGTTCAATACTTAGTCTTCGACCTATTCATTCTCAGTAGTATCCACAGTCTTCAGTCTACTTACTCTCAGAAGTCAGTATTCAACACAGTCCACGACTTTCAGAAGTATACTTAATCACGGTATCTACACAGTAGTCAGAATTGTACTTGATCTCGACATTTCCACAGTCTTCAGTAGTCCAACTGATCTCGGCACAGTCTTCATAAGTCTACATGATCTAGGAATCGTCCATAATCTTTATAAGTCTACCTAATCTCGACATTCGGTGCCCAACAGTCTTCGTCATCTACATACTACATGTGCCTGACAATCTCAGTTCAACACTTAGTCTTCAGTCTACTCATTCTCGGCAGTATCCACAGTCTCTAGTCTATTTGCTCTTAGAAGTCAGTATTCGGCATAATCCACAGTTTTGAGAAGTGTACTTGATCTTGGCGTTTCCACAGTTTTCAGTAGTTCACCTACCCTTGGCAGTGCATTAGTTTTTTGCACTCAGCCTTCGTCAATAATTCAGTTCCCAACACTCTAGTTGTACTTCAGTAGATTGTTTGACATTATCTCAGCAGGAGAGTTAGATAAGTTCTTTGCAGACTGATACCTCTGGTAAATCTATCAGACTACCAAAATGGGGATATGGTGGGTACCAAATATAGTATCCTCTCAATACCACAGCATAGGAACTTGACCAAGTAACAAACACGGAAGACTCAAGGAGAGACACCCATCCCTAGCTCGGCTTAGTACGTCTAGGCCTAAAGGAGAATGAAGCTTTTGGAAAAGCCCAAACAAAAGATATTTACATTTTTTTTTAATCTTTAGATTAGGGTGTTTATGTAATTACAACTAGGTTAGATATTTTGGTGGATAACTATATCTACATAATATAAGAAAATAGGATATTCAATTGATGAGGGAGGAAATATGTAAACAATTAGAATTAATGAATGAATACAATAGATGTGTCTGATTCAATCGAAAACCATGGGCCGATGGGGTACCAGCTCAGCGGTAGACTTGTGGCACAAGTCCAAGGTTCCAATCCTGCCGGTGGGAATTGGGATGGGACGGGTTGAGGGATTAAAAAAAATCGAGCACCTTGGACTACCTCCTGTTATGGATTGAACCATGTATATCTTTGTGTCGTCTCTATTTTAATCTCGACATGACTCGTATGTAGAAAGTAAACATTGAAAGACGTCCACACAATATAGTATACCTCCAAGTGTGACATGCGTAATATAATTTGTGCACCCCTTTTTAATATAAATGTCCCATCTCTCGCTTCAAAAAAAATTATAACATCTCGCCCACTCGTTTTTTCTGTAATATTGTGATTCCATAGTTGTAGGCAGAAAATGTCTAACCCCGAAACACTTAAAGCCAATGAAAATTAGAATACAATAAGTACGGGATAATTTCTGAAAATCAAATTTGAATGAAGAAAAGAGTGAAAGAGAATAATCGTCTTCAAAGAGAAATTCCCCATTCCATAGAAATTTGATCTACACTAATCCAAATTGCTCCAATTTTTCAATCGAAATATCTGAGCCCATCGCATCCAAGCAGAGACAAATTGGTCACATTGGGGCAAGCCCGAATGACATCTACAAGAGAAGAGTCAATGAACCCAGCCCCAACAATCTCAAGAGTTTGGAGAGATCTGAAACCATCCCATTTCGGAGTTTGGATAATTAAAACACCTAATAGCTTCAAAGAATCAAGAGATCTTGATGTGTCAATGTAATTGAGCTTGGAAGGGTCAGTCACAGTCTTATCAGAGAGGTTATCGAGACGGAGCTCGAGATGGTGGAGGGAGTGACGGGTGGTGGAAAGCTATGTCGAAAGGGTTCAAGATAGAAAGAGCAATAAACAAGCTATTCAAGAAAGACAATGGAAGAGATGAGATGAGTGATGATGGTGTTAGTGCCGGAAGTGAAATTTTCGAAGGAGTTTTGAGCGAAGTAGAAAGAAGAGATGAATGAGGTGGAGTAAGATGTGTTGGAGAGAAGAAGAAAAAAAGACGAGTCAATCTAAATGGCGAGGAAAACAGCGAGGGAGGGGGGAGGACCCTCCATCCCTTTCGCGATGCGTGCAGAGGAGGGAAAGCTAGTTTCCTTCGTTTTTTTATAATTAGATATTCACCATTGGATTACTTCTAAATTAGCTTAGTTCTACAAATTAGAGCCATTGGATATTTTTTTTTTGATTTTTATGATACTCTCACGTGCAAGACATGTGCATTTCCAAAATGGTATTTTGATCAATTATAAAATTTAAACTACTCAACATGATTGACCTAACGGATCTGTTAGAAAACGAAGGTTAGATCCAATTAAAATTTAAAATAACTACCAAACTCAATTAGATATAAACTAATGAGGGTCAAACTCAAAAAAAATCCATAAAAACTACAAGAACATAATAGACAAGGAATGATAGATCCACAGCCCAACACATTTGCTAGTACATGTAACTTGTCAATACTTAAAGTATTAAGTTAATTAATTTTAGTATTTTTTATTTTCTATTGCCCTTCATTTTGACTTTCATTTTGTTTAAAACAAAGTTTCCGCCACAAAAACACTCTCTAATTGGAAGATGAAAGTCTTCACTAGTCCGCACACTTAAATGCGCTACTCGTGTCCAACACATGACTACCTACCAATCTAAAATCTAAATACCGATAATTCCAAGCAAAATCTTACTATTGGTCAAAAAACAATGTTGACTAACTAGAAAATGGGTTTTGAGATGCAAACTTTATTTTAAATCAAACATGGGGTCTACACTAATTATGATTATTCCTTTTTAACAACAAACTATATATATTAACGATCCTAAATGTATGGTTTCTTACAAATTATTCTACAAAACAAACTAGCATAAATTTTTATTTTTATTTTGTTTCGTTGGTTTTCTCCAATTTTTTATTAAATCATACAAAGCTAATGTCATAATAAAGTTAGTTGGTAAGAAATTTATACTAAGAAATCATTAGAAAATAATGAAATTATTTGTGGCAGAGAATGCACGAATGCAAATTTCCAAAAAAAAAAGAGAGAGTAATGGGAAATACATCCAACCATAATATGATGTTTATAGTGCACAATTTACTCATGTAAGGGTGATCACCTCGTGAAAATGAAAATTAGTAGTGCAATTATTCTATAAAAGCCTCAACAAGCTGTATAAGATGAGCCCTACACGAATCACATCAGACGAATACTCACATCAAAACTACATACTTTGCAAGGGCTGAACGCATATCTCTCCGTTCCAAAATCGTACAAAGTGGTAGTTAAGTGTTGGATTTCAGAGTTTTATTTTGGTCCACTTGTCTAAAATAAAAATTTGAAATGGTGGTCAAGTTTTTACTCCTAGAAAAACATCTTACATGTTCAAATCTTCTCCTCATGTATAATGATCTGTTCTTAGTTTCCATTGACCCAAGGGTTTTGGAAATTTGGAAAAAAAAATTTACCTAAATATAGCTAATCGCTATTGTATATTTTACCTTTCACTCTAATCCTGTTTACGGATTATTTGGATTTTTTCACATTATGGGAAACAAGATTGAATCTATGTTGTTGATCTGCATTGTCATCATCATCGCAACCAGCAAACACATATCTGCAGACTTGCCCCCAGCCTCATCTGAATGGTGAATGCAGTAGTAAGGGAATGCCAGCCCTCAATGACTTGCTTCTTCCTCAATGTATGAAGGAATGTACAGTGCGGAATTGCGGAGGACAAGCTGACAATAAAAAGTGTGTTGACCAATGCGCGAAATGGGACTGCAAAACTTTCCATGAACAATGATCGAGCGTTTATTTTTTGAGGTTGTAAAATAAGCACAATTGTAAAATTTTGGCTTAGTTTTTCCTTGGCCTTATGAACACCTTGAGACTCTTTGTTAGTGTTTTGTAATTTTTTTTTTTTTTTTTTTTTTGTGAATAAAAATGTGATTTTTTTTCATGTTTAAGTTCCATCTTGGAATCCCTGACGCAGGTGACCATTAGGCAAAAGGCCAACAAAATACTGCTTTGAGTACTCGCAGCGCTAACCCTAATTTTGTGCCACATTCTTTAGGATTTGCTTCTGGCCTGTCACCCTGGTCCTTAAATTTGCAGATGCACGACTCATATATGTCCATGTCATGCCGTAGGGCATTTTCAAAAAAATATTAAATCACATAAATGGACATTTGAACAAACAATGTATCAACTCCACCATTTACCTAGATTATATATATGATATTCTTTGTCTCATTTCATGCAGATGGATTCGAAAGATACGATAAATAAACAATCTTTCTTCGCATCTGCATAATTGAAAATTGTGTATTAGGTTGAGAAAGCTTGACTATAGAATTTATTTTGCTATTTTAGAGTATTATTTGTGTATAAGTTAAGTGTTTAGTCAGTAAAGACTTTACTGATCACAAATTGTTTTTATAAAAGTAGTATTATTTCTTCTTGTTTTTTAGGAAAGATTAGGTAGTGTTTGGTTTTGTTTAGTTAGAATGTTATCCAAGGATTCTTTTTGGTAGCAAGGAAACTGATTTCTCACCTCATCAATAAAAATGATAGCAATTATAGGTCGGGTTTTTGGGTTTTTCATTTACGCTTCATCGAATATGTGCTTTTAAAGTGAGTCTATTCTAAATTCATAACAAGTTAAATTCATATTCGCCCCATTGCCCTCCCTACTAATGATGTTTTTACGCGTAAACTTTTTTGACTGGGACGTACTGATTGAACCCCACTTCAAGGAACTTAGTCCATCACCGCAAACCTATACAACCATACAAACAAGCATGTTTACTCACTCCAAACTAAAAGTGTTTTGAATGACAACCAGAGTGATTGGTCTCAATCAAAATATGAAAAAGGAATTGAGAAAACTGTAGGAAAATTCTATGTAGGCCACAGAAGATATCTCCTTATCACTTATAAGAGCACGGTGGAAAATGAATATTACGACCAGTGGGGCTCTTAATAATTCTAGCAAAACATCACATTCAGTAAACTGCTTTCGGTATGACTTTATCGACAAAATTAGAGTTTATTATAATCGACGTATCTTCTAAATTTCTAATCTAAGGCCTAATGTATTTATAGTTGACTCTGATTTCATTGACCCGGATGATCAACAAGATATTCATGCAAACATTTTTAACACAGTTCACATTTTTCAGTGACACCAATTTGTCAAAAGTCCATGAAAAATAAATATAATCTATTATTGGGAGGGAAATAAAAGATGAAGCCATTCAAATTTAAATTCTTCTCCTATTGAAACCTTTCCAATCCTATTCTTTGTTAGTAGAAGCCAATCTGTAAAGGTGGAATCTCTGTTATTGCCTGAACGTTTTTCCAATACTTTAGTCCATGTCTCTTTCATGGTTATTGTGAAAAGCCTTGACCATTAAATAGTTCTCCAAGAAATATAGTATCTGGTTATTTACCTCCAAAAATCTTAAATTTTTTTACTAGCTAGTAAAAATGAGTTTTTCAGGAATTGTTTCAATTCAACCAACAAAGTTATCGATGGAATTGGATTCTCTTGCATGAATAGTAACATGAAGTTTGAAGTCACCAGCACTCAACATTAACAATGACTTCAAATAAATGCTTTGTTTGTTGTCTAACCAAAAAAAAAGGGTAAGAAATGTGTTCCCTTCCCTAACCTTTTGGAATGGTTTTCTACAAGTAAATAGGGCTTATGAGAATTTTTGTCTCAAATAAATCATATTTAGGTGATTGCTCTAGTGACTAACATTTTCGGCAATTGGTCTATTAATTTTGTCAAATTGTGTGACAAGTTATCAAGTGAATGACGCATTTATTAATGTCATATTATAGTACCAGAGGTCAAATCCTAAGAAATTTATTTCATTTTTAGAGAAATAAACATTACTTACATCATAATGATGATGTTGTAAGATCAAAAGAATTTTTGTAACGACGAGATACATATAAATATTTTGGAGAATTCATTATTCTTCTTGGATGATGCCACCTCACTTCTGATTGTAGAACTTGATTAAAAAACCTAATTTCCTAGTATTTTTTTACGGCCGTTTAACGAGTCGATGACCAGACCAATTAGCCCTATGTAATTAGTCTAGGTAAAATTCTAAATTTTTTTTTTATTTTTTTCCTTTTTAAAATTATAAAAGATTATCTATTTTATTTTACTAAATTAGCCTTGTGTGGAGTACGCAATTAGGAAGTGGTGGGGGCATGGATTTGAAAAAAAGGTGGGCATTAAAAGCATTTGGTGGAATGGTGGAGATGTGGGGTTTAGTCCATTGAACTCTTTTAATGAGTGTGTGTGAATTTTGCATCCCTCTCTGCTATCTTCAATTTGACCTCTCTCTTTTTTCCCACTTTTTTTTTTAGTTTTCTCTCCACTCTCCCAAAAATCCAACAAGAAACTCCAATAACAAAGACAACAGCGAAGTGTTGTCATTATATTAAATATCTCTCTGTTTTTCTGTATCTATCTCTGTTTCAATGGTTTAGGTGTTCTCTTTGTAGCCCTCTTTGGTATCTTCTTCAAAATCCCTTTGTGTTTGTAAGATTGTTCAAGTGCTGTGAGGGACCCTTTACTTGATGAGTGAGCGTGAGTGAGAGAGAGAGAGAAAGAGTGGGTTCCTCCCCCTTACTTGTCTCCCCATCCCTTCATTTGTGCATTTATCACTCTTCTTCAAGTCCCCTGTATATTTTTTGACCTTTTGGGGTCTCATGGGGTTGTGAGCTTTGTTGGGATTTGTGATTGGGAAGTATAGATTGATTTTTATAATGGGGTTTTTTGTTTTGGTGATGGGTTTTAAGCTTTAGAGTGGTTTGATCAGATTTTGGTGTTCGGTTCTGTGTGGTTTTGAGAAATGGGGTTTCTGATTTGAGTTTGGAGATGAGGAGATAGACTGTAAAGTTGTGATTTTTGGTTTCTCTAAGGAAATGGGTGTTCGATTTTGGAGATGAATTTGAAGGTAGTGAGATTGTGATTGGTGTTTGATAAGAGTCTTTGATGAAGAAAATGGAGAGAGGAGCTCAACCTGCACTTGTAAGTTTTGGTTTTTTATCTTTGATTTGCAGTTTTTTTGTTTGAAATTTGATTACTTTATGTGTTTGATCTTGAATTGCATTGATGATACTGCTTGAACCCCATAATTTATGTTACTTTTTTCTCCGGAATTCCTCACAGTTTTGACCTTTGAGCATTTTACCTTAGCTTTTGCTGTTTAATTACTTCTGCATTTGAATTCAATGATTTGATTTGTATTAGATTTACATTTTGTATATGTGAAAAAGATGAGAAATGAAATGGATTGATCTGGTTGTTGTGATTGGTGTTGATAACTAGCTGAGTAGCCCTGATTGATGTTTGCTTTAGCTCTTTAGTTGACATGGAATAGAAATTTTTATATTGAATTTTGTAACTCGGCTTTAGACGACATTGGTTTCAGCAATTAGATCGCAAGGGGTCAACTAGTGAAAGTTCAATTAGTTTAGGAAAACCTATGTAGAACATACTACCTTGACTTCATGGAGAAAATATGAGAAGAAGAACAAGCGGAAGAAGATTTAGTATACTACATGCAGAAACATCTTTTTCTTCTTCTACTTCAACTCACATTTTTCCATGAAGTCAAGGCAAATACAATGAAGAGAAGTACATGTACGAACTATTTCAAATCAAAATGTATGAATGAGATATACACTTAAGTATAAACAAAGACAAAGGCCAAAAAGGAAGAAAGAAAACAAAAACAAGAGGAAATGCACAAAAATTATGGGAACTAAACAACTGATTGGCTCAATGTATAGTCGGTTAACAAAGGGAACAATTGGAAAATTCAATATATTTTTTTATCAAGACAAGGTGAAATTCTACATCAGAAAATCTGATGTATTAGGGACAAACACATTATGAACTATTTTAAAATCCAAATGTCCGGATACATATACATACAAATATAAACAAAGAGAAAGGCCTAAAAGGAAGAAAGAAAACAACAGGAAATACATGAAAATGATGGGAACTGTTGTTTAATTCCATATATAGTCACTTAATTTATGACACAACTTGGAAGAGCCCACTATATTTTTTCCATGAAGTTAAGATAAATATGTTCTGCACCAGAAAATCTGACATATTTAGAGACGAACACATGATAAACTATTTCAAAATCAAAATGTACACATACAAGTATAAATGAAAAGAAGGGCCAAAAAGGAACTAAGAATACAAAACCAAGAGGAAATACAAGAAAAATGATAATTAATTCGATGAATAGTATGTTAGTCAAGAAAGGAGATAAGCTGGAAACTTTAAATGTATTTTAAAGAAGTAATGATACTTTGTTGCTGCCCTTTAAGAACTACTGATTGTCTTCCATCATCCCGTATATTCCCTGCATATCCTAAATACTCGTGTGGGATATCGAGGGTCCGAGATTATAAATTAAGCAGTGTTCATTAGTGTGGATGTTATAATTGTTTGGCAAAGGGAGGGTTGGCGTTGTGTAGTTGCAAATTTTAGAATACGTCTTAATTACCAATGGCTTATTGGAACTTTGAGTTTTTCCAACCTGGGGAGGCTTTTGTTCAATTATTTTGTGGAATTAGGAAAATTGTTTGGCAAAGTTGTAACAGTTAAAGCAACAATGATTGATGTATCTGGTTACTGAAGATTTCTCATATTGTATCTCATTCCATGTTAAAGCCAGAGTGATTATCTTCTCACTTGTGCACATTGTGTAACATCAGCTTAAATGCTAAATTGCGAGCAAATTCACATTTTCACCGACTTGCCTGGACATGGGCATCGGAATTGGAATTAGAGTGAAATGTTCTGAATGTATGATCAGATTTCCTAATTGGCAATAGAGTGAACTATTCTGCCTTATTGGACTTTCATTGTACTTTCATCTGTAGTTACGTCTTTTAGCTGCCAAAACTTCAGCTTAATTGATCGTCATTTAAAAATGTGCTTCCAGTTGTCTTAGAGTGTGGCCAAATACTTTTGTCTGTATGTCATGTACATATTTTAGTTGTCCCCCATAACTTCTCCTGTATCGGATGCAGGTTCTTATTTCAATCCTTCTCCCCGTTTCTCTTTGTCATTATCTCATTGTTTGATATTCTCATGAGAAAAACTACAAAACTTTCTTGTTTTCTCTTTGCCTTTTTGAATATTTGTTGTTCATCAGTCATTACCTTCGCCTTTTTTTTCTTTTTTGTTTTAATTTGGGTATATATTGTATGGTATAATTCCAATTGAGTTTATGCTTGATTCAACTCTGCAAATAATTTGAAGTATTTAACAAACCTTAACTTTTACCATGAAAAATTGCAACACCTAATTAATTTTTCCAGTAGGATTAGAGATGAAAGTTGTACAAGATGAAGGACTCTTCTTTAGTTAGTGAAAACTGGAATCGTTTAGGATAAAGAAGCTTAAGTTTTGTAATAACCTTATGTAACCCACTCAGTTTTTACTTTCTTTGTTTCAGGTTGATACGACTGCATGTTTTTGTAGAGTAGATGCAGGGCTGAAAACTGTTGCTGGGGCAAGGAAGTTTGTCCCTGGAGCAAAACTCTGCACCCAACCAGCTATTAAACCATCTATTCATCCTTCCAGGCACAAAGTAGGCCATGTTGAAAGGAGTCGCAACCAATCTCCTCTCCTCCCTGGGCTTCCAGATGACCTTGCAATTGCGTGCTTGATCAGAGTTCCGCGGATTGAGCATCGTAAGCTACGGCTAGTCTGTAAGAGATGGTACCGTCTCTTAGCAGGGAACTTCTTTTACTCCCTCCGTAAGAACCTCGGAATTGCAGAAGAATGGATATATGTTGTGAAGAGGGACCAGGATGGGAAAATTTCATGGCATGCTTTTGACCCTATATACCAGCTTTGGCAGCCACTCCCTCCTGTCCCCAGAGAGTACTCTAAAGCTGTTGGATTTGGGTGTGCTGTGCTCAGTGGTTGTCACCTCTACTTGTTTGGAGGCAAAGACCCCCTCAAAGGGTCAATGAGACGAGTTGTCTTTTATAGTGCCCGCACAAATAAATGGCATCGAGCCCCAGATATGTTGCGTCGGAGACATTTCTTTGGCTCCTGTGTCATAAACAACTGTTTGTACATAGCTGGTGGAGAGAGTGAGGGGGTCCAGCGGTTTCTTCGATCAGCTGAAGTTTATGATCCAAACAAGAATAGATGGTCCTTCATTTCAGAGATGGGTACTTCAATGGTACCATTCATTGGGGTCGTGTATAATGGAAAGTGGTACCTCAAAGGGCTTGGTTCTCATCGTCAGGTCCTCAGTGAAGTCTACCACCCTGAAAATGATGCTTGGTGCTCTATCTATAACGGAATGGTTGCAGGTTGGCGTAATCCAAGCACCTCCATGAATGGAAATCTGTATGCCTTGGAGTGCAAAGATGGATGCAAGTTGAGAGTCTATGATTCTGAGACTGATTCATGGAGCAAGCATATTGACAGCAAATTGCACCTGGGTAGCTCCCGGGCCTATGAGGCGGCAGTGCTTGTACCACTTAACGGGAAGCTTTGCATTATTCGTAACAACATGAGCATTTCTTTGGTCAATGTCTCAAAGTGTGATGAAGCAAAGGGGGTGGTGGCAGCAAACCAGCTGTGGGAGACTATTGCCGGGAAAGGGCAGTTCAAAACTTTTGTCGCTAATCTCTTGTCAAGCTTTGCAGGTCGGAACCGCTTGAAAAGCCACATTCTTCATTGCCAGGTTCTTCAAGTTTAAAACTACCAATTCACATACCATAGCAAGAGAAAGGGCTTTTTGTTTGTGTTGAAAACATAGTGATTATACAATATTCCTTTTAGGGCACCCCAATCGCGTAAATTCTTCGTTGAAGTTATCCTCTATGCTCTAAGAGGAGCTCAATCAACGTTGAATATATATATATTTTTCCCCTTTGTATGTCATGAGACTCTGCTATAGCATTTCTTACATGTTGGAAAAACTAAAGGCCATCTTTCTGCAGCAACTATGTGAGTTGTCATATTTTGTGCCTGATTAACACTTAACCAGTTAACCTGATAGCAAATCTGCTATCGATGGTCCTTGCAGTCAAGGATACTGGTTATCAATTTTCTTCAATGCAGATGAATGAGATATAATCAACTGTGTCCATAAAGGTGGTCTCTTGCTGGTGAATTTCAGAGGCCCTGATAACATTTCTGAAATATTCAAAGAAAGCACACTTCTCTTGTATGGTTATAGTACACAGTTAAAGCAAGAGAGTTCGCCATTCTTAGCTTACCGAGCTTCGCAACACCTGATACTGAAAATTTAGTGATTCTTTTATGTACAATTGTTTGAATGATACTCGAAAAGTTTCTCACCATAATGCCACTCGACATGTGATACCTCAACTTAACAGTTGATAAGTTGAAGATATGGTGGAACATTGGAATCAAACTTGACATTTAGGTTGGGTTTGGTTGCTCAACTTTCTTCTTTTGTGAGAAAGAAACTCATTTCATAGAAAAAGAAGCATTATACAAAACGAGGCAATGCTCGTCACAATGTAGCATTATGGTTGAAATTCTTACTCTTTTACCGTAAGATTGTCGATATTAGACTTTCTTTTTTTCTTTTTTGGATAAAATTTCTAGTTAACCTTCATAAGTTATTGTTTTGCCGTGAAAGTCATAGAACCCTTTCAAGGTTTAAAAAGGGTCTTAAAATTGTTTTAGGCGCTTTGTTGAAATTCATTAGAGAAAAATAAAATTAAAAAAAAAAAAAAATTATTAGCAGCTTACAAGGGCTAATTCTAGGGAAGGAAAGAGAGTGGGTCAAAACAGGTTAGAAGTATAAGCAAGCAGAACCCAAACTTGAAGAAGCATTCAGCGTAGTTGAGTGAGTCTTCTTATGGAAGCCCAGAGGGCAATCAATTGTTGGCCACATTGGTTTTGCTTGATTGTTGTTTCGCTCAGTAAGCCCTATTGTCGATTCACCCACCACCCTGTAGCCCTGATTTCCCCCTTGCCTTCTCTCTTCGTCTCCTCCTCCTCATAATGTCACTTCTCTCTCCATCACTCTCTCTCTCTACCTCAATTGTTCTATTTTTATTTTTTTTTTCTTCTGCAACTACTCTGCAACCCTAAGATCGAATGGAAGAGGAGAGGAAAACTTTATCTAGGGTGTTATTTGCACCCAGTTAGATGCTATTTGCAACCAATTTTTTTTAAAAAATAACCCCCCCCCCCTCCCCCATACCGTTTGAATCATTTCCGTACTCTATCTATTTCTCTTTCTATTGATCTATTTGTTTTGCTAGCATCCGGCTGGCATGATTGAACGAGATGCCCCGCCCCTTCCAAAATGAAAATGGAAAAAGAAATCCATTGAGGTTTGGAACCCTCTTGACCTCATGGCTGCTCACCATGGTAGTAGCCGTGTCGGTCTGGCCTCTTGAAGGCTGTCCGAAAGGGTTGATGTTTGAATTGTCCCCCCGTCTCATCGCAAGGCTCACATCGCAAGGCTCATTTTGAGTTTTGGCGATGAAAGCTGTGGGAGAGGCATTTAAAAAGGCAGCAGGAAAGCCTGGGAGCCAGCCAGCAGTAGAAAAACCAACAAATCTAGTTGCAGAAAGAATAGGTGTTTCGACCCCCACCTAGCCTGTAATCCGAGTGTTTCTTAGACGCTAAGAGCCTAGGCGGCCGACTAGGCCGATTTTTAGAACACTAGTCACGAGTAGAGATGGCCAAAGGTAGGTTCAAGTTTGGGTTTTCTTACACATTTTAGTGGGCCAGATTTTCAGATTACGCCCATTCTAAATTCACAAGAACTTTGCTAGGAAACTACGTTTTTGCAACTAGGGTGACGTGGCGATGAATGAATCCTCAGGATATACCCGGTCCATTGCCATCCCTAGAAAATTTTGTGCTTAGTTTCTTACACATAAAAATTTTGTGCTTTTCACGTAGAAAATTTTGTGTTTATTTGTTTCTTACACCCATGCAGGGTTTTTGTGCTTAGTTATACTGAAGTTTGATTTTTTATAATGGATATGTGAATGCATGATTTTATGCGTGTGACTTGTCTTCTTCCCATAATGTGTGTTAGTGGTCATTCAGAACAACGAGGTTCAAGAATAAATGAGAAAAACATGAATGGATCTAGTGGTTCGAGGTTGTAAAGACTAATGAAATTTGTATTTTCCTCCATGTTTGAAGTTTGAAAAATTTATATTTCATTGATGTCATAAGAATTGTTTTGACTGAAAGTTTATTTCTACATAAATGATGCATGACTATAATTAGCATTCTAGTGGTAGCCAGATATTTAGTAGCTAAATATTGCATTTTTATTATTTCATGTCTTATTTTATTTTTCCTAATAAATTAATCACAAAATTCACATTTTCATGGCATGTGGGTGTATTAGCAAATCCCAATTCTAGGCAATCAGGTTTTATAACCACTTTTTTACCAGATTTTGGGTTGTTTACACTTCTATCCCTTCTATAGATAATATGTGTAGTTGTCTTTTAAAGAGAATGGGTAAAAGTGTAAAAATGTTCAAGCCTGACCAAAAAATAGCTTTAAAACCTGACTACCTAGACAAACTCATTAGCAAATTGTCGATGCGGAGCGTACGATTCAAATTCTGAATCGGATGTAGGTCTGGAAAAAAGGGAAGTTGTGGGTGTGAATAGAGTAGCTCCCTGGACTGAATTGGGTTGGATATGAAAAAGATGTAAAAGGGCCCAAACCAAACAAACCAGAACAACCCCCTTCAAAACCTTCAGTTAACCTTTCCATCGTCAAACAAGAAAGAAAGAAAGAAAATGTTGAGATCACTGCTTTCCAGAGCAACAAAACAACAAACAATTGGTGTGCTTCACCAATTCACACACCAGGTAAGCTCTTCAACACCCCAAAACCCACCCTTTTATTGTGATTGTATATTTATTTACCTATGTTTGTGTGTGTGTGTCTCTCTCTCTGGTGCACTGCAGAGAACAATACACACAAGGAACAAAAAGGCCATGGAGTTGATTGCAAAGGGGTGGAATGCTTTACATGAAGTTGACAGAGTTATCGATTACACCGAAACCACTGACCCTCGGCTGCACCCGCTCTTCAGAGTAAGAAAGTTTCAATCTTTTTTCAGTTTGCTAGATAGATTAGAAATGGGGTTTAAGTGCTATTGATATTTTATCTCAATTGAATTGTTTTTGCTGTGTGAGTTCTTTTAACATCAAATTTGGATTATGTAATGGGTTTCAGAGCATTTTCACTATATATTAATCAATTTGGAATAAGAAAGTTCCAAAAAAAAATTTCAATTTGCTAGATAGATTAAAAGTGGGATTTTAGTAGGTATTGATATTTTTCTAATAATTGGATTGTTTTTGCTGTAATTCTCATGTGCAAGTTCTTCAACGCCAATTTTGAATTGGTTTCTCACAATTTGACCCTTTTTTTTTTCTATATAGTAGAGGGTATCTGTGAGAAGGACCCAAATTTCCCTCTTCATTACTGCCCCGAGGTTTTAGTCGGCTTTGGCATCTAAACTCCACCTGTATTTGATAATCAAATTTTGTCATATTTTCATGTATCTTGATTTATATGATCCCTCGGTCTTTGGTGGTGACTGGTGAGGGTTGAATTGTAATAAATGCAAGGGCTCAGACACCAAAAAATTTGTGATATGGCATGCATAATTTGAAGGATACCAAAGCCTATTGTATAAAAATTAGTTGGGTGCTAAATCTCATAGATAGTTTGGGGCGTTTTTGTGACTCTTGACCAGTTAGAGGTCTGAAATCTTAAACGCTATATTTTCCAGAGTTGCTAACTTCTTACTGTTGTACTGGTGTGTCCTATGGCCTTGAATCCTCTCATTTTGAATAAATCTTTGAACTCTTTTCTCTCTCTTAGAAAAAAAAAAATTTTCAATTAATTATGAAAACTGCATGTAAATGTGCCTTGGAAGGGTTTCTTTTTACCATTTTTGAATGTGTACAGATCAATGTGTAGGCTATAACTTTACTCCTATGAATTGCATTTTGTAAGAAATTTTGGGGTTTTTTACAATTTCACTGGGATTTTCAATGCTTATATTTGTTTATGTATGTTTGCAGACTGCAAAGGAAAGCTTTGAACTGGCTCTGGAAATTGATAACTCAAACACCCATGCCCGATACTGGTTGGGCAGGCTGCATCTTAAGTACCAATGTCCTGGGGCTTGTAAAGCCGTGTAAGTCTATGTATGCTTCATGTTTCTTATTGTGTTCTTTGTTTGTTAAATTAGGAATCCTATTCAGTAGTTAATTTCTTGTTATCTCTTTCTGTCTCTTCTTTAGTGGAGCTGCTTTACTTGTGGAAGCTGCAGACATGGGTGATGCAGATGCTCAATATGAGCTGGGTTCTCGTCTAAGAGTCGAGGTTTGTCTCTTCTATATTTCCCTTCTTTTTTTAATCAGTAAGATGAATCTATTCAGAAACAAAAACTAGGATACAATATGCCTACCAGATAATAAAAAGCAACAGCAAATACAACAAAAGCACACATTTCAAACACATTTATAAGAATAGAATCTTTTTCCATATGACTACGTATTTCTCAAAATAAACCCTTAAACTCTTCAAAGACTCTGCACTAGCAGTAGAGGAACCTCTTGAGCTCCAATACAATTTGATCCACCTCATGAGATACCTGTTGGAAGCTCTAGTTAATTCCAACCAAATTTCCCCTAAATAACAAAAGGGATAAGGCTCCAAAACTTCTTTTTATATTGTTTGATGTTTAAAAACTGAGTTTTGTTGAAGATTTTGTCATTTGAAAAGTTTCATTCTGTTGAGAATTTCAAATATTATAAGCCTAAAGTTTTCTCTTTAGTCTCCTCCATATTCCTGTCTTCATGTCACCAAATATGAAAGCTTTTAATAAAAAATTCACTCCCTTGTTAGGGTTAAGCTCATTGCTTAACATTGTCATATACTCACACCCCTCGAATATTTTCAATTTAATTGTTCTGTAGGACTTCTTAATTTCTTCAAATAATTATATGGTTGAACCACAAAATTTCAACTTCTTTTATGGTTGCTCGCATTTTTATGTTACACTGGTGGTATGCATAATATGGTAGTAAGTTAAAAAAACATAGAGCAAACTGACATTAAAACCAAAATGCTTATGTTCTTCATCAGTACAAAAGTAGATAGAGAACAGGACTTGGTAAGCATAAGCCTCTGCCATTAACAATTGGGCTACCTGGTTTTAGCCTCTCTTGCACATGATGTATCTCAAGTCTTAATTGAGGTGTCGAAAGTATTACCAATGGCTTGAGTATGTATCTCGTTAGTTAGTTACCTGGTCACCATTTTGGGATATGTCTGAAAACTGCCATTGTCAAGGCCTGACATATCACCTCCATTTATATGGCCTGAACCTCCTGTCTTATTGTATGCGACCACAGAACTACGAAGACCGCCTTTGAGGATAAAGCCAAACCATGTGGGCTAGATTGAAAACAGAGGTTTTACTCACATTCAAGGGTAAAGGCGGAGTGGGACGCTTTCCATAATTGGAGGACTAGGGGTGATAAAGCAGCAGTTGAATGGGTGTTACTAAGGCTGAATATTGTATCAAGGCTGAATATTATATGAATACTAATAAAAAATTTCCCTTCCAACCCCATTTTGATCTAACGTTGTTTCTTCAAATGCTTTGAGGTATCACCATCTTCACATGTGTTTGGTAGTGGTGAAAAAGTGTTTGATTCAGTGGTTGAGTATTCCTTTCCTAGAGGTGTAAGATCTGAACTAGTTTAAGGCCATTAGGAATCAAACCATGTCTCTACGACGCTACGTGATGGGCATCCCAAGCAGAAGTTCTAACTTGATTCAGAAGTTTGTGATAGGAGTGGAGAACTGAAGCTCCAGTTGTGGTATCTTTTCTCTCAGGCAACGGTTTTGGGGAGCATTTTGTTACAAAATCAGCGGTATGAAGAGAAGCCTTCACATTCCATAGTTTTAAGAATGTCCAAAAGTAGGGGTATGTTTCTTTGCATGAATAGAGATTTGTTTTTCCCCTCTTTGCAACTTGAGATGTTGGCATTCATTTTATATGATGAACTACTTTATTTTTCAAAGTATTGTGAGAAGTCTATTGACGAGTCTAATTGGACATACAGAAACTATGGAGTAAGATCTATTAATGTTTGACTGGCATTTGAATTCAAATTGATTTTAGTCCTACCGCCCGGAGACTGAAATTGTTTAATTGTAGGTAAGAGACTCTTCCAAATCATCAATGAGTCTGTGCGCGGTTGTATATGGGCAGGGTTTGAAATAATGAAATATATATATCAATAAGAGTGTCTTGTGGAAGTGGTGTATATCCTTTAGTGGCGCGAGTTCAAATCCTCAAGGTTTTTTCCCCTCTTTTGAGACTTATGACACTAACACCTCCTTTCTGTGTGAGTTGCATTCTTTTCCATGTAGCGAGCCACTTACTATAGTAATCTATTCTAAACTGAAACTAAGATAAACCCTAAAATCGGAGATAAACAAATAACTTTAAATTTTCATTCAATCAATCACCGATTACAACTTAATTCTCATGCCTTATTTATAAGCTTATTAGCTTCTTTGGCAAGCAATCTAACCCTAAACCTAGATACTGCCCTATTTAGTGTGGGCTTTAATATACCTAGCCCAATTAACAAATAACTAACATACTAATACCATCAAATTACCCAATTACATCACCTCCCTGGCTTGAAGAAATTTGTCCTCGAGCTTGAAGCAAAGAAGTCAAACGAGCACAAGCAACCGGTTATAGAACACAAGACGAAGTGCACGTGCAAAATTCGACCTCAAACTTTTCCTTTATAGTTGCTATTATTTCAAATAAGTAAATTCAAACAGTGCCACCAAATATAAAGTCTAAGATGAGTCCCTGTCTCAAAGGATATCCACTGCAAAATTCCAATGTTGATGTATGCAAATTTCACCTGATCATAAAAATTACTAGTACCAGTAGCTCGTGGTGGTACATGTTCATCCATTCGGCTTGCAAATATCTAGATCTTCATCAAAAGATGATTGAGAACATGTGGTGGTACAACCAAGTTGGGGGGGGGGGGGGGGGGGGGGGGTAAGTTTGTATCAACTGTTTTCACAAATAGAGTCAAACTATGATTGCACAGCTTGATGAAAGCCATGGACTTGTGCTTGGACAAGTGGGAGTGTAGGGCTGATCCGACCACGCACTGATTGCACATGACTACACTGGGGACGAATGGTAGCCGGAGATGATGCAGGTCGCTGCGGTGAATCTAGCAAGGTTGTTTGTTGCTGCCTCGTGGACTGCTGATGTCGCCGAGGTTGCGGAGCTTCGCGAGGGGACTGTTGGGTTGATTCAGAGAAGTTTTTTTGCTTCTCCACATCGATTTCTTCTACTCTGTCTTCCTTTTTCTTCTACTACTTTGGGTTTCGGTGGGGCTAGGGTTGAGGTGGAGAGAAGAGGGGATTGTTGGGGAATCCGATTGGTTGCGTTGGGGCAGATTTTACTAACTGGAATTGATCCGTTTCATTGAAATAACATACTGATACTATTCAATTACCCAATTACAGCATAATATCTGAGTATTCTAAGAAGGCTTGTCAAATCTAATGGGACATATCAGAAAATACATAGTGAATTTTACTTATTTATGTTGACTTCATGCCATCTGGTAAAAGGTATCTTGCTTTTTGTACAGTAATTTCATATACCTAGTCCTTTCAATTTTGATATGTGTTTTTAACCCCTTCTTTAACCCTATCTGGCCACGTACACTCTGTGAGTGCGAAAAACTGCACCGGAAGTCCATTGCAGCACATCTCAATATTAGGGAAGGAGAACCAAGATATCCGGTAGGTGGGATGGAGTCAGTGATTATTCATGACCTTCCGCGGATCTTTCATCTTGTCAAGTTCACAAATAGATTAATAACCTTTCCTAACACTCCCTGATCCGTTGTATTCTCTTTTTTCTAGTTTTTTTCTAACTCAAACAGTTCTTGGGGGTTGTTTTCTGGCCGTATATGTTACATTTTTAAGTTAGTAAGTTAGCATATTTGCGTAGGATTTTTGTTATCCTGTTGTTCTTTTTCATTCTCATTTCAGTTTGTTTCTTAGTTCTTCCTTGGAGATGTCTTCTTGCATACTTATAGTGTTTTGTATGTTCTTGACTTCTCAATACAGACTGAAGACGTACAGTCAGATCAGCAAGCGTTCTATTATTTGGAGAAAGCGGTTGACCAGGTACACTTTCCATGTACAAAACATAGATTGTGTTGTTGTCAATTCAGACTATGTTTTAACAGGATATTTCATATTTAATACTCTCGGGTATAATTTGATCATCGGTCATTGGATCGCTAGTTGCATCCAGGTGCTTTGTACCTTCTAGGTGCTGTATATTTGACAGGGGATTGTGTGAAGCAAGATATTGCCTCAGCGTTGTGGTGTTTCCATAGAGCATCTGAGAAGGTAATAAAATTAATTATTGCTTGATAGATTGCAGTTGTTTATGGCATAAAGCTCAGGAAGCCTTTAGGAAGTTCCTAATGTAAGCTAATAATACCACTGGTCCGTGTCTCATGGAATTGTACCGCTGTCTAATCCTTGCTCATCTCAGCATCCTAAGATATTGATTGTAGAAAATGTATGTTTTGTCTCCTACTAGATATCGTGTACATGTTACCTAAGTAGGGATAATAGTTGCACTTCACTATATTAGTTAAGTTTATGCATCGTAGGTGTAAATTTTTTCAACAGTGCCGATTTCATGGCAAGTTTATTTACTGTTGATACTTTAACTGTCATTTTTGTTTGTATATTCATTGAAAACTCCAAGTTTAACTAATTTAAGCAATAGTATGTACGATTTCATAAGTTTTAGGTAATGAGGTCCTCCCATTCACCATTAAATGCTTGAAGGGTTCACCTAAGTCAATTCCCAGTGCTGTATTAGACGCATGATCTCCATCATACTTTCCTATACTCAAAGAGTACACCTTTGGAAGGTCCTCTTGTTTTTACTCAGTGTTTTATTATCTCTTGTTTTATTGGTCCTAAACTATAGGGAATAGCCGGAAACCCTTCCAATAATAGTAGTGCACATAGTAGTTAAATAGAAGTATCATGCATACATTTATGCTTAAGACGTGCTGAGTTTCTTTTTAATGTTGGATATAATCATCAGGCCATGCTATGAAATTGTGTCAGTGGATTATTAACACAAGAAACACTTTGGAGAAAAATTAGGCTTCATTGCTATAGATGCTCCCTACAGTTACCCTTTTCTCGATAGAAAGTCCTATATTTGCAACAATATAATTGTATTCGCTGGCTGATTCCTCATCACAGCTGCCATCTCTTTTCAATAGATAACTGCTGAAATGGTGATAAAATGGACTTGCAAATGCTCCTGTTTTCTTTTTTATACGAAGAATTAAGGGATCTTCATCTGAAACATCCTTAAGATAGAATGAACTGCCATAAACTGGATTGGGTGTTTCAATAGTTCCAACCCTCATGAAGGCGAGCATTCCTTCTTTCTTTTTTGGTTTTTTTTATAAATTTTATATTCTATCTTTGATTAGACCAGGCAGCTAATACGTGACCCCAGTGAAATTTGTCTATCGAGACATTATAATAGTTTCTATTTGAAAGTGAGGAAATGGAATAGGCCCTATTTCAATGATGCCAAGTTTCTGACTTCTATAAATCTCTGCAGGGACATGCTGGTGCAGCCATAGCATATGGATCACTTCTTCTAAAAGGTAGGTCTCGAGTGCCCTTGGGTTTATTCCATCAATCTTCTTTCACGCAGAGGGTGTGTATAGCTAGTAAAAGAATTATACTGCAACTATAACTTCTCCCTTGTACACACACTCACACATTAAAAAATTATTATGACACTTGTCATTTACCCCTCATGGAAAGGCTGACGTTTTCTATTGACGATTCCTCACAATAGAAATAATCCTCACAATCACATTTGTGGCCTGATTGTGGTCAACCCAACCCCGCTAATTTCTATCAGTATGTGTCGGGTCTGCAAGTCGTGCCAAAATTTTCGCCCTAGTTAGAATGAACCATCTATGTGATCAGTTTTATATGAAAACCCACAATAAACTTTTAGATGATTTGGACCACCAATTAGTTCAATATTTGGAGAAATCTTTCAGGCATGGAAAAACTCATGGTTATTAGTTATTACTATATAAAATGCATAGATACTCTTCCTCACTACATCATTTCTCCTATCAGGTGCTAAAGTACCGGAAGCTTTAACAAAATTCAATTCGAAAAAAAGCATACCCAGCAAAAAGGTAAAAAGGAACGTGGCAGACCCAGAGAAGGACCCAATTTTGATGGCCAAGGAACAGTTTGAAATCGCTGCTGGCACAGGATGTGATCTTGGATTCCGCTGGTTGAAAAGACTCGAGGATGAAGAGAAACTTCAGGCAACTGGATAAATGTTCTGCAGTTATTCAGTCTCACAATTATTATCTATTCCATTAACCAAATCATAGGAATCGAACCGAGTAAACCAACCTTTTAGAAAAGGGAGAGCCTCATAATGCCCTACACCCTACCGCGATATACAAGAATATGCTCAGCAACATTTGACTCCTGTGAGTAGTGCTATCATGGAATTACCATTCCTGGAGAAGTGAGAAATTTTTCTTGTGAAACTCAATTTATCTACACCCAAGAAACATGTGGAAATCATTTAATCCATGCAAGATAGTAGTCATTTTGTATAGATTCTATAATGTTTCTTCTCATCTTAGATTGTTTCTCTGCTCTCGGAGATTGAAATCCTGTGTCAAATAAATATTACTTATTTGTTTTGTAATTAATTTGGTTAGAAATGAAATATTATAAATCATTACAGTTCTTATGTATCTGTTTTGCATATAATTAACCAGCTCCCACCGATAGTCCCAAACCTATTTTCTTTGTCCTCTCTTCTACTTTGTTCACACTTGTTAAACAGATTCTAGATGTCGAGGAAATGGGCGAGGGAGGGTGGAGCGCACGTGCAAGGAGCTGACATTGTATAAAAAAAGGGGGGGTTGGGGAAAATTGAATATTTGGGGGAGAAGAATGAGGGAATGGGCGAGCTCTCCCCATTTTCAATCTCAGAGACAGAGAAGCTTAGAGCCAACCCTCCCTCTCCCTCTCCCCATTTTCCATCTCGACAGAGACAGAGAAGGCCCTCCCTCTCCCCAAACGAAGCTCTCCCTCTCCACCCTCTCCCCATCATCGACTCAAACGAAGCCAGAGAAGAAGCTTTCCCTCGTCCCTTCCCTCTCGCAAAAGCTAAGGTAAGTCTCCCCTTCATTTCTAGATCTAGGGTTTCTTCTTTTAGATCTAGGGTTTCTTCTTGTAATAATTGTTTGTAGGCTTCATTAATTTGCAAGTATATTTTTTCATGATTTTTTTGTTTGGTTGATATAATTTATGTTAATTCTGCTCTTCTGAAAAGGTGAAGTATAATTTCGTTGATATAATTTATGTTAATTAACATAATTTATGTTAATTTATGATTTTTTTTTCATTAATACTGTAAAAGGTGATCATTTCTGAAATTTTCATTTACATTTGTTTTCAGAGTCAAATATTATATACATTTGAAAATTTCATTTACATTCTGGGAAAAACATATGAGTGAAAGTATAATTGTTTCTTTCATAATTCCGACGTATATGAATGAAAATTTCATTTCTGAAAACATATGAATGAAGCCTGAAAATGTAAATGAGAATAACAGAGTGAAGTATATTTTCATTCGAGTGAAGTATAGTTTTTTCAGAGTGAAAGAATCCAGAGTGAAATATATATCAGCAAAACAAATTAACGCATTTCTGAATTCTAGTTAGTAAATGAGCATCCTTCTTTGTTGATTTTCTTTTTCTGAATTGTCAAAAAAAATATTCCTTATTTGTTGCATTGCATTGCTTTTATGATTTATTTTTTTAAATGCATGAATGGCATGAAAGAAATAATTATACTTTCACTCATATGTTTTTCCAGAATGTAAATGAAAATTTCAAATGTATATAATACTTCACTCTGAAAACAAATGTAAATGAAATTTTCACAAATGATCACCTTTTACAGTATTAATGACAAAAAAAATCATAAATTATATCAACGAAATTAATTTTCACCTTTTCAGAATAGCAGAATTAACATAAATTATATCAACCAAACAAAAAAATCATGAAAAAATATATCTGCAAATTAATGAAGCCTACAAACAGTTATTACAAAAAGAAACCCTAGATCTAAAAGAAGAAATCCTAGATTTAGAAATGAATGGGAGACTTACCTTAGCTTTTGCGAGAGGGAAGGGACGAGGGAAAGCTTCTTCTCTTCTCTGGCTTCGTTTGAGTCGATGATGGGGGAGAGGGTGGAGAGGGAGAGCTTCGTTTGGGGAGAGGGAGGGTTGGCTCTGAGCTTCTCTGTCTTTGAGATTGAAAATGGGGAGAGCTCGCCCATTCCCTCCTTCTCCTACAAATTTTCGATTCCCCTCCCCCCCTTTTTTTTGACAACGTTAGCTCCTACACGTGCGCTCCACCCTCCCTCGCCCATTTCCTCGACATCTAGAATCACCCATAAATAAATGATTGAAATAAATTGTCCTTGAATCGATTACAACCCAAAAATAATATTAGCAATAAGAGTAAAAGAGACTAAGAACAAGTATTTTGTTCTGCTTGGTCAATAAATACTTATAATTTGGATGAGAAAATAATTTAAACTTTGATTAAATTGTACATGTAATGAATTTTAATTTATTTTTCATTAACTACAATTTTTTTTTTATTTCATGTATTGCAAACAATAATAAAGAAATACATTACTTTATTTACTACAATTTCTAATTTCATTTATTAACTATAATTTCTTCTTTTAAGCGGTTATTACTGTCAATTACTTTGTTGCTCATCAATTGCTTTTATAGAAGTTACAGTAACTTCAAATTTGTTACTACTCTGTCAACCTCTCTTAATTATTTTTTGGTTTCCTCCAAATTTTCACTAAACATTACAAAATTCAGCATTATAATAGGTTTAATTACTTACGATTTGTGA
The DNA here is from genome assembly GCA_963556465.1 of Berberis vulgaris. NCBI lineage: Eukaryota > Viridiplantae > Streptophyta > Magnoliopsida > Ranunculales > Berberidaceae > Berberis > Berberis vulgaris. Next base: position 83,899,011 of record OY747130.1, read on the forward strand.
ATTGTAAAAAGATACAAGGTGAAGGCTCTTTTTATATGCTGAAAATCATTCCCAAATAATGAAATTATCTTTTACCTTTTCACAAGTATTGTATGAATTTGTAAATGTAAATAGTCCAAAAGGCCTAACTGTTAACTTAACTTGTTCCGAAAGCGACCATACACACAACAAAGTATCTTTCTGTACGGTACAATAAAAAGCAACATACTTTAACCCCACGTGGCACTCAATCATTGGCCAAGCATTAATTCCCGATGCGCAGCATAAATGACCTTTCCACTTTCCCAAAATTGCCCCTTCACTCGTCTTCTATTTTCCGAGACAGTCCACAGGTGTCTTTCACTTCTCATCTCTCTACAACTTTATCGAAGAAAAACACGATCTTTTTAGGGTTTACGAGCTTCATGGGGAAGGATCACAAATCCTTTTTTCACTCTTCTTTAAGTCTCTCTTAGGGTTTTTCCCCCCTTTTGCGCGCTCTATCACCCCTTTCTCCACATTATCGAGCTCTCTAACACAACCGTTCGAAGCATTTCTAGTATTTTTTTTTTAGGGTTTTAAGAAGCCATGGCAATGTCGTGGGCTGATTCAGTTGCAGAGTCTCAATTCGGGTCGTCCCGCCCGACCCGACCCAGTTACGTGCCACCCCATATCCGCAACAGGAGAGTTTTGACACCTGAAGCTTCTAGAGGTGGAAATGGTAGAGGAGGAGGTCGTGGGGGTCGATTTGGTGGGGATCGGAGGAGACCCAGAGTTGAGCCGAACCCTTTCGGTGATGTTGTCGAAAAATTTGGAGAATTGGGGGTTGGTGAGGACAATGAAGAAGGTGGGCGTGAAGTCGGTGGTGGTGGTGGTGTTGGAGATGATAGCAATATTAGTGGTGGTGGTGGAGGAAATGGGATCAACTTTGATGCGTACGAGGACATTCCAGTGGAGACGAGTGGATCGGATGTTCCGCAACCTGTGAACACGTTTGCTGAGATTGATCTTGGGGATGCCTTGAATCAGAACATTCAGAGGTGTAAGTACGTCAAGCCTACGCCAGTTCAAAGGCACGCTATTCCCATTGCTATTGCTGGGAGGGACTTGATGGCTTGTGCCCAGACTGGGTCTGGGAAGACTGCGGCGTTTTGCTTTCCTATTATCAGTGGGATTATCACCAAGGAGTTGTTCAATCGGCCCCAGCCGCTCCCGAGGGGTGGGAGGTGTGCTAACCCTGTTGCTCTCATTGTTAGTCCTACTAGGGAGTTGTCTATACAGGTACATTGTTGTAATTATTTGGTGATCTTGTCTTGTTTTCGGGTCATTGCTACTTGTTTGTTGTATACCATTCTAGTGTTTATTGTGATTTATTGAATGTTATGCTTTGGTGATGTGAAGTAGTTTAGGGATGATATCCAGGTACATTGTTGTAAGTATGGTGAACTTGTTAAGTTTTAAGATTGTAACTTGCTTAAGGAGATTAGTTTTATTGTGATGGTTTTGTAATGTGAATGTGTTTTTGTGTAGATACATGAAGAGGTGAAGAAGTTTGCTTATCAAACAGGTGTGAAAGTAGCGGTTGCATATGGAGGAGCACCTATGAATCAACAGGTTTACTAACTCATATTGTTTCTTTTATAAATTTTAGAAGAATGGTTGTGAATTAAATATTCTTTGATTAGAGAATATTGGGGTAAGTTGCTAATTTATTGGATTATTATTCACTTAAGAATGTCCAGTACTTTAGGATCTATCGTTTGTATGAATGGTTTCTTGTAATTAATAGCAGTTTACGCTTTAGTAGTTACTGATTGTAGGACTTGTTCTTTGTATCAAATGACAATTTACACTTTAATAACTACCAATTGTTCCTTGTAGTCTTATATGAAATAGCATTTTTATGCTTTGGATTGTGTAGGAATTGTTCATTGTATATAATAGCAGCTTTTTACTCTTCCGTAGCTACTGTTTCATTGCTGTTAATTTCAATATGTAATAGAGTAAATTAATGTGTTGCATATTTGCATGTTGAGAATTCAATCAAATAGCTCATTTGTATAATGATTTATCTATTCAACAAAATTTTGATTGTTGTATATAACCTTTTATTTTACGATCTTTTGTTTGAATTGATTAGAAAATTCAAGAGATGCTATACAAAATAAATTACATACTCTATCTCTCTGTGTTTACTGAAGTCATGATCTTCTGAATGAAAAACATTCATTTTTTTAATGGAATAGTAAGATAGTGTATACTTATATGTTTATTGTTAAGCTGTGTTTCTTTTGATTAATTTGGGATTCTGGCACACTAATTGCTTTCCATCTGTTCTTTGTCGACAGCTGCGTGATTTGGATAGAGGCGTTGACATACTTGTTGCCACTCCTGGACGCTTAGTGGATTTGATTGAAAGAGCAAGGGTTTCGCTTAGGTCTATAAATTATTTGGCATTGGATGAGGCTGACCGGATGCTGGATATGGGCTTTGAACCCCAGATTCGGAAGATTGTACAACAGATGGACATGCCACCACCTGGTGCAAGGCAGACCATGCTTTTCAGTGCCACCTTCCCAACTGAGATACAGGTTTCATTTGCTTCAATGCTTGACCTTGCTTTTATGTTATTCACTTTTTGACATTCTAGGAAGCACATGCAATCAGTTTGGTTTGGGTTGTCTTGTTTGTGTCAGAACGTTGTTAGACATGGTATGGGTTTGGAATGTCAGACGCGGCTCACTAGTGATGGTGTTAGCGTGCCTCAAACACTTCCCAAACTCTTTTCTCTATCTTTTAGCTGATTGGAATGATGAACATCAAGGACAAAAGAACAATAGGTTAGGCCTCCCTTGTAGTCTTTTGCGACCATCAGGGTATTGTTGAAATATAAAAATGTCTATGTTCCATGTGATTATTCCACATAATTATTGCATATTGCTGAAGGTATCCATGAATGGTTAATAATGATTTGAAATATTTGAATAATAATGATTTGATTTGCCATTATTGAGGATATCTTTTAGGGATGAAATCTCTAAAATCACTTTATGAATAAAATCACAAAATTATTATTTCAAAATTTACTACATATCCGTGTCTTGTTTTGATTTATTGTTTCTGTGTTGCGTCCTTTTATGTTCTTCTATGTAACAATGACAAGGATATGGTTATCATTATCCGACACAGATACGAAGTGTTGGACACGTTGGGCAGAAAAATACAACACTAGATAAGCTAGGGGACACGCTTGTACATTTTAGTATTATGTACTTTTTCAGCAATGACTTTTGAGCTATCACTCATGTTCATTCTAGGTCAATATTGCTACTCATGTATTACTAATTTTCCATAATTTGCTTGTAACATTTGTATAGAATTGAAAACTTTAAAACATATATGAAAAAGTTGATGATCTAAGCAAGGAGTGTCCGACAAGAGTATCCGTGAGTGTTGATAGGAGTATACAATACATGTCGACACTTTTTTTTTGTATAAGAGTGTTGTTAAAAATATGTTCTTCTTAATTGACTTTTTCATTTGCTTGTGGGAAAATACTCAAGTTTGGTTTCCATGAAGCGTTGTAAGCATCCACTATGTTTCTCTGATCATAAAAAAAAATGTAATGTTGAATATTTTGTCATTTGACTGATCTTTTATACTGTGGTATGTAAGTCCCGATCTTTGTTGTGCTTTGGTAGGAAAATCCTGTGAAAGTATTGATATAATGTATAGGATGGTTGAAACAGTTTGCAATGCATGCATGGCAATTTTAACTGGAATGTTAAATGAATGTGTCTCACCTTTTGCTTGGCAATCTAGTTCATTTTATCTGTTGATTACTTTATTTGATGAGATTTGTCTTAAAAATAATGAGGCAGATACTGTTGTAGTCATTTTAGAATGGGCTAGCTAAGGCTAACATGTGTAATGTGATCTTTTTTGCCACATGGCAGCTCTCATATAGTTGCTGTCATTGTGAATGCATATCTTGGTTTTTGTCTCCTATGGTAGAGGCTGACATTCTTTTGATACTGACTATCTCATTTTTTGTGACTTTGTATTGTGCTTTCAATTGTATTTCACGTTTTTTCTTTTCTGGTGCTAAGGTGAAATTTTACGTTCTAAAAAATAATACAAGTTGGACTTTCTGCTTCTCATACATGTTGTAGTAACTATATTTTGTGTCTTTGCAGAGTTTGGCTTCTGATTTTCTTTCAAACTACATTTTCTTGACTGTTGGAAGGGTTGGTTCAAGCACTGACCTGATTGAACAAAGAGTTGAGTTTGTCCAAGACATGGATAAAAGAAGTCACCTGATGGATCTTCTTCATGCTCAAAGAGAGAATGGAGGAAATGGCAAGGTATTCAGTGGTGTTTCACTCGAGTTTCTTTTATTTTGCTGAAATTTATTAATTTTCTTTTGAACATAATTTGTTGTAATGTCTTTAGATAACCAAGGGCAAGGACATGTTTACTGTTTCTTTACTAATTATATGTCATCTATTAATTGTTATGCAGCAAGCTTTGACCTTAATTTTTGTTGAGACAAAAAGAGGGGCAGATGCATTGGAGCATTGGTTATCCATGAATGGCTTTCCTGCAACGGCAATACATGGTGACAAAATCCAAATGGTTTGTTAAGCGGTTCACTCTTTGTCTGTATTCTGCTTTTAACTGGAATGTCGGCATGAATCTTGGATGAACTTTAGTACTAGGTGCCAAAATAGTTATTTTCACTTTTACTCAAATACGAGCATAAAATATCCTCATGTATGCGTGTGTTGGAGAAATTTGAAATTTTTATGCGCTGTTTGTTACAAGTTACAACTCACAGCAAATGGAGAATTATCAGATTGAAGTGTGAATATATATTATTATCTTCCCATTATTAAGCTCCCTCATTATTTTCTAATACATCCTCTTTCTTTTATTTTAAGGAGCGAGAAAGAGCATTGAGATCCTTCAAGAGTGGTGCCACTCCTATTATGGTAGCAACAGACGTAGCTGCAAGAGGCCTGGACATCCCACATGTCGCGCATGTTATCAATTTTGACCTTCCAAAAGAAATAGACGATTATGTTCACCGGATTGGTCGAACTGGTCGTGCTGGCAACTCTGGGATAGCAACAGCATTCTTCAATGAAGGGAATCAAAGCATGGCCAAGGCTCTTTCGGAACTCATGCAGGAAGCAAATCAAGAGGTACCCTCCTGGCTTAGTCAATTTGCACAAAGACCATCCTATGGCAGCGGAGGAAGGGGCCGCAGGTATGGTGGTGGCAGCAGTGGTGGTAGATTCGGAGCTCATGACTACCGCCGTGATTCTCCTTCAAGGGGTGGGAATTATTACTCTGGTGCATATGGTTTTGAGCCTACTTATGCTGGATCATATGGTGCTCCACCTCATGCTGGATCTTATGGAGTTGCACCTCATGCTGGATCATATGGTGCTGCGCCTCATGTTGGATCATATGGCACTGCGCCTCATGCTGGATCATATGGTGCTGCTCCTGCTGGATCTTATGGCGCTGCTCCTCATGCTGGAACATATGTTGCTGCTCCTGCTGGATCTTATGGTGCTGCACCTAATGCATATGGACTTGGAGTTGGACATGGTCCTGTCATTGCCAGTGGTTGGGATTAATTAAACGACCAAATCCATCCATTTCTGAACTATGTTTTTTTTTCTCCTTTTCTTAGACCCCCAATAGAGTACTTTAGATTATGGTATATGGTATAGGGTATATAGTTCAATCTTTGAAACTTCAAGTGACTAACAACAGGATGGGAAATAGATATTACAAATAGCGATGCCAGAAACCTTCACATCATTTTGGACAAGATCCTTGCCTATACTATTGACTTCAGCAGGTTTTTTTTTTTTGTCAGGGAAGGGATGTATTGCTAACTTCCCTTTGTTACCTGATTATAAATGTGCAGATAGGGATTTATCTTTCTATTGTATGTGCCTACTGTTGTACCGGGAGTACGGATTCATTTGGAGTCGGGTAAAAACAGCAGTCTGTAATACCTTTTGTCAATTCTAAGAGTATCTGTAATGAAGACCCTTTTCAGATTTGTATCTAATGGTAGCCATGTTGTCTATTTGTGCTTTTTGTTGCTATGTTTGCATGATCTTATCATTGTCCTAGAATAGATGTTTTGTAACTTTGATGCAGAATCTGTCACTCGTGGCAAATAAAACTTCTCTATTCGCAATTCTTTCAAGATACGGTTGCAAGTTCTTGCAACTTATTACGACTTTCTTGTGAGTTATAAAATTTAGTGGTGATGGTCACTCAAAATGCTTGGAAACTGCAAATTCATCCTTTGAAGCTTGGTTCCAGTCAACCCCTCATGGTAATAGGCACCTGACTGAATCAGTTTGTTGGAGTTTCGACTAGACTGTTAAGCTTATGTTTGACAGGCCTGAGAGAGTGTACAAGTTTTTATGATGAACTTTTGTTTTGCTCACTAACAAACACCATGGAATATGGTCAATGGTAAGCTTACATATCGTAAACTTATTTTGCCTTTGTTCGATTAATGTAGCCATGCCCTTTAGATTATCCAACTTGATTACATCCTACTTATTGAATGTATTTGAAAAAAAAAATCACTATTTTATAGAATTAAAAACTAGTGAAAAACTTCTTTTCCTTCAAACTAGTTCGGTTAAAAAATGGTATTCTTGCAAATCTTAATGGTTTCAACACTCTCATAAACATCTATACATCCTAAACATCTCCCAAGCTGCCTATGAGAGGTCATTGAACCACAGAACTGGAAATCTATATACATTTTAGGGTTATTTAGACTTTGCCCCTCACTACAAGTATCGGGTTTGAGAATACAACAAATAAGACACTGGCATTGTCCCCGTTTTCGCTGCTCCTTTGATCAGAACAGTAAAAAAAAAAATTTTAATTTTTGCCCCTATTAACTAAACATCAATTAACCCGTTTTCGCTGTTCTTCGATGTTTCTCATGCCTGAACACTCACCATGGTTTCTAGACTCCTAACAACCTTCAGTGATGGAATTCTGTAAGAGACTTAGCAGAGAGAGCCAAAAGAGAAGTTTTTGAAGCATACCAATCATATATGTGAAGAGCACTACTACAGTGCCTGGTGGCACCAGACACCGTTCATATGCCTAGAGATATGAAATAATTCACATCTCGAAGCAGATGGACGGTGCCTGGTGGCCACCAGGCACACCACCAGTGCACTTTAGAATTTTCCATATGTGAATGAAGATGTTTCATAGCATCAGGGGTATAGCTGACTTTTCATCTCTTCCAATCGTAAAAAATAAAAAATAAAAAATAAAAAATAAAAAATAAAAAATAAAAAATAAAAAATAAAAAATAAAAAAATAAAAAAATAAAAAAATAAAAAAATGGGGTGTACTTAGACTATTCATGGGGGCATACATCCAAGGGTAGGTCTAAAAAATAGAGACGAAGGATGTAGAAGAGAAGGGTTTCCCGCTATATAAGTAATCCCCAATCGTCTGGTTCACAAGTTTTGCTCTCTCTCGCTGGGGTTTTTCTATCTTTGTAGCTCTTCAATTGGAAGATCAATAAATAGTTTCGATTTCTCTCTCTCTCTCTCTGTTTCTGAATGGAGGAAATTACAGACGGATTGAACAACATGAACATAGCAGCAGCCGATTCACACAAGAAGAATCGGATACAGGTCTCTAACACTAAGAAACCCCTCTTCTTCTACGTCAATCTCGCAAAGGTATTACTATTGTATATAAACCCTCCTTTTTTTACACTCTTTCTTTACTCCTGTTTCATATGCCAGAGATGCAAAGGGGTTTTTGTGTTCTAGGGTTTTGTTACGGATCTCGATGATTACACTAACTCTGTACTCACCCTTGTCTTTACTGTTATCTATTTTTAGGGTTTTAAGAGTTTCTCTCTATCTGGGGGTCCATGTAATTGTTGTTTTTCTTCCGTTTTTAGGGTTTGGGGTGTTGTGATTTAGTGATTGAAACCATGGGTTGGTTTGTGTTTGCAGAGATACATGCAGCAACATAGCGAGGTCGAGCTCTCAGCTCTTGGAATGGGTAATTCATACTCTCTACGTCTTATATTATATACCTTGTGTTTGTCAAAGGGCTTCTAGGTTCTTTAGCCTTTTATTATTGATGATATATGTGAGTTGTAAATTGCTTTGGTGATGCCAGATTCAGGACATTTAGCTTGTGTTTTGTAACTTGTTTTGCTAGCTATATACTCTTTTTTTACCTCTTCGTCTTTTATTTTTTTTAATATTAATATATCTATGTTTGGCTGATAAATACAAACCATACTATAAATACTAGTGTACCGTTGTCACGGCCATACACTTTCCACATAGCATGTACAAGACCCTTGGGTTTCACCTTCGGCACTCCCCAATTAAATCATTAAGTTACCAAATATGAAAATAATTATTGCTTACCAAAACATTGATTAATTATATTTTTTTCATTTTCATCGATCTACTATTATAATGAATTTATACGCATCATCATTATAATATATTACTTTCACCTTCTCTTTGCTAGACTTTGCTTCTTGTCAATTTGATTGTCCTAATTACCCTAGAATTTTGCCCATGTATAAGATTAGGTTGGACTGGCCTTATAAAAGAAAAAATGGGGCATTCTTGAAAAACCAGTCTTGAGATGGGCATTTAGCAATTTGGTGAATGGGGATGGGTGGATCATTTTTTGGTTTTGGTGAATGGGAAGGGCAATTTCGACATTTTGCAAGGGATGGGAAATTTTGTAATTTGGTGAATGGGAGGGCGTTTTTAAGATTTGGTGAATGGAGAGGGGTAACTTTGAAATTTTATGAATGGGTAGGGATAGATTTGTAATTTTCCAAGGGAGTGACATTTTCATAATTTAAGAAATGGGGGAGGTGAGAAGGGCATTGTCATAATTTCGTGAATGGGGATAAAAATGAGATAGACCCATAATTTGTACCACCCTGCAATATGTAAATATTAGAACTTAGAGGGCTTTTTTAGGATTGCATAAAAACTTGGAGGGCTTTTTGGGAATTACAGTAGAAACAACGCACATATAGATTTGCTTTTAAATTGGAGGGCTCTTGTAGGATTTTATAAATATTTGGAAGGCTTTTTTGGAAATTTCAGTGGTGGATTTTGAATTGGGAGGCCTTTTCGAATTGGCTTTTGAATTGGAGGGCATTTTCGGAATTTCATAAAAATTTGGAAGGATTTTTGGGTTACACCACATAGTAGCAGCCTTTCACTATTTGAGGGCATTTTTGACAATTCAAGAGCAGGCACACCATATCGTAGCAACCTTTAACTATTTGTATGCGATATATATATATTTAAATCAGCATTACATTATCCGTATATTGATTGTTTAAGCTATTATAACCTGGGGCACAAATACAAGTATGGGCACTAATGCAGGGAATGAGTATACACATTGAAGTTAGAAGGAGCACCACCACCACATCTATCCAGATTAATTAAATTCATCGTTTAAAAGATAAAAATAAAGACCAAGAAAAATATTTTCAAAAGATCAATAGCATATGAGACAGGAAAATATAAGTGTATCAATGAAAGTATGTATCAAACTATCAATAAGTGTATCAATGAAAATATAAGTGTATCAATAAAAGTATGTATCGATGCTGGTATCAATATCATTGAATGTTGATGTTGAATGTGGGCTTAAAGAGATCCCGGGCTTGAGCTCAAGCCCAATTTGAATTTTATGTGGGCGTTTTCGAGACTTCGATAAGATTCAAGGGCAATTTTGACATTTCAAATTTTGGTGGGGGTACTCTCGTAATTTCCTGTGTGACGCACTTACACCCTAGCAACGGGAATTGTCGTTAGAGAGTAGATTAATAGGTCTTATGTTTAGCTGATGATTGCCCTGCTGTTTTAATTCATTCAGTTTAATGGATTTCTATTTGGGTTCAACTTGGATATTACGAAAATCAAGATCAACTACCCATTGGTTTAGGACATGAAATGCATTTGGTACCGCCCCCAATAATAACAGGAATTGTACCACATGGGGAGTTAAAGTTTGAGAAAAAAAATATATATCAAAAAGTAGCAAGAGACTATGTTTTTACTTCTCTTTTGTTGTCATGCGCTCTCTTCTGTGCCTCTTTTCCCATCCCATTTTTAAGATTCTTCTCCATTCTTTGTTTCTTTCAGGTTTTTGTGTTATTATCTTTTTAAACGTCCTTTGGTTTTTGGGTGAAATTTGGTTCTTAGATTATTGAATGGTATGGTGATCAAACTATTGTGAACTAGAGTTTCTGTTCTGAGCTTCTTCTTCCAGAAATTTGAAGACAAACCCTTGGCTGTCTGAGCACTAAAATTTGTACTTTTTTTTTTTTGTTGAAATAAATTTGGATAATTGAGTGTCCATTACCAATTCTAGAGGAGAATACTAGTTCCTCTAAGGTATAATGGCTAGGACGCTAGATTGAAAGATGTGATTATCCTGATCCTGATCCAGTTTGTTTTAAAAATTTTATTGATTCCATTTATGGATTTCCATTAGGTATGATGTTAGGAAAATCAAGATCATTGCCCACTCGTTTAGGTGGTCTAGGTGTTAAATCGCTAATTGTTAGGAGGGAGGAGGATCTACCTCCATAAGTTATTTTTATACTACTTCGTAATGTAACATACACACACAGCTTCTTTTCTAGTTTTTATCTCATTGGGCTAGGGCAGGGGTTCTTCTAATTTCCATCAACTAAAGATTAGAAAGCTAATGAAAATGGACGGGGGTGCCAGATACTTTTGGGCGTAAACCTATTGTCACTAACAAAGTTGATTTGAGTTTGTAACTTTAAATAATTAGAATCATGTAAATTTCATGGTCTGACAGTCTATATAAATTGATAACATTGCCTCAATTAGATTCTACCTTCCTATTCTTGCCAGTCATTTATGCTAAGAATAAATATTGGCATTTTGGGGATTTGTAGTAACAAAAACGCTTTCCAAGGAAAACTTAAAATCTCTACTGGATGACAAGAATAGTCATTGGTTGAAAAGGTGTCTTGGTGTGTGATACACTGTGTCCTTGTAATATCTCTAATTCATTTTTCTGTATTTTTTTGGTTGGTAATTCATTTTATTTATAGCTTCTTATGGATTAAGCATAGCTTAGACATTTAAATCTTTGCTTTTTAGTTTTCTTTTCCTGTTTTTAGTTGCTTTTGAGCTGCTAGCTCATGTTCTAATCTTTGCCTCTTTAATGCGCTTGTTTTATTGATTAAAAAAGTGTATATTATTTAAAACTGTAACTTGTCACTCTAGCTTTATTTGCATGCACCAAAATTATATTATCGTGTGGCTGTCTTATCTCAATAAATTAATTTTCAGCCAAATTATAAAATGTCGTTTCATTTAAACCGTTTGCAAGCCAATTCGATTCAGATCGGCGATTTGAATCGCGATTTTAACCGATTCGTACAACACTGTATCTAATAATATTATCTGTCAGATTTTGATCAAATTCAAAACAATAGCAATTATCAAAGTAGTATATTGGAGACATCCTTTTTGTTTTGTTGGTGTATTTGGTGAATTTTTTCCTCTTGCTATGCTATATCAGCTGCTTTCTAGTTCTCTCTTTTTCTAGTTAATCAAATGGTCAATAATCATAAAATAACCATCAACCATTAAAATAATAATAATAAATAAATAAATAATTTAAAAAAACTCTGGTAACCCTCTGTTGGTTCTGTTTCTTGTTAGAATGCATTTGGACTTACTTTTTTCATTTTCACTTGTACCACTGCAGCAATTGCGACCGTTGTTACAATTGCAGAGATTCTGAAAAACAATGGATTAGCTGTTGAGAAGAGTGAGAATACTTGTTACCACTCATCTGCTTCATGAATAATCTTCGATTACTTATTTCTTGTAGAGCTTAAACCTTATGGAATTCAACTTGCAGAGATTATGACATCAACTGTTGATATGAAGGATGAAAACAGAGGTCGTCCCATCCAAAAAGCAAAAGTAAGTCCACACGTTTTGGTGTTTGTTAGATATACTTCTATAAACACAAGTTAGTTGGAATACCATTATGCCAATGAACGAGGGGTTCCCTAGGTGAAAAAAGAAAAACTGATGAGCTGTTTATAGATGGCACATAAATCAGACAAAAAGAGGACTAGGACTTTCCACCAGTGGGTGGACACTGTAGCCAAATTTTTTTTTCATCCTGTGATGCTTCTAGTTGCACAAACTGATAATTCAAGCCTTCTTTTAACATATGTAATGTTACTGTTCAGATTGAGATATTGTTGGGAAAGACAGCTAACTTTGATCAATTGATGCTTGAGGCGGCTGCTGCAGCCGAGGAAAGAGAACTAGCAGAAGCTGAGGAACAGAGTTGAAAGTTTTAATGGTTCTCAAGGATATGGTTTGTCATTAATGCCATGGATGGTACTATATGTGTTTTAGCAGTCCCTTTCTTGATTGTGGATGTTTGCTTTAATGGTGGTGGTCAATGCTGTGGCATTCAAGTGTTTGGTAGATGCGATAGTTTCTCACTAGTTAGGAGCTACTGTATAAACAAATTCTGTTGCAATTCAAATTTGATTTTGTGATTCTTCTCTATTCTATTATTAGCTCGTCTGCTTGGTATATGATATAATTTCTGTTTGGTCGCGCACAAATCATTCCAAGTAAAACATGAGAAACAGAAGGTTTGGATAGTTTATCATTGAGATGACCTTTAAGTCTCTGTTTGGTGGAAATAATTTCCCATGGAAGCCAACAAATCTCTGGAATTATCCTCTTGTATTAAACGCAATGAAATCATCTCTGGAATGTCAAAATCAAAATCTGTGCAAGTTTTCGCAAGTGCAACAACCATTTTATTCAAGGGAGTTTACTTTCAATACTTGTTTGTAAATTTGCCATTGAGTCTGGATCCTAGTCCATGGTAGACTCAAAAACTTTAAAGGGGTAGACTATTTCCGTGGAGATTTCGAGGGCAGAAAAGAAAGAAAGAAACGAACAAGGGTTCATCTGGTGAAAGAGTTCGATATGCATTGTTGATGTATGTTGAACTTTGAATAATATAGATTTTGAAATTTAGGTTTTGTGAAGACAATCTTCATGGTGGAGAGATCATCACAAAAATCAGCGGTGGCGTAACCTTTTAAACTGTATTCTTTTCCGCTAAGGCGCTAATACAACGACTACAACAGGGCTGGAAAGGCTTAACAAAATGGCAAAACAGAATGTAAGAATATCACAAAGCTATGAAGATGCAATCAAGACATTTGTATAAGCACTACTGAAAACCTCAATGTTAAATCTATAGCAAAACAAAGATAACAGTCACTGCAAGCAATTCAATTCTAGAACATTGCTTGTACCAAATCGATCTCAAAAAATATGGCAGATCGTGAGGCGTGTGTTATCCCCATCATCTAAGTTCTCTAATCTCGCAAATACCAAACATGAACGCAGTTAGTTTCCTTATTACTTTATGAAATTTTTTAACTCATCCAGTCCCAGCATTCTATACCGTGTCCTCGTCCTCTACCAATATCTTTTTGCATGCCTCGTAACACATGAAGGAAATTCCTGCCGCAGGCACTAGCTTCATGCAGCTAGGTCCCAACCCTCTGTAAAGGCCTGGAACCCCATCGTGTTCGAGTATGGATATGAGGGCATGAAGCATGTTCTTGTATACCCTGCCACTCACTGCCCCAGCTTGCATGTGCTTGCGAGCCACCTCAAGTGGAAAAGTGGCACTGCTTGAGATAGCACCTGCTGCTGATCCGATCAAGAGGGTTGCAACATTTCCTATCTCCTCCTTCTTGAACACTTTCCGATAACCCTTCCGCAACATATCATAAGCAAAGTAATTGGTGGCAGCATATGGGACAACTCCAATTAGACTCGGTGTCAGACCTCGATAAAGCTCAGCAGGTCCCTCCTCTTTGATAATTTTCACGAATGCATGCAAAATGTTGTCATACACATCTCTCTGCTTTACAAGGGATTGTTATTATCCTACAGATAACTAACTCAATAGGAAAGAAAAGAAAATACAGTATGATACTAGAGGTTAATGACAATTTAAGTTTGGATTTACCTGTATGGTTAGTCGAGTTTTGACAAGCTCAAGTGGATATGTCAACAAGGTAGAGCTTACTCCTGCACAAGCCCCTGCAATGAAGGAGGGTGGAATAGGGATCTTGGGCTGTTCCCCTGGTGCAGGTGTCAAGTTCTTCTTAATTGTATCATATGCAAATAGCTGCAAAAACGATGCCAATGTATGAGATTCATCTCCAAAAGAAAAGCAAGACAAAATAAATTGACCATTTGAAACCAATACAACAGACTAAAGTTGGCAGACCAATTCAAAGAGATTGGAACATAATATGATACACCATGTAAGAAGACAACCAAGATATTTTCTACTTCAGCAAACCTATTCAGCAAGGTTTGTTTGTTTGTAAAGAAAATCAATTTATCCATAAACTATTGATAATACTTAATGGTCTAATGTTTACTAAATTAGGCAAAAATCAAACTTTGGGTTTTATTTACCCTACCAAAATTTGCTCCTAGGGTTGACTGCATAGAAAATTTCCCAAAATGAAGTAGAAAATTCATGGCTTGATTTGAGGTTGGTTTGGACGCACTCGATCTAAAATCACAATCCAAGGAAATTTGTAATCTTGGAAATCATCTGAAGCAAGTTAGAAACTATCACTTGTCTTCTAAGCTAAGCTGGTATTTCCTGGGAAATAACTGCCTTCGGATGACATCTATCTAGGAATATGCAAGAGGGCAAATCTTTAGTTTTCAAAAGTAAAAACGCGAGCTATTTTTTCGCTTTGGAGCTGAGATGGTACTCCAGAGAAGCCAAATATATATATTATATCTTTTGGTTTTCCCTTTCCTGACTTACCAAGAAAAAGCATTCAACTCCCTCCCTCTCACTCTTGGGCTTGTTCTAGATTAACTTTTTCTTTGACAGAATGAGCTCCTACTTTCCCTTCCAGCCACTTCATACTTTTATGTGCCAAATAGCCGCGGCCCTTAATCTTCTGTTCCGAACTTTTTGCCTATAATTTTTTTTCTTCTTTGTATTAATAAAAATATGCAACAAACATCAGTCTCGTGTCAAGAACTGAATGCAATTGTACTTGTGTACTTTTAAGTATGCGTCAACTACCTTACACTCTGCATACTAATATGCATGCCTACTTATCGCCAACATCCCAGGATCATCCAATATAACTCTTCAAATAAATGTACGATGAATAGAAATTCTTTAATTTATAGAGAAGGGTACTAAGCTACAGTTGTATAGAGGCGATGTGGTCAGGACACTTGCAGTGGAATCCCCATTTATATGTTGGACGAGGATACCTGTTGTGTTTGTGAAGAAAAATTTTAAGTGGTACCTATACCAAAGTTCGTGACAAAATGTCCCAGTTGGCAAATTTATGATCATACAATGAACAAATGACCCAAAAAAAAAAACATGCACATTAGAAGTTAAAAAACACTAAGAAACAGGCACATTGCAAACACTCTGTCACTTCCAATGAAGCTCAAGAAGCGATAAGTCGTTTAAAGTAAAAGTATGTCCTAACCTTTGGAATTGTACGCCCTTCCAATAATCAACAGAAAAATAATAAAATATAAATACAAAATTGTTAAATATAGAGAACTATAAAAATATATTTAAAAATAAAATAAAATGCAAGAGCTGAAGCTTTAAAGCTGGCATTCAGTTACAACTGACAAAAGGAGGAAAAGAACACTAATACCAAAAAAAGGGTCAAAACGCCTCCATGAAAATGAAACCATCAGGTATATTGGCTGATTAATCATGATATTTGGATGCAGTCATGTTCTGGGAAGTATGTGATATGTAGGATAATGGTAAGTGAGAGGATTTTATCAGCTTCTTCTTTTTTTTTCTTTTTTTTTTAATATTGAACATAAATAGGTTTTCCCACTTGCATATACAACAAAGAACAAACTTAAGGGGCATGGTCTCCAATTGAATACAAACAAGAAACATTAAAGACTGAAAAAAAAAAAAAAAAAAAGGAGTAGGCTGAGGTAAGACCACTAAAAAGGAACAATCGTTATCCATGCAACAACTTTTGCAATGCGAAGGCATAAAACTTAAAAGGGATGGTCAAGAAAAATTTAAGAAGATTGCCCCGTATTTAGAAGCATGTCTTTGGATTTCAAAGACTGAAAGCAAGCAACTTCATAGCAAAATAAAGTACATGGAGATCATATGGCTCATCTGATAACTTTTCCTGTTTGAGAATGTTGCTTCCTATCGGATAAATCTCCATTGCTTGTAAAAGCACAAAATAAATAAATTATTTGCAATTGTAAACCACCAAGAGAATATCAAACCTCACCGTAAACAAACTAGCATGTTTCATTAAAGTTCACAAGAACCAGCATGACACATATGGCCAATACTCCATTAAAAAAACATTCATTAGAACAAATTTTGGTATCAGAAAGAATTTATCTTAAATTGCATAACCTTAGTTACCACAATCACATGTGAATGTAAACAGATAATCTCAATCAAGCTAACTCAAAATTAATGAATCAAGTCAAGCTAGTAAATGTTAGCATATAATCTGATCAGGAATTATAATCGAAAGCAAAAACACAATGAAATTAGTGATTCACCACTCACCTCAATAGCCTTACTAGGTGCAACCCGAATCACATTGACCAAATTACCCCGAAACAAGCCCTTCCATCCATCATTCTTAATAATTGACTGGAACACTTCAGTGCTAGAATGCCCACTGCTCCCAACCATCAAATGAGTCCTTATAGTCTCCAATGGCGCAACCGCTGTGCGCGAAATCGCACCTGCCATCCCCCCACTGATCAACCTCCTCAATGCAGGATTCTTAATCTTAACCTTAAACTTAATCCCACCCCTCTTCTTCTTCACCATCTCTTCTTCCACTTTCTCCTCCTCAGGAGCCCCAACAATCCGAAACCCGAATTCGGGCGTCGTAACATACTTCACATACAAATCAGTATAAGGAACCTTCAACCCATTATCCCTCGAATTCGAAGAATTGGGAGAGAACCCAAATCCTGTCCCCATCTGTCCAACACTTGCAAACAATCCTCCTGGGTGATAAGACTCATCATCTTGGATACTCCATTGAAGACCCATATCATAACTAGAAAACCCCCCATCTTTTCTATTTTCAATAGCAATCAAGTTTCTCCTACCCATTGCTTCAAAAAACCTATAAAAATCCCTCCTTTATCAAAAATCTCAAACACCCAAATCCATATTTCACTGAAATCTCAAGACTCGATGCTCTGACGACAAAAGGGGTTATGGGTGTTCAATGGGTATCGTAAAAAAAGTAACCTTTTTGGGAGAGGACAGAAGAAAAGGGAGAGATTTTGATGGTGTGGGTATCTGTATTTGAGGTAGAAAATGAGGAAAGGCGAAAAAATCGAAGGCGTTCTGAAAGAAAAACCTGGTGACGAAGGGTCTCTCTTCAGTTGTTGAAGAAGAGAGGGTGCGTGGGGTTTAATAACTTTCTAGAGCACTACTACAGTGCCAGTACCTGGTGGTGTGCCTGGTGTTGAGCCTTTTTGACTGCTTTGCTATACAAAGTTGGCTCCTCTTCGTTGGTGTGAATGGTTAGGTAAGCATAGGTGTCTTTGCATAGTGTAAGCATTACTTACACCCCATCTTTCTACGAGAGCACCAATCATGAAAATTCATGAGCTCGAGGAAGATCGTGAACCTCGAATGAACATGAAAGTTTTATGCGAGCGAGCGAACGCGTGTGTGTTGGGGGAAGGGGTATGAAAGCATTGCCCGTGACTAACCCAATGATTGGAGGTGTTGCCTATTTTTGACCTACCCACAATTGTAATGTGTTAGTGTTGTCAATTCGTCCGGATAATTCATGTTGGTCAATTGAGTTTAGTCACCCTCTATGCAAAAATGTGACTAGATTCATTTTGACATATTTTATTAAATTTTTTTTTAGGAGATATGTAATATTCAAGTGCTTAAGTAGTCAGACTTTAAAATCATTTTTGGTCGAGCTCGGTGGTTTTTATACTTTTATTCATTCTCTTTAAAACACAATCACAAACATTATCTATATAAGGGATGAAAGTGTAAAAAGTCTAAAATCTAACAAAAAAAATAGCTAAAAAGACTGGCTGCCTAGAATTGGGACATCTATATAGAGAAAAGGTTGTTCTACCATTGACCAGAAAAAAAAAAAATGTGTTAATAGGATAACATGAATAAACCACATTTCATTGCTTTTTGTAGATGCTCTCAAGAATTGCCTGGCATGTGTGTATCGTTCAAAGTGTAGAATTTTACCAAATTGCTAGCACTTACAGTGCAATTTCACACATTTTTGCGAGGTCTAATGTAGGTGACGATGTTTATTTACATAACTTATAAGTCGCGAGTTCCACAAGTGATTGCGTCTCCCCCGTATGCATTGACTAACATTTTATGAAGTCCATTTTGGACTGAAAATATAAGGATTACTTCAGCTAAATTAGAATTGTTTCAACATACCAACACTGCTTATCCAATTTAAGCTAATTTTGATAGCTATTGGGGGTTTTGGAAGAACTTGTATTCTCATCCCATATGCTTGGGCATAATTGTTACCACAAGAATTAGATAAAGTTGCTGCTGTTGTTGTTGTTAAAGATGTTGATCTGTGAAAGCAATGTGCATTTTGTCACCTAATTCTCAAGTCCAGTGTGTATATTCACCTACCCTTCCTAGCTAACAAAACTTATTAGAGCCCTTCTAGGGAGCGAGGGAACGCGCGAGGGAGAGGAGTGAGGGATGGGTGTAGGTGAATATACACACTGGACTTATTCCCTCTCTCTCGCTCGTGTTCCCTCGCTCCCTAGAATTTCTGAAACTTATTCATAGTTTTGGATCTTGTATTTCTTTATCAACCCGAATCATCATGATCGAAAAAAAAGAAAACAAATAATTGATGTCCCTGCTCGACAAGGATGTCAGTGATCTGATAGTTTGGTGTAGAAGAGTAAAGGTGTGGGCTTCTCGGTGAAAGAATTTTCAGATTTGTTGGCTGCATCTCATTATGAGACCCACTCTAACCTCTTCATTTCCTCTCACAAAAATCTGGTATGGGTGAAAAACGTTTTTCCTCAGATTAATTTCTTTAGTTGGTCAGTATTGCATGAGAAGATCTTGACTAAAGATAGGTTAAGGAAAAGAGGAATCCACACAGTGAGTCTTTGTGTGTTTTGCAATGAAATTGACGAGACGCTGGACCATTTGATGTTTCACTGCAGTTTCTCCAAATCCATTTGGAGCAGTTTCTTGGTAGAATTTGGTTTGAGTTTGATGTTTCAAGGCTCCATTTTAGATTGGCTAAGTTGGTGGTCTCAAGCTAATCCTTCCCGTCGGGGAGAGTGGTTATGGCATAGGGTCACTCACGTTCTCTTGTGGTGTGTGTGGAAAGAAATAAATAAAAAGGTATTTGAAGGACTCAGCAGATCAGAGCACTCTATCTTTATCGAGATTAGAGAATTGCTGTGGATGATGGGTTCGACTTGTAATTTGTTTAGGGATTTAGGTTTTGACACTTTCTTGGTGTCTTGACATTCCTTGATATATGAATGTTTTGCTTTGTTTTTTGTTTCTTTTTATTTCTTTAATAAACATCTTCGTGTTTGATAAAAAAAAAAAAAAAAAAAGAGGTCATTGAAGTACCTTGATTTCAAATTATAACAAGTGCTAGCTACTACATTATGGTAACCACCACCAACACCAAAAACTCATTTTTCATAACTCGAAATGCAGGCGTAGATTTGAGCTATAACTTTCACATGTTTCTCAAGTTTTATGAAAGTTTCAGCTTGATTGTGCACTGGAAGGCCTCCAACAGAACACACTGCATGCATGTTTATAAGCTTTCCCTTTGTGTTTGATTGATTTCATTAAAATAGAGAAATTTCCCTTATCATTCCTACCTTAAAATTGGTATTTGAAAGCTCTCTACCTACGAAGGTGATAAGTTTACGATTTAAAAGAGTCTAGTAAACAAAAAATCGGCCATGCATTTATTCAAAACCCGTCAACTTTGGCATACTCTTTGTTGCATAATCACTGTCAAGAATCAAGATATACATGCACCATCTTTTGCAACGTTTTCAACCTGATTTTTTCTTTACTCTTTTGATGGAAATTGAAAGCAAATCTGCAGTAATGCTCAATCATTCACAACGGTGAGGAGTTAACCATTGGAATAATATACTAAAGATGACAGCAAAACATCTACATAGCTAGGACAGCGACATGGGGTTCTCTGTTCGATTGGGCCATTATGAGCATCTTTAGGATGATGAATTGTATTGGGCCTGACTTGGCGCGGACCTGACTCTCTAGAATTGTCTAAGATGATAGATATATAGCTGAGTTATCAACACTATGGTGTAGGCGTGCTCAGTGGTGGACCCAGGATTTTAGTCAGAGGGCAAAATAACAAATAATTATTAGTTAATAATAGTAGTTATCAAGGGTGGAGCAAAAAAAAAAATCCTACTCGAACTAGTAACTAATAAAAAAAATACAATATACCAAATTGAATCCAATTGTTAAATTTTAAGCTAAAATAAGGTTACAATATCGATAGCTTTAGCAATGACAAATGAGCGTAATAACTAGAATATATAACTAAAATCACAAAATAATTAGGATAAGTATCTAACTGAAACTTTAAAAAATCTGAAATTTACAAACATAATAAGATCCTAAGACAATTTCAGGGAAAAAATTGTTTATGACAGCCTCAAATTTTGTATGAGTGAGCTATTAATATGTATTGTCATTGAATTATATAGTTATTATTGTAGATATTAATTTCAAAATTTTCTTTTTGGAGGTTTTCTACCACTTGAAAACAAACAATTTGTTTTTTTTTACTATTTTACAATTATATATAAAATTGCATTGAAAACAAAAAAGTAGGAGCAAGTCACAATGACAAAATAGTAATTGTCAATAGCCATTAAAAAATCATAAACTCCAAGAGGATCGAAAAATAAGTTTTTATCAAGCTAAACAATTTTTTAATGTTTGCAAGTACTAATAAAATTGGATTGAAAGTTAAAAAGATTAGGCGAGTAACAATGATGGAGAATAGTAATTAACAATATACATTAAAATGTATAGTTAATATTAATTGTCAATAGGCATAAAGAAATTTTACGCTCCAAGATTATCAAACTCGGTTTGTTTACTATATTTTATTATACATTGTATAATTGATTTTTTTTGTAAGGATTAATATGCTGATCCCTCCTACCCCTTAGTAGGTCCGCCCCTGGATGCGCTCTACATGCGCGAATATTCAATATTTTTTTATTTTCTTACAATAATTTAATAATAAGAAAATATTATAATTGAATTTATATACAAAATAATTATATATAATTTAAGGGCCTATATATAATTTATAAATAAATAAGAAGATTCAAATAAATTATGTTTGGGGCGTGGGTATAATTAATTAATATTTGATAAATGCTGATTTTGATTGTAAAATTATGAAATGTGGAAGGCATAACTAAAAATCCAAAATGTAAGGGTTTTTTTTTTTTTTTTTTTTTTAATAATTTCTAGATAATTGGATGGGTTCAAATAAATTATAGATAGGGCTCGGGTATAATTAATTAATGTTTAAAATGGTTGGCTTTGATTGTAAATAGTTTAAATTTGAAAGGTGAAATGGTAAAAAAATAATGTAATAGTGTTTTCATTCGAATGACATAAACACCCTTGTTACTTTTCTCCACCTTTTTTCTTGTAAATACCATAGAATTGGAAAGGCAAATAGAAATGGAAAATCAGGTTGAATACACACATTTCACTATTCACAAGGGAACAATCATTATATAGTTCATATTTGCCCCATGACTTTGTAGGTTATATCCCAGTATTGTTTATATAACATTGGATTGCTCATATTGAGCTTTGAGTTGGATCAGTTGGTTGTGGGGTATTGTTTTGATGGTTTTTAGCTAGTTGATTTGATTGAATCAAGTTTGGGTTTTTTCAAATGAATTTTGGTTGTTTTTGGTTACAACAAGTGATATTGTCAAGCTTCTTCGATTGTTAAGTTTGTGAATCATGATTTTAGTTTGAAAAAAAAATTGTAGAATTTACTGAATTGTGTAAGTGAGAAAGTCCATTGATGATGGCTTGATTTGGGCTAGCTTAGAGCACTATTTTATGATTGGGGTTAGTAAAGTTTGAAAACTTTTGAGAGAAATTGAGGTGTTTTGTGAGTATTGGTAATTGGTTCTCGTAGGCTCAATCTCAACACTGGGCAGAATTTCGCATCAGGGTGCATAGACTAAATATCCCATTGAATCATATTTTACATTGACAAGTACCCTTGCCATGGATAATTTTTTTTTATGGAGAGGAAACTTTTTGGTTGTTCTTCGCAATCCGAAAACAAAAATGTTAGGAAATCAGATTTTTGCAAACATCATGACGTGTCATGATCTGGAAAGAATGATGAAATTCCCAAAGATTTTATGTGTATCTCAAAGTTGTAAAAAAATTCCTCTAATGATGTCACATCATTCTGGTTGCAAAACATGTTTACAAAACATGGTTTCCTAGCCTCACTCATCCGAAAAACGTTTCCACAGTGAATTGCTATAGCAGTCAATAAATGCACTTTGGGTTTGCACTTTGATATTTCTATTATAGATGTGAATGTGTAATTATTCAAATTATAGAATTTTATTTTTGTATATCCAATGTGATGATATTCATCATTAATTTATTTTAATGAAAATCTTTTATTAGATTAGATGAAATTTTGTTTAGCAATTGGTGTTTTGTATAGTTATTTATGTAGTGTTCAAATTAAAAAATATGTTAAAGTAATTAATTATTATATTATCAATTATGACTCATCACTCTGTACTCTTAAAAAAATCTTGGCTCCATCACTGCGATAGACTTGTTGTATCTCATCTCAATTATCAAGTGTTTTTGCTTGCACAAATCAGTTTATTACATTTGTTCAGTTCAAACACTTTAGCTCATTCATCATATTAGATCATAGATTTCGAGAAATAAATAAATAAAATATAGTAAAATTAATATACAAGCATGAGGAAACGGAAATGTCAAAACCCAACCAGATAAATGTGATTGCAAAATGGAAAAGTACTCTAAGATCCATCATCCATGATAAACTTACTTGTAATTTGAAATAAAAACTAGAACACATGCAAGGTAGTCTAACATGATATTCCCTTAATGACAAGGACTTAGCGAAGCGAGCGTAACCCATATCGGTTGTACCCATGCAAATGGGTTTCGCTCGAGGGGGAAAAAAAAGAGGATAGGCAGGGGAACATAGAGAACATAAAGAGACGAAAAGAAGAACATGGGAGAAGAAGAATAAGAAAGAAGAAGAACATGGGAGAATAAGAGAATAATGGCTAGGTGAGGCAATGGTGGTGAGGCGAGGAGAGGTTAGTGGGGCGAAGCAGTGTAGTGGGTGTTATTCCCTGAGAGAGAAGACATGGAGATAAGAAATGGTGGTGAGTACATTGATTTATTTATATTTATTGTCTCCTCCAATAGGTGGTGTTGTGCTTCAGATAATTGGTGATGTGCTTCGGAAAGTAGAAAGTAATGATATACTTAACAGAAATTGGTGGTGTAAAAAATTCGTTGTGCCATGTGAAATTAATTGGTATCCAATAAATTGGTATGTTTTTTCAGAGTAATTCTAGTTGGCCTGGGAAAACCAGTCTGGGGGCCAAATGTATACTTTTGCCCCCCCTCTTTAACCACCTTTTTGAAAAATGTGTTTAAAGAGAGGGGGCAAAAATGTATTTTCGCCCATCAGGCAGCAAGGGGACCCAGGCCAACTAAAATTACTCGTTTTTTTCAATCAAGTGCCACTGCCTCAGCATGTCCATGTCCACTTGTCGTCCTTCCATTGGACCAAACAGATCATCCAAAATCCCGGGGCCCCATATTAAAATCACCCAAACAACCCGTTTCCTTTTTCTCTGGTTACAAATCCGATCCCGGTCCCACCGCACCTCTCACTAGTAGTAGTCTCTTCTTCAGACTCGCGAGTTGCAAATCAAATCAAATCAACACTGCGAAGCGAAGAAGAAACGCAAAGCAAAGCAAAATGGGTTGGATCGGAGAGACCGTAGAGTCCATTAAATCTATACAGATCAGACAGGCTTTAACACAAGCGATCAGTCTTGGTTCGTCATCTCGATCTTGTTTATTTTCAATTTCTTTAGGGTTCTTGTTTTCTTGAAAGCATTTGATCTTTGAATCGAAGATATTAGTTTCGTAGATTTGATGAAATTTGTCTTTGTAAATCTTTGTTTTAGGTATGATTGTGACATCGGCTTTGATAATATGGAAAGGATTGATATGTTTGACTGGAAGTGAGTCTCCTGTTGTTGTTGTGCTTTCTGGGAGCATGGAACCTGGCTTCAAGCGTGTGAGTTCATTTCGCGCAAAATTTTGTTCAATTTTCTTGTTTTCAGGAAGAAAATGAGGGCAATTGTTTAGAATTGATGAAGAAAATGGAGATATCATTAGAATGAGATTTGCATGATTAGGGGTCAAAGGGAGTTTTCAAACACAATAGGTTGTATATTGTAAGCATTTTTCATTTTAGGTTCTTTTATATGTCTTCTTGTAATAATTTGATTGCCATATAAGTTTATTCCTAAGCTTGGATTTTTGTTATATGGTAAGCTTAAGAGAGTGCAACATAGGTACAATCCTGTAGTGTTAACAACACTGGAAAAGAACAAGGAAAATGATTCTCACAGCATAACTTGATCGTGTAGGTATTTGATCTGATTGTTTAGTCTCATTATGTGTATCTCATAATTACGAGGAAATTGATTTTTACACAAAATTCCATCCTGTAGTCGTATTGGAACAATATATTGACCTGTATGGAGGAACGTGAACATTCATTCTGTTTGGGATAATTCATTTATTATGAATCATTAGAACAAGGTGGTATAAGGTTAATCTTAATGATCCATAGAAAGTGGGTGTGGGCTTGGCTCCTCCATCCATTGGGCTAGGTAGTGTGGAGGGAGAGAAATGAAAATTTTTAGGGTGTTTCTAAAGATGTTCATGCCATTTGGGTTGAAAATAATATCACTTTGTGGGTTTGGGGACACATGGGGTATTTTCAAAAATACCAAATTCTTCTCCTGTATGTTTGATTGGGGAGAAATAGTCAGATTGTATATTTTTGTTCCCCATTGTGCAGATATAAATACAATATTATATATATATATATGCACGATACATGTATTGTATCCAAAGCCTCATAGATATAGTGCATAATATCTTACGATGCGCAGATATAGGATGATGCAGGGATGTAACGTCCTTATAAGTAGCGTGAATGAATGGATGGATGGATGATAGGCAATCGTTTTCTAATATGTACTACACAACTCATATATCAATGGAAGTGTTTTATGGGACTTCCTTGCTTGAATAAATTTATTTTTATGTTTTTTATATACTTAATTTAATATATACTTTTATTTCTATATATTTAGTTTTCGCCATATCTTACGATACACGATATGTTATGATATATGTATCTTAATTTAGGTTTCCGATAGACAATACAAAAAACATTTTGATAACTACTATGCTCATATGGCATTGTCAAGAGTATGAAAAAATATAAAAGATAAAAATAATATATTTAAAAGATCGAAAAGAACAGACAAAGAAGATCAAAGAAAAATAACAAGCATAACTAAAAAAGAGGGAGAGAGCAGTACATGATGTTGAATTAATTAATATTGTTACAATTTGTCTTGAATTTTGACATGTGATGTTTATTACTTAAATATGCATTATTCCCCCCTTTTAATACACAAATGAGTAAGATGGACAGAGAAAGTTTTTATTTTTATTTTTATTTTTACAAAAAAATCTAAATTTCTAATTAGTCTCATTTAATTCTCATATCACTATGATTGGCCTTTTAATGATTTGGCTACATAGTAAATAAGACAACAGGACAACTTCGTACTGTATTTATTCTATCTGTTGATGTTGGTCTTCTACTTTATTGATTACTGATGGTTCTTTAACATCTCCTTCGAGAAATTACAGCCTATGGTATATATATTATTAATTTATCATGTTTCTTGCAGGGTGATATTCTTTTCTTACACATGAGCGACGATCCTATCCGTGTTGGGGAAATTGTAGTGTTTAAAATTGAGGTATGTGCTTTTTTTCTTCCCTTCACCCCCCACCCACCCCTATTTCTTGTGTCAGTTACTCGTTTACTCCCGTTTTTAATTATGAATGCATGAACAACATGATAAGGCTAATTATAGCATTATAAATTTATCTTCTGAAAATGTTTTATCCATTTGACACTTTTAAGTACTCACTCTAATTGCAAACCAAACATCTTGACTAATATATATATATATAGAGAGAGAGGAACCAATCTAGATCTCATCTGAGTTAGTTCCTTTTGGGTTAATGGCACAAAAAGGCGAGTCTCAATAGCTGTTAGAGGTCTTTGTCTCTGAAGGTTTTAAACTTTGATATGTATTCTGATTATCGTGAAGATATAGCATTAAATAAAAGAAAAGCAGCAAATTGGATAAAGGAAAGGGTAAGGGCCGGTCCAGAACAAACTTTCCTTACCATTCTACTTAGAAGTTACGGAAATAATAGAAAACATTTCAATAAAAAAAAAATTAAGTAAATGAAAATTCTGTACTGGTTCCAGTTTTCCCTGCAGAAACCCAGCATTTGTGGAATTATTTGCGAACCAGTTGTCTAAATTGCATCTGGCTTTGTCTACCCTGTTATTTATATTTTTAGTTTGTCCTTGTTTCCTTGGTATATTACTGTTAACATCCAATTGACTATTGCACGGGGTATTTGTTCTTTATGGAGAAACCTACGTCTTCTTTGATCAATGAATTATCTATACTGTTTTTATTTTGGTTTCTTTTTTTTTACCCCTATTTCTAATATAATAAAATCACCTTTTCTTATTGTGTTTCAGGGACGTGATATTCCAATAGTCCATCGAGTTATCAAGGTAACATATATTAATATGTATTGATATTTTGAAATATCTTCCGATGACTAACCTTGTTAAGGGTTATGATGAAAATAATTTGAGTTAGACTGCCATATATATTTGGATGCTCTGGGTACAACTTCTTACTTAATTTATTATGATGCTGGTGGATTTGGGATATATGTCTCATATGAAAGGCAAAAAGAGTACCTGGGGATCTCTTAACCATACAAAAGTTTCATGGTGATCACGTTGCTTGTGGCTAACTCTTAGATATGTGATAATATCTTCTACATGCTTGGTTCTGGCATGTAAAACTGGCTTAGAAGCAGGCGCTATAGCACTTAGGTTATGCCATATCAAAAGAGGTTGCGGAAGATGAATGTGTAGTTAATTGAGAGAACAAAACCATGTGATTTTAGCCACAGTTTGAGCAAGTGATCTATATGCCTAGCAGAAGCAGGAGGATGCAAAAGTCACTGGTAGATATTCTGTGAGTGGGACAACCACCGCATTCTGCATCAGAAAAAGTCAGTAACAGACGAAGAATCTTCTCCATGTTAATATGTGAGAGTCCAAGTATATGTTTGACATCAGTTGTGTGAGTGTTCTTTGGAGTATGCATGTATGTACTGGGACACTTGGTTTATAGGAAAAGATAGATGAGGCCCTGTTTATATGAGATTTTGAAGCACTCCCACAGTTATGGTGTACATGCGTCTTCCCATATTGTGTTTTTTAGTCGACTTGTCCGACACCTCGCATAGGTGTCAGACACTAATACCCATGTCGGTGTCGTTGCTTGGGATTGAAGAAAGCCTAGACCAAGTCATACCAGGTTCTAGGGGCCTGCTTTAGGCCACAGAGATTACAAAAACAATTTGCAAAGTAGGTTAATCAGGATCTCAACGACGTTGTTGTATGCAGACATCTTCCTTAAGATGACCGTGTCAAAAAGTGTTGTTGACATCTGGTTGTTTGATAGCCCTATCATAGTGATTATTTATAGAAATAATGAAATGGAAGGTGCGGGCTTGGCCACTGGGCTGACTGTGCCATTTAAATCGATTTCTTGATGCTGATGTAGCCTTTAGCTACCAAACGAGCTTGATACGTTTTGATGGAACCATGAGTACGGTGTTTGAGTTGAAGGACCCAATTATGGTGCAATGTATTTTGAAAAGGATTAGATAGTACAAGAGACCATGTGCCAGTCTTCTTCTGTAGCACAGTGAACTCAGGCTTCTACCTCAGCTCTTCTCCAGTTAATATCGTTGGCAAGAAGAAAGTTTGTGGTTTGAAAGGCCCTGCTTTGGAGTGGGTTATCAAGGAGTGAATATTATTATAAGTGTAGAGAAGCTTGGGAAGTAGATTGCACAAATGTCATAGGCTGTATTCAAGGAGCTTGGGGAGAATTCTTGTGAAGAGTCGGATTGACTACACCCAGGTGCAGAGATTTGTCTTGAACTCGACATCTTAAGCAAAGAAAAGGCCATGTAACATTTTTTGGGTTAATTCTTAATTGGTAATGTGTAATTAAAAGTTTTACTTTTTTAGGGTGCAGGAGTTGAGAATCCTACACCCTGGTTAAGCTGGTCTCCATCCTTGTGTATGAGATTGTAAAAAGTAGTAAGTTGGGGAGAAGGGAGTAGGTGAAAGAAAAGTGAGCTAGGATGGTGGGAGAACGATGCTATGGAAGCAATGATACATTTTTATTTTTATTTTCCTTTTACTGAAGGCTAGCAAATTGGACTCCTAACCAGGTCAGCCTTCTAGGCAAGCGAACCATGAGCAAGACTAGAAACTCTAACCCTCCACCAAGAGTAGGGGTATATGAATAGCTAAGACCAGCAGCACCTGCAAAATTTTGGGTGAGCCACTTGATTTATGAAATCATTAACAAAGTGCACACAAGGTTGGAACCCTCAACTTGTAGTATCATCACCCACAAGCCCTTACCAATCAAATTAACTGAATCCACGACATCTGGAGTGGGCCTCTATTTTATGAGATAGATTACATGGTGTTCGGTGATGGATGGGCTTCAACCCCATTGAACCTTCATCATGCACAAGCATATTTTCTAATTAACCTAGCTGACATCTCAAGATGTTGGTGTGAGTTTGTTTTAGTGAGACCAGGAGTACCGGCCCTGGGGGCAAGCACCCCAAATGAGGGCCCCCAAATCCTATAAATAGTGTATTCTGAGGTAGGTGTAGGTCCCACCATAGCATATATTGTAAAAGTTAATTGTTCAAACAACACCTTGTTATAACTGAGGGTGGGCCCATCATTAAACAACACCTTTAACATGTTACAAATGGGCCCCCACTTATCCATCACATTAAAAACATCTACAATTATTTTCTAAATATATGCTGCTTACATTTCTTTTTGCTCTTCATTTTTGTTATTATTATTTAATTTTCTTTCTTTTTTCGACAGAGGCAACACAAACATATTTTCGTTCAATACCAATTTCAAAAGAAGCAAAAAATATTAATTTTTAAGACTGTTCAATTTTTTATTTAGTTTGTGCTTAAAGCACAAATAATAAAATATATATTAACAATAAGAAATTTCTAAGTACTTTCAATATAATAATAAGAATTTTTTTAAAGTATTTTCAAAATTTGAAAATTTGGTATAATATATAATATAATAGAAAGATCTTAGCTTAAAAAATGAAAAGATCGTATATAATGGGGCCACATCTTATTGAGTGCACTTCGGGCCTCCCAAATCTTAGGGCCAACCCTGGAGACCGGTAACTCGATGCTAGCACGGTTCAATCCTGGATTTGTAGTATCATCATCCACTAGCCTTGCCAACTAAAGGCAATATCAGCTACCCTTCCTAAATATAGACCTAGGGTGTGTTTTATTCAAAAGAAAATTTGCCATGAGAAAATTACAAAAAGAAGGAGAAATAGGAGAAGTGAGAAAAAAATTCTCAATCTAGAGGTTGAAGTTTTTGACATAAATTTTCTTATCTCCCCCCTAAGATTTTCCAGAATTTTGTAACAAACCAAGAGAATAGTGATCATCACAAAATTCATGTTCTTTATTCTCTCTCTCTTTTCTTCCTCCCCTTCTCACTTTTAACAAATTTTACTTGAAAAATTTTCCTCGAAATCAAGCACACCCTTTGTTACAAATGGACAAGTAAAATATACAAATACAAGTCAGTAAATGGAGCCTTTAAAAAAAATGTCAGTAAATGGAGGATGGTTATCAAAGTTTACCTATAATATAACTTGTTAAATTATTTGATTATCTAAAATCCTTCTCATACATAGAGGAGACATAGCTATTGAAATTTTCTCCTTTTTTGTCCAGAAAGATCCTTTGCTATTGTACTCCCTACCCATTATGGCTAAAGTCAATTTCTCTATATGGACCACAAACATCAGCAAATTTTTTTTTATTTACGACACTATCATCTTTTAAATAAGTAACCTTTGGAGTTGTTGTTTATCCAGTGTTAAAACAAAACCCATCCATTGTTCATTTTTTTTTTTCAAATGTCGTCTTTAAAAAAAAGCCATCCATTGTTCAAATTCTTTGGATTAGATTGGGAGATATCCACTAGTATTGTTGAGGTGTGGAAGCAATTGTGCTGCTGAGTATTTTTGATAGGAAAATGTGGGATGGCTTGGAGGCTCATTCCCTATGTGGTTGTTTAAATAGTTTGGCAAGAAAGGAACAAGAGAGTTTACAAGGGGTGCTACATCTCTTGGGAGCACATTGGTAATTTGTATGGACGCAATGGACTCTCTTTGGCAAATGTGCTCTTCACATGTTTGTTTCAAGGGGATCAGGTTACGAGATTTCATTTTTTTCTGAAACCAATTTATGGGGGCTTTGTCCTTGCTCGGGATCGTAGGGCTTCCGTTTTATATATTTTTTTTTCGTCCTATCAAAATAAATTAATCTTTGGTAGTTTTACCATTACATATTTTACTTATAAGCCTTTGAATATGGTCTTAATTGTAGTTGAGGGATGATGTTCTGTCAAACAATGGGAAGAGTTTTTGTGGAACCAATCTGTGAAACTTAAGTTTCTCTTGGTAAGGCACTTTTGCTACTTCACTCAGAAGATAACTATAGAGGGGCAGGTTTACACTACTCTTGGTAAATAAGACACTTGTACATAAAAAGTAATTTGTTGGGAGGAACACGACCCTCCTATACGTTATAACCCTATTTTAACCCAGTGCTCACATATTCAGAAATGGTTGTAGTTGAAGCACGTGCCTCAGAGAATCAACTTTTTTTGGATTCTTACTCATGGTTGCATCCTGAAAACCTATAACTTAGCTAAGTGTGGGCTGGTAGTTACCAATAGATATGTGCTGTGTGAAGAGTGTGCTGTTTTTTCAGTGTAAGTACTTGCTTGGCAGCTGAATCATCGCCTTCGAGTGTGGTGTTACCCCTCCTCACTGTACAAACCTTCAGCTATGGAGTTTGCAATGGGCAAACACGAAGTTTCGTTGTCAAGGACAATGGATCTGGAACCTACCCTTTATGGCAGGAAAGAAATGGCCCCTATTTGTGGGAGAAAAGGGGATATTCATATAATCTGTTGGCACACCAAGGCTTCAGTGTGGCAGCTGGGTGTTACATGGAACCTCCTCAAGATACTCGTTTTGCAGACTTGGTGTTTGTTTGGGGCTGCCTTATTTAGAAATTTAATTTAGATTGCTTCATTTCATCTGTTGTAGATTAGTCTCTTCTTTGGTTTCTCTGTATTGAGCTTCTCACTTGGTCTTTTCAATGTTCAATATGTATCTTGCTGTTTTTGCCGATCAAAAAAAAAAAAAAAACTGCCCCTCTTTTTATCCACAAGATAATCACCAGATCATGATTAGTGATGACTGATGAGCATATTTTGATTTATTCAAAATGTGGCAATGCGCATCAAAACAAAGAGTCCTGTCAAAACCTCTAATATTGCTCCAGAGCTTAACAAATGTGATAAGGAGATGATCTAAATTAAACCAAGGTTGAAGTGCACTCTAGGATCACGAGCTAACAAGATTTAATTATGACATTTCTGATCAGAGCATTAAACAACAGAATAATAATGAGCAAGTAAACAACAAATGTCTGGTTGTCTTAACTGATATGGGTTTCATAATTTGTCCATCTATTCTCTGTTTTACTCTACATGTAATCATGAACTTGTTCTTTGTCACGCAGGTTCATGAGAGGCAAGATACAGGAGAAGTTGATGTTCTTACGAAAGGTACCACATTATTTGATGTCTTGAGATGATAAGAAGTTATGATATAATAAGAAAAGTCTTAATCCTAGCCCCGGACTCTCAGAAATGAAATATGGGAGCTTTTGTACTTTCAGAAGATGGGGCACTCAATCTGCCAAGATCCATTGTCTATTAGTTTCACTGTTTTGATGAGCCTGCTTGTGATGTCTATTATGTTTTTGCTGTGTCTTTCAGGGGACAATAACTTAGGGGATGACAGGCTCTTGTATGCTCATGGTCAGCTATGGCTTCAGCGGAATCATATCATGGGGAGGGCTGTTGGGTAAGGACATTTAATAGTTAAAGTTTTATCTTCATCACCTTTATTGTTTATAGACACTCCACCCCAATAACCCAACTTTCTGGATAATTTAAACAGTTAGAAACCTCTCAAGTACCTCCTGCACTTAGGCCAACTGATTGTTGTTTTTATCATTTCTACGATCAGTAAATAGGCTCTTCTTAGGATTGTGCATCTCATATTGTACACATATTCTCTAATTCCCAATCTAACCTATTCTAGATAGCCTATTCTAACCAGCAGGACTGTCCTAAATTTATTTCCTGGCTATATTTTTAGATGGTTCGCACAAAATGATTACCTGTGGTATTTTCTCACCAGGTTCTTACCATATGTTGGCTATTTGACAATTATCATGACAGAGAAGCCTATGATCAAGGTATGTTTTGGTCAAACTTGAACTTCACAGTTAATATCAAGAAATTGAATATTGGTTTATTTATTAAAAAAATGTATTAGAAAAGGTTATAGGTGTTTTTAGCATTTTTAAAAACAAATGGCTGAGTTTCTCGTGAAAGTCAATATGCTGCTCATCTGCACATTTTTGGTCCACCAAATTTTTTTCATGTAATGCACTACAAAAAATTATTTGTAAGAAAATCTAATTGGAGCAATAAATAGGTAAACACTAGTATATTCAGAAAACTGGTTAATTCTGGTGAATTGGGTAGTAACATTATTTGTGCTGCACAAATTCTTCGAGACTGAAGAAGTGTTTATGTAACAATAAAAATCTTAACTCTTGTTTTCTTGTCTTGCAGTACTTGCTTATTGGTGCACTGGGATTGCTGGTGATTACCTCAAAGGACTGAAGAGTTACTCCTAGGACCAAGAGTTATTACTAATTTCTCTTGTGACCTTTTTCCTCCCCTCCAACCCATATCGATTCTTCTTTGAAACTCTACAGTGAAGAAAAATGCTAATTTTGACAGGATAGATTTTGTTCAGTTGGATCAAGATATTAATTCAGCTCAGAAGGAGTAGACAGTTCTCGCAAGGATGGGTTGATTTCTGAAAATTATACTACATGTTGATTTTGAAGTCAATTCTTCTTTTCCTAATCAAACCTAATTGTTGTCTGTTTTTGCTGTCCAACTAAAAAAAATGATTTTGAACTTGCAACAATTTCAAACTCATTTAGCCCGCTTTCTTGTCAAGTGTGTCTCTTTGGTTTGTTTTACAGTGAAAATGAGAAATGTACATCAATATAGCTCAATCAAATATTTTCTTCTCTTACCAGCTGGGGCAACTAAGGTTGTCTCAACTCATTTCCATTGCCCTTTTGATTGTTTTGGCAGTAAATAATTACAACTACTCGGTAAATATTTTAAAGATATTAAATCACTTAAGTTCTAAGTTTATGCATTTGGAAATTTGTAGTATTCCTGGGAAATGGAGTAAAAAAAACTCCCAAGATTGAAATGCATTAGTGCTGCACAATATTTTGTCCCTTGATTTTGAGAGAAAACACTCGTACACAGTAAAGGCATCGTCAACCTTTTTGAACTCTTTTTTCTCTTCCTCTATTTCTCTCCCAAGATTCTTTCCTTACAACCAGACAGTTCCAACCAAACAGTGTTAATTTAGTCTTCCATTGTATTCTAGTAATCACTGAAATCTACGCTAAAACTGAACTTGCACGCCACCGCAGGTTCCCACATGTAAACCTAAACCATTAAATGGCTACCAGATTTGGCTCTCACTTGCATTCCTTGAACCCTCTTCCCGTGAGTCCTCTCTCTTTACAACCTCAGCTAGCTGGCCAATACCACTGATTCCATTTTAACTCCTTCGAAATGGTTTTTCTAATGGGCATTACAGATAACGCAAAATTCCAACCAATATTAGAGGGCAACCTTTTAAGATTACATAGTGAACCAAGAAGTATTGCGTCAACCACCAACCAATGAAATACCTTGAAAGAAAATTTATAGTGTATGCCTCATTAATACCAAAATTTCACTAATACTAAGACAAGACGAGAGCTGTATGAAAACCCATAAACTAATCTGTAATCAACAAGTGGTAATCAGATACAATATAAGATTATACAAAAATATGTCACAACTAAACAATATATCTCTGCTAGAAGAAAGTCTTCTCTTCCCAGGATTGTATGGGATAAACGCGTATAAGCAAATTAAGGACTGTATATCAAACTAACTTCAATTCTACTTGATAATTCATTCGGTATCACTTTGGGTGCAAATCCAGTATCCTCAGCATCACTTTTTGGAACTGAAAAATGATGGAAGTAATATGGCACTGATAGCTTCACATAACCTGCAACAAAGGGACAGCACACTCAAAATACAGAATTGTTGAAGACTATAAATATCCTTTCTTTTTTTTTTGGCGATACACCGACTGTAAATATCTAATCTAACAGAAACTTGAGAGGACTTCACATCACATACACCGACTGTAAATATCTAATCAAACAGAAACTTAAGAGAACTTCACATCACAAAATTGAATCTCAGTTCCAACATTCAAGCATACTAGCAGTTCTCATAATTATCACAACAAACTGAAAACAAAACAGTGCTGGCACCCTGGTCAAAACATTGAAAAACTTCAGTACAAGATTATTTTGATAATTGAAGAGTGAAGTGAAAACAAAGCACAATATCATACCGGCTACAAGATAATGTAAACGATACTCGTTCCAAATCTCAGTTCTTATTGTACAATACGTAACTACTAAAATATTCGTCAGTGAACAGTTACTTTTTCTCACTTTGACAAATATTTAAACCTTCAAATCCAACTGCTAGAAACTGGAAGATGATATTGATGAGTAAATCCACCATATTTAAAGCAAATCTCAATGACGCAGAAAAAAAAAAAGTACTCAATGCCACAGTGCAAATCCACCAACCATTTAGATTCACAACAAAAATCTATGTTCCAGTTCACACATTTACATTTTAAAGTAAAAAGTTGTTAAGTGGGGGTGAGTAGTATGTCAGTGTAACCATTGTAGTTACGACGTTGAAGCAGAGGCGAGTCGGACGGGCCTGAAAACGCCTCAGGTGTGAGGCAGTAGGCGAGTCGGACGGGCCTGAAAACGCCTCAGGTGTGAGGCGGTAGGCGAGGCGGACGTCTCACTTCACTTAGGCGGTCTTAACATTTTTTTTATAATAAATTAAAACATATCAACATAGTAATATACATCATTTTGATAAGTATCATAAGCATAAAATTGCATAGCATAGCGAAAAGATGCACCACATAAGTGTCAAGTAACTTACAAACATCCATTAAATCATTAAAAATCAATAATCTTGAAAGAATAAAAACTTGAGAATATCGAATATTTGTTAGAAGAAATTGTTGGAATGGTTGGTAAAAATCCACAAGTATGATCACTATTGGTATTTCAAAAGCATAAAAGTCATTGATATGTTTTCTCCAAAAAATATTTAAAAAAAGTGACATATTTACCAAAACTTAAAAACGTTTTATCTTGTTTGTTTTATTTGTTATTTGAGTAAAAAATGGGCTGCAAATGGGTTGGCTGCAACTACTTTTGGTATGAGGCAGTTGAGGCAATGCAAGGCGGCGCGAGGCGGATGCCTCATTTCACCGCACCACATTGCCTCACTTTAAGGCGCGCAACTCTGTAAAAATGCCTTGAGACGCGCCTATGCGGTCACCTTAACTACACTGAGTGTAACCCTTTTCTTCTCGAACGTCCAGTGAAAAAGAAGGCATTTCTCGACATGAATCTGCATCTCAAACGTCATTAGATTTCCCAGTTGTAGAACTAGCTTAACTAAATCTATAAGCAAAGTAGGTTTGTCTTTATTTTGTACACACAAAAGTTATTTGCTTACCAACCCGGTGAAAGGGATTCAAAGAGTTTGCTCAGACGAAAGTTGGCCTTAGTGATCTGACAGTGTCGAGTGGAAGGCGATTTCACGGGTTGAGGAAAGACGAGAGTAGAGGCAGTCAAAGCCAATGCTACAGGGGTGGCATGAACCGATTCAACATAGGAAAAAGTCGGTATTCCAAGGGGGGTGGACAGGGACCTAGGCCTAGGGAAGTGATTCAAACCAAATATGAAGAAAAAAAAGCCAACATAAGAAATTGCAAGAAGCTTCTCTTTTACATCTAAATAGATCAAGGTTCATACCTAAAAAAATCTGAAAAGATTGTTAATAAAACTAATTTGACAATGTGGTTTCCCTTCTGCTTGATACCTTGATCAAGGTTTTAAGTTTTAAGTTTCATCAGAAGGATAATAAACAACTACACATCGATTCATGCATCACACAGGACTGAAAGGTTTTAGTGTTCATAATGAAATCCTCCCAATGAACCGATATATGATCAAAAAGTAATTTCATTTTTGGACATATCAAACCCACTGCAAAAAGAACCGACGATCTTGCCTAATTGTGACATTTCCATTTTTCAATTCGTCAATGATTTAGCGTGCTTGATATTTGATTTATCTCTGAATGTTGATCATGTTAGGCTCAATGTATTAAGCAGTTGAGTAGTCATAAGTTTGTAGATCTAGACAAGATGTCAGAAGATGACAATCATTGGTGCTCCCATGCACTCATAAGGTGAGAAACGAGGATTAAGCCCCTCGCCATTTAAACTATCAATGTCACTTCTTAAAACGAAAATTTAGATCTACCTCTAGAATTAAGTTGTTTAGTCACACAAACGATAGTTTACCCAATGTTTTAAAAAGTGTTTTTCATGAGGCATTTTCAAGGCAACGCAGTGTTGATGCATAATAAGCCTACACCTCAATTTTTCAAAAAATAAAAAATAAAAAAGAAGGGATTAAAAAAAATACTAGTATCAATGCAAGACTACCATGTAAGTCGATTCATATTAAAATATGGAAAAAAAATAATAAACAAATTAATGCAAGGACAACAGTTACAACAAAGGGGCAGTAGCAACAACTAGGTCGCTTTCTCATCCCTCTCCCAAATCACAAGTTTATGGTTCTAACAAAGTTAGGTAAGATCATAGGTGTTAGATCTTCTTCGAGCTTAAACCAGACCTGAAATCAGATCTAAACCAGCTTGTACACCTCAAAATGAGTCAACTCGTAAGCATCAAGTCCTACAAGTCACTCAGTCCACTCGTTCGCATTACAAATGACCTACAACTCGTACACGTTGAATCATTTTCTTCCCGCTTCACATGGATATGTACGCATCAATAGCTTTTGAAACATTGAGTTTATGCGACCCTGGAAATAGAAATTTACTCCATGTGTCCAAGGTGTGAGTTGTTCGACTTGTTTCAAAATAACCTAAAACAAATTTGTAAAACAAATTTTAAGCCTATGCCAAAATTCTCTCAACAACAAAATCTTCTCTCTGTCATGTACATCAATTTGCTTCCCTCATAAATTTGGCATTGAGATGGGTACCAAAGGGCATAATTATGGCATATGACTTGTATAAAATTTACTCCACTTGATCGGGTGAAGTTTTGAGTTGTAAAACACAAAATGGAATCAAATGCATATAGTCTCTTCCAACAAATTCACAACAACTGACTGATCTATCCAATACTGGGACTTGTATCCAAAAATCCCAATATGGGGAGATTTTAACCAAACTTCTAGGGAGATTGTGGATCTGCCCTACATTTTAGAAGTGGGGTTGAAGGCATAAAACATAGGCTATCTCCACAATCTTCCTAGAAGTTTGGTTAAAGGCATAAAAGGTGGACAGTAACAACTCAGGAAGTAAAGCCACTCATTTAGGTCATTGCGTTTGTGTCTGACACTACTCCCCAAGTGTCATGGGGCTGCCAGGCCTAAGACACTTCTCTTAAACTTCAAAGCCATTTCTCCATCAGAATGTTGAAAAAAATCAAATTAAAAAAAGATTTATGAAGCGGCGCATGTATTCTGCAGGAAAACCTACTAACTAATTTTTGCAATTCAAGTCAACTGAAGCTGCATGTGCATTGTGTAAAAACTTATAGATTCACACCAGAAATAGGTAAAAGTTCAGCTTGACATACATTGTACGCATTAAAATTTGATATTGACTATGTGTTCTATTAAATTCCTCTATCATAATCATGAAACGAAAAACAGATGAATTAATAATTTTTTTTGTTTGCCAGGGATCGGAACATGGAATTATCCAAGGGTGTCAGGGTGGTGGGTATGAATTAGGAAATTCAGGGATTCCAAGCCCCATCTAAATATTTTATTATTTTGCTTCTTTTAAGACCTCTTGTATCTGTGTCCATGTTTCATGGTAGTGACTCCTAAACTCTTCCCTACTCTTTCTATTTAAGACGTGCTATTCTCATCCCTTTCAACTTATAAACGGGATCGAGACTTAAGGCACTCATGCTCCTATGTTTCATGGCAGTGACTCCCTAAACTCTTGCCCAACTTTTTTTATTCAAAACATTTTATTCTCAACCCCCTCTCAACTTATAAATGGGTTGGAGCCTCGAGGCACTCATGCTCCCAACAATTGTTGGAACCCTGTTCTCAAGAATCTTGCAATAAAATAGTCAACTTTAGAGAATGAAGAGTATCTTAGTGAGAGCATCCCCGCTTTGCCATGTATTAATGAGCTCTCAAATCTTGCCACAAACTAGTTAACCTTGTTGGTGAAGAAATTACCTTCTAATGTATCAAAAAGGTACAAAGGTATAGAACTATTACATTTCTAGGTTTAATATGTATTTGGAATGGTAATGGCTGACGTTGAGCAATTTAGGATTAATAGTTTAAGAATCTAAGAGAACCTCCAGTCGTAGAATGGAAATGAAAAAACAAAAGATGGTGCTTTCTCCCTCTAGTTATTCATTCTCATCCAACGGGCTACAGTGGTGTGGAGTAAATAACGAGACAGCAAAGAAATGATTGGCTTTAAAAATTAATTTAACTGAACTTGACTCCCCAACTACAAGTTGGGGGGAGTAAAAAAAAAAAAAAAACTCAAAACGCGATGACTTTTCCACTTAGGCCATAGGCGTGAAGGATAATTTTTTTGCTTTTCATCCGATGGTTAGAGCATCTCCAACCATTGAGTGCAACAAAACAAGAAAAGCGTTTTTTCACGAGAAAATAATTGCTCCAACCATTGGATGCAAAGCAAAAACTTGGCATTGAATGGCCTGGGTGGAAAAGCCCATGTGTTTAAGCTTTTTTTTTCCCTCTATTTATCTCCCCATTCATAAGAGGTCCCACATTCTATGTACCACCTATTGGTGGTCCTTGCTCTCCACGTTAAAATTGTAAATCCAACGAAATATCAGTTCGGGAAGTCAAAGTCATGTCTGAATAACACCCGATAGGATGAGTATCACCCGTCATCATCTACCACCCGAGGTCTTCACCCCAACCATTGTGTGTGCTTGGATGAGAATGAATAATCAGGGGGCGAAAAAGCCTCTTTTGGTTTTTCACTTTACCTCCACAGTTGGAGATGCTTGGTAAAGCTTAATTCATTGAGTTTAGGGGTATTTTGATGATCAATATTGAACTGGAATATGCACAAACTTGTGTATGCAAGTAGATCTTAGATTTTTAACTAGTTTATTTAAAATCAAATACTAGTAGATATGGTATCACCTATCATATGAAAGGAGGGTCAATTGCAGAAACTAGTAATCTTTTAACACGGCATGGATCTTTACCATTGTTCCAAAATAAGGTGCAGCTTGAGTCTTCCGAAACCCTTTGTATAGATTACCTATTTCCTCTGAAATAATGATTGATAAGAGAAAATATAAGACCATCTGACATTGCAAACCATCACATGCTATAAAACAATAATATAAATAAATACATAAATAAAATTCAAAAAGAGAAGTATGGTCATATCTCCGTCTTTTACAACCATAAGTTTTTCACCCCCACTATTTTGGATGAGAACGAATAAATAGAGCATGAAAAAGCCTCTTCTGGTTTTCACTTTGCGTCCACGAATGAACATGCTCTAAACGGGCGGAGGGATGCATCTTAGACTGGAAAGAACTTCCTTCATTGAGTTTTGGGGTGTTTTAACTTTTAATAATCGAACTGCATTGAGATGAGCATAAAACTAGTAGATAAGGTGTGACCTATCATATCAAAGGAGGGTCAATCGCATTTTTTCTAACACTGCATGGATCATTACCATTGTGAAAAGTGAGGTACAGGTTGAGTGTTCCAAACCCATTTATGGATTACTTAATTACGTTTTCCCTTTCCTCATAAAGAATTGACTTTTTTGAAAATTGGACTTGTACTTGAGAGACATTATAACCATCACCCAGACACACACTAGAAGAAAAAAACAACAAAAATTAGTATAGGTCTAGTCACGATATAAACCTAGAGCACAGGAAGTATGTGAATCAGCTCAGTATAATAATCAAAGCATACTCTTATTGAACAGGAAAAAAAATCAAAACGCACAAGGAAATACATATTTACTAAATCAACTTTACTTATTATTAAACCATTAGAGCAAGAGCATGAAATTTATTAACCCAGTGCAAATGTTGCAGAATTTCTAACAGCATAAATGTTCGAGAAGACAAAATGTAGGCCTTAAGTATTATTTAACTACAGCACTTGCTACAGAGGAAATTTTTTCTTGAAACCTTAATGAGAAGGTAATGACAATCACAAAGTAAATATGGTTAGAAGACCAGACCTTGAGTTGAAACATCAAGCCGCTGCTTCAAATTCTTTTAACATGTCACAATGTGGTGTCTTGTGTATTAAGCCCCAATGGTACTTCTGCATCTCAACCCTACAATTTTGTGAAAGAACTGAAACATAATCTCTCTCGACCTGATCTTCAAGTGCAACCCGATTCGGACTATCTGGAGGATAATCTCTCTCAAATTTCCCTGACTTGACATAATAAGGAACACCGCCATTTCCAGTAGTGTAACGATACTCATACTGGTATTTTCGAGATAGCGAGTAAACGGGGTCCGAAGATGGTAGAAAATTGAGCAATATAACAAGAAGAATTGGCAGTAACCGAACCAGAGTGCGAATATTGAAACCATTTGACCCATGATCACCAGCTCTGAAACTAGGTCCTCCACCAGTCCTGAATGTAAATCCATTAAACTGAGTGGTTTGCCCGGGCATACCACCAAAAAAGAAATTCCTGAAAATCTCATCTGCATCAAATTCGGCACCACCATAGAACTCATTGTAACCTTGGGGCGCCCTCCTTGCAGCGGGCCTTTCGACTTCTTCAGACCCCACAAGATCATACATTTTCCTACTTTCTTCATCACTAAGGCACTGAAACGCCTTTGAAACTAACTTGAATGCCTCCTCTGCACCAGGGGTCTGGTTTTTATCAGGGTGGACTTTCAAAGACAATTTCCTATAGGCTTTTCGAACATCTTCGACCGAGCAACTCTTCTCTAATCCCAATATCTCATAGTAATCCTTCTGCCTTTTGATCTGCCTCACAATTGAGATCTGCTCCTCAGTATAAGCCTTTGTCGAAGCCGCTGCCGAAGAAGAACCCTCCGAATTCACTCTCTGTCGAACCGAAGACTTCTCCGATGCTCGGGAACCTGTGGAAGGAACTGCTTCAGGCGTTCTAGAATCGGCCGATTCACCGGTTCTCGACAGCAAATCCTTCACTTCCAGACTCGGATCGAGACGTTGAGCCTTCATGATGAATTTCATCGCACGAGCCCGATCACCCACCTCTAGGGCTTCTCGAACGATTTTCAAACATTTTAAGGCTTCATCTTTATTTCCATCCATCACTTATAATTCAATTCAATCGAAACCCAATCTAGAATCGATGAGAAATCACGAAACCCTAGCCGAAGACTAGGGATTAATCAATCGAAGACAACGAACCGAATAAACCTAGGGTTTCCTCATCAAATAGATTTGGGGCAATATCTAAGCAATCGAGCAATTCGAGTGAATTTTCAAACTTTGATTGATTGATTGGAAGGATTTGAAGTAAAATAGCTAAAGTAGAATACTTTCGATTCGATAAAGGGAAAAAATGGGGGAAATTGAACTTACGGATGAAATTGGGCGAAATTGAGTAAGGGTTTGTAGTATGGAGTGATCTGTGCTACAGATGTTCCTTCTTCGAAAAAAGTCCGATATGGACTGAGCAATCGAGAGAGAAGAGAGGAAGGGCAGAGGAGAAAGAGAGAGACTTGTGGTCCTCGATAATTTGGGACCAAGATTTGTCCAACTCTTAGCCGAAGTCTTGTAATAGTCTCGAATGAGATTCGGCTATTCGGATTTTCTGTGGCCCAACCTGTC
Source organism: Berberis vulgaris (assembly GCA_963556465.1). NCBI lineage: Eukaryota > Viridiplantae > Streptophyta > Magnoliopsida > Ranunculales > Berberidaceae > Berberis > Berberis vulgaris. The sequence goes on from OY747130.1 coordinate 83,941,977, forward strand.
TTAGCTTATGGCTATTTTCAATGTAACCCGGGTACCGGTTAGTAGATCTTTGATGACTTTTATAGTATAAGAGTCCGGGAATTCTTAAGTGCTACCAGGCATCAAAATCGGGCAAGATCTCGATGCACTATAGTATTACTCATAAGAATCACATGCATTATACCCCTTCAATAGTGTTTGGAGAAGAGACAAGAGTTTAAGGTGGTCAATACTTTTACCTTCACAATGAGAGGAGAGCAAACTTTGTATCAAACTCATTCCAAACCAATCCTCCAACACCCAAAAGCATAGATAACTCAGAATATTTTTTCGTGTTTTGATGAGTTTGAGAATTAGTCTCAATCAAGCGTATAGTTGGTTGAAAGTCAGAGACATTGTTTTTATGCTTTGAATGAGTGAGTACTAGGTTGTTTTGGGAAGAGATGAGAAAATGGGAGGTTAGCGATGCGGCCGTTGCGATGGCCACCATCGCAGCCCCATCTCATCTCTTTCTTGCCGTCGCCAATCTTTCACCGAGGATAAAAGGAAGTTAGGATGGGAGAGAGAAATTTTGCATGTTTGAATATGAGAGGGGTGAAGACGAATTTATGTTTTTTCTTTTATGGATAGTGTGGTAGAGAAAGCGCATGATGTAGATATAAAAAAATTAGATGGGTGGTGTGGGTAAAGGTAACCTGTGGTGCCAAATAGTCGCTGCTTATTTATAATCTCTCTAAATTTTTTAGCAAGCAAACTAACCATAACTAATATGGGCTTTACTATCAATTACAAATAATATTAACTAAATAATCCATAATAATACTAGCTTACATCAACCTTCCCGAGTTGAAGAAGCTCGTTCGTGAGCTTGAAATTAAAGAAGTCCGATAAACACAAACGTTCATGTTGAGAACATAAAGCAAAATGCAATGAAGTAGACGACCTCGAAACTTATCACGAGAATTGCAAACTGACTTAAACATCACTACTCTAATACAAACTCGCTGAGTGGAATCATGCTCTTAATTGGGGTGCGGTGCGAAGAGAAATAATAAGGGTGCACTAAGTATTTGTCCGGCATACTCGTCTCTCTCAAAAGGCTTGGCTTCTTCTTTTCACTCGATCGGCCTCTTTAGTCTCTCTCTCTCTCTCTCTAGCTCGGCGCATCTACTTCTTCTTCATCTCTGAACCACGGTAGGGTCGTTTTCTTCTCCGAATTCGGAAAGGTATACTTCATCTCTTCTTCTTAGATCGATTTTGCGTTTTTGGCTTTGGAAGAGGGTTTAGGGTTTTGAGGATTCTGATAGCCACTTGTTTTGCATTTCTTTGTGCAGGAAGGAAGGAAGAGAGACTAAGAGAAGTTGTGAGCAATGGAGTTGTCTTCATCGGTGGAGGCTGAGAATAACTATCAGATTGACCTTGGCAATCTAATGGCTTTCGACCCAACTCACCATTTCCCATCTGTTCCATCTTCTAGGTTTATCTCTCTCTCTCTCTTTTACCACTTTGTTGTTTTTGTTTTGTTTAATTTTTTTTTTCGGTTTTGTTTTGTTTTTAATTTTTAATTTTTTTTTTTGTAAAACTATAATTTTTTAGAAGCAGATATTAATGAATATGGGTTACTGAGTTGTGAATTGTGAAGTGCAAAAACACATCCCTTTGTGGGTATGATAGTGTTGTAACCAATGTTTTAAAAAGCGTTTTTAAGACTCGAAAAAAAATTAGTGAAAAATATATATAAAAATTAGTGAAAAATATATATAAAAATTAGTGAAAAATATATATAAAAAATTCAAACAAATAAAGAGCAAGTTTTACAATGATATGGAGGCCACCAACAAGGAGGACTCTCCACCTTTGACGTTCAACGCAGATTAAACTACTGAGAATCAGTTCAAATTCCAGCACGAAGACGATGGGTTGGGACAAGGCGGCAAGAATGATCAGTTCAGCTTAAATTTGTCTATCTTAAGCACTGCGGGGGTAATATCCAAGGGTGGGACAGAGATATCATCAAGAAGATATGGGTCAGTAACATTGCCCCCAAAGCATGTGTTTTCGTTTGGATTGCCTTAATTGGGAATACTCTCAAAAGGGACAATCTCTTTAGAAGAGGTAGGCATGCGAACAACAAATGCGTCCTGCATGTCAAGCAATGAATCAATCAACCATTTGCTTGTCAACTGCAGTGTTTCTAGGTGCATTTGGGGAGCCATTTACCAAATAACGCCAACTGATCAGGAAATAAAAAAGCGTACGCCTCAAAACACCTCGAGGCATACGCCTCAAAACGCCTTCAATTGGCACCTCAACTCGTACGCGCAGAGGCGATTTCTGTGCGCCCCGCCTCGACTCGCGCCTCAAGGCGTACGCCTCAATCGCCTTTTAAAACATTGGTTGTAACTGTGCAAGTCTTCTAGATAATGAAGGTGGGGGAGTTGGACAATTAGGTAAAGCTAAGGGTATCTTTGAGGCAACATTCCTTTATCCACCGTTACATTTTAATGGTGGGAATGAACCATGAACATGAGAATCACAGTCTCCCCAAAGCATGTTAAGTTTCCTACCATTTATCACAAAATATAAACTTCAAATTAGCTTAGATGTAGGTGGTCCCTCATGGATTCCCATGGAATTAGCATTCCATGCAACCAAACTACCCTAAGTTTAATTCACATTTCAACCTTATAACTTCAATTAAACAAACAAGTTTGGGTAGAAAATTGGTAAAAGATATCGGGTAAGTTTAAAATTGATGATTTACAAACTTAAACTATTCCAACAAGTGGGTAGAAAACTGATATTCTCGATTGGTTGAATACCAGGAGCTGAAGAGTTCTTTCTCCAATGGGAAAATGGAACTAGGGTGTTTATTCTTCTTGTGTTCTGGGTCATGTGGAAAGAAAGAAACTTCCCCATCTTCGGGGGCCAAAAGAAAGATATTAACATTCTGAAGGTCATGTCATTACAATGGGCTGTTGTTTGGAAGAGGCACTGGACAAGCTGTTTGCCATCCCTTTTCTGGAACGGGCAAAACTTTTCTTAGAAATTTACGCTTTTGGTTTGTAATTTTTTTTCCTTGCTTGTAGTTTGTGTTGTTTCTTTGAGCTGCTCGCATATGTTGTCCCTTTGGGATCTGTTTCTCTTCGTTTCAATCAGATTATTTTATCTATAAAAAAATAATTGTTCCAACAAGTGGTTGGTGTTGTAGTTCAAATTCACTTATGGGCAACACCATTTTGAGGAGGTAGCCACTTCACTTGTACGCACTTATGTACGGGCACAACTACATGCAGATGCTCTAGGAAAAACAAAACATAAAGGAAGAACAACCCTTCACTCGAGCTAACTTGAACACCTTTTTTTGATGATTGCTTCTTTGCTCAGCCAACATGAAGTTGGCAAAACCAACATTTTTCAGTTAATATGCTTTTATGAATGGGTTCAAGCTTGTATACTAAGCTTATCAAGATTTGGTTGAAGGAATTTCGTTCTTTCTTGGGTTACTAATATGCTAAATCAAGAAAGAGAAGAAGAAAACATCAACAAAAATTGTTGTTAATTGATTAAATTAATGTAGTAGACAATTCTTTTGCTTTAACTCGCTGGATTATTTAACTTATGGAACAGACCAAGCATGATGCAAAGTAGTTGTCTAATACTGAGTCGTGATGGGGAAATAAAAGTGAAAGTATATATTCGTGATTTTGCTGACTTGAAAATTTTGTCTACTTGACTCACTGTCTAGGAACGCTAAAATGTTAGAGAGCTTATAATGCTTTTTGGATATCTTCAGGGAAGAACTAGTGAAGGAATGCTTAGAAAAAGGCACCCAGCTTGTCCAAGCAATTGCAAATACCCTTTTCAAGTTACCTGCAACGGAGGATCCGGATGGTCCTTTAGTGCACTTGCCACCACCAACAACAAAATTGCCAAGGGAGAAGCATGTGTGTTTTCTTTCCTGTTCTACCTTATTTTATATTTTGCCTTATTAAGTCTTGTATGATAGTTAAGCAATGCATCTATTTCTTTGACCATGAAACTCTTTGCATGTAACCACCTTGTTTTTGTTGAGTGAGATCTAAAATCAAATTAGCTATGAATGTATAATCTCTGCAACATCTGAGTTGATAAGATATAATGCTTTCCTTGGTTCACGGTGCTGTAGATTGTTATCTGTCAGATTTTTTTTTTTTTTTCCCTTGTGGTAGCGTGTGTAGCCACGAATGTTAATACCTTCATTGGTTAATTGATCCTTGTTTCAGTTGAAGTTTGTCACTTATATATCCACGTATTAGTTGTTAAAATACTTACAGTGCCTCTGGATACTCTATCGTTCTTCAACTTCGAAGAAAGATGTGTTTTAGTTAGTGAAGACTTAATACCAAGGATGCACGGACTCGGACACGGACACGGACTCAGACACGGACACGACACGGCGACTCGGCAATTTTCAAAAAAATAGGACTCGGCGACTCGGCGACACGGTCAAACTTAATTTTTTAATATATATTTTTTTGTAACTCATCAAATTCAAACATATCAATAATACATTCAAATTCATTCATTCAAATTTACAAATGCATCATAAAGTCAAGCTCAACTGCTCAAATAGTCAAGTCATACTCATAAAGCATAATTTCATTAACTTGATACTGTAAATTGATACTGTAAATCTCATAAAGTAGTCAAGTAGTCAAGTCATACTCATATAATTTCATTAACTTGATACTGTAAATTGATAATTTTAAAAACTCACCAGTCACCAGCAAGGCGACAATAGTTACACTTCCATCTAAGGTTTCCCCCACCTTCATTTGGTTTTCCTAATCTTGTCACATGCTTCCAAAGATCATCCCCAGTTCCTTGGCCTGCTAAAACCAATTTTAATTTCTTATTATTTAGTTTTCACTTTTCAGTTTTCACTTTCCAGCAAATAGGTGCAAGTATTTCATATATCATGCATACTTTCATCATGAATCACAGGAAGAAGAAAAAAAAAAAAAAAAAAAAAAACAGGAAAACAAAACAAAAAATTTCAACAATGTATATTTGGATCCAAGAAAAATTTCAACTTGCAAAAAAAAAAAAAAAACGAATCGCAGGAAGGAATTGCAGGAAAAAAAAAAAATCGAATGAATCGATTGTTGAAATCGCTGAAATTTCAAAAAAAAAAAACATACCCACTTGCAGAGATTCAGAGAATACTAGCAGAGAAAAAAAAAAAAAAAAAAAAAAACAGAAATCGATGAAATCGATCGATGAAATGGGTCGATGAAATGGGTCGACTCACATAACAGGAACGATCGATCTCTACATCTCAGGAAAAAAAAAAAAAAAAAAGGAAATCGATCGAATCGATCGAACGTACCTGGTCCTGGTGTCGATGAGGACGCCATGATCTCTTCTCCTCCGCTCCGTCTGTCGATTTCTTCTCCTCCGTCTCTATCAGTCTTGACCTTGACGATCGATCGATCGATCGATGGCTGCGAAAGGGTTTGAGTTAGGGTTTCGGGTTTTTTTTTTTTTTTTTCTCTGCTCTGACTCGGTCTGTGTGGGAGGAGGAAAATCGTGCGAAATTAACATTTTCGTAGTCAACAAATTTTGACTACCTCCGGACCGTGTCTGACCGAGTCCGGACCGTGTCCGGACCGTATTTGACCGTGTCTGGACCGTGTCCAAGCCGTGTCCAGATCAGTCAACGAATTTTGACCGTGTCCAATACGTGTCCAGCGCGTGTCGTACGCGAATCCGTGTCCGACACGTATTTGACGCGTGATTCGGGGGGTTTTCGGAGAGTCGGTGCATCATTGCTTAATACAGGGTTCACCCATTTCAAAAATCTGATAAGACTTTGCATTTGAAAGGTTCTGATAGTCAGTAAGATATAAATTGCTGAGGAACTTTTTATACATCACATTAGCAATAAATGAAAAGTATATAGACTTTGCATTTGAAAGGTTCTGATAGTTAGTAAACCATAATGTTTGTTTAACTTGCTGACCAAAGACATTTTTTGTGGGCACGTTATATGAGGGGGTAAAGCTCTGGATCATGAATTTCTACCATCTAAGATACACTATTTGTTTGATTACATTTTATTGATTCACTGAAAGGAAATTTCGGAAAGGCATAGTATCCCTAATGCTGTATGTTGATCATAACTTACTATTACTGATTGTAATTATTTTTCTCTATCCAGCTTCCAAAGCCTAAACCCCCTACAAAGTGGGAGGAGTTTGCTAAAAAGAAAGGTAAGTCACATTTATTTTTATTTTTTTTACCTTTTACTTGAGAGGAGGGATACAAGTTATGAATAAGAAGGAACATGACAAGAATAAAGGTTTAGGCAATAACCACATATTTTTTGTGCATATATCTGGTTTTTATCTCTTCTTCTACTGTAGAAATATATAAGATTAGCATCTTTATGTTTAAAGTATACTGCTTCATAAGTTGCATATTGGGTTTAATAGGATCAAGGAAATAACCCGAGTCAGCACAAATGTCTGATTTCTTTATCAATTCTTTTACAGGTATCGTCAACCGTAAAAAAGACAAGATTGTGTACGATGAACAGACTGCTAGTTGGAAGCGTCGCCATGGTTATGATCGTGTAAATGACGACAAAGATGTTCCAATCATTGAAGCCAAGTTGACTGATGGTAAATAATTAATACATTAGCAAATGAAGTATTTTCATAATTCTCTTATTTTTTCCTGCTAGTTGATTGGGTATTCCTGTTGTAATTTTAGTCGGTGAAAATGATAATATTGACAACTTGGACTGTAAACAGGAATTTATGTAGTCTGCTACTCAGTGGAACTTTCAGTAGTCAATCACTAGTTTTAGGCTTGTAGCAGTCTATTTAAGATCAATGGTCATATTGGACACGGTTGTGCATTAATAAAGTTCTTTTCTGCCACGTAAAATGAATTTAATCATTAGCATCTTTTATTTTTTTGTTTATTTTTAAGAGAGAGCTTTCAGTATCTAATTCAAATGCGAGGGAGAGATTAATAACTAAGTGAGTGCATGGGAGCGTACCTTTGTGTGATTGTGTTTACCCAGGGTAGGTCCGCTGTCTGTGTTCTGAGCTGATATGGGTTGGCACTTCTTTGACTCAAGAATTTGTTTTGCTTGTTGCTACAAATTGTCTTTATCCTTTTGTGCTTCTATTAATTTATTTGCTGCTTGTCAGAGAAATAGCAGAAAAGGAAAAGCTTTGAAAATTCTGTGATAGTTTTTATGTTCCGAGTGTAAAAGTGGTTGATTGTTATCTTCAATTGTTGTTGCTGTTATTGCAGAACCAGGAGAGGATCCTTTTGCCAAGAGACAATCAGAAAAGAAAAAGCGAGTTGAAAAGCAAGAAAAGAACAGGCTTCAAAATCTGAAACAAGCTGCAAAAGTTGGTGCCTTGCCAAGGTTTGGCATTTAACACTTGGTCTTAATTTATAACTGATCACCACATAACGTGATATGAAACTCCACAATGGTTTTATAAAATGTTAGTCCTATGCACCATAACTGTTGTAAATCCCTTTATTCTGTACTCACAATTTGAAGGACAAACTTCTTCAAGCTTGTCTTTATACCTCGTTTTAAAGATGTTTGTCCAAGGGGTTGACAATACCACTGTTGATTCTTATCACCCGGCTTATTATTTATTTGTTTTGAAAGAATTATTCGTTAATATTATAAGAAAAAAAAAGGAAAGTTGGTTGCATAATATGGTCGTTCTTGTTACTCATTTCTGAAGATTATAGTAAATCTGAAGCACAGAGTAATAATACTGTATGCATTCTTAGAAGGAACTGACCTAGATTTTATGGCAGCCATGTCCAACTTGCTGCAACAGCATTGCCTATTACTGGAACTAAAAGTGCTCCAAAGAAAACTAGTAAAGGCGAGCTAGAGAATGTTGCTGGAATGGCAGCTACTGCCACAGCCAGTGGAGGGAAGTTTGATAAGAAACTGGCAGGAGAGAAACCGGTGAAGCATCCTGGGAAGTATCGCAAGGTTTGTATTATACATGCATTGCTGACTGCAAATTGTACCTTCGCTTTCTCCTCTTTGGAAACCAAAAAAAACCTGGGTTATTTATCTCTTTCCTTTTTTTCTTTTTATTTAGTTCCTCCCAGTTGTGCAAGGGAAGGGAATGGGCTCACAGGAGCAACAACAAACCGAAAAGGTTCTTAACAAGCTTATCTCCCAGAACCCGCTTGAGATACTTAATGTTGACAGGGTAAACCAGCTTTTTAGTGCACCCTTTTTCTATCTCTCTTGATGAGGCATTCTCTGATTCTGAAATTAATATTACTGTCTATGAACTCTGTGATATAGGCTGTTGACATGTTTAATGTGAAGAAAGATAAGAAACGAAGGAACAAGAACCAGGATGACAAGTCTTCTTCAAGCAAAAGCAAGTTGGGTCCAAATAAGAAACCTTACAAAAAATCGTCAAAGAAAGGATTTTCGAAGACTTCATCAAAGGCACCATCCAAATCGTCAAAGAAAGGATTTTCAAAGACTTCGTCTAAGGCTGCTGCTTAGGTCTCTACTAGTTGAGGTGTAGGCATGAATACCTTGTTTTTTGATAGTTTGTTATTTATTTTTTGATGGCTTGTTTAGTGATCTAAAAAGGAATATCAATAGAAAAATTTTGTATTTGGGTATTTTTGTTCTTTTTCTTTAATGGGTAAGCTCTTTGAAAGATCTCCCCGTTGTGAAAAATTGCATTTCTCCATGATCTTTGTATCTTTTAACAGGGCTCTCGGTCTTTTGAGTATGCTTGAGAGTGTCCGTTTTGCATGGATAATGAATATAGCAGTTGGATAACATATTTGCATAGATAATGAATATAGCAGTTAAGGAGAGCGTTGAGAAATGTCCGGAGCGCAAATTTTCTGCCTCAAGCATGAAAAATTGCCAAAACAATACATGCAATAAAATCTGTCCTTTTAGCGGCTCTTATATGCAATCAAAATTCTGCTACATTACCATCAGAAACTACCAAAAAGTACAGTTCTTGAATTGCAGAACCACAAAACCATTTCATCGAGACAGTATGAAGAGAAGTATCACTAACCACAAGTTCATCTATTGATTGGCTTTAGTTACTGAGTTTGCACCACTACCAAAAGCAAACAGCAAAATCTTTTTACAATCATACAGATTACAAAGAACTGACACAGAACACATATGGGATGAAAAGGCCAATACTACAATTTTGATTCACAAAAGCAATCTGGCAAGGCAGACCCTCTTCCCATGATAAAATCATTTTTATGAACCTTCCACATAGCTTTCACCAATTCTGCTTCTTCCAATCCCTTGGAAGAGAACTCTGCAAAAGCTTTTCTGCTCAAGAAAAGAGTTTTATACAACCCCTTACATGCTCTCATCGCAGACACCATCTTATCCATGTTTCCAAAATATGTAGCTACATAAGAGTCACTATTGATTGACACATGATAGTCCAGTGCAGCTTTGGTGTTCCCATGCATGCTAGTGAAATCCTCGCTACTGAGAAGTGTAGATTTGGTATACACGTTGGTATAAATGGATGTTAGTTCTTCAATTTCCATAAGACCATCACCAGCAGCTAGATAGATAGTGGTGTTTTTTGGAATTGCAAGCGCTTTAAGGATGAGAGCTGTCTCATTTGGGGTGAGGGGACACTTCCCACGGCTTCTCCAAATCCGAGCCATCTCTCCAGTCCATGGCTTTCGATCTCCTCGTGCTGCATCAATGGCTTTGTTTGAAGCCATAGACAGGTTTTGGTACTCACACTGACTATAAGCTACCATGTCAGGCTCAAAACGAAGGTGAAGGGACATGAATGGTTTTGGTATTGCATCCACAAGCTCAGAAGCTTTCTTCTCTAGGTTTTTAGTCAGATGCAAAGCTTTGTAACAGGCTTGGCAGAGTGCTGCTTTTGCATACAAAGGATACCTGCGAAATCATGGCAGATAACAGTATAAAATAAATCAATCATGACAAATGTTTAATTACTTCTTAGTTGTGTAAAAAAAGGGCATCAATAGGAAGGACCCTAATCTATCAGCAAGTGCACCTGGGGGTGTTTTTTTTTTTTTTTTTTTTTTTTGTGAGGTGGGTGGGGGTGTGGTGAGATGGTTGTTGAGGGACTTTGACTGAATGACTTTCTTTAGGCTCATAGTCGATTTCACTTTTGGATCTCAAGACACATGTGAATCTGAAGTTCTTATATGTTTTCAATTCCTTCGCCAAACTTCATATAATTCTAGGATCCAACTTCCATTTCAATTAGGCTTTAGGTTTCTTTCCAAATTATTTATGCCCTCAAAAGTGGATAAGGCTGACCTTGGAGGTTACCCTAAGTAATATACAGTGATCAAAAGAATGGTACCTGTCCCTTCTCTGGCTCACTGCAGGTGTTATTGAAATGTAATGATGCTCCAAAAGTGATGGCAGAACACTCTCAATGTAATCAAAATGACCTTTGCGCTTGCTGCAGTCCACTTGAACTGGTTCTTTCAATGCTATCTCTGCTGGCAGGTCTTTGACAACAGTAATAAAACCTTTCATATGCTGAATGAAATAGTCAACATCAAAGACATCTGCAAAACCACTGCATTGAGGTTCACAAAGGTTGAGTCTCATAATGATACTGTAAAGGAAAGAAAAACACTAGTTCAATTGTTCATAATTTAAAAGGAAGCTAGAAAGTGTGGTTAATCTCTATTCTGTAGGCAATGTACAGTAGTAGGTTTTGAGTTCAATAATGCATTTTTTCAATAAACATCTAGGTAATAAACAAGGATGGCTACATAGGTTTATGTACTGTGGTAGGTGAGTTTCAATTGCGTTAGAAGAACCAAAGCTAGCAGGAGCCAAAAAATTTGAGAGTCAGGAAGAAAAGGCTGTGTTCAGGTGCACAAGTACCTTTGATTTATATTCTATACTTGAAAATGCAAGTTTAGATCTATTTGTCAGATTTTGATCTTTGGAAAAAAAATGAATGCCAAAAAGAAAGAGTGTAATGTTGAACGTGCATGCATTCTACAGCACACCAACATCTGCTCAAGGTATAGGTATTTTAGGCAATGTGTTGGTCACGCTATTAAGCATTGAAGTTTGCTAGCATGACTAGGAGTGTTGTTGACATGGAATTTACTAATACATTTTACTATTTTGACATTATCAACTTCAACATTGTTCCATTGTGGTAGTTTGCATATTCATTTGACTGAAACAAATGATTTATACAGAACATAAATGTCCTGGTAATCTCATAAGAGAGAAATTTTGGTGTTATGTTTTCAAGACAAGCTCCAAAGACAAAAGCATTGCGACTCCGGGTGCCTTCTTTTTCTAAACAATGGAGAATGAGTCAACTACACTCTTTTTTGTTTCCATTTTCCATTGATGTTTTGAATTCCTCCCCCCTTCCCTTGTCATTATAAGGTTTCAGCCAGGTTACACCCATGAACTCAGGGACTTGCTAGTAAAAGACAAGAATAAGATGACACTATTTTAACTGTTTTGTCAAAATTAACCTTTTCCCGTGTCTTTGAGTTTTGATTGCTATTTAGCTACCACAAATTGTTGTCTTAATTGTGCTTAGTCGATCACCGACTCCTTCCCCCCCCCCCCCCCCCCCCAAAAAAAAATAACAAATAAAGGGTCATGTAGGATGGAAAATTTGCTGTCAACATTAAAATTTGCATATCCTTAAAGGTCAAGAAATAATCACATTTGTTCGCAAATTGCTTTCAAATTTCAGGAACTTCCTTTCCTTCTACTCAAGTTGGTCTAACAATTACTCTTTTATCGAAATATAGTATCCATTGGATTTTCATATTGTAACTATACTATAAAGCATGCATAATGTAACCCAAAATACCTGGATTCATTCCAATAAGCAGCAACTTCAAACTTCGGCAGAACCAAAGTCGCATTCAGCAAACGAGCAACACCAACACCATCACACAACTGCAATCACCACCATAACTTAGCACAAAAATCCTAAGTAGGCGAATGACACTACCAATCAAAAGCTCTCAAAAAATAAAATTTGCTAAGCTTCAATGAATACTCACATCACGTCTCATCTGATTGAGGCCACCATAGCAATCCACTCTGATGTATCCATTACTCTGCAAAGGAAGAGCTGCAGCAATATCAACAAAAACCCACATTGCATTTGTCTGCAATGAACCCAAATCAATCAACTTTCAGATCAAACAAAAAGATAACCCTAATTTACACCACATAAACCCTAAGCTACTAACCTGTTAAATGCCCTTCCAACCACCATTTACAAGGTCTCCACTCTACAATCCTTTTCACACCCCAAATTTCAGATCTTGCAATGCAATTATCCAAAAAAGATTAGTTCTTTAGTGCTCAACAATATCAAAATCTAGTTTAAATAGAGGAACTTTGAAGAGATCCGATTGACTTACTGTGAAGTACTTGGTGTAATGAAGGTTTGGGAAAATGGAATTGAAGGGGATAAGAGAACAACAACTAGGAGAAGAGATAAGACGACAATGAGAACAGTGAAAACGGGTTTTACAAAGAAGACCCCCATTGATCTGTTTTCCTTCAAGATCCCAAATTTAAGAGAGCTTGTGATCGATTGAAGAAATGGTGATATGGGTTTTGAATCTGAAGGAGTGAAGGATAAGAGGGTATTTTTCGTTTGCAGAGAGATATCTAGAGCAAGTTTTTTGAAGAGAAGATGCGAAGACGAAGAAGAGACAGTCTGAGAAGGAGAAGCCAGTCGAAGAGAAGTGACGCTTTGACGTTTTTGGCCCCAAAATTGATATGTATGTACTAAAATACCCTCCTAACCCCAACAGTGTCGAACTTGACTGTTGGACTTGTGAAGGGTGGAATTGTAACGATGAGATTTGATGATGGACATTGGAAAACAGAGTTGGAAATCAAGCACTTGGCAAATTGTTTGCTTGACACACAGCATGGTGCATAGCTGAGTTGGTAGAGATGTAGCGGATGAAGTCACATGTCACAAATTCAAACCCGACCGATGACATGGGGTGAAGAGGGTTAAGGATTAAAAAACAATGCTCGATTAAACCTCATATTTAACTTTTAAACAACTCGTGTTTGACACTTCATGGTTGAACAATAACACATGACTATATTTGTGATTTTGACCATCCAAAACTTGATGAGAATCAAAACATGTGTTGCATGTATCACACTTGAAAATTTCGTGAAAGATGTTACATTTGCAATCATAAATTGGTTCGATCAATGTCATTTGAACTCATAGACTCAATGATAGGGGTTTTTATGTAGTTAAGTCTAATACTATCAGATTACAAGCTTTGTAGGTAGAGAACAACCTATAAAATCAGAGAGATGGGTAGACAAAACAAGTAAACAAATTTTGAAAAGAAAAAAAAGAAGAGAATGAACTCGTACATTTGTTGATTGCTTATCTTGATAGCCATTAGATGTGTTCTCATCTTGTTTTTCCAAAAACTATACTTCTTATTATCTAACATTAGGTGTACTGTGCACTCTAGTGGTCGTGCCGGAGTGGTTATCGGGCATGACTAGAAATCATGTGGGCTTTGCCCGCGCAAGTTTGAATCCTGCCTTTTTTGCTTTTTTTCTTAAGCGTCTATGTTCCAGTCAATAACGAAGCTCATAATGCCACCCTTGCCAAGTAGTCAAGCCCGAATTGCTTTCATTGATTGAACAGAGAGATAGATATTGGAAATAAAACTTGCTATGTTACAGTCAATAACAGCTCATAAACCTTTGCCAAGTATTGAAGCCCCGAATTGCCATTTTTGCTAAGATCAAACGCGACTCCTTTGACCACCACCTTCATTGCCCACAACACTCAATATCCCAAGTCACAATGAACCTATGTTAACTCCTTCCATTCTAATTACATTTCTCTTCTCCTTCCACCCTCAGTTTACTTTGTGCTGACAAGATACTACAATTCAGGAACCATGAGGATTACCTACTCAAACATCATAATACCTCGTCTGATTTCTGGGATTCAGTTTAAGCATAAGCTATGTAACAACTAAACAACATCAAACTCATAAAAAATAATGAGACAAAATTATCAAACTTTTAAAGCAAAAAATCTTATCTATAAAATGAGTATTTCAAGGCTTTTACGAAATCACCAGTTTTCTTTGACAATCCAAAGGCACTTACATAGATCTTAACTTCAAATACAAGGAAACATGTTTCACAAAGATTACATTTGTAGGCTTGAGATTTCTAGCCTAGTCCCAACGGTTACATAGAACAAAAGAAAATATGACGAAAACAACACGACAAAACTATATACCAGAAGTTTTAATAATAATACAGGTAAATTAAATACAAAGAAGGTGACAGTTAAAAAAACTTACATGGTTTTTTCACTTTACTCAGTATCTGAAAGGGCCGGGACAGGTTTATCAAGCAAAACCTTCTTCAATCCACCTTCAATACTTGAAAAAGAAAGTTATGATACTTTCCTCCGTTCTGGTGTCAACTTATAGATGTTTCCCATGCAACAACAAAGGGCGCCCTAACACATTTTTCTACCATACTTTAATTAGCCGCATCCAGAAAAAGCTAACATTCCTGACCAAACTCATCAAATAATCAAAACCCATTAGATGGAATACTGGAAACCATGAAAAGAATGGAGAAGAAAATGAACTAATTTGTACTTCAAAACCACCTTAAATTAGAGGACAGTAGACCTGTCATCATCTAGGATAGATTACACCATAAAGAATCTATTGAGAAAAGGAGAGGAACTCGTCGTGAATGGAAAATATGACAATTAACAGACTAATAGAATTAATAAAAAGGATATCCAATTTTCCCTCAAAAGATTAATAGAAAGCCGATTTTTTATTAAACAAATAGGATACAAATATTGCTTCCTTTTCTGTACACCTTGATTCCCAGACCCGGGGCTATGTACTCATCTCGAACATAAAATCTGGAGGAAAAAGAAAGAAAAGAAATGCAGGCTGCATCTGACGGAACTGTTTCCTGAAGGATTTTATCAGACTTATTGTGTTCTTGCAGAGCTCCCATAAATTTTTTTTTCATAAATAGCAAAATTTTAAGCAATCACTAACCTTACTACAAAAGCTGTTTTCCTTCTCTTCATATCAATTTTCTTCCTTTACATTTTGCCCACTGCCCACAACATATCCAATCCACTAAAACGACACCTTTCTCACGTATCACAACCGGAAAGTTTTGGTGTATTAGACGAGGTTCATATTACAAATGCACTTTCCGTCTTCCTCCCCTTTCTCTCTATAAATTTCATCTCAGATCCTATGCATTCTGCCATCCTATATATTTCCTTGCATTGTGGATGAGACATGTCATCTGAGGAGAAGCCATGCATGTACATAGAAATATTAGCAGCATCACCACCCACATCCACCCAACTAAACCCTATCTCCTTTTTCACTCCCTTGTCTCTCATTCCTCTCCTCACTGTTGCAACTTTCTCCCACTCCCCCTTCTCAGCGTACATGTTAGACATCAAGACATATGTTCCTGACTCCATGGGTTCCATCTCCATCAATGCATCAGCCACTCTTATCCCCATCTCTACGTTCCCATGCATCTTACAAGCTCCAAGCAAGCTCTGCATTGCAGATAACCCTGGTTTTGTAGGCATATTACTAAGAAAGTCCTCTGCCTCCTTGAGCCGCCCTGCTCGACCCAACATATCAACCACACATGAATAAACCTCTTGGGATGGTTCAATTTGGTGGTCTTTGACCATTGAGTTGAAAATCTCAAGACCCGTATCAACCATCCCCTTTCGACTGCATGAAGCTAATACAGCAAGAAATGTAATTGAATCCGGCTGTATACCCTCTCCTTCCATCTTATCAAACAAACCCATTACGAACTCAAAATCCCCATGCCTAGCATGGGCTGAGATGATTGAGGTCCAAGCAACGAGGCCTCTTTGAGGTATCTCTTCAAAAACTCTTTGAGACTCGTCTATGCTCCCACGCTTTGCATACATATCAAGAAGGGCACCAGAGACAACCGGGTCAGTGTTTAAACCAATCTTGATTATGCGAGAGTGGCACCTTTGGCCATAACTCAATGAGATGGGTTCGGCAGCTCCTATAGCACTCAAAACACTACCAAAGGTGAACTGGTTTGGTTTTGATTCTAGTGTTGCTAACAAGAATGTTTCTAGAGCTTCTTGGAACAAGCCATTTTGAGTGTAACCGGATATCAAAGCATTCCATGAAGCGATCTCTCTGGAACTAACCTCATCAAAAACCTTTCTGGACTGTTCAGTGGTCTTGAATTTAGTATACATGGTAATGATACTGTTGGAAACAAGCAATTCAGACATGAAACCAGTTTTTATGCAAAACCCATGAATCATTTCCCCTTGTATCAGTGAATACTTGATCGATAATGCATGAATTAATCCAACAAACGTAACTTCATTGGGGTAAACACCATCCAATCTCATCTCATTAAATAAAGGAATTGCATTATCTTCACTCATAGAAATCATGGTTGTCCAAGAGATCACATTGCGTTCAACCATGCTCTCAAAGACCTTATTTGAGTCCTCGACCACCCCACCTTTAGAATACAATGAAATAAGCACATTACACACCGAAATATGTGTCCCATAACCAGTTCTTAGAATTAAACCATGAACTTGTATGCCGAAACCCAAGCTTCTCTCATGGCCACAAGCCGCAATCACACTACTCAATGACACATGATCAAGCTTTATTCCTTCTCTAACCAGTCCCACAAACGTCCACATAGCCTCTACTCCATAATTCCCATCTTGGGTATACCCCGAAAGCATCGCATTCCATGAAACCAAATCTTTCTCACTCATTCCATCAAACACACTTTCAGCTGCCTCCAAACGACCCCATCTTGCATACATTGTGATTAAAGCATTCCCAACATACGTATCCAATTCGAACCCAGACCTCAAAATGAGAGAATGAAGCTGAATTCCCATCCAAAGAAGCTCTACATGGTCCGAACAAAGTGCTAGTGAAGTAGTATAAGTCACAGCATCAAACACAATCCCATTCAAATGCATTCCAATAGCAAAATCCACCCCCTCTTTAATGTTACAAAAACTCGAAAGCACGGTATTCCATGAAACTATATCCCTATCTTCCAAACCCTCAAAAATCATCATCGCTCTATCCTGCTGCCCACATTTCGCATACATACTCATCAACGAATTCGAAACCGTGAGATAAGAATCAAACCCAGACGACACAGAGTACCCATGGATTTGCAACCCAAGCAATGGGTCTCCCCTACAAGCCTTGAGAGCTGTAGCAATAGTGACTTCATTAATTCCACCAATGGGCCCTCTCGAAATCTCAGTTTTGAGGATTTGCAGAGCTTGAAATGGAAGGTTTTGGTGAAAACAGGATAAAATGGAACGGTTAAGTAGGGTAGTGTTTCTCTGAGGAATTTTGTCAAACAGGTGGAGCTCATGTTTGAAACTACTTGGGTTAAGAAGTGTTTGAAATCTAACCATTAGAGAGCTCTTTAGAGCTAACACTTACGGTTATCCTCCTTGTTTAGAGGGAAAGTTTGTTACTTATGAAGAAGATAAGTACTTCTAATAACTTATTACTATCTCTTAAAAAGTCTAACTTTGGGTTTGATTTGAGGTTATGAAATATGGGTTCTTGATTTTTCTACATTATTGTTTTGGGCTGAAAAAAGAAACAAGAGAAGAGGATGAGTGAGTTTGTGAAGAATTCAGTCGACTAAAGGGGGTTTTCTGTCAAGAGGAAAATGTCACGATCAACAATCTATAATGGGTTCTGAAAATATTGCGGGAGAATTGGCACGAAGTTCAAATTGGAATCAGGGCCTCTTTTGTAAAATTTACTCTTTCAGTTAGTTAAGACGTCAACAGAACCTTGTTGTTCATTCCTTCTATAAATACAAAGCTAAAAACAAGGAAATGACAGAGAAGTATTAAGAAGAAGAGAGACTCAATTCTTAGAAGAACTTGAGAGATTTGTATCTGTTTTTCGGTTTTTCCTATTTTTCATTTCAATCTATCCATTTGTTTTTTTACTTTGATCCCAACGAGTCACAATCGTGACAATTGGTATCAGAGCATGTTACGATCCACCAACTTGTGCAACCATGAGAATCACATTTGAGGAGATAAAAACTTTCATGGAGGAGACAAAGAGAAACCAACTGGAATTCGATGGATAGTTCGAACTTCTGAAAACTGAACTGGAGAGTTTAGCACAATCAATTGATGCTCGAGAAAAGAGATGGGATGCCCGTTTTGAACAAATTATTCAACTGATTCGGAACAATCAAGAGGTTCCTGGATCGAGTGCGTCTCCCACCTGTCAAATCGCAAATCCAATTGTGCCACTCAATAGATCAGTCTCTCATAATCCCTGGGAGATCCCTAGTACGTTCTACCGTCTCCCTAAGTTAGAATTCTCTCAAATTAATGAAAGCAACCCTAATTAGTCCAAGAACATTACATATCCATCTCTCGGTAGAGATTTGGAAGGCGCACCAAAGGTGTTTGATGAAATGTCTACAATAGATGTTTCGTGGAACCCAATGCTTACAAGGTATGCAAGGTGTGGGATTCTCGTTGACATGTGCGAGAAATTTGGGTGTGTAAAAACAGTCGTGGTCCTTGCGGATATAAGCGAAAAGTATGTGTTTACTCGGACTGTTATAAATTTTGTAATTGCTCTTCATGGGCTTATAAAAAAGACTTTCGAAATATTTTGAACTAATTCAGATGCATGGAGTGAAGACTAATCAGATGCAAGGGATCACTTATTCTTCTCGGATAAAGGTTAAGATGAAAGTTCAAGTTATTAAGTATGTGGCAACTCAATCAGTGAAAGATAAGAAATTCGTTTACTTATATTTGCTACATTACGCTGAAAAATGTCCAAGCGAAGCATTGGTTCATATATGGGCACTCTGTGCTATGGCAAGAGTTCGTCTACATGTTACAACTCTTCTTGTTCTAGAAGTGGTTGTTCATTGTGTTGGCACCTTACTTGATGGAAGCAAATTTGAGTGGGGCAGAGATAGAGGAGTGCCTTTTACTTCCAAGTTTGGTGAAGGTCAATTGGTGACTGGTTTGGATCATGTGGTGGTTGCAAGGAAAAAAAAAGGAGTAGCACTGTTCAGTGTAGTATTTGGGAAAAGAGGTTTTGATGAAACTGAGCTATTGAAATTCCTTGTGGATGAAGAACAAATTATTAGTGACTTAGGGTGTGTTTGGTTGTATGGAATTCTATGCCATGGGAATCCATGAGAGGACCCCTACATTTTAGGCTAAATTAATATATCACTCCACATCCACCATTTGATTTTGTGATCAATGGTGGGAATGGAAGTCCCATGAACATGGGAATCCCACTCCTTGGTCTCCCAAAACATGTGATTCCTATGTTCATGAGATGTTCATTCCCACAATTGATAACAAAATCAAATAGTGCATGAAGAGTTATACCTCAAATTAGCCTAAAATATAGGGGTCCCTTCATGGATTCCCATGACATAGGATTCCATGCAACCAAACATACCATTAGATCGATTGGTCATTTGGAACATTAAGAAGTTGAATGAGAAAAAGGGGTTTTGTATTTCGATGATGATTGATACTGAAGGGAGTCAGATGCATATGGTTGACCATGGTGGTGTTTTTTCTGTTAAGGTGGAGGATGGTTCAAACTGGTTGTTTACTACTGAAAGTTATGAGGGTGTTTGATATTCACATAATTATTACATAATATACCTCATAACTTATGTTTGTTAGTGTTTCGAATAGTGTATTTTAGTTTAATTAATTTATTTTTGTATTTTCATAGGATTTGGAGTTTGAATAACAAAAGTGTGTTAGCATGGCGAATTTGAAAATTCATAAACAAATTGACGAAGTGGAGCGGTAGACACTCAAGCCAAAGATTAAGAGAACCAAAGAAAAAAATAAAGAAAATTAGTTTTGAATTTTTGGTGGAACAAAGAAGTAGTATGGATGAACATAGCCAAACCCACATTTCAAGGGGTGGGACTCCTTTGTTTGCAAATTGGGCTTCCAAATTCTATTAGGCTTCCAAATTCCATTGGGGTCCAAATTGGATTGGGTTTTTCCATTTGTATTGGGCATTGGGTTTCCAATTGGGCCCAATAAGGGTTTTCTTTTAACCATAATAGCAACAGTAAGAGAGAGGATAGCCTTTTGTTTTAGAAGTTGTTTTGTTTTCCAATTGGGGGACCAATGAGGAGTTTGGTTTCTTTTTAACACAAATACAGCAGCCCTTTTTGTACAATTGAGATTTGATTTCTAAATTGGGGAACCAATAGGAGGAGGACTTTGTTTTCTTCTTAACAAGAAGAAACATGGCAGGAAGAGGGGAGTTTTGGTGCTGGAACAAAAATGCAGCAGCAACAACATAGAGGACAGCAGGCGACGACGCATCAACGCTGTCCAGAACGCAGCAGCGCAACAGGGAGTGCGTCGTTAATCCACCACGCGCCGCCATGCCGATGAAGCTCCACACCGTTGTTGCTGTCATCACCTTCGCCATGCGTCAGTAAACTCCAAGCAAGGTGAAGAGACGAACTCCTAGATGTAACGCACTTAATTAGTATTTGATTCGTTTTATGCTTTCACGATGAATAATGGTGTTTATGATTATCACTTTTATTTAATATATGAATTTATGTTATTTTAGTGACAAAGATTTCATCAATTTCTTCGTAGATTATTATTCCGGTGGTTGTCTTTTTCTTCTCTATATAAGTTTAGTCACGTTTTTCTTATGTGTAGAATTTTTAAGGATCAATTGATTCCGGTAGGTTAGTTATATGTGATCGTCTTTTATTATGTTATTGTCTCCGGATATATCGTAAATTTAGGATATCACATATGACAAACCTGTGTGCTTTCTAGAAAAAAGTAAAATCTAAAATCCATTTACATTAGGATATATTAATGCATTAAAGACTATTCTTCCGATTATGTTGTTTGGGATGTGAAACACGTAATCAAGTCATCATAGCGAATCAATACTGGTTGGCGCGTGAAATCTAGGAGGGATTATTGGAACCTTGTGACTTTTCTAAACTTGATTTTTATTAAACTAAATTCAATTTCACATTTTAAAATTGCTAGAATTTCTTACATTTAGTTTCGCGTAGTTTTTTTCTTCCTTGACCTTGTTTTGTAGATCGCTTTTCCTCGTGGGATCGACACCCCAATCTTTACTGCAATTGATCGATTGTACTGTTTGTTTACTACTGAAAGCTATGAGGGTGTTCATCCATTTACAGTTCAAGCAAACTATGGAGGTTTTTCGGAGGCGTTGAAGTTTATTGAGGTGTTATTATGGATTCTCACTGGGGAGAAACAAACTGCATTACATGGTGGAGGTAGCAGCAAAGCGCAAAATGAAAGAGTTACTACACTTCATACCATTTTGGAGGCAAGAACTCACATTGCAAATGGTCCAAAATCTAAAAAGAGAGAGGCTAAACCTAAAACTTTTAGTATTGTAGATGCTACATCTGCTTCAGTTCATGGAATAAGTGCTGAAGCTGCTACAAATGCTTCAACTAATAAGACAGTTGCTCACATTGCCATGCACATGACTGGTGAAAGTGCTCCTGTTAATGCAAGGATGGAAAAAAAAATAGATTTACTATTAGCGCTGCTTCGCGATCTTTCACTTCGACCTCTTATGATCCTATTACAAAAAATGAATACGATTATGTCAATATCGAGAGGATTCCTAAGAAGAAAGGGTATGTTCAATTACACACCACTCATAGTGACTTAAACAAAGAGCTACACTGCGACATGGCACCCAGGTCATGCAAGAACATCACATCTTGTGAAAGTGGCTACTATAATGGGGTAGGTGTCCATCAATTTATAAGGAATTTCAGGATTCAAGGTAATAATTCCACTGGTGCTAGAAAAGGGGGTGAGTCTATTTGGGAAAAGCCTTTCAAAGATGAACTCAACTCTAAATTAATTCACTCAGGAAGGGGTGTTGTCAGTATGGCAAATAGTGGTCCTCATACAAATGTTTCCCAATTCTTCACTATGTACAAGTCTGCAAATCATTTGAACTTCAAAAACACTGTTTTTGGCAGAGTTGTAGGTGGCTTGACTACTCTGGCAGCAATGGGAATGGGTCTTGTTGATGAAATAGAGATAACGAGTCTAGCAGTAAATATGAGTCCATACACTAAACTAGATGAAAAAAAGAAAGACAAACAAAAAAATGAAAATTATATTGTTTATGAGAAAAATGATGAGGTGGGATCATGGTATAGGAATCCAGGCACAGGAGAATCTGTGGCTATAGGCGATGGAGGCGTAGGCATGTACCTGAAAACGAATTGGGAAGAAGTTGAAGAGGGCCCAAGGAAAGTGATTTTGTTTATAGATGAGATTCATTGTGTGTTGGGTGCTGCAAGGACTGAGATAGATGCTGCAAATTTGTTTAAGCGAATGTTGGTTATACAAAGAAATGAATGGAATACTGAGGCAAACTCAATGCTTATTGCAACTAATGGACCTGATCAAATTACAAAAAATGTGAGTCATTGGACTGGAATTCCAGTCACAAGTCTTTGCCAGTACGAGAAGAAAAGGTTGTTCGATATAGCAAATAGGGTACATAATAGAGTAGTTGGGCAGGACCAAGTAGTTGAGTCAGTCACAGAAGCTGTAGCAGAGCAACCTTGTGATGATGGGCATCTTTTGGCATGGATCGATATGTCAGAATACATGGAGCCACATTATGCTTCACGATATGAAGGTGGACAACTGATAGAAGATGTTAGAAGGAGGCCCTGCAGTGTTGCATTGTTTGATGATGTTGCGATTGCCCATGTAGCAATTTTCCACACACGTCTACAAGTTCGTGATGCTCTTTCTGGTAGAGCAGAGAATGAACTTGCTCCAGGCACTTTGGTTGAAAAGAATTTAATGGGGTTGGGCACACCATTTTCTATCAAAGCTATGTCGAAATTTGATTTTGATGCAACAATATCCAGGACTACAAGCTTTTGCCATGCTTGTGTTTATGCTTATTAAGCTCTGCTTTCAATCCTTGAGGACAAGGATTTGGCGAAGGGGAGGGCAATGTCACGTTCAACAATCTAAAATGGGTTCTGAAAATATTGCGGGAGAATTGGCACGAAGTTCAAATTGGAATCAGGGACTCACCTATAAAATTTACTCTTTCGATTAGTTAAGACACGTGATTAGCACGTGATTGTCAATAGAACCTTGTTGTTCATTCCTTCTATAAATACAAAGCTAAAAAGAGGGAAATGGCAGAAAAGTATTAAGAAAAAGAGATGCTCAGTTCTTAGAAGAACTTGAGAGATTTGTATCCGTTTTCCCTATTTTTCATTTCAATCTATCCATTTGTTTTCTTACTTCGATCCCAACGAGTCACAATCGTGACAAAAAAATTAAATATATTGTACTATTTTTACATATATTATATGGCGAGTTGCTACGTGTAACCACTATTTGGCTCAGTTGCACAACCTTTTTATTGCACCGATATTTTGGGATGTTTAGATTTTATTGTACCAATCTAAAATATGTAACACCGACTTACATTTATTTAACAATAAAAATAATTTAGTGGTTAAATTTTATCGTTTGTGAGCATTAATTGGTTCTTGACGAAAAAACAAAAATAAATGTTATCGCTAAAACTAAACTTCAATTACGAATTCTTAACTTTCAAATATGCGTAAAAAAATCAAAGATATACTAACCATCGTAACAAGTTATACAATAAATAGCAAACACTATAGTAGAATGTGTAAAAAATCTAAAGTGCAAACATTAAACACAGAGGGGTTGACAAAAAAATATGGTATTAAAAATAAATAAATATGTAAGTGAATGCATCAATTTAAAAAAATGGACTTACTATGTGTATTGAATGCCACCAAATTTATTTTCTAGATTTAGCTTTTAAAAACTGCTTAGTAATAGTCAATCACTTTTTGTTAATCCTAAAATAAAACTACTTGTTGATTTAAGATTTTGTAAGGATGATTCTTAATATGAATCATAAGAATAAAATAAACTCATGCCTTTCAAAAAAAAAAGGATGATTCTTATTGTAAATTTTGGATGTGGAGTTCTTGGGGTTGAAAGCATTTTTTTAATAGTTTCAACTACTTACATTTCTTATAATTCATTGTCGCTCCTAAAAAAAAAAGTAAGTTGGTTACATCTTTTAAGTTGGTGCAACAAAGTCGAAACATCTTAAAATATCGGTGTAACAATGAGTTGGTGCAACCGAGCCAAATAGTCGGGTACACATATTATATAATATTCGGTTCGGTCGGTTAAAATCAGTTAAAAATCTAAAATTGAACCAACCATATCAGTTTCTGAAACCGAACCAAACGGTTCATTTTTTTTTTTTTAATCCCTTATCCCTCCACTCCATATGCCACTGGCAAGGTTCAATACTAAGTCGGTGATTTTATCCGCCACAGGTATACCACTGAGCTGATACTCTATTGACTCGATTCGATTGGTTTAATATTTTTTTGCAACCACTCGAGGTTGGCTTTTTGCCACACTATGCTTCTTGTTTCTTTTGTTTTATTTATTTTCTTTACTATTGGTACTTTTGTCTTATAATATTTTATTTATTTTATAAGAATAAAGTCTTGAAAACACGAAGATGAATGAGATTGTTGTTTCTAGAGTTTGAAAAATGAGTGGAGATAGATAGAGAAAAAAGGAATAATGAGTGTGACTGAGGGGATTTTGAAGAGGTTGAACGTAAAAATTGACATGCTCACTATGCTTGTTTGTTTTTTGTTTTGATTAATTGCTCGCACACAAAATTTATAATCAGACTTTACCTGAAAGTATAAAATAATAATTTATATTGTTAAAATGCTTCAACAATTCATGAAAAATAATAATTAGAAAATAAATAAAAATTTAAAAGTTGAACCTGACGTGAATCGAACACGCAACCTTCTGATCTGGAGTCAGACGCGCTACCATTGCGCCACAGATCCTAGGATGTGCAGATACTCTTTGTTTCTATATTTCTAGCAATCTAGTATACAGCCGCAACTTGTACTTTATATGTCATATGCATGTTAATTAATTCATAATTATTATTATTTTTTAATTATTTTGGGAATCAAGAGATCCTCTTGCAAAGCAAAACTTTGTTCAGTTATATTGTAATTGCAACTGTGAGAAATTAGTTACCGAGCTGAATTGTTGTGCAGTATGGAACCAATAATTGAGTCCTAAAAAAATATTTGCAATGTAATATAACTATCAACTCAAATGATTGATGAATGTCCACCAACTCGATCCCTGATTCCTTGAGAAAATTTTTCAGAAGGTCAAGG
This sequence comes from Berberis vulgaris, assembly GCA_963556465.1. Taxonomy (NCBI): domain Eukaryota; kingdom Viridiplantae; phylum Streptophyta; class Magnoliopsida; order Ranunculales; family Berberidaceae; genus Berberis; species Berberis vulgaris. The sequence goes on from OY747130.1 coordinate 83,967,394, forward strand.
CAAGATCTGAAAACGTATGCTGAGAAAAGCAGATACAGAGCTGGCCCAAAAGGTCCTACACAATGGAAGTACCTGTACCTTCATCGTCGGTGTGTCTGAATAATTGCAGAGAAGTGAGTTTGTCCGTTATTGCTATAATTAATCGAAGCATGAAGAGAGAAGAGTTCAATCTATTGAGTCTTTGATGTATACTTCAGGTGTTAGGAAGAATGGTCCCTCGCTCTCATTTAATTGTGATGGTGAAGAAGCTCTACATAGTTTGGCGAAGGTCCCTGATGATCCAGCAGAGGAATAAATGCAAACCTCTGCAGAGATGTTAGGGTAGGACTTCCAGCCTGTGCCATTTACATTTTACAACCAGCAGGAGTATCAGGCCCCCCCATACATTACCGCTGCCATTGCAGGACCCCAGTATGAACTGTCAGATGAACACATTCACCGAGTTCATCTTCAAGTCATATAACCGTACACACAATTACGAACACAACAATCGGCAGATATGTTGAGTAGGTATGAATGTGATTGGGAGCACCTGTGTTTTTTACAGTGAGCTTGAGCACCAGACAGTAGACACAGGCGCCCCATGCACAGTTATAACGCACGAGTTAGTCTAGACTAGCGGGGACCAGTTGTTACATTAAGGCCCCAGTATAATCGAGGTCATCTGATGGTACACGGATGTTAGTATGGTTCGATGTTGAGAAAAATACAGAACACTTCAGGTTTAACCATATATTTCACCTCCCCCACCCCAAGCCAAAAACTCTCAGAACATGTAGGTTTTGGTCAAACACTCTCCCCTGCATTTGTCCGAAAAAATATAATATTCATCCGAGATGCAGGAACGCTTATTTAGTCGCAACAAAAAATTGTATTTCTTAACTACTAACTAGTCAAGCTAGCCCTATATAATATATATAGGAGTTGTGCAGTATGGACTTTTACTGAGTAAATAACCTAAAGAAAGCAAACTCACAGCTCCAAAGATGACTTCTGTCAAAAAAGCTTACTTCATACAAATATAGTTTAGTGCCAACCATGTGCTAAGAGAAAAGTTCTACAAACTATTGCTCACCTAGACCGAGTCTTTGAAGTGTTCTTGACACTTGAGAGTCTTTTCCAAACGAGGTAGTCTGGCCTAGACATTACACAAGAAACACAAAGAACGCTCCAACAAACACGAGTAAAAGCTCAGTGGAGGGGAAAAAAGGGACTGGTAGGGTAATGAAAATGAACTGAGAAACACTCTTGGCAGCATATATTGCCTAGGTCATTGGACTGGTAGGGTTTTGAATAACGGGAAAGCACAATTATCACAATTTTTCCTACATCAATACATTACCAACCTCATTATGGTACAGAGTGGAGAAAGGGAATGTTCAGATGATTATGTAATTAATAGAAAGTAATCATAGCAGGTACAGTACTTTACTAATGCGATACTGCATATTCATTCATATTTCATAACAATCATCATATAAAAGTTAGACGAAATAAACAACTTTGCTTCACAGTTGTAGTTGCAAATAACAATCAACAACGTCCATTTACAATCTCCGTCCCCTCATGTGCCTGGTTGATCACCTCAAGAAACCGAAGAATCTAAACTATTACACCTCCTAGATACTTGAAAGCCAATTATAGTATCAAACGATTTGTGTCCCAAAGTATTGTGACAGCTTGCATAAATTGGTCTAGTTGTTCCAAAACATAGACCAATATTCAATCAAGAGCTAGATATCTTTGAAAGAGAAGTAAATCATGGTAAGCAAAGAAAAAAGGGTTTCTTTTTACATAAAGTAACTTTTAGACAATGCGAACAGCAAGGTAAAACAAGTATAATTCACCAACTTTTATCACCTCTCCCATACAGACAATTCTCAAACAAATTACCAATTTCAACATCTTTCAATATTGACTAAGGAGAGTTTTTCAACACTATTTCTTAATGACTAATTGAACCAAATTATCTCTAGTCTGTACAAGTGTAAACTAGACATTGAGTAAGTACACAACATCGTTTACGCAGAAACTCCTAATTGAGCATTCTGAAACTCATCTTTGAATAAGTGGGGAGAATTTAACTTGAAAGAGACAAACTTTTGTAACCAATACACTTGTTTGTCATAAGTACAAGGAAAGAGCATCCACAATAACAAAAATTCAAGCAATCAAAGTCATTCAATGTGGGACTACACAGAGCCAAAACCATAAACTCGCCTATTTAGCGGTGCTTGAGCAAATGAAGTTCTGACGAAAGGTACTAAGCAGGGATTAAGGATGTTAGTCAACAAGCAGTAAGAAAAAAGTATTGAACCTCTTGACATGAATTGCAGAAATGATCGATCTTGTTGACCCAAAATTTTTCTTTTTTTCACTAAGTTTGTGATATGATTTACCAATATCATCCACATTGCTCTAAAAAAGCACAAAACCGTGCCTTAACGCGTTTTATTTCAAACTCTCTACTAAGAGAATAGATAATCCAACTTCATATACCGATGGCAATAATTTAAACAAGCAACGACAAAACAGATGAATTTCCATATGCAATTACATTGACAATTAGAAGTTAAATAAGCAATTATACTGATAATTAGAAGTGTTTTAACTTCCACCAGAGGAAGAGTCCCTACACATACATAATAGTAATTAAAAAACATAGAGAAGAAGAAAAACATAGGATCTCCACGATTCTATCTATAACTCAGCTTACAAATCAGCGAAATAAGTAACAAACGTAGAATTCAATCCCATAAGATCAGAATCCAGGAACTAAGGACAACGTAAAGTACTTAAACAATTACCTAAAAGAAACATACCCAAATTGAAAATCCGCAGTAAATCCATTCGAATGAGTGGAACCACTCAACCACCAAATACTGCCATAGATCGCCAATTGTTGTTTCCACTTTCTGATCATTTTTCTTTTCTAGTTTCAATCTTGAAGACACAAATTCGGTTAAGAACTTGTAGAATCAACCAATCAATCTTCCGAATCCAATTTCTTTCCAGACCCTGGATCTTCCCTTTCTTCCAAAAGCTTCCCAGTCTCCTCATCAGTGGGCTGCGCCTTCTTCTGCGCCTCTTTGGCCATCAAAGCTTGATACTTTAAGTAATTGTAATATGTAACACCCAAGAAAGCAATCCCATACCCGAACAAATTGATGGGTGTCACAGTATCCTTAATCACATGCCACGAAAAGGCAATCAACAACCAATCCTTAACAACCCCAGCTACATTCATAGTCAAAGCTGACGTCTTCCCAACAAGCAAAAACACAGCCAAATTTAAACCAAAAGCGCATAACGAATTCGTCCCGAAAATCACCCAATCAAAATGAAAACTGGAAGACTCTTTCAATACGGGAAATTCAACAAGCACCCATGGCACAAATAGAAACACCAAACAACAAGGTGCAACGTAGTACAAAGAAGTAATGGGATTAAAGCTTATACCCTTAGAATTCAACAAGATCTGAATCATAACCAATCTCGTAGCCTCAAAAGCCACAGCCCCAAGCTGCAAAGTCACTCCCCAAGAATCAAACCTAGCTTCTCCATAAGCCGCAATAGCCACCCCGAACGAGATCGAAAGCATGTTGATCATGGAATTCGACTTGAACGTCTCCTTCTTGAAACAAACCCCAATCGAATACACAGCAACAGGCATCAAAGCCTTGAGCATCTGGATGAAAGAAACAGAAAGATATATATAAGCTGAATTGGAGAACCATAGTGAAAGGGAGTACAAAGCTCCAATAGGTACAACAGATGATAAGTATAGATCTCTAGTCATGGACACCGGCTCGACGAACTTGAAGACCCGGATGAGAAGGAAAGCCAGAGATGAACAAAAGGCCATGTGGATCATGGTTAGGGAAATAGGGAAGGGCCAATTGTACATCTTCTTGTCAAGAATGTACTTGTTGTAGACAATTACAGTGAAAGAAAGGAAGATCCATATTGAAACGTATGCGTAGGATAGGAGGATCTTGCGAATCACCCCTTCGCTCAAAAAACCTCCCTTCCCCATTATTCCAAAAGCTGATTCAGTTGAATGGGTTTGCAGAGAAACCCCTCTAGAGAGAAGGGTGCGTAGGGTAAGATCTGTGGGTGGAGGATAAGGAGATCTGATGATGCAGGATGAGGGGTGAAGAATAAGAATAAGAAGAAGACGAAACTGAAAGTGCTGTTAAGTAGGGAGCAGGGGAGGTGAAGAGGGGGGGTTTAGTTTAATGAGAGTGTGTGAATGGGCTTTTCTAGTTTTAAATGGGCCTTTTTAAGAGAAAATTACCAAAATTTCCAAGCCATTAATTTTCAAAGTGGAACTCTTCTTTTTTTGAAATAAGGGAGTGTGGGTGTTGAGTAATTGCTTGATAATTAGGGAAAGAGCTAATGGATGGTTAGTATGTTCCAATTTTGTGAAATTAAATAACAAAATAATCACTTAATGCTTTTGGTGCTAAATAAGTAGTGCGAAAAATCAATTTTTTGTGCAAGTGATTTTAGTTTATGAACAATTGATCGAATGATCTTTTTTCATCAAAGGTATACTAGTTAAGTTGGTAGAGGTATGACAGATGGTCTCTCTTTATCTCATTGGTCATTCAAAATTATAGTGTTTTTGCTGTAATCAGGTGCAAACTGAGGGAACTCTACTCACATATATTTTTTTTAAATTCTTTTTACAAGGTAGGTTATCTTAAATTGGATATTGGATTATAAGGGCACAATTTCAAGTTTCACTGTGCATTTAAATCCCTAAGTTTCATTTACTTAAACGGATTCTAGTAAATAAAAAAATATTGCTTATTAATTATTTTGAGCTGAAAATTTGAGAAAAATTAAAAACCAACATCATAATGTCAAAATTTCAGTTCATTTTGACATATTTGCTTTGACATCCACACTAAATGGGATAAAGGGATTTTTCCATTAAGATCACAAAGTGACTGAGAGCCCACCTTGGGCGTCACACGGAGGACGGGCAGTGCCCATTGTCCAAAATATTTAATAGTGGGAACATAAACACGTTCTCGAAACGGTTTGAGACTTTGGCACGTTGTTGTGGTATTAATCCGTAATTTTTCTGAAAGTTTCAGCTGAATTAGAGTTTAAGAGAATTAAAAATCATTTTTTATTTATTTAATAAGGTCCTTAATTTATAATCGAAACTAAGAGAGTCATTTTGAGCTAGCGAAAAATCATTTTTTGTCCATAAACGCCCAATGCCCAATCCTAAAATTAATAAATCGAGGTTGAAAGTGGCATAACATTATACAAAATTAATAAATCTGCCACTGCTCAACCACCGAACCATCACACCTTTGACAACTAAACATTGTTAACTATTAGTTAAACCTAGTGGGATAAGTTAATTTCAAGGAGAGGGTTAGTTTTGGGAAATTGAAAGTGCAAAAAGAATGTGCAATTGCTATGGCTCGTCAATAAAGTAATAAATACGAAAAAAAAAAGACTTCAGTTGTTCTGTCTTATCTCTACTATTTTCCTTCAATTCCATTTGAATTTTCAGATTCTCCGTATATTAAAAGGTTAAGTATTAATGCCGGGTGGAAATGTGGAAAATTGGGGTTTTAAATAGGCGTGGTTTAAACTTTGGACAGTGAAGGTGCATTCAAAACCATCACGTGACATGCACTCGCTCGCCCAACACAACAGTGACACTTATAAAAGTTGTTCACTGAGCTAAGATTTTGGCTCAACGTATATACCTTTTTTTTATGCCAAGAATATCCTCGGATATTTCAACGAAAGACAAACAAGGTCGCCAATGGGTCCGGTCCAGTTCGGGTCTTCTTTACTCCATTGCATTGGCTACTCGTCCTGTTGTCATCCCTAATTATGTTAGTTAGTAACTGTAAATTGATAGCATCCGTAATAAAATAATTCCGATTAATGTGTTTTGATTATCGATTTTAAGAAAGAGTGATGAAAAATAAGTAAAGCCATATGCTTCATGCTTCGCTTTTCACTTGAAGTTAAAATCACGGCAAATCACGCTTTGACTACCTTGATAACTAAATCATATTTACCTTAAAATATAATAAATAAATAATAATTCAGTAAATCATGGACTTTAAGGCTTCGATTGTTGGGTAAAACCAAACAAAAATTTCCATAGGAAAATGAGGACAGTATACAGATAAGAGAATGGAAGACCACACTAACATTTCCTTCTTAGTTAGACAAGCCCATGTTCAAAGGTTTTAGTGCAAAGTTTTTAATACTCTTTTTTCAGACTTTTACACTTCAATGCTGAGTTTAGATTCACATTTATTAGTGAACTTGTTACATAACTCAAATAAATAGTTGAGATCTTGTAACATCCCATCACTATCTCGGAAATAACATATTTTTTTTGATTGGGTACGAATTTTAGACCTGTGGTTCCATCTATCACAACTCTACCAACTAATTAGCACGGTTCGAATCCTAAACTTGCAATTCCATCTGTCAAAACTCTACCAACTAGCTCATACCCCATTGGCAAAACAATTTTATCTTTCCAATTTACCTTACAATTGGAGATACTCCTAGGCTTCTAAACTAGTGTTTCGTATACTAAATCGAAGGTGTATTGGTGGATTAGCTCTAAATGTTGCAATTAAAAATATGACTCACCTTTGAAAATCAAACTATGGATTACACTCAAACTACCAATCTGATGAGTGATTACTGACTAGTTTAAGTACAAAGCTTAGTGGGATAGTGGAGAAAGTGTTGGAAAAGTTTGAGTTGGTTTTGATTAAAGTGGAGATTTTTTTTTTAATTAATTAGTTGCCTTTGTGTGAGATGTTCGAAACTCTCTGTTTATTTTCCGGAGTTTTTCTAAAGCCGCCAGTCAAGTCAGGCCTAACACCATCCATCATCCTCGAGAATATTTTGGCTAATATTTTAATTACACAATTATTGTTGAGTTTTAAATATTTGTTTTTTTTTTCCTCTGATTTTGAACATTGAAAGTTAGGGTTTGGCATGTTGGATAAGTCAACTCAAATTTACCTAATTTTTTTGAGCATTATATTTCCCTTTGCATTATTGGATCATTTAAAATTCTTTTTTTTGGTATGTTAATTTGTTTAATATACAAGATACTACGGAATATGGTATGAACATGTAAGGTCATTTGCAAATCGATGAAGTGTGACGTCGAAATATTCAGCGAAAACAAGTAAAAAAAGCTTAATTTGACTCAAAATTTGTATAATAAGCTTTAATAAAGAGTGTTAAGTTGGAGTTAAATATGTATAAATTGATGTCTAATATGAGATTTGGGTTTATATTTTTCCACTTCTTATTCAATTATGATACAAACAACGCACATGACTTTATTTTTTATTAGGTTGAATCCCTATCTATAGAATTCCTCATATATTTATTTATTTATTATTTATTTTCAAGAAAGTTAGGTCGGGATAGGACCCCTAAGAAGATGATTAAGAGAGGACAATATCGGTGGTATTAGACTATATAGCTATATACAATTTAACATACTGCATTAAGATGTTTCGATTCTATCAAAAAATTGGATTGAAGTCGCAGCTAACACTGTAAAAAAAAAAAAAAATTTAAAAACCTGTTCTCTTAAAGTTTATTCAAGTTATATTTTTGCAAACTTAACATTACTCACGAATGCCAATGGTAGTTTGGTTGTGGTGGTTTAATCCCCACGTCTTGGGTTCTATACCCACCGGCGACACGCTTGCCTCAAAAAAAAAAAAAAAAAAAAAAAACCATTACTCACGAATGGACTATTCCATGAAATGTTCCATCAGTTCATGTACCCGTTGAATATGAGCCCTTTGCCAATTTTGGATTTTTCAAAAGTCCACACACAAACACACAATTTGACATTTTCTTGAAAAATAAGTCTAAACCATTTTTGGCAGCCTGCCATTACAAGATTCCAAATGACAACAATGTTGAGAGTGTCAGCTCACCTAATCTTTGTTTTGCTTTAAGACCAAAATCCTCCCACCTCCCTCAAATGCCTCTTACACCAGACAAATTCAACATCACAATCTTTGCCTATTCAGACTCTCTCTCTCTCTGCTTTTCTCACTTCAATTTAACACACTGAAAAAAAAAATTTATATTCTTCTTCTTCCACCGACATATCCAACATCGCTACAATTAGCGAGACGAGTGCTGCAAGGAAACTGATAGCAACAGGTAAATCGGCTACATAAGAATTACATTTACCAGATAAATTAGTAATGAACGAATGGTATCACAAGTTCAAGTTTCAACACTGCCAAAGTGCCAGTGGCATTTTATGATTTGAAATCCAATAAGAATGTTACTAGTAGCACTTTCCTACAATACTAAAATTTATGAAAGCGATATTATTCGATAAAACAAATGAAATGCCGGCAAGAATTTGCATTTTCAAGTGCTATAAAAGATATAGGATTGTTAATTGCAAACTTGGTTATTGTACTTACCTTATTGGAATAACTTACCCTCCCTGAGGTTTTTTATGCAAAGCATCCTTATTGATGTTGATGGTGTTTTATACTTGTGTTCTTCTTTAGACAGATTTTCTAACCCAAGGACATCTGTAATGCTAACAAACTCTATGGACAAATTGAGCACAGATTTTATGAAAGAGATTTTACACCATTTGTATATTAACATTATTGAAAACTGTTGCATCCTCGGTGTCTTTTCCACATGAAAAAATCTACTCAGCCTGGTTAGTGTATGGCGAGGGTGTACAGCACGTGATTGCCAACTTTACCCCTCTCTCCATGGATTTGGAAAAGATGAAGAAAGGGGTAGAATTGACATTCACGTGCCGGACACCTTCCCCGGGCACTAATCAGTGCTCTCTCCCCAGGCTGCGTAGAAAGGTTTTTTCCACATGTGCGCTATTGTGCTAAATACTCGCAACAGCCTTCAAATGGGCATAGTCGAGCTCAAGTTCCCCAACGTATAAATTTCTGTTGCTCCTTTCAATATGGAGTAGGAATGCTAGGAATACCATATAATCTCAAAACATATTTACAGCAGCACTCTGATGCTCAACTTACAGAATTGGGTAAAACTTAACTTCTTCGTGTCAATGTGCTTTCTATATACACAACTGAAAATGGCTAGACGATAAGAACAAATTCTTCTAAACATACATATATACAAAACTACTATTGAATTAATCTAAAAGGGATGAAATCTGGGAAATAACCAATCAACATGGTGGTTAGTTATAAAGGACTACTGATAGTTTGCGAACCCAATCATCACAAAGTAAACATTCATTTCTGAGACCGAAGTTAGTAACTAGCTACATGGTTAAAATATCACTAAGGGGAGCTATGGAACGCAATGATAGGTCATTTTCTTTTGCCTTCGTTTTTTCAATGAAGTGCAGTGTCAAACTTGCATGACAATACACTTTCAAAATCACCAAAAACAGTAGTGTATGAGATTTACAACGGTAAGGGCACCTAGGAAACCATTGAGATCTCAGAAACATGATCGATCTGTTTACCTTCCCACTGCAGGGTCCTGGCTTGGATGTACGAAAGGCGGAGGACGACCTTGGACATATCTGGACGCTGTTTCCAGTTGTCATCCACGCAATCCTTGGACAACAGAGCCATCTTAAAATTTCACAACGAAGGCAAGAAAGTTAGCTACATTTGCCTTAAGTGACAGAGCAGTCAGAATATCAACAACCGCTAATATATATTTACATCCTAATTTACATGTACATTCACATTTTATTTATTTGTTTTTTTTAGATCAATTCCCATGTTTCAGAATCAGAATATGAAGTGGTTTCTCAGATGTTCGAAGCCAAGAGACCCTGCTCTAGACATTCAAATATGGTCCACATAGTAATTTTAGGTTTAAGGGTAAGTTAGAACACCAAGTTCCTGCCCCTTCTGAGATGGCCTCAGTTAACGAAAGAGGAGATGTAATGCATGACCAAATAACTTCACCCATGGAAGCTTTTCAAAACATGACTTTAATTTTAACATAAGCAAAGCCTATAGCATTTTTTTGGCTAAATGAGAATTACAATATTTTACAAAAAAGTTCAGAAAATGTTTGATTGGTAGCCACAAGGAGCTTGAAAGGTGATTCGGCGATCTGTTTCTCTAAAAACATTAAACAATTGATACAAGTCTAACTACAAATGAACTCTCAAAGGGAAAAAAAGAAAAGAAAAAAAGGAGAATTATAAGAGAAAGAAGGCAACGAAAAACATTTACAAAGCAAAAAAAATAAAATAATAAATAAATAAATAAAAGAAATCTATATACTCCATCAAGCCAGCGAGTTTTATTTCCTTGCAAGTTGTATGAAAGAGTTGAAAAATGGATGACAAATACCTGAAGAAGAGAATCTTTCTCATAGTGGATGAGACTTGGATCAATGCACTTTGTCAAATGGCTGTGGTCATCTTCTAAAGCTGATAGCATCTATATTAGAGGTTTTGTGTCAATCAAAGAATACCTTCATCAATGGCGCGAGCAATAGAAATTTAGTTTATGATAAGGAAAAAAAAAAAAAAAGTTGATACAAAAGGACAAGAAAGTAGTACGGAGCCAAGACTAAGTTACATGAATACCATTTATTCTTCAGTTAAGAGGATACTATAAGAATAAAAATGCATTAAAAATGACATTTTCATCATCAAGCCAAGTAGAGGATCATTGGTTGAGTGACGCACAGCTATGGGAGACAGAGAGCAAAGAGAACCTAAGTTAACGGTGGCAATGGGTCATGTTGTTTCTGGTTGTATCGGGTCAGACTGCTCGATCCAAGCCTGAGCCACTCAGCAATGGTGTCCAGGCAACTCAACCTCAACCTAATTTTTCACAAATGGGTCATATAGAGTCAACCTGTATCCACATGATGTTTACTCCATCTATTAAATCCTTAAATAGGTCAATTGATACTTATTTTGGAAACAAATTAACTGAACTAAAACTTTAAGTTCATGAAAATCTAAGATCTCAGACTAACTGAAGGTACTGCCAGATCAGAATGTATTGGCACTAACATATTTCGGCAAACTTGACATTTAATGTCATTATGCACTACTCAAATGGCAGATGTCTAGCTGGATCCAAGTATATATGCAACAGGTCTATGGTCCTGGGAGAAATACCATGAGGCATTAGCCTTATGATGCTCACCACTGTCACCAGTGCGACTGTTTATGTTAAACAGTACTCGTTGATTAAATTGCAAAAAGTAACTTCTTTACAAGGTTAATAGATCCCGAGAGACCCAGATCTTGAAATCGTCAAGAACTACAGAAAGCTTTTGATAGTGTGAACAAAAACGCTGATAAACTTACCAAATCTACCAGAGAACGATGTTCACTATAGTGATCATTTCCAGAAGTTTCATTTCTACCAAGTGCCTTTTGTCCAGTAAGTAGTTCCATCAGAACAACTCCATAGGCATAGACATCAACCTTGGTTGTCACACATCCATCTCGAGCATATCTAGTCACCAAGATAAAATGAACTACATGTAAGAGAACACAACAATACTTGTTACCATTAACAAACTACATGTAAGAGAACACAACAATACTAGTTACCATTAACTAATATCATTTATGAACAATGCAATGAACTCACTCTGGAGCGAGATAGCCAAATGTACCAACAATTTTGGATGTCTCAGCTCCAACTTCTGGAGAATTCTCAAGTAACTTTACCAGTCCAAAATCTGCGATCTAAAACAAAATCACAGTAAGAGATACAAATAGAAAAAACAAAAAAAGAACAAGTAAATATCCATGTAACAAACAAGCAAGAAAGTTATCTCAAAATCACACCGTGGAAAGGACACAGCTGTGAAAGAAAAAAATCACACATACAATCACACTACTTGAATGATTTTTAACCCTACAACTTTCTAATATAAAAATTGAATTAATGATAAAATCTAAATAGCAATTTTGTTTATAGATAAAGAACGATGTATTACCATTTCTTAGGGAGACTTGGTGTCACTTGAATTCCCATCTCTTGTATCGGTGTATAATTGCCATAAGAGTTAACATACCTATAATTAATTGATTTCAAACAATAGAACATGAACAACTCCCCAAAATTGCCAAAAGGTCGTGACTACTCAGACTGGTTCATAATGTAAAGAGGACTGTTAAAGCCTTAAAAGGTGTAGTACCAGGAGACAGGACATCGATCCATAATATATTTCATCTCGTGTTCATGAATGTTGTGTGATCCAATGATAAATCTACCTGGATTACTTTAATTTGAGGACTTATATTAACTAAGAACTAAACCTAAGATAAGATTATTTCAAGTAAACTAACACCAAAATGGTATTCAACTTTACTAACTATGAAAATTTCGTAGACAGACAGCACATGCACCTGTGACAACCACATGCATGTTCTGCTAATGGCAATATGTAATATACCTTTGCTCGCAAATTGGCATCTAAGAGGATATTGCTTGTTTTCACATCTCGATGAACGTAATAAGGTTTTGTATGCGCATGTATATACTCAAGACCTTTTGCTGCATCAAGAGCAATCTGAACTCTTCTAGTCCACGTAAGAGACTTGCGACCTGTAATAATATGATTGTCTAGCATTAGAGCTATGCATATTGAGAGGTTTACCCAAAACAGTGGTTTCACAAAAGAAAATAGATAGGCCTACACACACACTGGAGTCTACATATAAAGAGACGAGTACAGCATGATCCTCAGATAAGATAGAAAGACGCAACTACAGCATGCAGGTATAAGGTCTAACAAGTTCAAACCTCTCATGGTAGGGTCGTGAAGATGGTCACTGAGTGCACCGTTTTGTGCAAATTCATATACAAGGAATAGGTAGTCTCCACCAACCGCATATCCTTTAAGGTCAATCTAGGAAAAGTAAGGAGTAACTATGATAAGTATCAAGCAGAGCAAGTCCTCAAGTACTATTAAACAATGACCAGGCCAAGAAGCTTCCTAAACAAAAAAACCTACAGAACAACGATACTCTCTGTTTCTATATGAAGTGTCTGACACTTCAGGCAAAAAAAAGAAGACAATACGGGATACGCTAGGGACACGTGTACATTTTAGTGTTATTTACTTTTCAGCAATAAGGTTTAAATTATTAGTCATATTCATTCACTCGTAGGTCAATATTGCTACTCATGTATTGCAAATTTGTCACAATAAGCTTGTAGCATAGAATTGAAACTTTTCAAAGATTTGTGATTGATAATCAAAGCATGGATTGTCCAATGGGAGTATCCGTGAGAGCCGACACGAGTAAACACATTCATACAACCTATACTAATTTGCCTTTCAAAAAAAAAAACCTATACTAATTCTTGCAATAGACATTTAAAGTCTCTTGCAAAACAATATGCTAGCTTAGCATTAGAATAAGAATAAAGGTCTTAAGCTAAAAGCAAAATGTTGATGCAGTGTTTTCTGAACAGTAGTAGACATAACTGTCTTAGGTTGAAGTTTCGGTTGACATTCAACTTATTCTGCAATGTACTTTTAAAGCGTATAACAAGATGAGAATCAGGTCTAGCCCTTGCAATGGTGGTGAGGGTAAAAATGGATCGTGAAATGCAGTATTGAGTATTGTCAATCTTTCATAATAGCCTTGCTATTCTTCCTATGAACTTGATGATAGTTCTTTGACAACTATATAATTAGTGTTTGATAAGCCAATACCATCTTGAAAACAGAAGCATAGGTAACTGAAGAACAGTAGAATCACACAGGAAAATGGAATAAGAAAGGAAGAAGGAAAATAAACACAGGTATAAAAAATAAATACGGTACTGCTGGATGCTAGTATTACATTTTATTCCTATAAAGTTTTTCGTTTCTTATTAATCACTGTCCATGAAATGAGTTACATAACTTGACAACAATTTAGGATAGAACCTTTAATCAGACAAGGCTGTATTTTCTTCCAATATTTTCAATTATACGCAGTTTAAAATTTTGCACAATTTTCATTAGGTGCATAGGATGTGCATTTACCAAGTTTGTATGATGAACTCTGCATAGGATATTAAGCTCTGCCAGGAACTCCTTTGACTTGGTGTTCTTCATCTGCTTGATAGCCACTTCCTGCACAAATTTAAGGAGTTGGTATTGATAATGAAGCATCTCAAAGCAGATTTAACCGGTAAATACCAATAACTCACTGTTCCTCTTAGTCGCCCAAGGTAAACAGATCCATAAGACCCCTGCCCAATCTTTTGTTTTATATCAAAATTTGAAGTTGCATCAAGGACTTCAGTATAAGAAAAAATAGTCGATCTGTGGGATCTAAATGAGGAGGTCTCATCCTGATTGGGCCCTTAAAAAAAAAAAATTCACGAGTCAGAGTTTCATAACAGTGAAGCAACCTGTGTCCATCTAATTGCAGTCAGTTATCAATCTCTACAGTATTCAAAAATAAGAGATGAATGATTCAATAAACAAGCAGAGTGAAAGCCATTAAAATTAGTAGTTTTTAGCTATAGCCTATCCTTACTTTTGCTAGATTTCCGTTTGTGGTAGAATATCCAAAAAATAGCTGAAAATAGTAAGAGTGTGCCTGCTGCAGCTGCTGCAACAGACCCCAGAATCACATAACGCCGGCGATTTGATTTCTGTCGGGGTTCTGAATCTGCAGCAAAATGAGATAAAATATGAACATAATGCTACACTGCCCAATAGAGGATAAAAGATATTTTGATCACCGAAACTATGTAATTGAAAGAGAGAGAGAGAGATTTGTCACTACCGTTATTATCATCACGCTGGATAAGAATATCTAGGTCTTTGGTTCATGGTTTGAATGCACGGTAAAAGGAAAACAAGTCAGCCATTTACATAATATTCTCAAAACCAAAGATGCAAAATATCATCTTTTGATGACATCCAAATTCCAATGCATTATGAGAAGTACAAAATAGTTTCATGTGTCACACTGGAGCATAAAGTTCACGGCAAAGATTGTGGCAACAGTTTTCAGCTGAAAAAATATCAAATCTGCTTAAGCATGTACAGTGAACCCAAATGAAAAATACACTGAACTGAAACGAAAATTGAAAACTTAGAAATGATCCTGTGAGCCAGGGATCATAGAGAAAAACTTACTTGGCATATTTTATGCATCCAACAATTCGAGAAAGAGAATAAGGAGTCACAGAGAAAATCAACTCTATATAATTTGTAAAATTCCTTATGTGAAAAAGAAAAATGGAACAATGCTAAAATTGTCAGTTTGTTACTAGAGAAGAAAAGAAATTCCAACACTCATCTTGTGGTATGAAGAATAGTATTTCAAATTACTGTATTCTAATGGAAAAAAGAGTGTAAAAGAAGGCTGCAAAACAGAATACAGTAAGTTAACTTGAAAAGATACAATAAGCTAGAAACTAATCAAGACAAATCAAAAAAAAAAAAAAAAAAAATCATTCAAGTCCGTCCATCATATGATAGCCAAAACCATACCAAGCCTGGGCACTGATTAAACTTAAAAAAAAAAAAAAAAAAGTAATAGTGTGACTGTGATATACCCCATGATTTTAGGACAAAAATCTAAATATTTGGGAAAATTGGTCAAGTGTCGTGATTTTCCAGATATCATAGATATAGCACGGATAAATTGCCTGTTTCAATGCTGATTCTAGTTACATAAAAAAGATAATGTGCTTAAAGGTACCTGGTACAGGAATGAAAATTATATCACCGACATGAATGAGCTCAGGTTTGTCCAGCCTATTCAATTTGGCTGTCTGGTCCATGCTAGCCTTAAACCGGGAACATATTGTAAAAAGTGTATCCCCAGCTTCAATCCGGTAAGTTACAACCGGTACCTTCTCTGAACAACCACACAAGACATCTAGGATAATATTCTGCGATACAATCAACTGTTTCTCCGGCTTAACCAAAATAAACCACCCAAATTTCGACGAAACAACATCCCAAGAATCCCCAGCTTGTACTGTATAATCCATGTGCCAAATGAATTCACGATGACCAGACGGACAACTGCAAGTAACTGCAATCAAGAAACCGTCAACCGTCTCTCTAACCAAATTAGCATTCACACTGAAAAGAGAAGCCGTTCCTTCAACAGTTTTGGGTTGCTGAGGAACAAAGTACAACGAAGCAGGACATGAATCAGTTAGAGACACATTGCATGGCATGGGTTCAGCATTTAAGCATTTGCACAAACAAATGAGATACACAAACAGAAAAATCACTCTCAAAATCCTTTCATTTCCGAAATAAAGTGTGTTCATTGCATTGGTTACAAATCAGATTCAGTTTACGATCAAAATCTCTCCTAAATCACTAGAGTTGGTATACGTATTGAATTCATTATTTAGTCAATCAATCTAAAATAATTGAATTAGTATAACCCACAAAAGAATTGTTAATTGTTCTCTTTCTAAATGATTGAACACTAAACCATTAAAAAACCCAAAACTTAACAGATTGACTAAACATTGACAATAGAAAAACCAAGAAAGGGACAAATGAGAAATCAAGGAGATTTTGTCACCTTAGGGGGATTGATTCTAAGCTGGTGGGATCGACCAAAACGTGGAAGAAGTTCCAAAAACCACATTTTTATTTGGTTTGTGGCTTCTTTATGAGATTTGACTTCTAGCTTCGAGTGTTTGCCTACAGAGTTGATGAGGGAAGACCAAGGACAGCCGGCTGAGTTATGGTTTTTCATTGATTGTTTGATTTAGAAGAACAGGATCACGGGGCGGGAATCTTTAAACTGTTTGAAGTCACACTACTACAGTGAGTGAGTGATGTGGTTGTCTGACTGTGTTTGTGAATCGTAGGCTAAAGCCAAAATATTGCCCAGGCAATAGGCTTAACTACAAGATGCTAGACAAAAAATTTAGCATCTGGGATAAATTTTGCGGTCTTGACTCGAGCTAAATAGAGTGGTGCCTGCCTAGCCATCCTCTTGACTCAGGATTAGAGACCTCCAATTATTGATTTTCCTTTCACTATCGAAAGAGGTACTAGTGCTACTGGTACTGAACGTTTTGAATTTCCTTCAATCTTGAAATGGGGATATGCTGCTATATAGGTTCTGAATCTTCACATTGTAGATAAGTGTTTATGCCATCAAAAAGAGAATAGAAATAGATTCCTACCGATTTTCAGGTGCAATCAACTCCAACTAGATCATTACTCAACATCATCAACATGTCGGACACACTATGGGAAACATTCTGAACTTACCACCTCAAACAAAGAATTAAGAATCTCACACATCTTTCTCGCTTGTGGGTGAGAAAGATCGCATGCAATGAATTCATCAACCACACCATCCACCTCTATCGAACTACAACCATGTTTCTTCTTCAATCCCGACACCCTAATCAATCTTCTGATTCCCGTTGCTTCCAATTCCCAACCAGCTTCCTTATACATATTATACAATACCATATAAATTCTATAATCAACTACCCCTAAATCAGAGAGTTTCTTCCAAACTCTATGCTCTACTTCAACATTCCTGTATGTCCTACAAGCACCTAACAGAGCTCCCCACACATTTGCATCTCCTTCTCCGAATCCTCCCATCTTCTTCTCTATAAACTTTCCCGCTTCCTCTACCATACCTGCTCGAGTGAAAAGGTCAACAACGAATGCACAATGCTTGAGCCGGGGTTTGATCTTATAGATAGCACTCATTTGATCAAATACAGTCATACCATCTGTAACCAATCCTGCATGTGAGCAGGCATTTTGAGGATGGATATAAAGGTGGTCTCATTTGATTGTGCTCCCTCTACGGTCATCCTATTGAAGAGCTCAAGCGACTTCTTGGCATCACTATTCATTGCAGCACCAGAGATTATTGCATTCCATGCACCGGTGTCCTTGTTCGGGATGCCTTCAAACACCGATAGCGCCGAATCCACATCCCCACATTTAGCATACATATCCGCTATTGCAGTTGCTAAGATTGAATTTGAAAGAAGCCCATAATGTCTCACATAGGAATGGATCCGCACTCCTTGCGCGAGTGCACCAACATTAGCACAAGCTGTTGGTAAACTCACGAGAATGGACTCATTGGATCTTATACCCACTTCTTGCATCTGTCTAAAGAGCTCAAGCACCTCTTTAAAGTCAGTGTCACTAACACGCTAGCAAACAGCCATCATCGCACTCCATGATATAACATTCAAACAATTTCCTCGCCTTCTCAACATCAACAATCTTCCCATACCTCCCATACCCATCAACCATCGCAGTCCACAAAACCACATCCTTCTCAGTAATTCCATCAAACAGTCTCCGTGCAATCCCCATATCAAGAACCGACGAGACGAGTAAAACTGAATAAGCGCACTCAAAACAAAAGGGTCATCAAGAAACCCAAATTCCGCAACATGGGTATGAACTAAATGACCAATTCGATCCGAACTCAGGCATCGAAACAAGTGTACAAGCTTTCACAAAAAGCGGGAAAGTATAGTTATTAGCAATCAATCCATAAATATTTCAAGATAAAAACCAATGACGGAAACTGGTGAATGGTTCTGAACATAGGCTCTGATCATGGTGTTGTAATATGAAAATGTTTGTTGAGTCTCTTCCAACCTATATGTAGATTGCATTATTTGGTAAAATTTGTAATTTTCACTTTATTTTTCATAAATTTTGGAACTAGCACTGATCGCTTGTGGTTATTGAAATTCTAATGCCTCAGCTTTCATGTTACCATAGAAACTAGTGTGTCACGAGTGCTTATATTGGGGGTTTTTAACATTGTTTGGTAAGCGATCTTCCAAGGTAACCGTTATGCAGATTTTTGCGGTTTGGTTGTCTATTTATTGAACTCAATTCTTCATTAAATTAATTTTTTCACTACTAGTAGAAATTCAAGTCTTGGGAAACTTCAAAATCGTGGAATTCACGAAAATGATTTCAATTTCAATGTATATCTTTCGTGTAACTCAGAACCTAAAAGAAGTATACAGAAAATTTAGGTTTTTTTTGGGGTTTGTTAAATATAAGAGCCAGCCTAAACCCAGGTCCAACAATTCTCTTAGAGCAGAAATTCTAGCTGGCCTGGGAAACCGGCCTGGTTTGCTGTCTGAGAGGGGCGAAAATACATTTTTGCCCCTCCTCCTTAAACACTTTTTGGAGCTGTGTTTAAGGAGGCCCTCCCAAGCAGTAAACCAGGCCGATTTTCCAGGCCAGCTAGAATTTCTCCTCTTAGAGACATGTTTGGGATTTTATTAAAATGCGGGGCATTTTGGTACTTTCACTAGCGTGAATATAACGCATTCACTTTAGCTAAGGTGAATGTGCATTATCAAAGTAGATATATACAACTCCTTATTAAAACATCGGTAAATGTTGTTTTGTAATAAAATTTCACCTTCATGACATATTGATAGTTTAAGAAAAAAAATGCATTCAAAATCTAATAAGTAATAACGTAGAAGCAGACACAGAGGTGTGATTTCATGCCCAGGAAAGGAATAATTACGCGTATTGAGTGATTCAACACACTTTATTTTTCTTCGAAATCTCATCTGTGAAAATTTAATGCACAATAGGCAAATTGATCTATCGAGTTGCATGTTCTTTCAAAGTTGTACTAACTTTTTTCCAATATTTTGACCGCCAAAAAGACCTTCAAATGCTAAGGGGATGCTTTCAATACCATTTGAGATATCTTCAAGCACATGTATTTTGCCTTCGCGGAGATAATCAGAAGTTTTGGAGATAAAATCGCCGAAATCATTCATGTGATCACCAGCTAAGAAGCCTTGGATTGTAATTCGCTTGTACACTACATCTAGCATATTGGGTGCAGCTCGCTTCTTGCTGTTGGTGTACTCTGAAATTATACCGCATAGAGCAACTCTGCCAAAGGTGTTCATGTTCGCAACTGCAGCTTCTAACATCTCCCCACCAACATTGTCAAAGTATATATCAATGCCATCGGGAAAGTACCTAATAAACATGAATCAAACAAGCCTAAGTACTTGTCAAATTCATACATCGGAGAAACATGAACATTCATTATATGTAAGGAATCAATCAATTTAAGGAAGGTCGGAATGAATTACAAACCTTTGAAGGGTTGCCTTCAAGTCAGATTCTTCTTTGTAATTGAATGCATCATCAAAGCCAAGTTTATCTTTAAGCACATCCACCTGAAACCAGATCAGTAATAAGCGAATTTGGTTGAAATAATTTTCTTTCTGAATTTGTTAATACACGAAGAACTACAAAATCAGGTAAATTTTCGATTTTCTAGGAATCACATTTTCAACTCTCAGTAAACAATATAACTTGAATGAAAATAATGTTTTAACTACTAAAACTAGTTGCTAAAGAAAACAAAGAGTAACCTTTTGATTGCTTCCTGCACAGCCAACAACATAGCAACCAAACAACTTCGCGTATTGTCCCACAAGGTTTCCCACTGATCCAGAGGCTGCAGACACAAATACTTTCTCCCCTTTTTTCGGTTTACCGATATTGTAGAAGCCAACATAAGCTGTGAGACCACTAAACCCTGCAACAACAAAATACAGGCCTTCAATGAACAAAATGGATGTAAATTCAAATTTGAATACTTTTTTAGTTCTCGGTTTGGCATAAATACCTAGGATTCCAACTTGGTAAGATGGTGGGAACTCTGCGTCTTCCAACTTTCTTATGGTATTTGCATTACTGATTAAGCTATACTCCTCCCATCCAATCATCCCAACAACCAAATCGTCCTCTTTGAAACCAAGATTTGTAGAAGCAACAACTCTCGCAACTCCATATGCATCAATTGCCTGTATACACTATTCCATCAGCCAAAAACATTTTCTCACAATAGTGTAAACTGTCATGAAGTACTGAAGTCCAGATCATTCTATGGATTATTCCGTTTTTTTGACATTATGTGTATATCCAAGTTGTCACACAAATTAAATTAGAATCTTAACACAAGTTTGAGAGTTTTCTTATACAAGAGGGTGATCAACTTACTTATGGCATTGTTTGAGGTTAGAAATGCATAGTTCTGAAGCTGCGGTTCTTACTATTTAAACCATTTCACACAAATTTAGCTCATTCTGACATTTGTAGCCTAATATAAAAGATCGGTAAAATATACACAATTTCACATGTAGAACTAGAAGAGGATATTGCTTGTGATTTTCCATTGTACAGTTGTGATGGTTACCTTGCCAGGAGAAAGGCTGAGCGAGTAGACTGAAGCTCCCTGCGAAGAGCTGAATGACTTCATGCGGTTTAACTGGTAAGGATCAATGGACACATAGCAATTTTTAACAAGAACATTGTTTGATCCGGCCTCCAAGGACAGAGAAAGAGAGACAGTCTTGAGCTCAAAATCTGATCCTTTGGGTGCACCATCTAGATGATGCTTGATCGTCACATATCTGTTTGTAACCTCCATTGTGATTGCCCTCCTCCTTCTCTGGATCACAATACAACTCAATATAATGCCTAGAAGAACTAAGACAATGATGAGAATTAAAAACAGCAAAAATGGAATCTTTACTGGAATGGAATAATTATGGTAAACTTAGATGCTTTTTTGTCATTTAAAAAAAAAAATTATGGTATTTGATGCTTTTGTCATTACTGGATAAAAGTCTTTGTTGGAGCACATTACATGGATCAGCACATATTATGTCACAGTAAGACATTTCTAAGTATTTTGCTAGCATAATGTATAGGATGTTCTACTCAAGTAATTTCTAATATGCAATTATAAGCATAATTTTCATCCAAGCATTAAGCATAAGGTAAGCATACATACTTTGACAAACAAATGTAATCTATGAATTAAATTCATACGTAACATACCTGTTTGTCGTAACTGCTGTATAAGATTCAACTGCTGTAAATAAATCCAAAGAAATAGTTAGGAACAAATGTACCAGTATTTCTTGGGTTGAGTCGCGGACTAGGTCGCTCTCTTTAAGACGTTTCGCGGCTCTGCCCAAGATTGTGCTAGCAGTTACGTAGCCCCGCCGTCCCCAGGATAAAACAGCCCAGAATCTTCTCTGTCTCGTTCAACTATGCACAGTAATTGAACGGTATACTATTCACCCTCTCATCATTTGCTCGGAATCAATAATTGGCATAAACAGAAACACTGTTTTCAAAACATGTTCTGGATGCACTACTGTTTTGCAAAAAACGCAAGAACAGTTTCTGTTTTGCAAAAAACGCTCTGTTCCACGTTGTTGTTCAAAACTCTGTTTTTCTGATTTCGAAAACTGATATAAAAAACTTCGAAGAACAGGAAGAATTCGAAGATGCAAGATCAGTTTTTGTAAAAACTGGAAGTTGGACTGATTTCGAAGATGCTCTCAAGACTCTGTTTCTTTGTTTCAAGAACTGTAAGAAACTCTCTGTTTTATGGTCTTGAAGAACTGTTGCAAATAACTGATACAAAACTGACTCTGCTGTTTCTCTTCCTCATATCCAAAACTCGAAAAACAGTGGAAGAAGCAAGATCAGATTTGTTCAAAAATTGTCTTCGAAGAAGCAAAACTAAATCACTCTGTTTTAAGAAACTGTTTCGTTTTGGCAAGAACTGGAAGACAAGAATCTGAACTGTTGCAGCTCTAATGTTTTGGCAATGAAAACCAGGAAGACTGGACAGTAGAAGAAGCTCTCTTAGCTGCTCTCTGTTTTCGTTTTGAAGCAGCTCTACCAAGAACTGGAAGAAGCTAAAATCACCAAGATTAGGAGATGGAATGATCGAGCAACAGAGTGAAAGAGAAGAGCAATCCATGAGCTGCAAGTGGCTGTGCAGATTTCGCCACTCTTCTCCTGCTACTCATCGTCCTCCTCCTTTCAAGCAAAT
The DNA here is from genome assembly GCA_963556465.1 of Berberis vulgaris. Classification (NCBI taxonomy): domain Eukaryota; kingdom Viridiplantae; phylum Streptophyta; class Magnoliopsida; order Ranunculales; family Berberidaceae; genus Berberis; species Berberis vulgaris. Next base: position 83,990,255 of record OY747130.1, read on the forward strand.
AACAGCCAAAACTACTACAACCCCTTCTCTATTTCCTATATTTTTATAAGCTCTGATTGTGATTGCAATTATTGAATGAGAATAATACAAACGACAAGAGCAGGAAATGTGGAGCAGGAAATGCGGCATAAAACAAGGAGCCGTCCTGTCCACTCAGAATTTTTAATGTTTTAAAAAAGCCAAAAGTTCCAACAATCCCCCACTTGGATTTTTAAAAACAATTTTGCAATCCTCCACTTGGATTGAAAAAACAATTTTACAATCCTCCACTTGGATTGAAAAAACAATTTTACAATCCGCCATTGGATTGAAAAAACAAATTTCATCGAGCAATCTTTCAACTATAAGATTGTGCATAAACAAAAGTGTCTTTCGACTTGAACTCTTGCGTAGTGTTCATGCTTTAGATTATACTAGAGTAACTCGTAGTTTTGAACTCTATCTCTAACAGACATTACACGCACAACCTTTTCAGGGTGAAGTCTAAAAAGCCCGTGCTTTACGGCCATGCACGTATATCCCAGTAAGTGAAGGCTCTAGGAATTTTGCCCACAAATTCCATAGGAAGCGGCCAAACTTCCACAATCACTTAGGTGAGTCTATCAAGAGTACTCCTGTAGCTAGGTACTCCACTCCACATAGAGTATAGACATCATTAAGAGTTTTGAACTCATCCTACTATCGCTTCAGGAATTCATGCTGTATTCTAGGAATGAGATTATTATTTTGTCAGCATGATTCACATCATATCATTCACAACTTGTTATTACCCATTGAACCTATTTCTTGGGATCTCCAGTCTATAGGTTGGGTTACCGTCATGAATAACTCATCAATCTAAGGGCTTTAGTCACATTCCTTTCGAGGTTTCAAAAACCTTCTCTCTAGCTAATACTTTCGTCAAAGAATTAGCCGAGTTCACATCAGTTCGTACTTGATCCGATCTCTCAACACCAGTACATAGAATTCTCTATCCGTACTGTGCTTACGACGTATTTGTCGTTTCTTGCCGTTATCATAACGGTTCTGTATTATTGCAATAGCCGCGGAACTATCGCATTGGATCAAGACAACTGGAATCAGTCTTTCCCATAAAGGGTTCTCTGCTAGCAGGGTTCTCAACCAAACTGCTTCTTCACTAGCCGTAGCTAATGTTCTAATCTCTGACTCCATCGTGGACTGTGCCAAAATGGTCTGTTTCTTTGACTTCCAAGAAACAGCTCCACCAGCTATATTGAAAATATAGCCACTGGTGGCTTTGGAGTCATCTGAAAGGGTGTTCCAATCAGCATCGCTATATCCTTCAAGGACAGCGGAAAACTTCTGTAATCCGAGGTTCGTAGTCCTCTTAAGGTACCTCATGACCTTTTCAATTGCATCTATTAAGGCTCCTTAAAATCTAAGGAAACCCTTCTTTACTGAAAATACATAGTAATCGGGGCCAAGAAGTTCATTTCCGTTTACTTCTCCTAGGCTCAGATTCTATGACTTTATCAGTTTCATGCATCCTTATCATAGGCACGTTATTTGAGGAGATACCCCCACTATTCCTCGAAATAACCCCCACTATGCCTCGAAAAATAAATGCAATTTATCTTTTCATGAAAAATTCCTTGATAAACACAAAAAATCTTTTCACAAAGAATCAGAATTCACAAAATTATTCTTAGCATGTATAAAAATATACGTAAGTTTCCCATTAAGGGACTTTTGAACTTCGGTCCTTCTAACTATTGTCAAAAACAGGTTTAGCTACCTTTTTGAATGCATATTAAATGACGGTCTTCTTGCTATCTGAAGATGACCATGCATTCAACTCTTAAGGACCCATAAAATGAGAATATCGAATAAAATACTCATTCTATTCATCTCGCTATTCTCATTTTTTCTTTTAAGTTCAAGGATCAACTAAAAATATCATTAGAACACGTACCTTAAATTCAACTTCTGAATTTTTCAAATTTTGATGTAAACATCAAGCTTTCTGTGTTCAGCCTCTGAGAATTTAGTTGCAAACTTTGATAACAAAGTTCCGCAACAAAATCAAGCAATAGCTTCAATTGATCTATATTTTCATCAACATCATCATCATGAGAACATATCCTTTCCATAAGAATACATGTCCTCATGTGGAAGTCCGACCAACTTATGGTCTCAGCAGAATCATTTATGTATTGACATCAAGAACAAAATCCACAAGTCAATCTTTATATAAATGATTCCTTATTGCCTCTTTATGTCAGCTTAACATCAAACATAACATAAAACACAAGGTTTTTCTTTCCATCAATTTTATTGATAAATAGAGGCATTCTAATTTTCACAATAGATCAATTATTGTTCTCATCAAAATAGACTGAATCATTCAAGGTTTAGAGTATAGACTACATTTTACATGTCACCATGTGTATATGTAGGTCAATCTCTAACTACGTTAATCATAATTAATATGATTTCAATATGGTTGTAAAGTCACCATAAAAATTTCTAAAGGAAGCCTAAGTTCCTGACTCAGAAATTTTATGCTAACGAAAAGCATAGAGTTCAGAAGATGAACTGTTCATTGCTAATCTATATATATCCAACTATATATGATTCACTTCTTTTACACTTAACTCAAATCTTATGTGTGATCACATGTGTGCATTCTTGTATTACAAATATATGCAAACTTTGTTTAGCAAATTCAGTATTTGTAATCATGGCAGAAAGAAAAACGTCTTAAAATTGTTGGAGCACATTACATGGATCAGCACATATTATGTCACAGTAAGACATTTCTAAGTATTTTGCTAGCATAATGTATAGGATGTTCTACTCAAGTAATTTCTAATATGCAATTATAAGCATAATTTTCATCCAAGCATTAAGCATAAGGTAAGCATACATACTTTGACAAACAAATGTAATCTATGAATTAAATTCATACGTAACATACCTGTTTGTCGTAACTGCTGTATAAGATTCAACTGCTGTAAATAAATCCAAAGAAATAGTTAGGAACAAATGTACCAGTATTTCTTGGGTTGAGTCGCGGACTAGGTCGCTCTCTTTAAGACGTTTCGCGGCTCTGCCCAAGATTGTGCTAGCAGTTACGTAGCCCCGCCGTCCCCAGGATAAAACAGCCCAGAATCTTCTCTGTCTCGTTCAACTATGCACAGTAATTGAACGGTATACTATTCACCCTCTCATCATTTGCTCGGAATCAATAATTGGCATAAACAGAAACACTGTTTTCAAAACATGTTCTGGATGCACTACTGTTTTGCAAAAAACGCAAGAACAGTTTCTGTTTTGCAAAAAACGCTCTGTTCCACGTTGTTGTTCAAAACTCTGTTTTTCTGATTTCGAAAACTGATATAAAAAACTTCGAAGAACAGGAAGAATTCGAAGATGCAAGATCAGTTTTTGTAAAAACTGGAAGTTGGACTGATTTCGAAGATGCTCTCAAGACTCTGTTTCTTTGTTTCAAGAACTGTAAGAAACTCTCTGTTTTATGGTCTTGAAGAACTGTTGCAAATAACTGATACAAAACTGACTCTGCTGTTTCTCTTCCTCATATCCAAAACTCGAAAAACAGTGGAAGAAGCAAGATCAGATTTGTTCAAAAATTGTCTTCGAAGAAGCAAAACTAAATCACTCTGTTTTAAGAAACTGTTTCGTTTTGGCAAGAACTGGAAGACAAGAATCTGAACTGTTGCAGCTCTAATGTTTTGGCAATGAAAACCAGGAAGACTGGACAGTAGAAGAAGCTCTCTTAGCTGCTCTCTGTTTTCGTTTTGAAGCAGCTCTACCAAGAACTGGAAGAAGCTAAAATCACCAAGATTAGGAGATGGAATGATCGAGCAACAGAGTGAAAGAGAAGAGCAATCCATGAGCTGCAAGTGGCTGTGCAGATTTCGCCACTCTTCTCCTGCTACTCATCGTCCTCCTCCTTTCAAGCAAATAACAGCCAAAACTACTACAACCCCTTCTCTATTTCCTATATTTTTATAAGCTCTGATTGTGATTGCAATTATTGAATGAGAATAATACAAACGACAAGAGCAGGAAATGTGGAGCAGGAAATGCGGCATAAAACAAGGAGCCGTCCTGTCCACTCAGAATTTTTAATGTTTTAAAAAAGCCAAAAGTTCCAACAGTCTTCTTGCTAATTGAAATGGAACAACTGGTCCTTGTACCATTATCTTCATTGAATTCTACACCCAGATAACTAGAGGTCAAAAACTAAGTCGAGAATATAGATTAGTTTTATAGTAATCCTATCGCAATAGGAAAGACTGGTCGATGCACCTAATGAGAGGCTCGCAAAGGAGCATTGACTGTTCCGACCACCTAATGATTAGGCATACAGGGTCGCCTCCTCTAGCCATTCTCTATTTCTCTCCAAACATGTTAAGCCATTTTTTATCACTGGTAATAAGTTGTTTTTAGAGGGAAGATATACCTCAATCTAATTGAACCAATTGTACAATTGGACACTCAAAAGTGAGTATTGTTGAATTGAGATATAGAACTGAAACACAACCCCACTGTGCCAAATAAGTAGTTATAAATAAACTTAGGAAGATTGATTAATACTCTGCGGATAGGAATTTTAATGAAAATTAGTTGTTTGAACAATATGTAGGTAAGTATCACCTGCATATTTAAAAAGGGAACCAAGGTTGAGCTCTTGGAGAAGTCGATATTTTTGTTTCAATCATTTGTTTTTCAAATATACCACCATCGTTTAAAGACCTGAAACCTACCATTTTAGTTCTATTTGACGCTCATGGAGATCTCGCTTCCCCATTTGTAAGTCTTTCTTTAGAGTTTTTCACTGTTGAAGAGTAGCCTATAAATTGATGCGTTCAAAAATCGTTCTCCTACGAGTTTGACCTGTAAAATAGATGTTAGACTGCCAAGGACCACATTTTCGGTCCCTGAAGACATACACTCCAATGCTTAAGTCAGCAACTCCATTTGAAGAATGAAAGAAATCTGGACAAAACTCAGTTAAAATTGCATATATGTGTCGAATGTTCCCTTTACCTTTTATAATGGTTATGGTTACTTTTCTGCGTAACTTAAGCATGTGAGGCGCAACGGAAGGAAATGTTTATTGTAACAGTCTCCTCCTTAATGGAGATGTGTCTGTGGAGGCATAACTCCCTCCGCGACTCTTTTTTGTGCAACGTTCGTCTTCTTTATGAGAGAACTCGTGTCAAACCTGGATTTGGGCTCTAATTCATTCTGGCTTGGATTCGGGCCTTGTATATGACTTTTCATTGGTGGGCCTTGTCTGGGTCTTTGTGATTAGCTTTATTCTTTTTGGGTTTCATGAGTCGATCTAATAGAGTAGACGTTATATCCTTGTGATGGATGTTTTTTTGCCATGAGTACGGCTGTGATGATTGGTCTATTTTGATGTATCATCAGTTACTCCCCCCTTAGTTAGTTGATATGTTCACATATCCACTAACTGTGTGACAGTTGGTATCTCAATCGCACCTTTTCACTAAACTTAATGTTGTTAATAACTTTCGGTCGGTCAACGTTTCAATTACTTCGTTGTCTATTCATTTTCACACATATTTTTTGGAATTTCACGCACTATTATGTCCCTTATGTTGCTCGGTGGGCAGCCTCTTCGTTGTTCGGTTGTATAAAGGACGCCGCGACGACTTTGCTTTCTCCTTTACGCCATCTTTGCTATTAGGGTTACTTCTTCTTTCCTATTGCCTTTTTCCATCTTTTCTTGCCTATTGGTGATGTCTGCTGGTGACTTACTGGACGATGGACAACTTACTACCTATGCAACTCATTTTTCCCCAAATAAGATTTCTCAAGCTACCTTGGATAGCGTCCGGTCCAACTACTTTTTGCCTTCCGACCTTGAGATCATTCTACCTCGTGAAAATGATAGTCTTTGTCGTCCAAGGAACGGATATATTGCGTTTTACCAGTGTATGTTTTACGTTGGTCTTCAATTTCCAGTTCCATAGCTGTTTTGTTCTTATCTAGATCTTCTAGGTATTCCTCATACTCGGATGTGCCCAAACGGTTGGAGGGTTATGGTTTCAACGTATGTTAAGGTCATCCTTTCTGGTATCCCTTTAACAGCTGAAATTTTTCATTCTTTGGTGGGGTAGAGTGTGAAACCCAATCGCACCTGTTTCCTTCATTTTCTCGCGTGTTTTGACAACTTTAATGATGACATCAGGGGTTGGTCACGGGATTGGTTTTATGCGTCTGTCCACTCTGGCTACTTCAACTTACGGGGTCGGCAGATAGTGAGGTCTTTCCGGGTTCCTATCAAGTGGAGGAATCTGCAATTGACCGCTGAAGAACAGGTTTTCAGCGAGCGTTTTTTGCAGCTTCCTGTAGTTCCTTTGGACACCTATCTTACTGATGATATGGTGAGGCGCAGCGGTTTGTACAACATGAATGAAGACGAGCGGGCTCTGCTAACTAGGAGAATAGCCGCAGAGATTGTTGTCTGTGTTGTTCTTGACGGTGGTAACGTTGTCGTTGATCGAAAAATGAGCTCGGCTGTTACGAATCTTGATGTTCTTGTTAGCGCTGCTACCGTCGAAGCGGTTGTTTCTGACCGTGTTTCGAAGAAGAAACGGCTCTTTGACTTTGTTCGTCGTACTTCTCTTTACTCGGGTTTTGTTGATAGAGAACCTGTGAGGGAGGATCGTTGCTCTCTGCAAGAGGCAGAAGAGATGAAGTTGGCATTGGAGAGGAGTGAAAAAGATACCATTCGTCCATTAGACGATGGCGATAAAAGACTTCTCTCTACTTATGGTGGTCTTGACGCTACTAAGTGTTCTAATGAGGATCCTCGGTCCTTAGACAATAAGATGTTCCAGCTGGTCGTTATCCAGTCTAAGGATCTTAGTAGTTGTGATCGAGTTCTCGAGACGCGGTCTCTTCGTTCTTTTTCTCCTCTTGTTGACGATGGGGTGAAGGTCCCGCCTTCTACAACCTGCTTAGGCTCTTATGTTCTTGTTGGGATTGCTACTAGTTCCGCTTCTGCTCCGCAACGAGAGGGTGAGGATGGTATGTTCCTTCTTTTTTTCCGGTTGTGGGTTGTGGTTCCTCCATACTTCTAGATTCACGCGTTCTTCATTCGCGGATCAGTTGGAATGAGCCTACTCCTGAAGAGTAGGGATGGCAGTGGGGCGGATTTTCACGGATATCTGCCCCACCCAATCCGTTTGGGGCGGTTTTGGATATGCCTAAATGGATTTTGGGGTGGATACGGATATCCAAACAACATCCATTAAATATTCGGGGCGGATACGGATTTGGCCATATCCGCCCCACGAATATCCGTTTAAGTGTTGATATTACAAAAATACCCTCAACCCTTTATATGCTGGAAAAAAAAAAACCTACCTCTCACCTCTCTCTCTCGATCACTTTCACAGTTTCACTTCTGTTTTTCAGCTCTCACAAAACCAGAGCAGAGACTTCGTCCCTTCTTCTCCCTCAAAACAGCGAGCAACCTCCCTTCGACCAACCAACCTCCCTTCGAGCAACTCATAGCGAAGGCCGCGAGCGACCTCCCTTCGACCGACCTCCCTTCGAGCGACTCACAGCGAAGGCCGCGAGCGACCTCCCTTCGAGTGACCTCCCTTCGACCAACCTCCCTTGTTCTCTCTCACAGCGAAGGCCGTGAGCGACCTCCCTTCTCCTCTCTCATAGCGAAGGCTGCGAAGGGTGGCGGAGGCCGACCCTCCCTTATTCTCTCTCACAGGTCTGAGGCCGACACTCGAAGAAACATTTCAGATCAAGATCTCAGATCTGAAATCAAGATATCAAATCTGAGATGGAATTTTTTTTTTTTTTTTTTAATTTTCAGATCAAGATATCAGATCTATCAGAGATCGGTTTTTTTTTTTTTTTTGGTTAATTTTTGTTTTAATTTTCGTATGGATTTTTCGTAATTTCTGTAATTACTTTATAATTTTTGTATGGATGTTTGAATCTTTGTAAATTTTGTTATAATTTCTGTAGTTAGATGGATAATTGTAAACGAATTGGCGGGGCGGGGCAGATATCCGCCAATCCGCACGGGGCGATTACGGTTTTTAATAAAAATTGCAAACGGATTGGCGGGGCGGATTGGGGATCCGTTATTCTTGACGGAGCCCCGTTGTCATCCCTATTGAAGAGATTCGGGTCAAATCGGATGGGAAGTTTTGCTAGTTTACCCGGCTTGGCGTGCAAGATGGTGCGCGTAAGCTGATTAATGAATGACACAGACGGTCTGTGGAAAGGCCTTCGATGCCAGTGCTGGATCCGAGAATTCATCTTGATGATGGTCTTAGGCTTGTAATGGACGGGATGACTCATATTGCTTACGCTGGAGTGATGGGTTCCGGTCATCAGGCCAATCGTAATATTGTGATTTCTTTGGAGAGGAAACTCTTCGTGCTGCTATTGGTATTTTTCTATGTTCTTTATCAATACGACGCATTAAAATCGCGATGTTCTGAGCGGATCAAAGCGACTGGGGTTGCTCAATCTTCGTTGGCCGAGGTGGAGGGTGCACGGGATCGGTCTGTGACCGCGCTCGAATCTTTAAGAGCTGAATTAGACGATATTCATGCACATTTGCATGATGTGGAGAAAGAGTTGTCCGCTGATAAGGCACTTCATGACGAGGTTGCACGTGTCATGATAGAGCACTCTAAAAATCGCGATATTGCCGAAAAAAAGGGTGGAGCAATTAATAGTTTCACTTGATGAGGTCAAGTCTGATTCCTCCGCGATGCTCACTACTGCTGAGGGCCAACTTATAGCGGCCAGGAGTGAGCTTGCTTCTGTTAAGGACAGGCTTCGTGTTATGGAGGTGGTGGATTCGCAGCAGGTTGTCGATGGTCGAAATGAGCTTCTGGATTATATTGAGGGTCTCGGTGTTAATTTGTCTCAATATCATCATTTGGTCTATCGGACCTTCAAGGATGACGTCGGTGCTGAAGACCCTACGGATGATCCAATGGCTGAAGATCCGTTTCCTTTTCCTCTTGTGGAAAAAGCCCCTATCAATGATCTGGTTACTCTTCCTTCGGCAAATGGTATCGTTGAGGCTTTTTCAGCTTGATGTTATAAGTTTTTCCCCTTGATCTTCTACCCCTTTGTTATCTTTGAATGTAATAGAGTAGCTTTTCATTAAAGAACATGAATTTTCTCCTTTGTTTTTCTTTATGGTCGTGGTTGCCTTGTTGACTTTGTTCTTCAGTTGTTGATTTGTACTCGAGCTTTGATTTTTACAACTATATCTTTGTCTGTTTTTTGCTGATTTGAATTTTTCTATGCTTCAGTACGTATGTCTCAACCTTGTGTTTGTCGTCTCGGAGCTTTTTGTGAGAAAGTTGTTTTGTCTGTTTGTCTTATACTTTGTTGATCCGGCGTGTTAGTTAATCCAAGGCTCTCCCGAAATGCATTAACTTGTTCCTCCGTCGTTTGTTTTGCTTGTTTGATCAAAGCGAAATATGCCTCTTCCGAGTTGGTTTGTTGATTCGGTTGTCTCGAAGTTGTTTCCTTTGAGTTTTGCTTTTCTGGTTCGATTCGAAGTTGTTTTTACTTCGTTGACTCGTTCGCTCAACTTTTACTTTGTTGGTTTGTCACTTTAGTCGGTTCGAAGTCATTTTTACTTAGTTGATTCGTTCGTCCACCTTTTACTTCGTTAACTCGACGTTTCAATCTACTCGAAGTTTTTATATTAAGTTGACTTGTTCGTTCACTTTGGCTTTGTTGGTTCGACGCTGTAGTTGACCCAAAGTTGTTTTACTTAGTTGACTCGTATGTCTAACTTTTACTTTGTTAACTCGACGTCTCAGTCGACTCAAAGTTTTTATATTAAGTTAACTTATTCATCCACTTTGACTTCGTTGATTTGATGCTCTAATCAACTTAAAGTCGTTTTAATTAATTGACTTATTCATCCAACTTTTACTCGTTGGTTTATCAGAACATAAGATTATTATATATATCCAAAGAGTAGAGACCACTTGCCAATTTAAATGGAACAATTGGTGGCATTATCTTCATTGAACTTTCCACCTAACGTTCCAGCCAATAAACCCATTTTTCAATGGATACAAAACCTCAACTGAAAATATGAACATTGTTAATTGATAATTTAGAACTCAAACACACCCAAGTTGAAGATGAAATTCCTTATAATCACGATTAGAGTAGTCTAATCATACCAAAATTAAAACCCACATTGATTAAAGAATAAGTGGGATTGAATTGTCTAGCTAGATTGTTAATCTTCTCACTGGAATTTAACAAAACAATTACCATATAGACAAACCTCTAACTAAATGATGTTCTCAAACCTCGAACAAAACCATCATACCACCATAACTGAGACTCAACCCAATCGCCTCACCACCATTCAAGCACAATTACATGCTATTCAACACCATCCACTAAACCCTTCACACCCCAAATCTTCCCTTCACACCCCAAATCTTCTTGCTTCTCTCAGAGTATGATTATTGTTTTTTATGATGCGAGTTTTTATGTTTCCTTGAAGAAAGAAACAATTGGGATTCTGGCAGTGGACGACAACGAGAATATTCTCGCTAAGGTGGCTTTAGTGATCTCTGAAAGAGTTTTGGACAGCACCATGGTTGAGTGTCATGCAGCAGAGGCAACACTTTTGTTGATCAAATCGCTCCAATGGAGATCCGGCGTCTTGTTAGGTGACTCTGGTTCGCTTAACACCCTGATTAATGATGTCAATCTTGACAAGCGATCAAACATGCGATAGATGTGACAACCTTTGCTTAGTAGTATAAAACATTTACTTGCTCTCAATGCTAACTGGTTTTGTAATTATATTTCCCGAAAACTTAACTTTGAATACCACTATAACTATAAAGCATTTTGCCTTTTTTTTTGTTCTTAAATATTTGATTGTAATTTTGTTTGCTGATATTCTTTGACATATAATGTTCAGAAACTAGGATTTTTAAACCAAAAAGGATTGATTTATGATATCAAGGTTATGTGCGAGTAAAACTATAATTTCCAATTAGTAATAACTTTGTTTTTTATGATATCAATTATGAAGGATTGATTTATGTTTTTTGGAAAGCGAGCTAGGTATTAAGGACCCCGCAAAACCTTTATACAAATGAAACAAAAGCAAAAAAAAAAAAAAAAAAAAAAAAAACAAACTCTCACAAGAAAAAAAATTCTAGTGACAGTGAACATGATTACTAGGCCTATAGAAATCTTCAACTAGCATCGACCAAAAAAGAAACATCTTATTTTTTTTATCCATGTCTCCTTTGTTAAGGAGAACAACTTAATTAACTTGAGCATATTCTAAGAGATATGGTGGGTTCCCTAGTTTTGACATTTTTTTCCATCAGTTATATATCAATTAATTTTTCCACTAGTTTTTACTAGAATTTTAAGATCATCAATTGTTTAGTTTAGATTTAGCAATTTAGGCTAAGCAAAAAAAAAAAAAAAATCGCATTGCTGACCAACTTGTACTTGTCAATTCTATTGACTACATGTACTTCAGAAATAAATTTAAATTTAAGCTCACAAAATTGCCCCAATGATAAATAAGAATAAATGGCGCAAAACATGAAGTTAACAATATCAGGGAATATTCTATTGTGCATGCATTGTTTTTCGTTAATGCATGTGAAATAGGTGAGGAGCATCATACTCACAAATAAATCATTGCTATGTACAAATCAGATACGATGCTTTCACAGAAGTAACTATATATTAACTTTATTTCAAGTAAATTGGCTTGTCGTAACAGGGGATGCTAGCTCAATTGGTAAAACTTGGTATCGCACACGGTTCTTAAGTTTGAACACTTGTTTAAAGCATGGACATAGATGGCTTGGGAAATATAAGAAATGTGAAAATCAAGAACTGTAGATGAGGATATGCACATTTATTTATTGTAATTTTAAAATATGCCATTTTTTTACCACTAGCCCTCTTCAAGAGTCTTCTTGAGTAATAGATATGTCCATGTGGTTCTTCTTTTTGCAAAAAAAAATCTCTAAACTGTTTGTCATAGACCGCAATTGTACCACATGTGGAAAATTGTCATTTGGTATGGGTAATGGATGCTCATGAATGGCGAACCCAAAGAAGATCGCATTAACAATCTGTTGTCTACAGGGAGTATATGCTCACAGTGCACACAAATAAATCATTTATCTATCCAGAAGTTTTTTTTTTCTGTTTATCTATCTAGAAATAGAACATTTATTAATCTCACACTTAAATATATTTTTTTATCTATCTAGAAGTAGAACATTTATTAGCCAGTAAATTAATTTGGCTTGTAGTATTATGTAATGGACATGGGGATCTATCAAACCAAACGTAAAAACAAATAAACCAAATTAATGAAATCTAAAACTCAAACGAAATTCTTTTTTTTTAAAAGACAGAAAATGAACAACCGATCAAAGAAAGAAATCCAATTTTATCTTTTTTTTTTAAAAGACAGAAAATGAACAACCACAGCAGAGTGCGTGAAACCAACTTAATTGAAGAAAGAAATCCAATTTTATGTTCTTCTTTCTACAACAACAAATTAATTTCCTTCTTTATGAGCTATAATCCAACCGATTGAATGAAGTGAAGGTTACCAGACGCAAGTACGGGAGAGAAGAAGAAGAAATTATTGGAAAGGAAGTGTAATAAAACTTCAGAGATCGATTGGGGTTTTGAAGGAGAACAAAAATGGAGTGGGAAAACAAACTTTATTTGAAATACTTAAAAAAAATTGAATAAAATAAATGCTCCATCTAAATACAAGTTCCATATTACATCTCTGTTTATACTAGGCGTTTCTATGCAGCTTGAGATTTAATTTGTTCCGCAACATAGCATTTTACCAAATTTTAGCTCATTTTGATGTTTGTAGCATTGTAAGTCGAAGAATTATACAGTACACATACGCTTTCATCATTAACTTCAACATATAATTTGGTTTGATGCTAGAAATTTCAATAATGGGAGGATGTAGTTTATCTATTCATGAGAAATTCAAACGTATTTTAAAACTTCTAACGGTGTAAGCTATTCAGGAGGTAACAAATGGGAGGTATGTGTTGATGCTTGTCGCCGGGTTTAAGACCAGATTTAGCTCATACATATTTTTCATAAACTACCAAAAAAAAAGAGTAAAATTTCAACCAAAATGGAATTTCGATATCAAGGGAGGTTGAGGTTCAGACCTAACCATTTGCTAAAAACTTTGCATTTACAGACCACTTACTCAATACAAGGCATGGCCTTAATCCCATCTAACTATCTGCTAGTTGTACTATTTTCTTCCCAACATTGTCACCGCGGAAAATACCTGCAAAAGCTGAGGGGATGCTCTCAATACCTTGTGAAATATCATCAAGTGCATGAATTTTTCCATCACAAAGATAAGCAGATGTCATTGCAATAAAATCTGCAAATACACTCATGTGATCGCCTACTAGGAATCCTTGGATGGTAATTCTCTTGTACACAATGTCTATCATGTTTGGTGCAGCTCGCTTGTTAGAATCTGTATACTCCGAAATTACACCACATACAGCAACTCTACCGAACTTATTCATGTTAGCAATTGCAGCTTCCAGCATCTCCCCACCAACATTGTCAAAATATATGTCAATTCCATCCGGAAAACACCTTGGGAAGGCACATCAAAATGAATCAACAGTTTAGTCAAGCAACAAAAATAAGAATACATGGTAAACTGGTATAAAACTAAAAAACACTTGGACAGGCCTGTAAAAGAGAGATGAGCAGTTTCACCTTTGAAGGGTTGACTTGAGATCAGATTCCTCCTTGTAGTTGAATGCGTCGTCAAAGCCAAGCTTTTCTTTAAGCAAATTCACCTGCAACCACATTTTAAATGGGAATTTGGACTTTAAGAGGGACGTAATAAACTAAGAAAAACTAAGAAAATGAGAGTTTAGTATTCATGAAGGTGACCTTGTGCTTACTTCCAGCAGAACCAACTACATAACAACCCAACAACTTGGCGTATTGCCCAACAAGATTTCCAACTGATCCAGAAGCGGCGGATACAAATACTTTATCCCCTTTTTTGGGTTTGCATACATTGTAAAACCCTGCATAAGCTGTAAGTCCACTAATTCCTGCATGAAAATGTTTAAAACACAGACATTGAACTATTAGTTGTGTCACCAAGTGGCCTGCAAAGTCTACCCCATAAAAAGAAAGTAAGGATTTAGCATCAGTTAATCGGGAAGCAATTAGAGCATATCTCCAATAAGTGTCGATCTCACTAGACAAGAGCCTCAAATCACCAAAAAAAAACACCAAAAGAGTGATGCCCCAGTGGGCTGGGGTAAATTGGGTGCAAAAAAGAAAAAAAGAAAAATTGACAAAGTGTAAAAATCGGACTCTAGGTGCTCTTTTCCACAGTTTTACACAAGCGATAATTCTACACACCTATTCAAGAATGTTTATCTAATCATGCTCTTACAAAGAAATCATAAAAATATCTTACTTGGAAAAAATAGAAAGATAAAAGATAACGAGAAATGAAAATGATGTTAAACTAATTATGAAATTTTAGAGTTTCTTCCGTATGCGCCAGTCAAAATTTTACTAAACATAACATAAAAATGGCAAAGTAAGATGCTTGAAACGAAACATTGTTGTATAAGGAGAACATGAAGCATAGTTATAAATTTATCTTCATACCAAAATAGTAGAGAAATAATGGGTAACAATAACATACTGGTGAATAGGTAGATTACCAACAGATCCATCACAAATATTTGGAAGATCAGAGAAAATCAAATAAATAAAATCATTGCATACCTAGAGTTCCAACATAGTGTGACAATGGAAACTCTGTGGTTTCCAACTTCCTCAACATGAAACCTCCGCGGACCAAGCTATATTCCTCCCACCCAATAAGCCCGACTACCACATCATCCTTTTTGAAATCAGGATTGGCAGAAGCCACAACTATCCCAACTCCAGAAGCAGCAATGGTCTGCCCAAAAGAAAAAAATATTCAATACTCAAATAAGAAATCGCGCATATATATCATGATGTCAGGAACAACAAATAGATTTTCATGTCCAAGCCTTAGAAAATTAAAGAATGAATAAAAACCGAAAAAACTAAAGTCATGAAATGGGACTAGATGGTGAAGATTTCACCTGGCCAGGAGCAATGCTTTGAGAAAAATCATCTGCCTTCTGAGAGGAGTTCTGCTGTTTCATCCGATTATACTGGTACGGATCAATGGATACATAAGAATTTTTCACCAAAACATCGCTGCAACCTGGCTCTGGTGATAAAGAAAGAGTTACAGTTTTGAGCTCAAAATCAGACTCTTTTGGTGCAGATTCTAATTGATGCTTGATTGTTACATATCTGTTCTCCACTTCCATTTTGATTACTTGTCAGACTTTTCAATTGGTAGAATAACAAGAAAAAATAGTTGCAGGAAGTGAACAGAGGACTTGTATAGTTTTTTTTTTTTTTTTTGGCTTTCTTCTTAGATTCTCTTGTGTATTATGCTCTTTGCTCAATCAAAGAATGGACAAACTTGTGTGGCTATGAGATTATTGGACAAGCTTTATTTTCTAACAGACGACCCAGAATAGTTATTGGTCCACCTACTTTTAAGGATTAAAGAAGAATTATTTTTGAGCTGTTCTACACAGCGAGGAAGCGGGCGAGGAAATCAGCGAGCGAGGGAGAGAGGAGACCGCCCATCCTCTCGGGATACGTGCCATTATTTTTCATGCACATATCCCGAGGGGGTGGGTGGTCCCCTCTCTCCCTCCTTCGCTGATTTCCTCGCCCACTTCCTCGCCATTTATAATTTCTCATTATTTTTAGAGTCAAATAGAATCTAAATCCAGACCCAAACAGATCAAGAGACCAATCCAGGTCCAATACGAGTTTCCTCATCAAGAAGAGGAACGTTGTACCAACGAAAAAGTCGTGGAGGGGCTTACGCCCCCACGAACGCATCTCCATTAAGAAGGAAACTGTTACAAGAAACATCTCCTTCCGTTGCGCCTCACATGCTTAAGTCACGTAGAGAGTTAATCACGACCATTATAAAAGGTGAGGAGAACATTCGACAAATTGATGCAACTTTAATTGAGTTTTGTTCAGATTCACATTATTCTTCCAAAAGAGTTACTGACTTAAGCATCGGAGTGCATTCGGCCACCAAAAAGGTGGTTCTTGACAGTCTAACAGTTATTTTGCAGGTCAAACTCACATGAGGACGATTTTTGGACGCATCACTTATGTTTCTTTAATTTGCATGTTTTAAAGAGATTGGGAGTTTTCAAGTTAAGTTTGTTCTCTTTCAAATTTCTCAAACTAAAATTTGGATTTAGTTTTTAAAACTACCCATTTGATCCCAACTCTTTATTCAAGTTAAAATCCTTGTGTTGAATTTAAGCTTTCAATATTCTGCGCTAGGATTCAAGCCTATTTGAGTAGGCTAAGTTTTCATCCTTAAAACTAACATATATTTGATTCGCTTTTAATTGTTGTTCGATTCAAAGATAAATTAACTAAAAACAACAGCAAAAATGACTTTTCTCTTTGGCAAGCGAAAGACCCCAGCCGGTATGTAAATTCATTCATTTTTTTTTTTTTTTTTTTTGATTTTCATTCATTCTGAGTAACCCAAAGTAAAGGCACCATGTTTCCTCTTTAAATGATGAATTTGCGAGTTTGGAGAAATTGGTGACATGCCGTCGATAAAAGTTTAGAGACTTTAGGATCACTCACCCTAGCCTGATGCCGATTCTTTTGATATATTTCACAAAACAATTAAGATTATCATATTTGAAGCATTTAGACTTTGATTTGGAGGCCTAATGCTGAACTTGTCGGAGATGTCAACATATGAACTAACTGCAAGTGTTAGTTTTAATTGAGTGGAAACATAAACCTGTTGACAATTTTATCTAATCAACTAGCCAACTTTGATATGTTATAGATCAGTTTGGAGAATTAATAACCTTGGGATTTTTTATCAACATTTTTCTAGCTTACAATGCCTATTAAACATCTTGGTTTCCTCGGTTCATCTCTTGAAAATTCTACTCTTTTGCTTCTACTTACTGACTCTTCTTTCACTTGAGTTTCAAATTGATAGAATTGAAATTGAAAAACAAAATTGAAAGAAAATGCAGGAAACCAAAAAAAAAAAAGTGATAAAACAAATAAATGAAATAAAAACTCTTTTCTTCATTAACTGTCTAACAATGGGCAACCTACGCCTCTTGAAATAAATTCATGTAATTTGGTCCCGCCGGATCTAGACAATCTTTTTTTTTTAACATGAATAGATAAAGAAGCCATTGCAATTGCACAAAGAAAAAGGAAAGTTGAAAATTGTCATAGACTATATACCTTGATTTAATATTTGTGCATGGTATAAAGATATCTTGTGATAACTATATCGATTATAAGTATATAATAATAGGTACAATAAATATAGAACTATAATTCCTCAAGTTTTACTAATGCAATCTGCTACTAAGAGACGAGTCTTCCACCCCCTGTCTGACATGTCCATGTGGTAGATCAATCATATCCGCAAAAGCAAATTCAAGGGAGATGTCTAACCACTCATGCACTTTAGTAAAGATTCAACAAGAGGGGGAGGGTTCTGTGATGGAAAATTGGAGTAGGCAGGAAGCTGATATTGTGGGAGAAAATCAGGGTTCAAACAGCTACCAGAATTGGGGTCATACACAACTTGTTAGGAAGTATGGGGATGTTGTGTGGTATAAGGGCTAAAAAAAAAAAGTATTAGGGCGAGGGCAAGGTGAAGGAGAAGTGTGAAAGGCCTGGGGATGTGATGAGGACCACCCAACAAGGGTAGGTGGGTGGAGATAGTTTGAGTGGATTGCGAAGTAGGACAAGGGGGTGCGAGTAGCCGAACTGGGTTTGGTGGGACGAATGGAAGATGGAAGGTGCAAATAGCAGCTGAGGTTGGCTGGGTTAACTGGAAGTTGGGGGTGTAAATAACTTGCTGTGGGAGGAGGAGGGTGGACGATGGAGGCTGGGATGGTGCGATTATTTGATTGGGGGTTTTGGGAAGGACGATCGACCGTTTGAGGAAGAAAGTAATGAATTTGCAATGGAGGAAGCCATGAAAGGTGTTACAAAGGTGATGGGAGATGCCATTGATGATGCTTTGGAAGGGGATGAAGAAGAAGAAGAAGAGGAAACTGAAGAATTGGTGAGCCAAGTACTTGACGAGATTGGCATTGATATCAACCAGGAGGTATGTCTTTCTCATCAATTTTTCTTTCATTCCTTTAGAAGGAAATTTATCTTTGTTTTGTAAGAAGATAATATTTCACAAATGGTAACATGTATTTTTATGTCATTGTAGCTTGTGAATGCACCTGCAACAGCAGTGGCTGCTCCAGCTGCAAAAAATAAGGTTGCCCAGGCCGAACCAACAACAGGAAATGATGAGAGTGGAATAGATGACGATTTACAGGCGAGGTTAGACAATTTGAGAAGAATGCATGTAGTCTTCCCATACTGTATAAAATTGTGGCGATACGGATGAAGAAGGTTAGTTTTCCCATACTGTAGAAACATGATACTTTATTACTAAAAGTTATTCCATAATACACATTTGAGAAGCACTCATGCTTGCTAGTATCATACAATATTACGTCTCAGGTTCAAAAAGCTGAGAAAGAATGCTAACCGTACCTTATACGGAATGGCTATTGCATCCCTGTCTAAGTGCAGGTCTGCGGTTGCTTCATACTTGCTTCAACTGTCCACGAGTAGAACTCCATGGAACCACAAATGTATGAAATGGGCATATCCCCCCATTGGTCAATTATTCTGAAAATTTAGCTGAGTGTAGCATTCCAATCAATAGGCTCTACCGCTTTTGATCATTATGTGAAGATACCAGACTCTATTTACAAAGGGTGGTCGGCATTTTATCTTAATCTACAGCATCCTTATTCTTCAAGTTAAATCATGTAATCATGTACAAATAAAAGGGAATCGGGCATTACAAGTGGCAAGCTATTCAGATAGAGATAAAATCGTCTCAGGTTCTCCTTTGCAAGTGTAATCGTATCTACAACATCCCCATCAGCAGTAAGAACCCACAAGTCAGCTGACTGAACTCTCTTTAGATTACCTCGGCAAAAAGGGCAGGACTGAGATCGCAAATTCCTGTTGAAATGGTAGTGTGTTAATAATAGATAATTTAAAAATAATTCATAACAAGCAAATATCGAGTACCAAGTTTGGAACCTATACCAATCCTGAAAGCATCTGATACACATGGAATGCCCACAGTTGGGTAAAACCACCTTGGTGCAAGTTTCCATACATATTCCACATTCATCCTCTCTATTTGGATCTGTGTTTACGCGCTTCCTTTTCTCATCAACCTCTTTGTTATCAGAAACCTCTAAACACCAATTCCTCTTATTATTTTCTTCAATTTTAATCAAGTCTCCTTCTAATTGCATTAGAGAAGGATATATAACAGCTGCAATATATATTTTTCAGAAAAGAAAAATAAACAATAGAAATTTGTAAAAATTCTTTAAGTAATTAAACAAGAACACTGAAAAAGGGAAACAAAAAACACAAGTTCGGACCATAGAAATCCTTAAGGGTGGCTCTTCTTTCATGTGAAGATATGGTTGTAATCCCATCAACCTGTACCTGTACCATGAATCGAAGGATGACTAGGTTGAGAGGAATGTAACCATTTGTTCTGATTTCCACAAATTCTTGTAATGAATGCAAAAAAAATTTAAAAAAAAAAAAAAAAGGACTGACCTTGTATATGAGAATGTGGAGAAGGCCTAGATAGTTTGGGAGGGTATCTGTACAAGTACAATCCATCCATTCAATCAAAAAGAGAAAGAAGGGTGCAAAAGGGCTATAAGATAATCTCATCTGAAAACATTCCCCACCATAATCTTTTGGAAGAGTAGCTGCCCTGCAAACCCAATTACCCGAATCCAAATTCAAGTTAATCACCTTCAACTATATAAACACCGCACACACACCACACTATCATGTAACTAAACTGCAGCATACTCGAACAAACGATCAGCGGAGAAGAACAACCTAAATATAATTAGCTTTTTTGTTTAAGTTCCAGGTTTACCAAAACATTCAATTTAGTGCTGAAGAGTTTTTGCAAAATCTCTTGTAAAATTCAACCTCCACCCTTTCACACACACCACACCACTGCCACCATCACCATAAAAACCAAAACTTACCTTTTAAACATGTATTCACAAAAGTTCATCAGAGAAAGAAAACAAACCTATCCTTCTATTTTTAGCAGACCAGGTGGTCTGGATACATGGTTATGAGTCATGACATAAATTTCCTTTATGAAGAAAGCAAGTGATTGGAAACAAAGTATGAGAGCAACTACTCTCATGACCCAACTCCCCAACAAAACCATCTACAATGATATTGCAACTACCATTTACCAAAACCATCTCATTCACCATTTCAACATTCCTAAATGAAAAAAAAAAAAAAAAAAAATCAAATGGGATTTTCTCATTTCTCAAGTTTTGATCAACATGATGTTAGGAACTTAAGAAACCCAGAAAGATAAAAGAATTTTTTTTTGTAAAGAGAACTTACATACTATTGGCATGTTGAATATCAGCTTCAAGAACTTTGATAGAATCTTTGTAAGAAGATTTGTCTTGCTGTTTTTGCCACATCTCTCTCCCTCTCTTTGTTAAAAAGTATGAATTGGGATTGGGTTTTGGAAAAGGAAGGCTTTTGTGGAGGTTTATATTGTGCAAGAATTCATTTAAGATTAGTGAGAGAGAAAAAAGAAAGAAGGGGAGACTTTTGGGTGATAAGAGAGAAAGCTGTTTGCTTTGAATTGAATCAACTCCCCCCTTCTTCAAGCAAACAAAGGGATGCCTTCTCTCTGATTACTACCATCATTTCTTATCATTTATCTTCATTTGTAGATAACAAGGGTATTTCTTGTGCTCACAATAAAAGTTTAAAATTTGTCAAACACATTATTTTTAAGTTTTCGTTGTTCATACTTACATGTCTAATCACCACTATTAATATTTGAAAAAGAATAAATAAATATCAAAATATTAGGTATGCAAATCGAACTCATACATTTTTGGTGTTTTAAGTTATATGTGATCCATTAGATTCTTATAATTGAATAAATCTCAGTCGTCTTTTATCTCTCGCCCCAAACATCATCCTATTTTAAAATCGAACTCATGCACTCTTGATACTTTAAGTTCTATGTGATTTTAAAATTGAAAACATACACAATTCACTATTCATTTGGAAAACTCGCATTATATTGTTTAGATTTAGATGACGGTAAATCAAAGCCTCCTTACATTATTGACTTCATTTGGTGTACATGGTACCTACCTTTCCTTCTTGGCATATCAAACATAAACAATACTCCATTGTTTTGTTGCTTTATAATTTTATCAAAAGCTTATATACAATAAATATGTTTACCCAACACAATCTGGTGTTTGGTCATCAATGATCAATGATCAATGATCAATCATATTTTTTTTTTCCATGCGATAGATGCTTTGTTCTATTTTCTTTAAATGACTTGGACTTCAATCCATTCGATCGTAGCATCTAACAGGAGACTCTTTCATAATGTATTAGGTCAAAAATTAATTGGGTGTGATGTGAAACAAAATAAAAAAGGGTAATAGTGCTTGTTAGTTGTCTTTTCATAATATCTTTCTTACGAGTAAGTCAGGGCTGTTAGGGTTGAGCTCTTTTACATTTTTACCTATTTTCTTTAAAATACAATCACAAACATCAATTATATAAAGGATATAAGTGTAAAGAGCTCTAACCCTGGCAAAAAAAATAATTGGTAGTCCTGACTCTCTAAAATTGGGGCTTTCTCACATTAGATTCACATTAGTTAAAGCTAATTCGGATTGGGGGATTGCGACATTGTGATCATTTTGGTTAAGAAGATTATGCGCGGCAGTAGTTATTCTAATCTTGCTATTATTTGACCTTGAATATTATCTAGATGGTTCAGTTCTACCTAAAAATACTTTTTTTAAGAGCAAAAATACAGATTACTTCTTAATCATGTCACAAATCAATCTTAGTCCATGTTGGTCTTTTGTTAAGCCCAACACATCAGATTCAGTGAATTATATGTTAAATGTGATTACGAAGTCTTGTTACCATTAAAAACATTCAAATTATACTGGAGGCACTTTATATGAAGAGACCATTTTCTTTGTTCTCCTGTTTTGGTAGGGTGAAAACTCTCAACAAAACCAATTTTGAATATACAAAGCCCAATGTATTCTAGAATATTGAATTCTGACCAAAGAACATGGAACTTCTTGGTGTGTTTCCCATTTATTAGCCTACATCAATTGAAAATTTTATATCTCAATAATGACTGGTTTGTAGGCATTAAAGGTATGTAAAATAAGTAAAAATTATTTTTAAATTTCTGTCTACATACCTTTGTAATTTTTGTTTTAGGTTTTTAAAAACTACAAAGTAATTAAAAAAAAAGTTACATTAAATGTAGGACAAAACCTGATCTTCACCATGTTTTGTTGGGCTTTTGTAGTTAGGTTTTATTCATTATTGAGATCTTAGTCACCATGTTGTAGGGTGTAAACAATATTAAGTGGTGGTCATGTAATAATAAATAAATCAAAAGGGTCAATGATCTAATTTTTTTATTTTTAAAAAAATGTTGTAGGGTGTAATTCTAGCTCCGTTAACTTTATTCATGCTAAATCATGTATTTTTCTTAGGGTTATGCACCCGTTTCGTTTAGATAGGTTAAGGTGCAATCATCAACAAAATTAAATCAGTTCGTTTGGAAACAAAATGAAGGGAAATATGTTTTTAAATTACAACTGACTGACTTAAAACTAGTATATGATATTTATTTATTTTATTGATCCAATAATCTTGGTTTGTTTGGTTTAATATACCCAAGAACCAAAAACCAAATTGAACAAATTGGTTTTTAAATGTGTAATTCATGCCCAAAGGTTACATGACTACAATTGATGCACTATTGCAACTAATCGAATTAATGTGAAAATTAACTATTGCGAAAAGTTACTTTGGAATCACGGCTAACATGCATACTATTAATTTGGTTTCACTTTTTTCTTCTTTAGATCATTCTTTTCTTTTCTTTTCTCTTTGTTCTGGTCCGGCAACTCACCTAACCTTGCTCTATTATTGTGTGATTATGTTTGCAACCCCCCCCCCCCAAGGAATGAGATTTCGCGAAATTTTTTTGTTTTTTAATTACAAAAAGAAAAATGGCGAAAAAATTCACATTTATTTAAGTTTTTTTCAAAAAAAATTGTGATTTCTTTCGTAAATTTCGGTTTTTATTGTACTAGCATCCAGAAAATACATTTTTCAAGGGTTTTTGTCAAAAAAATTTGGGGTTTTTTTGTAAAATTTGGGATTTTTCAATTATCATTTCTTGTAATTATTTATTAACTTTTTTAACCACCCCCTGGTTTTCTAATTTTCATTTCTTTTACTTATATATTAGTTTTTAAAATCACCCCCTAATTTTCTAATTATATATTGATTTCATGTTTAATAGATTGATTTACTTGCTTATTATTATTATTATTATTATTATTATTATTATTATTATTATTATTATTATTATTATTTTACATATTTCATATACCCTCGAAATTCATTATATATATTTCATTGTATTTTTGAAATTTTTACATTTTTTCTTTACACAATGAAATATTTCTTAAAATCAAGAGACCAAAATTAACTCGAAAAATGAAATCATTTGTCCCCATATTTCTTTGCTTTAACTTTTGCGTTAAGCATTGTAGTGACTTAGTGATGCAAGCCCAAGGGATGTATTTTAATTAATCCTTCATTTTATTATCTTCTTTATTTTCCACAATTTCTAAACAAATTACAATTTTTAACAACATTAAACGAATATGTTGCTTTATATAATCCCAGAGCTTTGCTACAGAGCGAGGGAGGGAGCGAGGGAAAGGGGGCGAGGGATGGGTGGTAACCACCCATCCGCCTCGAGATGAGCGCATCAGATTTGAGATGTGCGATGACACTCATCTCGAGGCGAATGGGTGGCTTTCACCCATCCCTCGCTCCCTCCCTCGTTCCCTCCCTCGACCCCTAGAATTTTCCATAATCCCATGATTACAAACTAATTAGTTTACCGCAAAGATTTTATCCTTTTTTAGATAAATTATACTTGGTGGAAGCATGAGATCAGAGCCATGTTATCCTAGGTAGAAATTGGTATCAAAACCATGTTCAATTTTTTCGGGAGAAGTAGGTGTTGTGAGTCCTATGTATTGTTGGTCAGTCGTGATGACGTTGGTCAGCCTTAGAGTTTGTTGGTCAGTCGTTTGAAACCCTCTGTAAGTCGCTTGGTTAGCGCAGTTGTCGGGTTAGGTGGTCCCATGCCGGTGGTCCGAGTACAATGTTCCTCATCTTCCAACTTTTCTGAAATTGTGAAAATGTCTTTGCTTTCAAAATTTACCCGAGCTTCTAGCTCTAGACAGAAGAGTCCAAATTTACAAAATATAATGGAATGTAGAATTTCAGAAGTTGAACAAGATTTACAAAAATGGTCAATCCAAGAAGTTCCTTACAAAAAGATTTATGAGATTTCAAAATCTATTTTTTCTCAAAAATCTGTAGATCTCATAGACATTGTCGAACAGACAGTGCCTCTTGATGGTTATTTAGAATCAAAACAATTAATCTCTACAAACACTCTTGAATTCCTAAAAAATCAAGATTACAAGTATATCCATATTGGTCTGGTCCAGGTAGGAATTAAACCTCTTACTAGGACAGGTCTTGACACTTGTGCTCTCATCGCTCTTCGCAATTGTCAGCACAATCGTTTCCATGACTATTTGCTTGGAATTGCAGAGTCTACCCTTGCTATGGGACCAGTCTACTTCGACTGTTACCCCAATTTCTCAGTGTCTCTCAATGATTCGAATGTCCTTGAAACACTAACCCTCAATATTCAGACCTCTGGTTTCGATATGTTACCAGGATCTGAACCCCTTGCTCTCATTTACAAAATCACTTTCAAAGCCATGAAGACTCAATTGAGCCCGAAAGCTTTGAGGAGTCTTAAAAGGGTTATACAATCATCTTTCAGGCTAACAAAGACAAAACTAGTGTTATTGTTCCGAAGACAATACACTAGAATCAAGTTACACTCCCTGTAACTTGGCAAGTTCAATCAACCCCAATAAGGCCTCCTCCTAGTCAGCTTAGTCAGGTTATGACTCTTGAAGACGGAACTGTTGAATTGCAGTTCTCTGAATCAAGGATAACTAGGTTACAACATCTAGATTTCCAATCAGGACGTAGATCTGAATCATCATTCAGAACTGCTCCTATCCAAATCCCAAGAATTCCTACTCTAGAAGTTCTCCCTTATTTAGATCTTGCTAACCTGAGATCTAATCCTTATCATCCACAAATCCCACAACCAATTTACAATCCTCCTTCAGATCATCCTTCTGAAAAGATCTCCAACTCAATCTGAGATGGGGTGATCCAGCTCAGTTGAATGTTCTATCTACCGAATTCGTTTTAGACAAACAAAAGGTCAAAGATGAATTTTCTCAAGATTACAATTCTGACAAAATGAAATATTTTATGCTCAGACTATTCCTGACCAAAGGATTAGTTTAGGTAAAATGTTTTATCAATTTTGTGAAGATATCAAGGATCATATGCCATTTATCGAATGGTACGAGTCTAGTTATCTTTCCAAAATTAATGTTGTCAGAAATGCTTCTAAGCCATGGAATCTAAAAAATACTGTGGTTGAATCAGTTTTGCCTCCCTTAGAAGAAATTCACATACAAACTCAAGGACAGACCATCATAGCCTCTCCTCTCAAGGATCCGATTTCCCTCTCGGATTCAAAGGGAATTGTCAAAATCATTGAGCAAAATAATTACACTAATGTTTTGCTAAATGAAATTGGTCAACAACTGAATAGCTCCCCTGTTCAGTTATCTTCTCAATTCCCAATCCAAAACCAATTACATATTTTAGTCCTACAACGATCGAACATGATGTTCTTTCAACCCCTCCTCAAATCGTTCATGAGATCAATCGTAGACTTGCCGCTTTAAAACTTCAGGTTGCACCTGTCTTGAAAGATTTTTCATAATCCAAAAATCAAATAAATACTCTTTCTCATGCTGAATCTGATCTTTCCGAAGACGAACTAGACATTATGTCTGAATTGGACAGACTTCAATCTAATGATAGATTTGAAACCAATCCAATTCGTTCATCTCGAACTCATCAGGCTACTAATCATCCTGGGCCAACCCTTCCTGATATGCAATACGAAGAAAAACACCTTCACACATTCGGTTCCTTTTCTACGGGAAACATCTGTGAATGGAATATAGACGGTCTAACCGAAGAAAACATTATCGAATGAACGCAAAACATGGTCATGATGGCATCTGCTCATCGCAGTGAGCATAAATCTGACCTAAGTATTGCTGGTGTTCTTATTGTTGGATTTGCAGGGCAATTAAAAGGATGGTGGGATAATTATCTCACTTCTGCTGAACAGCAGGGTATCCTTCAAGCCATAAAATTGATTACAATGGTCAGTCTATCAAATCTGAGAACGGAGAAAATATCTCTGATGCAGTTGCAACATTGATTTTTGCCATTCTCAAACATTTTATAGGTGATCCTTCAAAATTTCAAAATAAATCTAAAGATCTTCTTATGATCCTTAGATGCAAAACTCTTAGTCATTTCAGATGGTATAAGGATGTGTTCCTAAAGAAAGTTATGCTTCAAAATGAGGCTAACAATCCTTTCTGGAAAAGGAAATTTCTTTCAGGGTTACCTCATGTGTTTGCAAATATTGTTCGTGATAAATTGCAAACTGAGTTCAATGGTGACATACCATTTGAAAGATTAACTTTCGGAGACTTGCAACTATGCAATGATCTTCGTCTCAAAGCCCAACTCAAAAAATAAAATATATCTGGTTCTAGAGAACTTGGATCATTCTGTCAGCAGTATGGCTTTGAATCAAGCCCCTCCTATCCAAACATTTAGACAAATGTATCGGTCTCATCCAGCCCGAGCTTTTAAGTCCAATCGGCCTTATGGCCCAAAACAACAAAAACAATATAACAATATAACAATTACTATTATAAGCCCAAACAGTTTTCTAAACATAAAGGCCCTATGGTTCAAAAGCCTATTTGTTTTAAATGTGGTAAGCCTGGTCATTATGCTAAAAACTGTAGAACAACTCAAAAGATACATGAGCTTCAGGCTTCTGAGGATATCAAACAAATGTTTACTACAATCCTGCTCAATTCTGAAGCTGATTCTAACTCATCTGATGACCTTCAAGTCTATCAAATGCGTTATGACTCAGATTATTCTAATCAAGGAGATTCTGATCAGGATCATTGTGCAAAAGCTTGTACCTGCAATGCTTTGCAATCCATTAATATGCTCTCCAAAATAAAAGAAACTAGTATTCTTTTAGATTTTGTTGATCGTATTAATGTTCATCAGCTCAAAACTGAGTATTTAACTCATATTAAAAATACAATAACTCAAAAACCTGTTCCAGAGATTGTAAATCCATTTTACAATCATAAAGAAATCATTAATAGATTCAGAGCTCCTTCTCAACACTCTGTCTCTGTTTCTGATCTTCAAGCTAAAGTCAATATTATGAAGAAAAAAAAAAGATTGCTCAGCTCAAGCAAGGTCAAACTTGGCTTGAACAACAGTTGGTGAATCTCCAAATTCAACCTGCAAACTCTCTTCCTGATAATCCTTCATCTTCCAATCTTGTTGAACAAGGAACTAATCCTGCATTTTTTAATGAAATGAATACAATTACTTATCGACTCTATGCTTCTTTAGATAAATTATACTTGGTGGAAGCATGGAATCACCATTCTACCTTCCCATGTAACTAACATATGTAATTAAATTAAGCAAAAATTAACAACACTAAGTCTCATCTCCTCAATCTTTGTGGTGTACAGAAAGGGGCTCTATGCTCTTGTATTGTATCATCACTAGAGTATGCCTTGTGCCGTTGGCATTCTATATAATTTTATTTTTGCTAAATATTTTGTATTGAACACCTCTTTCACTATCCTCATTTTGGCTCTGAGTCAGTATTGAAGTGTAAGCTTATTTCAAGGTAAATATATATATATAATAAATTTTAGAGTTAGACTCAACCAAATTTAAATTAGTTGGGGAAAAATTTAAACGCTGAGAATGAGTTCTCTCCCAATCTTAGAATTCACCAAAATATAAAGTTTAGAGTTTTTGTTTAAATGTGCATTAAGATGCCCGACTCATTTTTCCTGATATGATCGACCCGTCTCATTGCTTTGAAAAATGAGTAATTCTTCTTGGCCTGGGTCCCCCAGCCTGGTTGTTGCCTGGGGGTGAAAATACACTTTTGCCTCCCCCCCCCCCCTTTTTAAACACCTTTTCCAGACCGCAACCTTGCTGGTTTTCCCAGGCCAAGAAGAATTTCGGTTGAAAAATATTAAAAACGTGAAATACATTATATGTTTTTTAATTATAGAATATATATATTTTTAAAATTGTAACGCTCGTGTTGATCATTGATTTTGTTATAAAGATCTTAAAAAATGCATTTCAACGATATTAACTTTATCAAAATCCGATAACGATGTAGATAGTTATGATAATTTTCATTTTGTTAAAAGCAAAACACAATATTTTCTCTCTCCACCACATGTACATTCCACCAACTTTTTTCAAAAGTTTTTCATTATTTTTGTCTTTCTACATGTTTTTACAAATATGTCATCATCGGAAATAAATCTCAACCCTCAAATTCAGTACATTTCCCAACTTTTAATCCTAACCATTTTTTATCTCTAATTCTTTCGATTTGACTTTGTACCGGTCAGCAATGAATAGTAAAACACCACTCTAAATTGTAATATAGATTACGAAAAAAAAAATCCAAAATCCTACTAAAACCCTATTGCATTAAAAAAAAACTCCACCCAAATATGAAAATGACACACACAGGTGATAGAATGACACAACTATATCTTCACCTTCACCTTCACCTTCACCTCAAGTAGTAGGTGGATTTTAAACCTCCACCACCAAGAAGAGCACTGAGTGAAATGATGCAAAACCAAATACAAAACCCTAAAAAGAAGAGCTAGCTATCTCTCGACCTTGCTTTCTCTAACTCACATATCTTTTGTAAATAAACAACACTTACTTGGCCTTCCCTAGCTAGTTCCTTCTCATGCAACTAGCCCACTATTTATCTTTCCCCTTTTCAGTTCTCTTTCACTCCTTTCTTTCTTCCCAAACTCTTAAAAGACTGAACTTCCCACTTCAAACAAAGTAACAAACATATAGAATACTCGTACGGTCTCTTCACGCATTCAACAAAGTGCCCATTAATAAAATATAGAGTTGCAAGCTCTAGATATTGAACAATATAAAATTATGTTGTAGAATCTTTCAAATAATGAGAGGAATTATTTATCTAATCTTCCAAAGTTTAGTTAGTGACCCATTCAATCTATATAATACTTACGTACATGTTTGTTATGGTGAGATAGAACACCAGTGGGAGAAAATGGGGAGTGAAGGGGTTTGTAGAAGGATGGGAGATTCATGGAAGAATAAGAAGAAGAGTTTGAATAAGGCGGTCTCGACAAGCATGGTTGGGAAGTACTTCAAATTGGAAGAAAGAAAAAGCTCATTCACAACAGAAGTGCGAGCAGGCACTGCTACATTTCTTACAATGGTGTACATTATCGTCGTGAATGCTACCATCCTTACGGACTCTGGTGGGACTTGCACAATGTATGATTGCTCAGTTCCTCCTACGACCATGCAAGTTAATCCCGGGAACCTTACTACATTTCATGAACCCAGCTCAGACTGTAAATTCAAGCCCAACATAGGTTATGAGAAGTGCCTTTCCAAAACCAAGAGTGACCTTGTTGTAGCTACTATCCTTTCTTCTTTGTTTGGGTGTTTGTTAATGGGTTTATATGCAAACCTTCCACTGGCCTTAGCTCCAGGAATGGGAACCAATGCCTACTTTGTGTACAACTTAGTGGGCTATCATGGATCTGGGTCCATGAAATATCAGACGGCACTCGCCGTGTGCTTAGTTGAGGGCTGCGTTTTTCTCATGATAGCAGCATTCGGGTTACGAGGGAAGCTGGCTAGACTGATACCTCGCGGCATTAGGTTGGCTAGTGCCGCGGGCATTGGCCTTTTCATCGCTTTTACGGGCTTACAAGCCCATCAAGGTGTAGGTCTCATTGGGCCGAATTCTTCCACTTTGGTGACTCTTGCAGCATGCTCTAAAACAAAGCCGGTCACTGGCGAATGTGTTGATGGTGTATTGAGTAGCCCTACATTCTGGCTTGGCGTCGTTGGGTTCCTTATAATGTCTTATACTTTCGTATATAACATTAAGGGTAGCATGATCTATGGGATTATATTTGTCACGTTGGTTTCTTGGATCAGGGGTACTAATGTTGCAATTTTTCCCAACACACCAGTTGGTGATGAAAGCTATAAATATTTCAAGAAGATTGTGGATCTTCATATATTTGAAAACCCAGCTGGGACAGCTTTGGCTATTAGCTTCTCTGAGTTCAATAGGAGTGAAGTGTGGGTGGCCATGCTCACATTGCTATATGTAGAGTTGTTTGGTACCACAAGTGCTTTGTACTCGATGGCTGAAATAGGAGGATTTGTAGATGAAAATGGAAATTTTGAAGGTGAAAATTCAGCATTTATGATCGATGCTGGGTCTACAATTTTTGGA
This sequence comes from Berberis vulgaris, assembly GCA_963556465.1. Taxonomy (NCBI): domain Eukaryota; kingdom Viridiplantae; phylum Streptophyta; class Magnoliopsida; order Ranunculales; family Berberidaceae; genus Berberis; species Berberis vulgaris. Next base: position 84,021,180 of record OY747130.1, read on the forward strand.
TCAATACTTGGAACATCCCCAGTGACAATCTTTGTTGAATCATCAGCAGGGATCAATGAAGGAGGACGAACTGGATTAACTGCAGTGGTCGTAGGTTTCTATTTCCTAGTGTCATTTTTCTTTGCTCCCATACTGGTTAGTGTTCCTCCATGGGCCATTGGACCTGCACTTGTTATGGTTGGTGTGATGATGATGAAAGTTGTGAAGGATATTGACTGGGTGAACCCTAAGGAAGCCATTCCAGCTTTTGTTACAATGTTGCTCATGCCACTTACCTACAACATTTCTTATGGACTCATTGGAGGTATTGGCCTTTACATGGCCCTTCACTTGTATGATTCTCTTTTGGGTTTGGGTGAGCTGTTGAAAAAAGCCAGAAATCGAATGCATCGAGCTGAAAATCAAGTTTCTGCTACTGGTATTGCCGATGATCAGACAGCTGATGTTGTGTGATAATGTTACTTTTAGCACCTTCATTTGATATAATAATTAAGTACTTAGCATTATATATATATTGTCTGATTTGATCTAAATCATACTAAATGCAATGTTGAACTTGCATTATAGTTTAAGTGGCTTGGCACTATAGTTCCAAAGTGTTTAATGTTTGGGGACTTGATTTCACTTGATACAACCAGTCTAAAGACACTTTTGGGTTGGGGTTAGATTGTCAAAATCCCACCCACCCCAATTATCCAAGTTGGGGGATTAGTAGTACACATCATTAAGGAATAAATACATGGTTAATCATTCTCAATTGACAAGAATGCCAAGAACAAACAAAAAATGCAATAGGGTTGAAAAGGACTCCAAGACTTCTTGAATCATTTTCATTTTTAGAGACAGAAAAGCAAGAAACCGCGTTCCAAAAATAACCAAGTATATCTGAAGCTAAGACAACCCAGCTTCCTTGCATAGATATATTGTTCTTCCACAAGTTTGAACGCGCTAAATGAATGGCAAACATAGATCGAAATTCAATCAGATAACATGAATGAATCATTGAAGTGCCATCTAGACACCTGTTCGACGTGCATATTTTGACCAGAAAATTAACAAACAAAAACAAAAAACATATAAAAGAAACAAATAAACCACTGGCAAGTAAACAAACAGCTGAAAAGGAACAAAAGGAAAACATGTGTTTTTCATTAATTTAATCTTTCCTTCACGAATAAGCCTTTAAGCAAATACCATAGCAATCAAAACAGAGTGTTTTACAAACAAGAAGAAGAAAGGAGCTAGCTGATGGGCATATCCCGTCAGAAAAGTTGAAATTGAAAAATAACCCTTGGGATAGGATGATTCTAAGATGGAAAGTGACATGTGAATGAACAATCAGCACACTGATAAAGTACTAAAAGATTAGCATATAAGTGGAGAGGTGATGAGTGGTGTCTTGAACTCAACTTGTGTTGCTATGGTTCTGTCGCGATAGAGAAGTTGAAACAGAAACAAGTACCAAAACTATCAGTTTATGCTCCTGCTCTTCAATGGTTCTATTCTGTTTTTTGCTGATTCTGTTTCTTCATGCAGTTCCTCCAGTCTACGGTCAGGTAAAAGGTATGTTCTATCAAATCAAGCTCAAAACAATACTTCCATGGGTGTTCTCTATAAATTATGGTTTTTGCTTCTCAGATGTAAATAGTGGAAGGATCTGCAGTGAAGATAACAATGAGTTATGAACTGGACAAACTTATCAATCAACGTAAATGGAAAAGAGTAAACCCAACTATGAAAAGCAGAATAGTTTTCTTCCTAGCTGTATTTATAGATGAACATAACAGTGAAACATTTAGTTAATGTTAATAACCTAGTTAAATACGTTTGCAGAGTTTGCAAGTATAGACTGTGGAGGGATAAACAACTACACCGACCCCAGTACAGGACTTGCGTGGATTACAGACACTGGGTTCATAAGACGAGGCAAAGTAGTGGCGGTTGGAAGTCAAAACAGAACCGCTGTGCAGTATCAGAGACGCAGAGAGTTTCCAACAGATAGCAACAAATATTGCTACACACTGAGTACAAATGAACGAAGACGTTATCTTGTTCGAGCAACATTTCAGTATGGGGACCCTAGCACTGGAGATACTTACCCTAAATTTCAGTTATACATGGATACTACAATGTGGTCAACCATCAACATACAAGATGCTGCGCAAGTATATGTCGAAGAAATCATCATAAGGGCACCCTCCAATGCTATTGATGTGTGTCTCTGTTGTGCATCGACGGGTTCTCCTTTCATATCTACACTTGAACTTCGACCCTTGAATCTTTCCATGTATACTACAGAATATGAAGACAAATTCTTTCTCAAGGTTGCAGCCAGAGTTAATTTTGGGGCTCTGACAGATGATTCCATAAGGTATGTTCTCATGCTATTGAATGGGACCATTTTCTTCCTCGTTAGTTAGCTGCTTTGTGAACCCTTTCAAGATAACACCATGAAAGGAATCGTCAACCCCCACCACTATACCCTGCAAAACCAGTTGGCTCACTAGACACAGATTAGAGGTCATAAGATCATGACCTTTCAAATCATCACAGCCTCAGCTATGATGATTTAGATTCTCAAGTACACCAAATGTATGTCACACAAAACCATGAATAGAATGCTATTTAGCCTAACATCAAGAAAATTTCCTTAGTCCTAGAATTCAGTATCCTTTCACCTACTTTAAGTCATTGATAGTCTTTTGGAGTATCTCTTGGATAATACAGGTTGATGATAATTCCATCCAAGGTATTATGGGTTTGACATCAGCACTACGAGATGCCTAACTAGTTTACCACCAACAGGTATCCAGACGATCCCTATGACCGAATATGGAGTTCAGATCAGGAGAAAAGGCAGAATTATCTGGTGGGAGTGGCTCCTGGGACAGAAAGAATCAATACTTCCAGGAACGTTGACACAGGTAAACGAGAAAATCCACCCAACAAAGTTATGCAGACTGCAGTAGTTGGCACCAAAGGGACGCTTAGCTACAGACTAGACCTTGAAGGTTTCCCTGCTAATGCTCGAGCTTATGCATTTTTGGCTGAAATAGAGGATTTGAATAAGAATGAAACTCGGAAGTTTACAATGCAACAACCTCATGTGCCTGGCTATAACAATGTTGTGGTAAATATTGCTGAGAATGCTAACGGGAGTTACATACTCTATGAACCTAGCTACATGAACATATCCTTAGATTTCGTTCTGTCCTTTGCATTTGTCAAGACATGGGATTCAACCCGTGGGCCACTTTTAAATGCAATTGAGATCAGTAAATATGTGAAGGTTGACCCAAAGACGGATGGCAAAGACGGTAAGTAATTTGCCTTCTTGGTTGTGCCCTATGAAACCTTTTCTTAAAGATGTGTTTGCCTATATATCTGACAGATAACAAATGTTTTCAATTGAAGCAACTGCTCTGAACTCACTGCGCTCCATGTCTCCTAGAAGCGACTGGAGTAATGAAGGTGACCCTTGTACTCCAACTAGCTGGCAATGGGTAACTTGCAGTTCCAGCAAACCACCTAGAATCACGAAAGTGTACGTAGTTCACACCTACTTCTCTGGGGAAAAAAAACAAGTACTGATTTTCTGGAATATAAGATCAGTTGACTATATGAACAAATAACATATACTGCTGAAGGAGATCTTGGCAATGACAATGAAAAGGTTTTACAACCTAATACCACAGGATATTGAAGAATGCAGTTACCTCGATGATTAGAAATTCTGTACATATAAAACACTGTTGACCTAGGGAGATTTCTGAGTAGAACCCATGAAACAGTAGCTACCAACATCTAGAGCAGGGTGGGCAGCCTGCTCTGAAGCCATAAAAGGGTGTTTTCCTATCATCTTCACCCTGATTCCAACATCCACCTGATATCAGTATTAACCATTGTCATGATTGCCTTGATAACAAAACCTATGCTTTAGCTGCTTTCAATCCATCTCCTATCTCTATTCAGACGTTATGAGTTCTTAGTGATATTATCTAGAAACTGCATCACACGACTGACAGAGAAAGGGAATGTATTACTAATGAGAAAGATTGATCTTAGTTATGGGAGCGAAGCTTTTCTAACAAACTAATAATTGACTCGTCATTTCTTAAACAGTGTTCTGTCTGGAAAAAGTTTGAAGGGTAAGATTCCATTGCAGCTTAAGAATTTGGATGATCTGAAGGAGTTGTAAGTGATGTAAAACTACTACTAAGGTGTTACTTCTAACAAACTCTACTTCAGATAGTAACTTCATCTCCCACTGGTTTTTCCTTCTTAGGTGGTTGAACGACAACTCATTCACTGGGCCAATACCTGACCTGAGTAATCTCATCTGTTTGACCACTCTGTAAGTTCTTGAACCATATTTTACATTTTGAAAAAAAATCTAAATAGTAAGGTCTTTCAGTTATACTTAGTGTTGTAACTAAATGTGCAGGCATCTAGAAAACAACAGACTGACTGGGCCATTACCTTCTTACTTTGAAAACTTGCCCAACCTACGGGAACTGTATGCAATAACTTTCCATTGGTGTCTGTTAGATTTTGATTTGAATAAGTATTTTGATCAAAACACGTTATGAAGCATATGCCAGTCTCCCTACTCTCTTTTATCTCTTTCTGGTTCTTTGCCCAAGTATGATAATTATCACTGACACTAAAGGTGAAAGCGCATGTCACAGGTATGTCCAGAACAACTCTTTGACTGGAATATTTTCTTCAAAACTACTCGCCAGAAAACTGATATTCAAGTAAGTATATTTCTGTCAGGACTCTGTATTTGAGAAATCGCCATAGAGGATATATTTGGTTTCAAACGGGCGGTTCCATACCCTTTCAGTAAAAGAATCACCTAGCTGCCGCTTTCACACTAGCATCATAAATACTGGCATTAAACAAAAACGATAATATGGTATTCTTAAACTGTCAAAAAGACGATGCCAGACTTTCTGTGTTCTTAAATATATCTCTAGTAAGGTACCTAATCATCAATTCAAGAAACATACGACAAGCATGCCTGTGAAAAACAAAAAACATATCGATTTTTTATCAATAATAAAAAAACTCAATGAATATCAACCTCAAGTACCTTAGTGGAATGAGAAGATTTCAATACTAAACGAATATGTAGGCATCATGAAAATGAAATGCATAATTCAAAACATAAACCAGGGACTACCAAAGAACATTTCACAGTCATCAAATCATTATAGTAGACCTGCAAGCACGAGAAAAAGCTCTGACTAATAAAAGAAATACTTCCAAAACTAAACTTTCATCCATGTGATTCGTGAAAATGGCATTTACTGATTTTATTTTTTTTTTCTAAAAGTATTTGGTAAGCAGCTGAAACACATTTCTTCACAGTTGCAGTGGAAATCCTAATCTGATCCTTAGGGATCTGCAAAAGAAGAACTTCAAATTAATACTAGCTACTTCAGCAGGAGCATTTGTAGTTTTTGTTGCTTTTCTGTTGGGAAGTTTAGCATTACTACACAATCGTCTGCGAAAACAATCTCATCAGAAAAACGATGAAATGTGTAAATACCCTCAAAACTTATCCACATATTTGAATTTTAGCCAACCATTTTGCATTTTCCCACAATATCTACTCTGCTCTTCAGCTAATTCTCTACACATTATCTCGAAGCCATCAACTTCCTATTCTCTAGTAAAAAGTGGATCCATTATGGAGGGTGGCTTGGATGTACTGTATCACATCACACTCGCTGAACTAAAAGAGGCTACTCAAAGTTATTCCAAGAAAATTGGTGAAGGAAGCTTTGGACCTGTATATTATGGCAAAATGAAAGATGGGAGAGAAGTGGCAGTTAAGATCATGACTGATACATCAAGCCATGGGGCCAACCAATTTGTGAATGAGGTAACTTCTGATCCAATGTAAATTCCCTCAGCACAATCCTTTGTTTTCCTCGTCTAAACTTATGCTGAAAGCATCTAGCAGCTTTCTCACTGGCTACTACAACCTTATGTATCAGTTTGCTTATCCTCACACAAAGGCCATCTTTGTTCCAGGCATTGATGTCTGAATAAAATATTATCCTTGAATTTGTAATTCCATACTCGAAGACGAGGGACAAACAAATATTTGGACTTCCATATTGAGGAGGCAGTTTGGCGTAAGCTTGACTGCCACCAAAAGTGTCAAGTCTCACAAACATGGGAGTAGGGTAATCCTTAGCTTACAATCAATAATGAAATTAACAAATAGCATAAAGAACTTATGTATTGCATTCTTTTGCCATGAATAAATGTAACTTTAATAGGGGGGGGGGAGTATGTACATATACTCAGAGTTTATCTTTTAATAAATTATGAATGGGCAACAAATAAATGAACATACAATGTTCTAATAACTCACCATCCATGAAATATATTTCAGGTTGCATTATTGTCAAGAATTCATCACAAGAACCTGGTTTCATTAATTGGATACAGTGAGGAGGCACTTCAAAGAATTCTCATATATGAGTATATGCACAACAGAACTCTGCGGGATCACATACATGGTATTTCCGTCTCTTGTGTCATTTGCAACTTCTGTTTCAGCAACAAGTCCAGTGAAATCCATAACTTACTCCGCTGAACAGATCCCAACAACCAGATGTATTTGGATTGGCTATCTCGTCTCTCCATTGCAGAAGATGCAGCTAAAGGTTTTTATCTAAAACTTCATTCTTATAATTGTATGAAACATATCATATAGTATTTACAGTGTAAACATGTTGCTGAAACATGTCGTAAAAGGCCTAGAATACTTGCATAGTGGATGCAACCCTAGCATTATACACCGAGATGTGAAGACAAGCAATATTCTCCTAAACATCAATATGAGAGCAAAGGTTTCGGATTTTGGACTTTCACGGCAAACAGAAGAAAACATCACTCATGTATCAAGTGTTGCATGTGGAACACTAGGATACCTTGACCCTGAGTAAGCAATGGCTATCAGAATAATGTTTTAGCCTTCTTATGTTAGTTTGTACTGAATGGATCATATGTTTATCTCCTTAGGTACTATGCAAATCAACAATTAACTGAAAAGAGTGATGTTTACAGTTTTGGGGTTGTTCTCCTAGAGCTCATCTCAGGAAGGAAGCCGTTCTCAGTGGAAGACTATGGTTGTGACTGGAACATTGTTCATTGGGTAATGCTTCTTTACAATGTTTTCATCTGCATTTCTTATAAAGATGATTATATTCTCCTTTCTTCTCTTTGTGATGGTAAAACTACAAGCTATTCATGACCTTTTATTTTATGACATTTTTCCCCTTTATTTCATAGACAGAGATGAACTCTTCCCCTTCATATCGTTAATCCTCTGCATTCTCATCTTATCCCCCCAACCAACAAAACTAATACAATAGAAGTATAGAACATATTCTATGATCCAGATCTGAGCAGAGCTATACCATCCACCATTCTTAACATTGCACCATCCTCAAGAAACGAGATTTTGTCTTAGAGATACAACATGGTTTTTAAGGTAAATATCCAAATATCTATGGACATCACCAAAAACCAACTGTCCCATTTGATACATAACAATGATCCTATATAACACATCGCCATAGCAACACCAACTTCAATAACAGAAGTAACTCCAAGCTTTCATTGATTGATGTCTAGTTTATGAATCAGGGACATCCTAAGAAAAATTCTTCTTGACCAATATGTCCCAACATGGCTGTTCAGGTCCACTTCACAATAGATACCAAACTCGACAAAACCACGTCTAAGCAACTATGAAATAAAAAACAAAAATAATCGGTCCATAAATTCCAATATGGACCTATATCTCTTCTCATATCTGATTCAATTAATGTTGCTGCACTCCGAATATCCTTTATTCGTGGGAACCGGGAGGTAAGAGTATTAGCTAAATGACATTGGGAGGTAAGAGTCAAGATGGAGGAACTGGGAAGGAGAAAAAAGCTAAAAAATTCAAAATAACTTAATGACTATTTTGTTGTGTTTAATCAAATGACAAGGATTTTCAATTGAGAGTGAATTGCATCGTGTCTTGTAGGCAAGATCCCTGATTCGTAAGGGGGACGTGACAGCTCTAGCCGATCCCTCCCTAGCAGGCCATTTCAAAATTGAGTCTTTTTGGAGGATAGCGGAAGTTGCAATACTTAGTGTTGAGCCACATGGTGCTTCCAGACCAAGGATGCAAGAAATAGTGTTGGTTATTCAAGACGCAATTAAAATCGAAAAACGAAGCAGCAAAGTGAATTACCGAGTCTCTTCAATTTCTTCTACATCACAAATCTCCAACATGAGGTCACCATCAGATGCCATTGATACTGAAAGTGTTGATTCTTCAAACAAATGTCTACAACCATCTGCAAGATAGATTTGAACAGTTTCACATAAATGTATTTCATAATGGACCTTTTTCGGTGAGATGGGAGTTCAATGTAATATGTACAAGAGGTTTATAATTTTTCTTCTCAAATGAAAAGAATAATTTCGGAACTACACTAAGGACCAGACAAGGTTTGGGAGCATTTAGGCCATGGAAGTGCAGAAACTTTAGAAATAGAAAAGGTGCACCAGAATTTGGTAACCAGATATTGATCACAGAGATTCCATGTAACTATCACAGTCAAAAAATAGTTGTCTCACTATAAATAACACAATCCAGCAAAAAGTTCTAAATAATTTCACTAAAAAGCAAGAAACGTATAAAAGGGGATAAAACCTACCCACAAACCACAAAGGTATCTCAAGGCACAAGGTTAGACGCATCTGGGACATCGTCGAGAGTGAAGGGTCCGAGTTTTCCCGTCCTAAACAAAGTAAGGAATTTCTTTGAAACCATGGTACGAGCCTCATCAGATGCTCTATGAGAAGGTATCTTAAATGCCTTTTGCAATGCTAAGAACTGTTCCTCGATGAGACTCTCTAAGTCATTCTCATCATCCAAGTTACCATCAACTTTGGTGAGTGTGTTGTATAGTGCACACTGGACTTCTGTCACAAGATCTTGTAGTGAGAAGGAAAAAAATGGATAAATAATTTCAAAAATGGCCAACTAAGAGATTCAACAAAAAAAGGGATGACAAAATAGTTGGGATCATATCACAATAAACATCCAATATACTTTTAAATAGTTAAATTGCATTAATAGGGAAAGATAAAAAGGGATTCGAGGATTTAGACCTGGAAAAAAAAAATATGATTTCATAGATAAAATGCCAAAACAATTTTAATGCTTCTTATGTGACAAGGAAAATTTCCACACATTTCAAGATATATAAGTCATAAAGTTTTACCAAAAAAAAAAAAAAACTTAACACATATATAACATAATGGCGACATATTATTAGTAATAATTTCAGGGAGAGAATCGTTAAGAGACAAATGATGATGATGCTAAAATAAATAAATTGTTGTCATCCTGTGAAAAGAATTGAAACTAGCTTAATACCTCTATGTATCGCACATCAGATTCATTCAAAGGTTTTCTCCTTTTAGGTGGCAGTAAACCTTTAAGCTTATCCTCTTTGTCATTTCGTTCAAACTGGAGCCTTTCCAATCTTCTGTTATTCGAGTGCCTCCAGTGAAAGGGTGTGTTTCGACTATTTAAAATGGCGAGCAAGTATTGAACAATACGTTCTTCACCCACAACTGAATCCTTTACAGAGCCTACATGAGCATATATTTGGAGTTATGACCCAAAAAGTGGACTCTTAACGCAAATACAGAATGAAAAAAAGACCCAAGAAAATATCTCAAACAACAAAACTGGCTCTTCAAAGTACACAACGATCAATCGAACACACGTCGAATTTCATAAGTATGTATAAACTATTCAAATGTCACCAATATCTATAAGGACAAGGTCATTCAAAACATATCAAGAAGTGATTGTTGAGAGGGTAATGTGAAAATTGTTTTTTTAACATGACAGGTAGTTCTCGTAATGAAATACAAATTGTGTGAAAGTTTAAAAAAAATGAAATAATAACAGCTACATACACCTATCAATTTTGATAATCCCTGCAAATTGTTTGAAGAAGGTGACTGTTTTAAAATATATTCAGTTTTGAAAATGATATAAGGCAAAAGCGAAAAAGAGAGGAGAGAGAACTTCAGATTGGAGATGACCTTCAAAGACATCCCTTTCTTTAGGTGTTATTTAACTGAGGGTAAATGTAACGACTTTTAATTTTTAGCAATTTTCTAAAAATATTGTCTTAATTACAATTATTTTTGGATTAGAAAAAAGAAAATGAGGGTGCAAATAGAAGTTTGCTTAAAACCCTAATCTAATGGGGTTTAAGTTAAATATGGGTTAATTCTTTCTCCAGCCAGCCCTAATAAAGTCTCTGTAAAAAAAGGGGGAGAGAAGGAACTAAGAAAGAGAAAAGAAAAGAAAAGTAAGAGTAAACAGGTGAGTCTTCTCGGTTCTCTATATTAGCTTTTTATTTTATTTATTTTTTTACTCTCTGTATGATTCTTTTGGTATAGTGGATTTGAGGAAGAGCACTTCTACAGGGCGAGGAAAACAGCGAGGGGAGGGAGGTGGAGGGGGTGGGACTGTCCATCCCCTCGGGATGCGCCTCGCCCACTTCCTCAGCGTTTAGAATTTCTGTTTGAGGAATGATGGTTCTTTGAGATGAGTGTTTAATAGATTTGATTGGGACTAAGTTTGTGTCATTAGATCTCTGCGGATTGTAGGTCTTACTAGTTGATGTTTTCTTTTTATTTTTTATTGAAATCGTACTTCAGGGAGTGGAGGTGGCATTCATCTTTGAGAATCCCCTACTCATCTTTCACTGTTTTTTTTTTTTTTTTTTTTGAGGAGGGTGTCATGTCAGCATCAAAGCGTGAATCCTCTTTATGTACTCATAGACTGTATGGTGACTTGCTCCATGTTTCATTTTTTGTTGGTAAATCAATAGGACTTCTTTTGTTGTTTAAACAACAAAAAGGTGGGAGTTGGGACACTGCACAGTGGCATCATCGGTTTTTTACTTATGCTTTATTTTAGGTTGTTTAACCAACAAAAATGTGAGAGTTTGGTTTTTTTGTGCATTTTAATCCCCAACTCATCTACCATGGTTTTGTAACGGGTGGTTTTGTGTCAATGGGACATGTTTTATCTTTTGGGTGGTTTTGTAATGGGTGGTTTTGAGTTTGGTTTTCTTTTATATTTTAATCCAGAATTCATCTACAATGGTTTTGTTATGGTTGTCTTTAAATTGGATTGTCAAAAAGTCTTGAATTCATGGTTTTCTTCTTACATCTAAACAATGTTGGGGTTGGGCAATGGATATGACCCACTAATGAAAGACTTTAATAAATTTTGTCCTAATTGGTGGACATGTTTGATTTAGGAGTTACGAATGAATCACCTGTGAGATGGTATGTTTCCATTTGATATGAATTTACTATCACTGAATTGTTACATGTGGAATGTTTATTATTGCGATATTTTTATTTTATTTTATGCATTGGTTGATAAAATTAATACTCTAGGGCTAGCTGGAAATTTCTTAGCTAAAAACCACACTTTTATTTGGAAGACTAATGTTTATTAGTTAACTTGTGAATCGTTAAATAGTTTAAATAAAGATGAGTCTGATCCGTACTTTAATATAGAAATGTGATAGTCCCCAAAGAATGGGTGGATTGGTTTATGACTGACAAAATGTCAAGCGATATGAATAACTTTGAATTCATATCTTTAATAACATTGAATTGTAACACTTAGAACTATCACACCTCTTTTTGTTTATGATCCCCCCTCTCTTATAGAGAAACTAAATAACCTTCAGGTTGTCTTGCGTTTGTGGGGCACCTCTTTCTTATAAAGAAACTAAAATAACTTTCGGGTTAGTCTTGCGGAAAGGTGGTGGTTTTGAAATGCCTAAAATAGAATTGATATTTATCCGTAAAAAATGTGAAGTGATCTATGCGCGTTGTTAGCCCAAGAGTGGCTTTTATTGTACTCATATAGTTAAGGGTATCCAGTGATGTGTTCCCACTTGGGCATGGATGACGGAGAAATCTTCCTTTATATAAGAAAAGCACACGGACATGTATGTTCGACACAGAGGTGGTGTGAATGTGGTATAGTCTAAGTGATCAATTCATTATAAACTGATAACTAGGTTAAGATAAATAATTTATTGGTTGATAAATTATGATTAGATAGAATAATACAATTATTGTCTTCTAATCACTTAGTGCAAGATGGCAGGTCTGCTAACATTTTCTGCAAGTCCGACTTGGCATGGTTAATTTCCACAGGGCAAGTATATGTAAGGTAAATAGTTACTAAAATATGCTATTGAACTTGGAGTTGCATTTTTATTGGGAAAGTTATGTTCATGTTTAGTTGAACTTGTTAGGGTTGGCTCTACGAAATTTAATATTAATTTACCTTCATTTTGTTGGACTTTTTAGATCAATTGTTTTATTTTTTTCTGATCTGGTAAATTAGGCATTTGATTATTTTTCATGGATGCCAACTGTTAGTTTTAGTAAATGAATTTACTGTTAGTTTTAGTAAATGAATTTCATATCTCAAATTTGGGGGAAACGGATAATCCTACGTAGATATTAGGATTTCGTTTTCTCGAAAATTGGATCGTGACAGTTTGGTATCATAACGAGGTTTACCCTAGGCTAGGGAGAGTCTAGGGAATCCTTGAAATGTGGCTATGGGAAGAAGTTTAGTGTTTTGTGGATCTTATGGAGCATCTAATCATTGTCGTTTTTCTTTTAAGGATATGGCTGGAAGACATACTCGTCAGAATTCAAATGGGAATGGTAAAGGTAGCAGTGAGAATGTTATTCCAAATGGAAATAGCAATGGAAGTGGGAATGGACATGGTGAGAATACGATTTAGTTAAGTCAGACTATGATGATGCAGTTGCTACGAAAATTGTAGCAGAATAGTAATCAGGGAGACCCTTTTGCTAGAAGGGTTAAGGAGTTCGGGACTTTGGGCGGTAAAAGGTTCATAGGGGATAATCCGAGAAATGCAGATGTCTGAGTCCAAAGCTGTGAGACTGTTTTCACTTTTCAGGAGGATGCAACTCACTGAGGTCCAAAAACAGGAGTTAGTTGCACATAATTTGGATGGTGCTGCAAGTTACTGGTGGGAGACTTTACTACCCTCCATTGATGTTGCTGCTATGACATGGAACGACTTCAATGATCAGTTTGATAGTAGATTTGTGCTTAATGCAGTTAAGGCGCAATGGGTTGCTGAATTTAATATGTTGAAGCAGACTGGGAATATGACTGTGGAGCTGTTATGAAGTTTAATGAGTTGTCACGATATGTTCCTTATTTGGTGGACACACCAGAAAGAAAAATGCCAAATTTATTGGGGGTTTGCATCACTATCTATCGAGGACTCTTACCACTGACATGGAGAGTTTTGACAAAGTTTTGAATTTGGCATTAAAGCACGAGAGGCAAATAAAGTTGTATAATGAGAATAGGGAGAAAGGCAAGACGAAGCTGAGCAAGATATCAGAAAACACTCGTCACCAGTAATCAACATCAGAGGCAGAATGGGAGCCAATTCCACTGTCAGGGTAACCGGAGACAGGGTTATCAGGGTCAGCAGAATGTTACGATCCTTGTTATGGACCTTCCCCTCCTGGACAGCTCGGGCTTTTGGGAAAGTTGGTTGGTTCATAGCAATTGGTATCAGAGCCAAACCCCACATCCAAGGTTCAAATCTCGGCAGGGACGACCTATAGTCTGGATTAAAATAATTTAGCATTATGTATGGGTATAGTGCTAAGTTGTTGAATACTGGTAGCTTAGAGAAGGCTCACTGGGCCAGTGTCGATAGAGTGGGCCGACGAGGACGTCGGCTTTGAAAACGTGGGGCAATGTTACGATCCTTGTTATGGACCTTCCCCTCCTGAACAGCTCGGGCTTTTGGGAGAGTTGGTTAGTTCATAACACAGAACAAGACTGCCCAAGCAACGTCAGAGGGACAAGCTGTGACTTGCTTCACTTGTAGGCGACCAGGTGATCTGATGCGAAATTGTCCTAATGATAAGAACACCTCATCACAGAATAGGCAAGGTCAACCCACCCAAAGCACGTATTTGCCGCACTACCAAATCAGGAAAACTTTCAAGGTACTCTTGATTTTCCTATTTCTAATGTTAAGGTTTTGCATCATATTCTTTCATATCTCAACGTTAATCGAGAAATGTTGAAAACCTTGCCACTTGCTATACCGTTATATGTTACAACCCCTTTAGGAGACTCATCGACATGAAATGAACTATGTAAAAAATTTAAGATATCATTCCTCGATAAAGTGTTCCTTGTCGACTTGATTATGCTTGACTTTGAGGGTTTCGATCTCATTTTGGGAATGGATTGATTGCATAAGAACCTAGTCACGCTTGATTGTGCAAAGAGGATAGCTTTCATTCATGTTCCAAGTATGCCCCATGTTTCTCACACTTGTGGTAATAGTGAAGAAGCGGTGATGTCTATTTTTTTTTACTCGGTGGGGACATCGGATAGAGAGATTCGAGACGTAGAAGTGGTAAGAAATTATGAGGATGTGTTTCAAGAGATTCCTGGCTTACCACCTAAGCGAGATGTTGAATTTCGAATTGATTTAGTACTTGGAACTGCTCCTATCTCTAAAGCGGCATACCGGATGGCACCGAAGGAATTGAATGAGATAAGATGTTGCAAAAAGGGTAAATTTTAGTGTTTTTGTTTTGATTTATTCGGATATACTTATTGACGTGTTTATTCATGTTAATGGATATATGTGTAATCATTTTGACGAATGTATGAACCAATGGTCAATGGATATATATATATATAGATGGTCAACTGATTTCCAACTACTAATGACTATTCTTCTTTTTTGAGGTCAAGTTAATTTCAGATTGACCTTTTTCTATGCATAAGACACTTCTATTAGAAAACCAAGGCAAGCCAAAGAAAATGACCGACCGAGAAGCCATACTAATCAAGCTTGGAGTCTTATTTCAGGTTGACTCGCATTAATCAAGCTCGGCTACAAGTGAAAGTCATTAACAACATAACCAAGCAATTGCGGAATTCGGTGGATTGTGTTTGTATCATTTGTGGGGGAAAGACTGAGTCACGGGATCGTCTTCTCATGACTTGTGGCTTTGCTCAGGATAGATGGAATCATTTGCTACATGCTTTCTGTGTGTATTTGTTCTGAAATTTTATTTTGTGAATGTGTACATGAGTGGATTGGAAAGTTTGAAAAGAGGGTGGAGTATGATTTGATAGTCTTTTTTTATCCCTTATGATAATTTGGGATATTGGTGATAACTTCAAGAAATTGAATGGTGTTCAAGTATTCTATGGCAATAGAGTTCTGCGCCCTGATGTTTAAAGGGGGTTGGTTTGAAGAATTTTTTAGTAACTGGAAGAACTTTTTGTTAGGGAAAATAATTCCTTCAATGTATCTCGAGATCAAAAAAGTGGAGCTCGAGGTGGACGCTGTGATCAGTTATGGATTTGGACTTTACCCATTGGTCACAACTCGCGGTACTTCGGTCCCACCCATGATGTGGTCGAACCAAAATTTTCATTTGGATAAGTTTTTTGTTTCTACATCAAGGGGGTATTTTATCATAGGAAGGCCAAACATTGAGCATAACTCAAAAAATATCAACCAACTCCAAATTTACTACTCAGATGAATGACACAAGGGAAATTCTAAATGTCGACGGAACCAGCGAGGGAGGGGGTGAAGCCATTCATCCCCCTCGAGATGCGTGCAAGCTCGTGTCTCGAGGCGCTTTCACGCATCTCGAGGGGGTGAACGGCTTCACCCCGTCCCTCGCTGGTTTCCTCACCCATTCCCTCGCTGTTTAGACAAACCCATGACACAAATATAAAAAGTCACCTTAAATCCAACAATGTCTTGAGTGACGCCTGGCAAAGGTCCCACTGTGGCTCGCTTCTTCTTCTCCTGCACTAAGAACAACATCAAAGCAATCATGTTAAATCAATATTTGCTTCTAGGTAGGTTTCCTACATTCCTTGTGCTTCTACAACAATATGAAAGTCAACAACATGTTACCAGGAAAGCGAGAGGTGGTGATTTGATGGATGGAATTAATAAGAGACGACTTGCCAATGTTGGGAACACCAACCACCATAATAAGAAGAGTTGGCTCTCTCGAAATCACTTCCCTTAGTTTCACTTCTGCAAGATCTAGAAGTTATGATAAATAAAGCCAATATTAGAACCACAACACAAATCCAAAAAAAACACACACATAAAAGATCATTTAAATAAATTTTAGTATTTCTATCTAGTAAACGTTGAACAATATGGTGGTGTTTTTTTTTTAAAGTAGTTAGAAGCTATGTTCTAACTGGAGTTAGAAGTTATGAACGAGATTTTTCTTGCTTTTGAATGAGTTGTTGATTAGAAGCTATAAAATTAAATGGTATTTGTTTTTAAGCGTTGACTTAAAGGTTTTTTTTTTTACATTTTTGCACACCACAACAATTCCCATCGTTCAACACAAATCACCATCATTAACCCCCTTCTCCACATGTTTTCTCTCCAGTGTAAAGATGACCACCGAGGCGCGCCTCAAGGCATTTTTACAGAATTTTGCCTCAAAGTGAGGCAATGCGGTGCGGTAAAATGAGGCGTCCACCTCGCCCCGCCTCACTGCCTCAACCCAAAAATGGTTGCAGTCAGCCCAATTGCAGCAAAAAAATGTTGCAACCTACTCTATAATAGGGTTTTATGATTCTTGGTGTGATATTAGATAACTTTGACAAAAACAAGATAAAACGTTTTTAAGTTTTGATAAATTTGTCATATAAAAAACATATCATTTTTTTATCATTCTATAATCAACATCAATCATGATTTTTCATAGCATGGTTCAATGATCTTTATGCCTTTGAAATACCAATAGTGATCATACTTATGGATTTTTACCAACCATTCAACAATTTCTTCTAGCAAATGCTCAATATTCTTAAGTTTCTATTCTTTCAAGATGATTGATTTTTAATAATTTAGTGGATGTTTGCAATTTACTTGACATTTATGTAGTGCATCTTTTCGTTATGCTATACAACTTTATTATATTTCTATTTCGATTCTAGGTAATTGTGTCATTTTTTATACTTATTCGCTTATGATACTTATCAAAATGAAGATGTATACTACTATGCTGATATGTTTCAATTTATTATTAAAAAAAAATCTTTAAAAAATGTTAAAATTGCCTCACTTCACTTCACTGAGACATCCACCTCCCCTCACTTCTTTCAGGCCCATCCGCTTCGCCTCCGCCTCAACTACAATGTTGCTCTCCACCAAATACCAATGAGATTTCCACTACTAAAAGAAATCATCCTGTATCATTCTCCATTCCTCATACAACCTTCAATAGAGAGGAAGAGAGACAGAGAGAGAAAAAGGAATAGGAATAGGAGGAAGAAGATGGGAGGTCAGGGAGGGTGGTGGCAACGGTGGCGACATTGCTCGCATGATAAACGGACTGAACATCTATTGAGTTTTCTGGTTTTTTTTTCTTTTTTGTGTGTAGGTATGCATTAAGGGGGTGTATCAACCAATACTAGCAGCCAAACTGTGATTCCCTTGTTATATATAATAGAGCTATTTTGTATTTGAAACTAGTGTAATACCCGTGCCGTTGGCACTACTACAGAGTACATCGTACTTTCACGGAATTGTCAAATAATCGCAATTGGGTTTTTATTTCATTTAAAAAAAAACACTTACAATGAATTAACTTTGATAAAAAAAACTCATGTAATCAAGAACAACAACATAAACCAACCGAATCTAGAAAAAAAGGGTTCAAAATTTTCTTTTTAAATCTGAACTAATGGAACTCCACAGAAACTCAAAAAGATTAGATTTTGAACAAAGGGGTTGTTTAAAACGTACCTGGGAGCTAGGAACCTTGAAGAGAGGCAATTTCGTGTGGATCTGGTGGTGGAGGTTGAGAGATGCTGTCTGAATCTTACGACTATTGAATCTCTTTGAACCCATTAAAAAAAACAACACCAAATTAATCAAACCCATTAAAAAAAACCACCAAATTAATCAAACCCATTGAGCAAAATTTGCAAAATATGGCATACAAAAGGATAAAAAAAAAAGTGAGCTCGAAATTGGGGGAACAACAATAAATTTGTTAATTTATAAGGATATAACGAAATAAACAAAAATAAATATCTGAAACACCAGTGGCTTCAGCAATAAGAAGGCCACCTTTGGTTGTTCGCTGAGCATAATTATAAGATGGCATGTGGTTGAGGGACATTTCCATAGGATCTCTGTCTAGTAAGTGGAGCTAGAACCACCCTGCGGCATGATAAAAAGAACAAAAGGCATTCATCAGCTAAAGCTTCAATAACGCCCACCACTTGTAATTAGCCCTTGTAATGAACTTTTACAAAGAACAAACATGAATACCCTAGAAATAAAACGGTTTCAAATTGATGAACTCAAATGACCCTTTAGTCATTCGGACAGTTTGTAGGGGCTCACCTGCAAAAATCTCACAACTAAATGTTTTTCAAAATGATTGATCAATAAAGCTCACATCTTTAGTTACCCAAATCTATGATTTTTTTTTTGGAAAGCGAGCTGAGTTTTTATAGGATCTCATAACCTATCAAAAATGTGCGACCTACAGGTCAACACCATAAGAAAGTAACCATGCCGCCGACGGGTCTCGAACCTTAGACGTGGGGGATAAACCTACACAACCGTAACCACTCGACCATAACACCATTGGCCCAAATCTATGATCTTGATTAAGAAGAAAAACCCATTTTCATAACAATCAACTTTTGCATAAAAAAATCACAATCAGCAAAGCTACCTTGGAACAAACTGCCAACTAAGATCAAATCCCAACACATCAAAACTCAAAGCACTAAATGCCTGTCAGATCATAAGCACAATTTCTCAACCAATTCAAAACCAAGCATTCAGTCAAATCATCTCATGATCAATACACTTATTTCATCCACTATGGTTCAAAATAACACTTTCATTAACTTCAAACCCACCAATTTACATCACCAAATGAACAGATCAAACTATAACTTCTCATACCAAGGCCCATCTTCTAAAATGGATTTGGATATTTGGGAATAAAAAAGAAGCTCTGTGGAGATCATTGCTGCCAAAAATGGAGCATCTTCTCAGGATTGGTTCGCCAAAAACTTGGCCACTACTTATGAGTGGTCTTTTTGGAAAGGGATCATGAAGTTTATGGAGTGTGTCATGAACAATGTAGCCTTTCAAGTTCATAGTGGCCACAAAATTCAGTTGTAGAGGCATAAATGTGTTGGAGATGTTGATCTGAAGAATTCCAGCCATTTACAATATCTCTAACAACAAATGGGGTACAATTAGCGACTTTTGGGCCTCCGATGGTCAAGGATGAAATTTTCAACTTAGAAGGAATTTAAATGACTGGGAAGTTCAAGTTGATGAGGAGCAAGATAAATGGGTATGGTTTGGAAAAGATGGTGACTATTCTGTAAAAGAAGAGTATGAAAATTTTGCCCCCACAGCTGTCCTTTCCCCCCTTTTTTTGGAAAGTGAGCTGGAGTTTTTAGGATCCCCGAACCTTATATTAATAAAAAAGATGATGATAATGTTTACAATCGCTCATACGTTCACTCGTTTCATTGCCCCTTTGACTACAAAATTTGCAAATTACACTCCCTGGATGAAAAAGATTCATCCTAGGCTCAACTTCCTAATTCGACAGTACTTCATGGAAGAATTATCACAGCTGATAACATTATTAACAGGGGTCTTCTTCCTAATACAGAAATTCTTCAAATAAAAACTTGTTAGATGCATTTCAAAAAACCAAAGCACCCCTTCCCTAATATCCTTCTATGATTGAAACCCCCATCAAACACACACAGAAAAGCACCCCTTCCCTAATATCCTTCTATGGATGAAACACCCAAATCAAACACACACAGAAACAAACCTAAATCCAAGAACAAACAACATAATGAGACATCTACTACTAAAAAAAGATTCACATACCTTGACAAACAAATTCCCGATCCCACTCCTTCTCCCCTCCGCATCACGGTGAGACCACATAATTCTTATGACTTTCCCATTGACAGGAGTGTAGTTCAGTCTCTAAATTGCCAAGTTCGCTATAAAAAAATACACAAATAAGAAATTACAAACTAAAATACCCCTAAATTGGGTACAAAGATATAATAATCCCAATCAACAATGAATCGAGATCCCACATAGATATCAATTGAGAACCCCTAATTTCCCTAAATTGGGTACAAAGATATAATAATCACAAACAACGATGAATCAAGATCCCAGATAGATATCAATTGAGAACCCCAAATTATCAATCCCAAACCCAACCCAATAAGGATTCAATCAAACAAAGAAGATCAGTAAAATCAAATCAATAGAACATCCCAACAAACACTACTACAAATATTAGCTTAGGTAACGCCACTTAGATAGCGCTTTTTTAAAGAGCTATCCAAGTGGGCACTAGGATAGCGCTTATTTGTCTTTAAAAAAAAAAAAAAGCAAAAAAAAAAAAAAAAAACACTACAATAGCGCTTTTAATTTTTTTTTTAGTTAAGCGCTATCTTAGTTATGTCTTAGATAACGCTTTAAAAAACGCTATGAGAAAAAACGTTACCAAAACTACCATAGCGCTTTTAAAGTGCTTGCATAGCGCTTCGAAAGCGCCATGCTACTTACATTTAGGATAGCGCTTCATATTCATATCACTACATTTAGGATAGCGCTTCAAACCCTAACCCCCTAAATATCTCTCTTTCGTTCTCTTCTCTTCTCTGCTAAACTGCAACTCAGAGCTGCATCTCTCTCCTTAGCAGCAGAAGTAGAATTAGAGGAACGAACAACAACTTAGAAACCCTAATATCTTCCCCAACCCTAATTTTATCATTCCAATGCCTTCAATCCCAATCACTGATTCAATGATCTTCGAAGAGCAACCCAAAGGCAAGAAGAAATCTTCGAAAGACAAGAAGCAGACAAGCGACGCCGCCGCCATGGAGATAACAACATCGACGGACAAGAAGAAGAGCAAGGAGAAGAAGAGCCCCAAAGTGGAGGAACCAAGCAGCGATGACTCTGCGCAGCTGAAGAAGTCGAAGAAGAAGAAGAAGAAGAGGAGCGCTGAGGAGACTGAGACTAAGACTGAGTTGGTGGGGGAGTCTGTCAAGAAGCAGAAGTTGCTGGAGAATGGAGAGGTGGTTGCTGCTCCTGCTGTAAAAGAGGATCCGAATGCGACTTCGAGGTTTAGGATTTCTAAGCCTTTGAGGGAAAAGTTGAAGGCTAATGGGATTGAGGCTTTGTTCCACTGGTTAAGAGCTGCTTGGCTGGTTTTAACAATTCAATTATATCATATGGACAGGTAGAGATCAGATTTGTGTTTTTTTTTTTGTAAAAGTTTGCTAGACCTTTTAGTTGATTTTTTAAGTAGATTGACAAGGCTTGCAATTGTTTGATTAAATTTCTGAAAGACGGGAAGTGGGAAGACTTACACGATGTGGGGTCCTCCGAGCGCAATGGTTGAAGGTCACTTACCTAGTAGCAATCAAGGCGTTGTTCCACGCATCTTCCAGATGCTATTTTCTGAGTTTCATAAGGTGGGGTTTGTTTTATACATTTTATTTGCTAGAGAAAACATTGAATTTTGAAATGTGTACTGATTTGTTGTTATGATTGGTTGTTAGGAGAAAGAGAACTCGGAAGAGAAACAGATGAATTATCAGTGTAGATGTTCTTTCCTAGAGATATATAATGAGAAAATTGGTGATTTGCTCGATCCCACTCAACGAAACCTTGAGGTAGAGATCTTTCTATGTCTACTCTTCATTAAATCAGACTCATTTGGTCTGGGCTTTCTATGTTAAGTGTAACTAAAGGGCATTTTTCACTTTCTCCAGATAAGAGATGATTCCAAGAATGGTTTTTATGTTGAAAATCTGAGTGAAGAATGTGTTAGTAGCTACGACGATGTAACACAAATTCTAATCAAGGTAAGTAAGAATTGGTCTATATTTTTCTGATTATAGTGTAAATATGACATTGGTATTGGTGTATATTGTTTGATCCTCATGTCTAAAAGATCATTTTAAATATGTTGTGCAAAATATGTCTTTCCTACAAGGTCTTTCTGTGGAAGCATATGACATTGGTATTGGTGTATATTCATAGCTGGTGCGTTTATTGGAAGCATATGCTCTGGTTCAATGGTTGACAAATTTGGGTGTCGGCGCACACTTCAAATTGATACAATTCCACTAATTCTTGGTGCAATTATAAGGTAACCCCTATATTCACTTGTAACTTGTAAGTTTTCTTATTCAGTATTAATAGTTGGTTACCCTCTGTAGTTTACATTTACTTAGAATTGTTACAGTGCACAAGCTCACTCCTTGAATGAAATACTGTTGGGAAGATTTCTTGTTGGCCTTGGCATTGGCGTCAACACGGTTCTTGTTCCAATTTATATCTCAGAGGTACTAAATCCTATCAAATTTACAAGAGCTGCAAATGCTGTCTCGGTCGGCGTTAATGTTTTATTATTCTGTTTGACAATTTTGATATAGGTCGCTCCAACAAAATACAGAGGCTCGTTGGGAACCTTGTGCCGGATTGGGACATGTTTAGGGATTATTGCGTCCCTGCTCCTGGGTATTCCTTCTGAGAATGATCCTCATTGGTAAGGCCCTGCTCTTCTTGTATTTTTCTAATAGTTGAAACTAATTGGAGATTTTCTCGTTGATGTTATGGACTGCGTTCTCCTCTTACGCACTGTGTAGAGTGTGATACTAAATACTTGCTCAGCCATTTAATGGATCTTGTCTTGTAGGTGGAGAATGATGCTATACATGGCAAGTGGCCCGGGTTTTATCCTTGTACTTGGTATGCAATTTGCTGTAGAGAGTCCTCGATGGCTTTGTAAAGTATGATCTTGTTTAATGTCTGCATAAACTATGTTGACAAGTGTTATACTGTTATGCAATCTGTAATTCTTTCTCTTGAAATAGGTTGGTAGATTGGACGATGCTGAAAACGTAATCAGCAAACTTTGGGGAAAGGATAAAGTCAAGAAATCAATTGAAGAATTTCATTCGGTTATTAGAAGTGATGGTGGTGATATGGAGAGTACCTGGTTGGAACTCCTTGTGCAGCCCCACAGTAGAGGTAATAAATAGCAATCAATGATGGGAACTGATTTTCAGGTTATTTGACATTGTTTATTATGGATTTTAAATATAATACTTTTAAACGACAGTGAGTGTTTCTTCAAGGCATAAATTTCCTTAATGCAAGAGATAAGTGTATGTTGAGAAAAGCGTGTTCCCACCTCAAGATATACATCAATTGTCAAATTGTGAATTCAGAACATGTTCCTTGGAACTTATATTTATATTTTGAGTTCATAACTTGAGAAGAAACTATTGTTTTCTAATTGCAGTTGCTTTCATTGGTGGGGCCCTTTTCGTACTTCAACAGTTTGCTGGAATAAATGGAGTTCTTTATTTTTCATCTTTGACTTTCCGGGATGTTGGTATCACAAGTAGTGCTTTGGCGAGTACTATGAAGAACAAAGTCCATGCCGTAATTGACAATTATGCAGAACGTGGACTTTGGTCCCTAGGAGTAGCTTGTCAGGAAGTCCCTGAGAAGACCAAGGAAAGCGCAGGAGGGCCATGGCAGTTCATGGCATTGTTACCTCTCTTCGACCCACCTAGACATGATAGTGCTGAAACCATCCGCCGAGCCCTCAACTTAGGAGTTAATGTCAAGATGATCACAGGTGACCAACTTGCTATTGGCAAGGAAACCGGTCGTCGTCTTGGCATGGGCACCAATATGTATCCCTCTTCTTCTCTCCTCGGCCAGAATAAGGACGAGGCCACCGCCAGTATTCCTGTTGATGAGCTCATTGAGAAGGCCGACGGCTTCGCTGGCGTCTTTCCTGGTAAGGATTACTTTCATTTCATTGTTTAAGTTTCATGTCTAAGCAGTCTAAACATGCTCAGCTCGAAATGGACTAATTGAGCTTTCAAACTATAATTTTGACTAACTCAGAACTATACTTCCACAGAACACAAGTATGAAATTGTGAAAAAACTCCAAGAAAGGAAGCACATATGTGGCATGACTGGAGATGGTGTGAATGATGCACCTGCACTTAAGAAGGCCGATATTGGTATTGCAGTTGCAGATGCAACTGATGCAGCTCGTGGTGCATCAGACATAGTTCTGACTGAGCCAGGTCTCAGTGTGATCATCAGTGCTGTGTTGACAAGTCGAGCCATCTTCCAGAGAATGAAGAACTACACCATCTACGCTGTGTCAATCACCATTCGAATCGTTTTGGGTTTCATGCTCATTGCACTCATTTGGAAATTCGATTTCTCACCCTTCATGGTACTCATCATTGCAGTTCTCAATGATGGAACCATTATGACTATTTCAAAGGACAGAGTGAAGCCATCTCCTTTGCCAGGTTCATGGAAACTCAAGGAAATTTTCGCAACTGGAGTTGTACTTGGCACATATCTTGCTATCATGACTGTGATTTTCTTTTGGGCTTCCTGTGAGACAGATTTCTTCTCAGTAAGTAGTCTCCTGTCCAAAGAACACGTGCAACATCTTATATATCAATTAGTATATATTAATCATACTGATCCTACTCATTGTCTACCAAATGATATAATGTGCAGAAAACATTTGGCGTGAGATCAATCAGGCACAACAACGAAGAACTCACTGCAGCTCTCTATCTCCAAGTGAGCATAGTGAGCCAGGCTCTCATCTTTGTGACCCGATCTCAAAGTTGGTCCTTTGTTGAACGACCAGGCGTGTTGCTTGTTAGTGCCTTCCTTGCCGCTCAATTGGTGAGTATAAATGATGTTTCATGCCATTGAATATATCTGTATTCTCCATTAAAACTGACAATTTATCCATCCATTGTGTTAAGGTGGCTACATTGATAGCTGTTTATGCAAACTGGGACTTTGCAAGGATCCAAGGCATAGGGTGGGGATGGGCAGGAGTGATTTGGTTATACAGCATCATCTTCTACTTCCCTCTTGATGTCCTCAAGTCCTTGATCCGTTACAGTTTGAGTGGCAAAGCTTGGGATACCGTGATTGAGAACAATTTTGTATCTTTATTGAATTTTGTATGAATGCTTAAATTATATTTTGAATGAATGAGAAACAGTTAGTTATCATGTTGTGTCTTTATTTATTGATTGAACGTTGTCATTATTATATTAAATATTATATTTAGCCCAGAAAATCGGTATCGGAAAAATAGAAAAAACAAATCAAATAACTTAGATAGCTCTCAAATAAGCGCTATCTAAGTTTAACATATATACTACAATAGCGCTTCTTTTAGCGCTATCTAAGAACAATCTAATTACTTCCATAGCGCTTATTTACGCGCTATCTTAGCAGATAAACAAATCTAATTTAAAAAATTCATTTAAATTAAATAGCGCATAAAAAAGCGCTATTCAAGCTAATTTAAAAAAAAAATTAGCGCTTACATAGCGCTTTAGAAGGCGCTATTGAAGTTAATTAAAAAAAAAAAATCAACGCTTAGATAGCGCTTTAAAAAGCGCTATCTAAGCGAAGCGCTATTCAAGTACGCGCCTTGCATAGCGCTTTTTTGAGCGCTATCTAAGCTACCATAGCGGTAGCTTAGATAGCGCTAAAAAGCGCTATCTAAGCCTATTTTTAAGCGCTATGCAAGCCTATATTTGTAGTAGTGAAACAAAACCCCACATTAGTGATGAACTCTGAAAAAGAACCCATCTTTGATGTAATCAACCAAATGAAACAACAATGTAATCAACTTACAGTAAACTACTGATTAAGTAATCAAAAAACAATCTAATCCATCAAAATTAGCCCCAGATAACAAAATCTCAGATTCCTGAAAATTTTTAACAATCAATCCATCTCCGATAGAATCAACCCAATCAAACAACAATGTATTCAAATTACAGGACTCTACAGATAAACTCATCAGGATAACAAACAAATTCATCGCAATCATCCCCAAAACAGCATTAAAAAAATGGCCCAATCAATAAAAACATACAATGGGGTTATAAGTTTAGACAAATGTCGTCATGGGCAGAGATGAAATTGACATAACCATAACCTTTTAATTTTGAAAAAAAAACAGAAGACGACGACGACGGACTACCACAAAGCATCAACAACATATTTCTTCAATGGAAAATTAGAGAATAGTTGATTGAAGAAAAAAATAGAGAAAAAAATCGAAAAGGAGAGGGGAAAAAAAACTTACCTTGATACGTTGAAGGACGTTTGAGCGCAGTGACAGAGAAAACCTTTGTTTGAGGAAAGTGGTGTGGAGGAAGAAAAAAGAGAACTTGAAAAGTTAGGGTTTTTATAACAATGAAGAGAGGAGGTTGGAGTGCGAGGGAGGCACTGCAAATTAGAGGAGGTTGGAAAGTTAGGGTTTTTATAACAATGAAGAAAGCAAAGCAGAGAGGGTGGAAGAGAAGATGGGTTGATTTGGAGTAGAGGTACGGGATGTGGGAGAGACGAAAATGAGAGAGTTGGAGCTTTGTGCAGTTAAGAGTCGGGAGTTTAAGTTTTTATAATTGTGTTTTTTTATAATGCAGTATTACGTGCTATTAATGAATAAGATAATAAGTTTTAAAATGAATTGTGGATCCCCAAATTTTCATGAATAACCGTTTATTATTATTTTTTTAAACCATCACCACTCCGCAAATAAATAGCAATAATATTAAAATACAATTATTTACATGGTATCAGATCTTGTATTCTTTACAGGGAAGAACTTGAGTCCCCGTGGTTTTAGGTCACCAAAGAACCTTGCTCTGATACCATTTAAAAAATTGTATATTATTGTTATTTATTCATTAACTAAATACAAAGTTATAATAATAATAATAATAATAATAATAATAATAATAATAATAATAATAATAATAATAATAATAATAATAATAATAATAATAATAATAATCTTGATTTCATTGCACTAGAGAGACTAACCTTCTGGACAGAGTTCCTGCTATGAGCGTTAACCAAAAGGCAATCTTGATTAACAGAATCAAAAAATTCAAGCTACCTTTGTGGGAAATCACGCCAACCTCTGTGGGAAATCACGCCAAATGGTTTATAAATAACCCAAAAAAAAATTTCAATCAAGTAAATTTGGAAGCGACAAAAAGAAGAAAACTCACATTCATGATATTGGGGTTGGCCAAATCCTTCTTATTGAGGGCAATTATGAGCATTTTGCTCGACAGTGTGGGTTGAAGATTGCCATTTACAGACGACAATGGAATATGCAAGTGAAACACTTACACAGTTATAGTTCAATAATGGCCTAATTTAAGCAAAATATGAGATTTTTAAGATAATAGAAGAGAAACATACACGAGAATCTCGGACTTCGATGACAAGATCAGCGAGCTTGAGACGTTCGTGAATGGCTCGTGTTGCAGAAGCCATGTGACCTGGGAACCAGTTGACAAGTCCTCCACCCTTATGTAAGCCCATCTCTCCTAAACCTAAACCATTCTTCACTATTTTCTTCACCCATCCCTTGTGAACCATCTTCTTTTTTACTCACTTTGGTTTTGATTTGCAGATACACTGAACTGGAGTTTGAGTTTTTGTGAAAGAAATCTTTTGGGGTTTGGGGGTTTGGACCTAAAGTTTGGGGTTTTAGAGCATGACCAGTGGTTGTCTAAAAGAATTAATTGTCTAAATTCTAACTATGGCACTGGTTAAATCCTCGTGTCCCCGTATCTGAAAGTTCGTATTATCATTCAATTAAATAGCCTCCAGTAAGAAGCACGCAACTCTGACCTAGAAGGCAATTTTTTTTTGTATATATTTCTTTTCAACACTCTAACATGAAGCACCCACATTTGTTCTTAATTAAAACAAAACTTCTGATAGAATTACAACATGAATGGCACCCAGCCCTTGTTACATTTGAAAACCATTTGGAGATTGCAAGGGGTGGTTTATGGAAAAATAAATTTTGTTTAAGCTGTTAAATTTAACAAAATTGGACACGCTTTACCATGTTCGACGTGCATATTTTGACCAGAAAATTAACAAAAAAAAACATATAAAAGAAACAAATAAACCATTGGCAAGTAAACAAACAACTGAAAAGGAACAAAAGGAAAACATGTGAACCATCTTCTTCTTCACTCTCTTTGGTCTTGATTTGTAGATACACTGAACTGGAGTTTGAGTTTTTGTGAAAGAAAGCTTTTGGGGGGTTTGGACCTAAAGTTTGGGGTTTTAGAGCATGACCAGTGGTTGTCTAAAAGAACTAACTGTCTAAATTCTAACTATGGCACTGGCTAAATTCTCGTGTCCCCGTATCTGAAAGTTCGTATTATCATTCAATTAAATATTTTGATTTTACTCCGTGTTCAATATATGGGGTGTACAAAAGGTTTGGACACTTTTTGAACTCGGCTTTTGCAACCAGGATGACATAGCGTGGTTTAGGACTGGGCAATTTAGACCGAAAAACCGGACCGAACCGAAAACCAGACTGATCGGGCTGGTTCTGTCCATTTTTTTAAATATTAATCTAATTGTCGGTCCCAAAACCCGAACCGGACCAAATTTTCGATTTGGGCTTCGATTTTAGATCCCATTACCCGGTTAACCGACCCGATTATTTTAAAAACCAGTTAAATTTTCATTGGACTGGACTCCTGTATTGACTAGACTCCTCTGGTGAAGTTGCTCTTGAGTCCATTTGGTCGTTCACCACCTATATACGAGTACCAGATGTCTTGAATTGACTGTAGGTTGAGTAAAGTCGTCAATGTTGGACAACAGAGTTGGTTTCAGGAAAGAAAATACTAAGCACATCTCTGAATCGATATCCATTTCCTCAGGAGGAGGCAATGGAAAGTCCCATTGTAGCCATGGCGACGACAGAGCATGCAGGTGGGACTGCATTGGTGCTCCCAAGGAATTGTGATGTTAGCAATCCTGCAATTGTTGAGCTTTGCATACCTGTGCATAAGGACATCATTCTACACACATCCTCTTATTGCCTGCCCAATGCAACACAACAGTCAAAACCAGTCATAAAAACAAGGAAGAACATGGGAGAATGATTATTAACAGATACCTGAGGAAAGGTAATTTGGATATTGGTACCCAATATCCAATGGCGAATGCCATGGTATGGAACATGACGACTGGCACCAACTGAAGATCTGCCGGTGACAAAATTTGACTCCGGTTGATAGCAAGAGGGCTGCCAATACACAGTGAAGTGCAAATCATGGCAACAAAAGGCATCACGGGTCTTATAATCTCCACTATTGGTTTTGCATAGATGTTAAGTGCAAGTCCAAACGTCACTGGCAGCAACACAACCTGCAATATGGACTTGGACATGGCAACAACATCAACTGGGACGACTGAGCCAATGAGGAGTCCAGTCAATACAGGGCTTGGGCTGAAAATTGGGATGTAAAAAGATCACGACCTACCCGGCCCGGCCCGAGCATTCAGTTAACCGGGGTCCGATTAACCGACCTCATTCGGTTCGAGCTCGGGCCCAAAATTTTCAACTTTTGAATGATCGGTCCGATCTTCGGTTTTGGCTTTTTGGGCCGGTTACCCAGACCTGCCCAGCCCTAGCGTGGTCTAAGGAGGATTATTGAATTATCGAGAATCCTCCCTGTATTTGATTGCAAACTTGGTTGTCACACGATCACAGCTAAGCAAGCCAGTGGCTCATTCGTTTTACAACTATAGCAACAATTGCAAGTTGGGAAGGAGATAACCTCCAGTAAGAAGCACGCAACTCGACCTAGAAGGCATCTTTTTTTTGTATATATTTCTTTTCAACACTCTAACATGAAGCACCCACCTTTGTTCTTAATTAAAACAAAACTTCTGATAGAATTACAACATGAATGGCACCCAGCCCTTGTTACATTTGAAAACCATTTGAAGATTGCAAGGGGTGGTTTATGGAAAAATAAATTTTGTTTAAGCTGTTAAATTTAACAAAATTGGACACGCTTTACCCTGCTCGACGTGCATATTTTGATCAGAAAATTAACAAACAAAAACAAAAAACATATAAAAGAAACAAATAAACCACTGGCAAGTAAACAAACAGCTGAAAAGGAACAAAAGGAAAACATGTGTTTTTCATTAATTTAATCTTTCCTTCACGAATAAGCCTTTAAGCAATCAAAACAGAGCGTTTTACAAACAAGAAGAAGAAAGGAGCTAGCTGATGGGCATATCCCATCAGAAAAGTTGAAATTGAAAATAACCCTTGGGATAGGATGATTCTAAGATGGAAAGTGACATGTGAATGAACAATCAGCACACTGATAAAGTACTAAAAGATTAGCATATAAGCGGAGAGGTGATGAGTGGTGTCTTGAACTCAACTTGTGTTGCTATGGTTCTGTCGTGATAGAGAAGTTGAAACAGAAACAAGTACCTAAACTATCAATTCATGCTCCTGCTCTTCAATGGTTCTATTCTGTTTTTTGCTGATTCTGTTTCTTCATGCAGTTACTCATGTCTACTGTCAGGTAAAAGGTATGTTCTATCAAATCAAGCTCACAACAATACTTCCATGGGTGTTCTCTATAAATTATGGTTTCTGCTTCTCAGATGTAAATAGTGGAAGGATCTGCAGTGAAGATAACAATGAGTTATGAACTGGACAAACTTATCAATCAACGTAAATGGAAAAGAGTAAACCCAACTATGAAAAGCATAATAGTTTTCTTCCTAGCTGTATTGATGGACGAACATAACAGTGAAACATTTAGTTAATGTTATAACCTAGTTAAATACGTTTGCAGAGTTTGCAAGTATAGACTGTGGAGGGATACACTGTTGGACAAATCCAATAATGTGGGCACACATATGTAATATAACGTGTATTGCTATCTTAAAGTGTAGTCCATTTAAATATGTGATCTAATAGGGGTATTTGACTATAAGGTATTAATAAATAACATGGTGTAAATAAGGATGTAATTTCTAATTCAATGAGGGGCAGAATTGGAAATTCACAGCCCGTAAGTTGAAGGGTTGTGACTTATGGGCATTATAAATAGGATGGGTCCCCGATTGAGCGTATGCATATTAGAGAAATTTTTTGGCATTGTCTTCTGTATCCTCTCAACAGAGAACTAAGGGAAAACGCTTGAATCAATCAGAAGATCCAAACAATCCAAACTCATCACAATCAATGAGGAAATCGCTATGGATCGATCGGGTATGTTTCTATTCTTCTTGTTTCCATTGAATCAACTAGAGTCTTAAGTTTTTAGTTTAAATACAACAATTGGTATCAGAGCCATTCCTGTTGATTCCATGTGAAATTATAAAGGAAAACATACAGTGATTATTTGTTTCATACAGTGATATATAGATTCATACAGTGATATTGAATACTATATGTTATTTATGATTATAGATTCATATAGTTTATGTATCTGGACATGATTATAAAGACATGATTATAGATTCATATGAATAGCATGAATACAGTGATTATGGATTATGGATTAATACAGTGATTATTGATTAATACAGCAATTGATATAGCATGATCTGGACCTACAGTGATTATGTATTCATGATTATAGACTTGAATCTATATAGATATGTATTCATGGCAATTGTCTTCACTGTTTCATTGTGAGTGTAATTGTATTCAGTGATTACATTGTAATTGTATTTCCTATTGAAATAGATTACAATTTGGATCAAGGTGAAATAGATGTATTAAAAATAAAAAAATAAAAAAAAACCCGATTTTACTGTTACAATGAACAGTGTATGCGATTTCGTGAACAGTGAACACTGATTTCACTGTTGAATTGAACAGTGATACGCGATTTCGTGAACAGTGATATACAATGTCGTGAATAGTGAAAACGATTTCACTGTTACAGTGAACAGTATCTGCGATTATGCATTTAAAAAAATTGTTGTTCACATTGACCGCGACTGTTCACCATTGACCGAGACTGTTCACATTGACCGCGACTATTCACTATTGGGCCTGGCGAATGTTGGGCTTGTATAGTGACTGTTCACGGGCCTGGTGACTGTTCATGGGCCTGGTGACTATTCAGTTGACTGTTCACGGGCTTGGTGATTGTTCACCTATTGGGCCTGTTGTTGTTATTAATAATTGGGCCTGTAAGTACATTTTACTTTGACTATTGGGCCCGTTGCTGTTGGTAATATTGTTTTAAAGTATTGGGACCTATGTAATTGTGGCTATATTTTATTTAAACCCATGTTTTAATTGTATTAATGACTATATTTTATTTATACATAGAATATAATTTTGGTTTCATGTATCACTATTGTGTTCCTTATTTAAAATTTACACCATTTAACTAATAGGTTGCCAAAGCAACCACTGTTAGAAAATATTGGTTGATTTTAAATAAGTGAGCATGCTACATCCATGTGAAACAATCGGCCAAAAGGAAGATTGTTTTGACCGGATAGTCCCTAGTCTTAAATATGTGATAAAGTTTACTTTACCATATTTTTATTATGTCAGTCCAAAGAAAGGCATAATATTAGGCCGGTTTCATTGTGTACGAAGAGTACCACTTACAGATTGATATTTCTGTCCAAAGACTAAATAACAATGCTGTGCTAGGTATCTTAATATGGGTTTTTATTTACCTATTGTGTGAATTTAAAAGTTTATGCAATTGAATAATGATGTGAATATGTTATTTATGTAATTTATTCTCTGTACAGCTACTATGTCTGGTACTAGTATATCTGCTGGTGTAAATAATATTCCCATGCTTAATGGGACAAACTTCAAGGACTGGAAAGAGAACGTGTTAATCGTTCTTGGATGTATGGATCTGGACCTTGCCTTAAGGATTGAGCAACCCGCTCCTCTTACAGATGCAAGTACTCCTGATGCCAGGAAATACTTCGAGAAGTGGGAACGCTCCAATCGCATGAGTCTCATGCTCATCAAGCGAGGTATTCCAGAAGCCTTTAGGGGTGCAATATCCGCAGGGGTGACCAATGCCAGTGAGTTCCTTACTGAACTTGAAAAGCGTTTTGCTAAAAACGATAAGGCTGAAACAAGCACGCTTTTAGCTAGCTTGATTTCATTAAAGTATAAAGGCAAAGGGAACATTAAAGAGTACATCATGGAGATGTCTCATCTTGCTTCAAAACTTAAAGCACTGAAGCTTGAGTCTGAGGACTTACTCGTGCATCTAGTTTTGATATCACTTTCTCCACAGTACAGTCAGTTTAAGGTCAGTTACAACTGTCAAAAGGAGAAATGGACTCTTAATGAGCTCATTTCCTACTATGTGCAAGAGGAAGACAGGTTGAAGCAAGACAGAACGGAAAATGCTCATTTTGCAAGCACCTCTAAAGATAAGGGCACAAAACGAAAGAAGGATAATGAAGCTGCTAAGGGTCCAGCACAAAAGAAACAGAAAGGCAATGAGGGTTGTTTCTTTTGTAAGAAACATGGACATGTAAAGAAGGAATGTACCAAGTATCACGCTTGGCGTGCTAAAAATGGTATGTTTCTTGCTTTGGTCTGTTCTGAGGTTAACTTAGCTTCAGTACCTAGAAACACTTGGTGGTTAGATTCTGGTGCTACTACTCACATAAGTGTTTCTATGCAGGGTTGTCTGAGCTACCGAAAGCCAAGTGATGCTGAAAGACGCATCTTCGTGGGCGATGGAAAATCGGTAGAAGTGGAAGCAATAGGAAACTTTAGGTTACTCTTAGGGACTGGTTGTTATTTGGAACTGAAAGACACTTTTGTAGTACCGTCATTTAGACGGAATTTGGTTTCTATTTCCTTGTTGGACAAATT
Source organism: Berberis vulgaris (assembly GCA_963556465.1). NCBI lineage: Eukaryota > Viridiplantae > Streptophyta > Magnoliopsida > Ranunculales > Berberidaceae > Berberis > Berberis vulgaris. The sequence goes on from OY747130.1 coordinate 84,055,169, forward strand.
TGGATATTGTTGTTCATTTGGAAATAATCAATTTAGTCTTTCATTAAATTCCAATATTATTGGTACTGGTTCATTAAGCACATTTGATAACTTATATCTTCTTGATACTATTGCCTCATATAATGTAACCTTGCATGTGGAATCACGTGGTACTAAGCGTAAGCTAAATGAAGAAAATTCATCAAAACTATGGCACAAACGTTTAGGACATATCTCGAAAATGAGAATGGAGAGACTTGTGTCAGATGGCATAATAGATTCTCTTGATTTTTCAGACATTGATGTCTGTATTGAGTGCATCAAGGGAAAACAGACCAAACAAAAGAGATTAGGTGCAAACAGAACTTCAGACGTCTTAGAATTGATCCACACATATATTTGTGGACCATTCCCTTCGGCTTCTTGGAATGGTCAACAATATTTTATATCATTCATAGACGATTACTCACGCTATGGGTACCTATATCTCATTCATGAGAAATCTGAGTCACTGGATATGTTCAAAGCTTTCAAAGCTGAGGTTGAGAACCAACTCAACAAACGAATTAAAAGTGTCATGTCTGACCGTGGTTGTGAGTATTACGGCAGATATGACGGTTCCGGTGAACAACGTCCAGGACCATTTGCTAAATTCCTAGAGGAATGTGGAATTGTCCCACAGTACACCATGCCAGGATCACCCAGCATGAATGGTGTAGTTGAAAGACGAAACCGAACTCTTAAGGACATGGTAAGGAGTATGATCAGTCATTCTACCTTACCTGAATCACTCTGGGGAGAAGCACTAAAGACTGCAACTTACATCCTTAATAGAGTACCAACTAAAGCAGCTGCCAAAACACCTTATGAACTTTGGACAGGTAGAAGACCTAGTCTAAAGCATTTTCACATTTGGGGATGTCCAGCTGAAGCAAGGCCTTATCGGCCGAATGAAAAGAAATTGGACTCCAAAACAGTGAGCAACTACTTCATTGTCTACTCTGAGCGATCTAGGGGCTACAAGTTCTATAATCCCACTATTAAGTCCATTTTTGAAATGGGGACAGCAACATTTTTTGAGGATGTCGAGTTTGGGAGGAGAAATCAGGTACGAGACATTGTCTTTGAGGAGGAATCAATTTCGACTCCTACTACTGTTGTTGACAATGTACATGTTCCACTACCTGTCATTGATCAAGAAGCAGATCTGGAACCTCAACAGGACAATGTTGAACTACTCCCTGCTCCAATTGAATTAAATATTCCAGAAGAACAAACTCAACAACCTCAAGATCAAATGCCATTAAGGAGATCCACGAGAGAAAAGAGAAGAGCTATTCCGGATGATTATATGGTATTTCTCGAAGAACATGAGGAAAATGATGGATTGGTGGAAAATGATCCAATCAACTTCCATCAAGCCATGCAGGATTCTAACTCTCAAAAGTGGATAGATGCTATGAATGAGGAGTACAAGTCTATGCAAGACAATCAAGTTTGGGATCTTGTCCCATTACCTGAAAATACAAAGGCTATTGGTTGTAAATGGATATTCAAAACCAAGAAGGACTCAAAAGGTAATGTGGAAAGGTATAAAGCTCGTCTTGTAGCTAAAGGCTTCACTCAAAAGGAAGACATCGACTATAAAGAGACTTTCTCTCCGGTGTCAAAGAAAGACTCATTTAGGACAATCATGGCTCTTGTTGCACATTTTGACTTTGAGTTGCATCAGATGGATGTTAAAACAACGTTTCTCAATGGCGACATTGATGAAACAATTTATATGGTGCAACCAGAAAATTTTGTGTCTGGAGACCCAAAGAATATGGTTTGCAGACTAAAGAAATCCATCTATGGGCTCAAGCAAGCTTCCCGTCAATGGTACTACAAATTTCATCAAGTAATTGTCTCGTTTGGTTTTGAGACAAATGTTGTTGATACTTGTGTGTATCATAAGTTCAATGGGAGTAAGCATATCTTCTTGGTTTTGTATGTTGATGACATATTGCTTGCCACTAATAATATAGACATGTTGCACGAAACCAAAAGATTTCTATTAAAGAAATTTGAAATGAAAGATCTTGGTGAAGCTTCTTTTGTCTTAGGGATTCAGATATACCGGGATCGTTTTCGGGGTATTATTGGATTATCACAAAAGGGCTATATAGAAAAAGTGCTTAAAAGGTTTGGCATGCAAGATTGTAAATCAGGAGATACCCCTATGTCTAAAGGAGACAAATTCAGTCTTAAACAGTGTCCTAAGACTAAACTTGAAGTTGTAGAGATGCAAAAGATTCCCTATGCATCTGCTGTTGGGAGTCTTATGTATGCTCAAATATGTACACGTCCAGACATAGCATTCATTGTTGGAATGCTTGGCAGATATTTGGATAACCCTGGGATGAGTCACTGGAAAGCAGCTAAACGGGTTATGAGATATTTACAGAGAACTAAGGATTACATGCTCACATACAAGAGATCAGATCAGTTGGAGATCATAGGGTATGCTAATTCTGATTTTGCTGGATGCCAAGATAGTAGAAAATCTACATCAGGCTACATTTATCTGTTAGCTGGAGGAGCTATTTCTTGGAGAAGTGCTAAACAGACACTCATAGCTTCTTCCACCATGGAAGCAGAATATGTGGCGTGTTTTGAGGCCTCCAACCACGGATTATGGCTGCGTTATTTTATCACTGGGCTGCGCATTTTGAATGACATAGAAAGACCACTAAAGTTATATTGTGACAATAAGTCAGCAGTTTTATATGCCAACAACAACAAGAGCTCGTCTAGGTCAAATCATATAGACATAAAATTCCTGGTTGTGAAGGAGAGAGTAGAGAATAAACAGATTTTCATAGAGCATATTGGGACACACTCCATGATTACGGATCCGCTTACTAAGGGATTACCACCCAAGGTCTTTCATGAGCACACCGCTCATATGGGTGTTATGTCACATGAGGATATCATGGTTTAGTGGAAGTTTTGTTGTTCTATGATGAATTTTTGGACACATTGGTATAATTTAGTATTTTCTGCAGAAATAAAGTCTTCAGTCAATTGTCTGTTTATTATATGTTTGATCTCATTAAAGATTAAAGTTGGACCGGTTGGAAATAGACATGTTTGGATCACATCACATGTAATTTCCATGTTCTACATCCATGTTTGATCTATGTCATTTGATTATATTGGTATATGTGACTATTGATGGATTTCGTTATGCTACTTGTGACGCAAATCACTTTAATCCTATATCAGTATAGTCAATGGACGAGATTGTTTCGAAATACATTTACTTGTGATAGCCAGTTTTGAGCTCATAAGGTTATACACATTAACGGTAACATATGTGGCCCAAGTGGGAGATTGTTGGACAAATCCAATAATGTGGGCACACATATGTAATATAACGTGTATTGCTATCTTAAAGTGTAGTTCATTTAAATATGTGATCTAATAGGGGTATTTGACTATAAGGTATTAATAAATAACATGGTGTAAATAAGGATGTAATTTCTAATTCAATGAGGGGCAGAATTGGAAATTCACAGCCCGTAAGTTGAAGGGTTGTGACTTATGGGCATTCTAAATAGGATGGGTCCCCGATTGAGCGTATGCGTATTAGAGAAAATTTTTGGCATTGTCTTCTGTATCCTCTCAACAGAGAACTAAGGGAAAACGCTTGAATCAATCGGAAGATCCAAACAATCCAAACTCATCACAATCAATGAGGAAATCGCTATGGATTGATCGGGTATGTTTCTATTCTTCTTGTTTCCATTGAATCAACTAGAATCTTAAGTTTTTAGTTTAAATACAACATACACAACTACACCGACCCAGTGTAGGACTTGCGTGGATTACAAACACTGGGTTCATAAGACGAGGCAAAGTAGTGGCGGTTGGAAGTCAAAACAGAACCGCTGTGCAGTATAAGAGACGCAGAGAGTTTCCAACAGATAGCAACAAATATTGCTACACACCGAGTACAAATGAACGAAGACGTTATCATGTTCGAGCAACATTTCAGTATGGGGACCCTAGCACTGGAGATACCCTAAATTTCAGTTATACATGGATACTACAATGTGGTCAACCATCAACATACAAGATGCTGCGCAAGTATATGTCGAAGAAATCATCATAAGGGCACCCTCCAATGCTATTGATGTGTGTCTCTGTTGTGCATCGACGGGTTCTCCTTTCATATCTACACTTGAACTTCGACCCTTGAATCTTTCCATGTATACTACAGAATATGAAGACAAATTCTTTCTCAAGGTTGCAGCCAGAGTTAATTTTGGGGCTCTGACAGATGATTCCATAAGGTATGTTCTCATGCTATTGAATGGGACCATTTTCTTCCTCGTTAGCTAGCTGCTTTGTGAACCCTTTCAAGATAACACCATGAAATCAATCGTCATACCCCCACCACTATACCCTGCAAAACCAGTTGGCTCACTAGACACAGATTAGAGGTCATAAGATCATGACCTTTCAAATCATCACAGCCTCAGCTATGATGATTTAGATTCTTAAGTACACCAAATGTATGTCTCACAAAACCATGAATAGAGTGCTATTTAGCCTAACATCAAGAAAATTTCCTTAGTCCTAGAATTCAGTATCCTTTCACCTACTTTAAGTCAATGATAGTCTTTTGGAGTATCTCAAGGTATTATGGGAACGAAGCTTTTCTAACAAACTAATAAGAACCCGTCTAAGTGTCGAGGAAAACAGCGAGGGACTCCACAGGGTTGGGGGGTGGTGGGGTAGAGGTTGGGGGAGCCGTTCATCCCTGGGATGCGTGTTTGACTTTTCAACGCATGCATCCCAGAGTTTCAAGCGCGTATCCCAGAAGGGATGAACGGCTCCCCCCAATCCTGTGGAGTCCCTCGCTGTTTTCCTCGCCAATTAGAATTTTTCTACTAATAATTGACTCGTCATTTCTTAAACAGTGTTCTGTCTGGAAAAAGTTTGAAGGGTAAGATTCCATTGCAGCTTAAGAATTTGGATGATCTGAAGGAGTTGTAAGTGATGTAAAACTACTACTAAGGTGTTACTTCTAACAAACTCTACTTCAGATAGTAAATTCTTTTTCTCTTGTACTAAGAACAACATTAAAGCAATAATGTTAAATCAATATTTGCTTCTAGGTAGGTTTCCTACATTCCTTGTGCTTCTACAACAATATGAAAGTCAACAACGTGTTACCAGGAAAGCGAGAGGTAGCGATTTGATGGATGGAATTAATAAGAGACGACTTGCCAACGTTGGGAACACCAACCACCATAATACAAAGAGTTGCCTCTCTTGAAATCACTTCCCTTAGTTTCACTTCTGCAAGATCTAGAAGCTATGATAAATAAAGCCAATATTAGAACCACCACACAAATCCAAAAAAAAAAACACATAAAAGATCATTTAAATAGATTTTAGTATTTCTCCCTAGTAAATGTTGAACACTATGGTGGTGTTTTTTTTTAAAGTAGTTAGAAGCTAAGTTCTAACTGGAGTTAGAAGTTATGAACGAGTTTTTTCTTGCTTTTGAATGAGTTGTTGATTAGAAGCTGTAAAATTAAATGATATTTGTTTTTAAGCGTTGACTTAAAGGTTTTTTTTTACATTTTTGCACACCACAACAATTCCCATCGTTCAACACAAACCACCATCATTAACACCCTTCTCCATATGTTTTCTCTCCAGTGTAAAGATGACCACCGAGGCGCGCCTCAAGGCATTTTTGCAGAATTCTGCCTCAAAGTGAGGCAATGCGGTGCGGTAAAATGAGGCGTCCGCCTCGCCCCGCCTCACTGCTTCAGCCCAAAAATGGTGCAGTCAGCCCAATTGCAGCAAAAAAAGGTTGCAACCTACTCTATAATAGGGTTTTATGATTCTTGGTGTGATATTTGATAACTTTGACAAAAACAAGATAAAACGTTTTTAAGTTTTGATAAATTTGTCATATAAAAAACATATCATTTTTTTATCAGTCTATGATCAACATCAATCATGATTTTTCATAGCATAGTTCAATTATCTTTATGTCTTTGAAATACCAATAGTGATCATACTTATGGATTTTTACCAATCATTCAACAATTTCTTCTAGCAAATGCTCAATATTCTCAAGTTTCTATTCTTTCAAGATTATTGATTTTTAATAATTTAGTGGATGTTTGCAATTTACTTGACACTTATGTAGTGCATCTTTTCGCTATGCTATACAACTTTATTATATTTCTATTTTGATTCTAGGTAGTTGTGTCACTTTTTATACATATTCGCTTATGATACTTATCAAAATGAAGATGTATACTACTATGCTGATATGTTTCAATTTATTATTAAAAAAAATCCTTAAAAAATGTTAAAACTGCCTCACTTCACTTCACTGAGACGTCCACCTCCCCTCACGCCTTTCAGGCCCATCCGCTTCGCCTCCGCCTCAACTACAATGTTGCTCTCCACCAAATACCAATGAGATCCATTTCCACCACTAAAAGAAATCATCATATATCATTCTCCATTCCTCATACAATCTTCAATAGAGAGGAAGAAAGACAGAGAGAGAAAAAGGAATAGGAATAGGAGGAAGAGGATGGGAGGTCAGGGAGGGTGGTGGCAATGGTGGCGACATTGCTCGCATGATAAAGAAGGGATGGTTGGTAGAGGAAAGCGTAATAGCAAATTTCTCTTGCATAAAATTTGGCAGACAAAGTAAAATATGGAGGTTGCGTAAAATAATACTTCCTAATTGAATTCAAACCTAATTCTAATTAAACAATAACTCCTAATTCAAAACAAGCTAATATTCCCTAAAATAGAATATTGTTCTAACTAAGACATTCTAATCTCAAGTAAATACTAAATAGGATTGGCATCCTAACATCCCACGCCGCCTGAAACAAGGCTTGTCCTCAAACCTAAAAATCTGGAAAACGTACACGAAACTGCTCGTAGTCTTCCCAAGTAGCTTCCTCCACAGGACGACCGGTCCACTTGATAAGCCAGCGTGTAACGGGCTTATTACTGCGTTCAAATAATCCTCGATCAAGTAGTTTCTCCGGGACCCATGAGGGTTCATTGGCAAGAGTAGTACCATTACGGCATTACCTAACTTCTTCTTTAAAAGAGAAACATGGAAAACGGGGTAGATACGAGACGCAGCCGGAAGATCAAGTTTGTAAGCTACTTAACCGATCTTTTCAAGGATTTGAAAAGGCCCATGAAACTTGGGAAAAAGCTTAGAGTAATTCTTAGATGCAGCAGTGGATTGTCGATATGGTTGTAGTCGTAAGAAAACCCAATCATTAACTTCAAAATGGCGCTCAGTGCGCTTACCATCAACATATATTTTCATACGATCCTGAGCCTAAAGAAGGTTATCCTTGAGAACTTGCAGAGTGCGATCACGGTCCCGTAAAGCAAGGTCAACGACATGAATCGCGATGCTACCAGGTATATAGGTTGAGATATTCGGAGGTGGCCGACTATAAACAACTTCAACGGGAGTCATTTTGATTGCACTATGATATGTAGTATTGTACCGCCATTCTGCCCAAGGTAGCCATTTTGTCCAACAGCTAGGATGATGACTAGCAAAACATCGAAGATAACACTCTAAGGTACGATTGGTAACTTCAGTCTGACCATCAGTTTGGGGATGATAGGCTGAACTACGACATAATTGAGCATCTTGCATCTCAAAAAAGGCCTCCCAAAAGTTACTTAGGAAAACCGGATCACGATCGGTCACAATAGAACGAGGCATACCATGGAGGCGAGTAATATCCCGCACAAAGACTTCGGCAACTGAGGTCGCGGTGTAAGGATGAGCCAAAGAACTGAAGTGCGCATACTTGGATAGACGATCAACAACGACCAAAATCGTAGATTTGCGATTGGACATTGGTAATCCATCAATAAAATCCATAGAAATATCTAACCAAATATCGTCGAGTATTGGTAAGGGATTCAACAACCCAGGATGAGAAAGAGCTTCACTTTTATTCCATTGGTCGGCAGATATCACAATGAGAAATAAACAACTTTACATCAGCTTTCATACCAGGCCAGTAAAAATTATGTTGAAGACGTTTATATGTGCGGAGAAAATCGGAATGGCCCCCAATAGGCGAGGAATGAAACTCATGTAAAAGTTTAGAACACCAAGATGATGATGGAACTACCACAAGTCGACCTTTATAGCGAAGAATACCATGCTCATATGAATAATGTGGTCGAGGAGATGATTGTTGACAACTATCAATAATAGTACGCATGGAAGGATCAAGATGACATTCCCGGCTAATTTCATCAACACTGAAAAATGTCGGGGAAGATATAGCCAACAAATAACTGTTGGAAAGCAAGTGAGAAAGTGCATCTGCAGCTTGATTGACGGAACCAGGACGATAAATGATTTCATAGTCATATCCAAGTAATTTAGAGAGCCATTTTTGTTGTTCAAGAGAGGAAAGTCGTTGGTCCATAAAATATTTGAGACTACGTTGATCTATATAGATTTTGAAGTGCCGACCCAGGAGATAAGGCCACCATTTCTGTACTGCAGCAACAATAGCTAACATTTCCTTATCATAGATGGACCTGTTCAAATTGCGTCCAGAAAGACCTTTACTGAAATACGCAAGGGGGTGACCTCTTTGCATAAGTACCGCACCAATGCCACCATGAGACGCGTCACATTCAATATAAAATTCAACATTTAAATCAGGAAGAGCCAGTACAGGGGTAGTAGTTAAGGCCGTTTTAAGAGCAGAAAAAGACTTGGAGGCATCGTCATTCCAGATAAAGGAATATTTATTTAATAACTGGGTCAAAGGAACACTAATCTTACCATAATCGCGAACAAATTTACGGTAGTACCCGGTGAGTCCAAGAAACCCACGAAGATCCGTCAAAGAAAAGGGCACGACTAGGAGACAACACTCGTAATTTTATCATCGTCAACTGCAACACCAAGACCTAAAATAGTATGCCCAAGATACCCAATAGAGGATTGAGCAAAAGAACACTTGGACGCTTTCGCAAAAAGCTTATGAGTGCGCAATAGCCCATAGCCCAAAGACAATAGAAAAATGGTGAAGGTGATCAGAGAGTGAGGCACTATACACCAATATATCATCGAAAAAAAACTAGACAAAGTTACGCAAGTGAGGACGAAAAATGTCATTCATCAAACTTTGAAAAGTGGCTGGGGCATTGCTCAACCCAAAGGGCATAACCAAAAACTCATAGTGACCATCATGTGTGCGAAAAGCCGTATTGGAAATATCCGGTTCATGAACCCAAATTTGGTGATAACCTGAGTGTAAATCGATCTTAGAAAACACCGATGCGCCGTGCAGTTCGTCCAATAATTCATCCACAATCGAAATTGGAAAGCAGTCTTTAATAGTGATTTTATTAAGGGCTCGATAGTCAACACACATGCGCCAAGAACCATCATTCATTTTAACCAAGAGAACTGGTGAAGAATAAGGGCTGGTACTGGTTCGAATAAGGCCCGCAACCTTCAATTCAGATACAACTTTATCAATTTCGGCATTTTGAGAGTGAGGATAACGATATGGCCGAACATTTACTGGAAAAACATCTGGTAAAATCGGAATATGGTGATCATGTGCTCGGGCGGGGGGAAGGGTGTTGGGATTGCCAAAGACATCTGAAAATTCAGCGATAAATGACTGAACGATAGCTGAAATGGAAACGCCTAGGTCAACTTCCTGAGTTAACTGTAAAAGAATGTCGTGACGTTCCTGTCGTAAAGAACGATGGACCAGGGTACTATCCATGAACATGACCATAGAAGAATTGTCGCCAATTAATGTATAAGTACGATTTGCCACCAAGAATGTCATAATCAACTTGGAAAAGTCCTAAGTAATAACACCCAAAGAGCGAAGCCATTCAACACCTAGAACCACATCACATCTAGTGATACCCAGAAGGAAGAAGTGGTCGTGGAACTCATAATCCTGTAATTTAAGGGAAACATCCCGACAAGTGCTTGGACTATGCAATTGGCTACCATCCGCAATCATGACGCGTAAAGCACCATCTTTGTGGATTGGAAACCCACATTGTTTGGCAAAAGACAGGTGCAAAAAATTATGAGTTGAACCAGAGTCAACAAGGATAGTGACAGTCTTGTGTTTTAATTGTCCAGTGATACGCATGGTTTCAAGTCGTGGGGACCCGAGAAGAGCATGAAGAGAAATCTCTAAAGGAGGTTCAAATAAAGTATGATCCGGAATAGGAGGCTCAACATCATAATCGTCTTCTTCTTCCTCATTACCCTCGAGGAGCAAAACGTGGGGCTGAGAACAACGATGGCCACACTTATATACTTCATCGAAGTTAAAGCAAAATCATTTGGCACGACGTTCTTGTTGTTCAGCTCATAATAGACGTTTAACACCTGGTGGTATACTAGTAACAAGCTTTGAAGAATTTGCAGCAGTCACATGGTTAGCAATATTTCTGACAGACCCTTTAGATCGAGTAGCATTAATGGAATCTTCTTGACATAAAGCCAACTTGAAAGCATGTGTAATACTGGTAGGGTGTAGCATCCTAACTCCTGCTTGAATATCAACACGCAAACCTGATAGAAAAATGCTAATTTGATGAGATTCAGACAAACTGGCACCAAATTAGATAGCTTCTCGAACTCGGTAATAAATGAGCGAATTGTGCCTCGTTGTACTAACTTGGAAAGAGAACTACACGGATCGATATGCTTGCGAGAGCCAAAGCGAGAGCAAAGAGCTTTCGAAAACTGTTGCCAAGTTAATGTGCCCAGTGATTGGTGAATCCATCGGTACCAAGAGTTGGCATCACCCTGAAGGTGAAGAGTGGCAATGGGAAGCATTTGTTCGCTGGAAAGGCTGTTGAGTTCCTGGTACTGCTCGGCCTGAAATAACCAACCATACGGATCAGTTCCATCGAAACGGGGTAAATCAATACGGAGGCCCTTGCTAGAAATAGGAATAATTGGCCGTTGTTGTTCCGGTTGAACGTATGGTGTCGGGCGATATGGCTGGGGATTCCTTAATGCCTCTAGAATAGTGTCATTAGTGGTCTCAAGTGTGTGGAGGTGGGATGAGATCCCGACAACTTGAGCAGTAAGCTCATTGATTTTCTCTTGTAATTCAACAACAATCATTATAAAGAGGAGGGTTGTTGGTGTGGTGTGAATATCCGAAAGAAAATTAAGGGACGGACTGGGGTCACCAAACAATACTGTGTGGTGTGAATAGCCAAAATAGTTAATATCATAAATTCATTATTTCTCCAAGCGTTTTTGCTAGTGTGCGGTGATGCGCTCGGGCTGGTTGCTGATATTGGCGTGGAAGGTTGATGGTTTGTGAGTGGAAGGGAGGTTGCTGTGATGATGTCGAGTTGGGGTTTTTGTTGTGGATTAAGATTTGTGAGGTGGGAAGGTGAGGAAACGGTGTTGTTGAAGGTGTTTGTAATTACGATGAAGGTAGGGAACTGTTGCGGTGAAGGTAATTGCGATGAAGTGGTTGTTGTTGTGGGGAGGGAACTGTTGGCGGTGCGTTGAAGGGTGGTTGTTATGGAGTTGTTGGTGATGCGCGAGGAAGGTAATAGCCGGTGAAGAACGAAGTAACAAGAAATTTTTTTGGCTTAGAATCGATGATGCTCTGATACCAGATAATAGACTTTGACATTTTGATTGGAGATCAAACCACCTATATCCTTTGATTGGGGATCAGCCACCAATAAACTAAAATAAAAACTTGTATTTCTTGCCTAAAGTCTATTACATCATATATATTTATAACTGAAAGCAAAAATAATACTTCATAATTGAATTCAAACCTAATTCTATTAAAACAATAATTCCTAATTTAGATATTCCAATCTCAAAATACTAGACGGGATTGTCGACCCTAACACTCACCATCTCCCCCCAGCGCAGCAGAACTAGAAGCAGGACCTTATCGACCCTCTCACCCCACAATGTCGATTCCCCAACCAGAGCCCTGGTTTGTCTAGATCGTCCCCACTATCTTCATTCTCGACACATTGGCCTTTGCAGTCAGCATGTATCTGAATGACTGCCCTGGCCACTTCGACAATTGCTTTTTTATTGTTCATTTCATTATTTCATCAAAATGTTTGTATAAATGCATTGAGTTATTCATATTGGTTCATCGAATTTAAAAGGTGTAGAGAGCATGTATTTGATTTTTTTAGGCAATGGGTTGGATTTATTGTTAAACTTTGATTTTTTAGGCAGTGGGTTGAATTTGATTGTCCAAATCTTGATTTTTTTAGGCCTTGGTTTGAATTTATATTGTCAATTTCATTTGGGTATTTTGCATTTAGGATTTAGGAAATGGAAATGGCTTGATCTTCAATTGGGAATTTTGCAACGAATTATGTTACTTTTGCGATGACTCTGTAGGTGATTTCAATTTATATGTGTTATTTTTCTAAGAAGGATTAGTAGAAATTACAGAATTCATGTCGGGTTAGTGCTTGCAGGTGAAATTTTAGTTCTGGAGCCTTGAGACTGGGAAACCCCAAGACTAGTGAAATTTCGGTGTAGGTGAGTAAAATGGATGTAATTTGCATGATGTGGGAGGAGATATAACATGAATGTGATTTGTATATGTTTAGTTGTTTACTAATCCAGGTCGGATTAACACTTGAAGGTAAAGTTTTAGTCCCTGAGTCTCGAGTGTTGGGAATTGTTCAAGTCCATTAAGTTGCACCGAGGCCTTTTGAGATAAGACCCCACACCCAAGGCTTATATTAGGAAGGCCCTATTGGGTGGTTAAGTTGGGGATAATATCGGTGCATGCTGGGGGTTTGGTCTGGCCCCAACAAATGGTATTAGAGCCCATGGTTCGGATGGGTGCCAATCACGCAGATCCTTACACTTCGGCAATCTTTGAGATGTGAAGTCTAATTGAGATGGTGATCCTCAAGGTGGAGTATGTTGCTACGAGTTCCTCGAGCTTGTGATCTTCGAGAGTTGCAACCAATGGTGGAGCACAGGAAGACTGCAATCAACGTTGATGGTAGACGGGTGGAGACTAATAGGCTATGGTTCAAGGTGGAGATTGTTTGGAATTGCCCCAAACCCATTAGTCTTGCATCAAAGAGAAAGCTACTCTAAGTCTTGAATATCAAGAGGGAGGATCCCGTAAGTTGCACCGAGGACTTTTGAGATAAAAATCCCACACCCAAGGTCTATGTTAGGAAGGCCCAATTGGGTGGTTAAGTTGGGGACAATATCGATGCATGTACTGGTTAGTTGCATCAAATGCAATTTTGCTTTAGGGATTACAACATGTTATTTGTATGAACACAATATCATTGGGTTAGAAAAGCAATCTATTTTCAAAAAAAAAATGTCAAGACAAAGTATGACTAATGTTTCTCAGATGGCTGATTTGGTGGGTAACATAAAGGAAGTAAACAATGCAGTATAGTTTTGTTGGTACTTGGTAGCATAGTCAATTAAGCTGTCAAGGCTTGAGTACTTAATATCAGTTTATACATCATATGTAACATTCATGTTTTGATGATGTTAGAATTGCCTCATTCTTTTTTCGAAACCAATTTAAAGTGTTCTAGAGTTTTGAGTTGATCCGTGACAAGTTGAGAGAGACAAACACAAGATTTGAGAGGTTAAAGATAATATTTTTCTCTCTTGCCTTTCTCCATTGAGTTATTGTGGCACTCTTGAATACCTTAAAGGCTGTCATTAAAGGGCCGAGTGGTTGATTAGAAGATGAAAAATTGTAAGTTTCAGTTACCTTCTGTGATGATGGTTGATAAATTTTTCCCTAATCTCTCTCTTGTTGTTGTTGTGGTTTGTCACATAACATGATACATCTGATGCAAATATGTTATCTTCAAATATTAATTTAATGTTTAGATAACATTCATAACCTATCATGTATTCATTTTACTCCCCTTAGATACTTTGGGGCCTATTCTTCTATATCTCATGATTTTCGGACTTACTGGCTTGATAAAAATAATTTTTTTTTTTACTGTCTCGGTTCAGTGTGCAGCACTTTCTACTCTCCTTCTCGTGATTGCTCTCAATTTGTCTATTGGTCTTCTCCCTAACATAGACAGTTCAGCCCATATTGGAGGATTCTTGTCAGGTTTTCTCCTTGGATTTATTCTTTTGATTCGCCCATAGTTTGGATATGTTAGCTGCAAATACATTCCTACAGGATATGAGTTGAAATATGTTAAACCCAAGCACAAATGCTATCAATATTTGTTATGGGCTGTAGCTTTTGTCATCTTGATTGTGGGGTAAACCATTAAACTTCCCTCGTCTTGATAATTTAATGCTTCGGTGAATCCATTTAGATTTTATGACTTGGTCGCTTTAGATAACATCAATTATTTTCATTGTTATTTTAATTCATTAATTATTATCTTTTAAAGATATGCAATTGGCCTGAACAAGCTCTTCAATGGGCACCCACCTACTCAGCTATCCAATTGGGTTCCAGCTAACCTACTCAATGGGAATCTACCCGAGCAGCTATTCAACAGGAATCCACCTGACAAGCTATTAAATGGGAATACACCCAGCCAATGATTATGATCTGCTGTGGCATAAAACCGTTACAGAAGTTGGCGCCTTATAAACTTGACCCTCTATTTCCAAAGATTTTTAGGTATTCATAATATTTGCAAACTCCCTTATCATCAAGATTTAGCTTCTACTCATAATTTTTGAAATTTCCTCTTTTGATTTTTTGTAGGTCATCCTTGGTTTGTGGCTCACTGGCTGCAAGGATGAGAATAAACACTTAGCAGATTTTATCAGTTTCTTAATACAGATGGCATGATGATGATTTTTAAATATCTTGACAGTTCACTTCATGATTAAAAAGCTGAACCGGTTCATGGAAATAGTGAGAGGTGGAGTGCTTAGATGTATCACTCTCCATTCTCCAATGCAATTTAAAGTCGTGTGCGATAGTAATTGACTTTTGTATATCATATATTCAACAGTAAGATTTTTTCCCTTTCTTGTCCAAGGAGAGATGAGTGGTTTTTTTTTTTTTTTTTTTATTTATTTATTTATTTTTTATTTTTTTTATTTTTTATTTTTTTCTGATTAATTTTTGGGTATAAAGGATTGGTGATGTAGGATCTAGTATTTTGAATCATTTTTTTTTTTTTTCATTTTGTGCATGAGTTTGCATCAAATAGTAAATGGATAAGTTGATCTTTCTGTTCATGATCTTTGAGGAAAATCAGTCTCATCAGTCCTGGTATAAGTTAAACTGGATATTGCAGTCGACTAGATATTATGCAATGGTGTTGCATGCTCATGATGGGCAGGTCAGTTGAGGGAGAGGAGAATGTCTTTTCGTCCTCTATGGTTTGGACAGGTGAGTATGGATGGTAAATGGTGATGGGAATGTGCCATTTAGTTTTTGAGCAACGGAAGTCCTTGTTAAGTGGACATTATATGAATGGTAAACTGACTGTTCTATCCCTGGACTTTCGGATGTTTTGAGGTAATTTTTTTTTTTTTTAAAAGCTTTAGGGATGAAATTTGTCTCTTCTGTGCTCAATTCATGACCCAAATCACCTAGATATATTAATATGTTAGTTTTGTCAGGTTGTAGAAGAGAAGACAAAAACATGCATCGCTTCTCTTGCAGGTCTCTGCTATTTGAGGGAAGCAACTCTTCTTATACAAACAAACTAAGAGTATATTACAGTCCTACATACTCTTCATTCTTTTGATGCCATATCATGCCATTTTCAAATTTAAAACACATGATAACAAGTGAACTATATGTATGTATTAGCAATACCCAGTTTACTGGCTGTCCTCCCACTCATCTAGAACCATGCTAATGCTTCTACTCTACTCCAGCCTCTATCACCAAGCTTCCATAAGTTCTGTAGATCCGATAACCTTTGCATATACTGCTTTTAATCCTCGGAATTGTGATGAAGGAGGAGAGTTCATCTGTTTGGGTTCTGCTATAGCTGGGGACGGCTACGTAGATGTCACCCCTAATCCCCAGCCAATTAATGGAACCACACCTCCGTCACTGACAAACACCGTTGGTCGATTTCTATATAGGTACCCTGTGCTTGCATGGCCTGCAACCTTTTCTACCAGCTTCATTGTTAGGATAACCAAGGACCCTAATTTAACACGTTCTGGTGATGGAATGGCATTTGTTATGGCACAGGATAGTGGTCCTTCTCCCGACAACAGCTATGGCGCATTTCTAGGTCTCCTCAACCGGACTATTGATGGTAAGTTCTGAACTTTGAGAAACAGTTCATTTCTTATCATTTTCTAGTTTATAAGTTGTATGTTCTATCTTTAACATAGTATTATTTATTACTATGTAGAAGAATCAAGCTGACAGTAGTGGTGCACATGCAGCAGTAACAAACGAAACCCATTTGGTGAAATGGAAAATTTACTTAAATTGATCTAATTGGATTATTCTTGCTATTGAACCTATGAAATAATTGATATTTTTGGCAGATCTCAAACAAACTCCGTTCAGTTGAATTTAATCTTGCAACATTTTGAATGTTAAAAGAAAAGGTTGGGTAGATAACAAGCTAGGCCATGGTAAGAGAACCTTGGGATCAATCCAACTGGGTTTATAGTGTATCTTTCAAGTTGCACTAGGTCATTTGAAACCCTTTTAAAAGAAAAGGTAAAATTATTTCACTTTCGACGGTGTTGGAGTACTTCTTACACAACGATATTATTGCGTGAGAGAAAATTTTCGTAAAGTTTTAAGGTCTGGTCAGATGATGCTTGTTTGATTCAAAATCATGTCAGTTTCATCTAGTTTCAATCATATTGATGTGATATTTTATATCGTGCAACATGTTCAACTTACTAACTGAAGGTTTAACTTGAAAATGAGTTCGAGTTCCTGATCATATTTTCATAATATTGTTTCATCTCAAAATGTTCAGATACAGGGGGTACCATGCATCAACTTGGTGTGGAGTTGGATACCTACTACAACAATGAGTTTGATCCTGATGACAACCATATTGGGATTGACACAAAGACCATAAAATCTGATGCAACTGCGTCCCTCAACAGCATTGGTGTTGACCTTAATGGGGGAAGACCTGTGAAGATCAAGATCGATTATGATGGGTGGGGAAAAAAACTCCAAATATTTGCAGCATATGTTGGAGATCCCCTAGTTAGCGCTCTCAATGATTCAATCAAGATGTCAAAAACAGTACCAAGCTCAGTTTATGTGGGATTCACAGCTGCCACTGGATTTGTCAAAAACAGTCCCACCAGGTTCTAAGTTGGGCTTTGACTTCAGTCCCACTGCCAATGTACTCTCTTAATGATGGTTCTAGCAGGATGGACAAAACAAAAAGGATTCTGATGATTGCCTTCCCGGTTGTCGCTGGTACATTGATCTTGGCAATAGGCATTTATCTTGCCATAAAAGTATGTAGAAGAAGAAGTGCGAGGAACTTCCGAGGGGTAGATATAGAGAGTAAGTCCAGGACTGCTGCCAATGTTCCCAAGACTTACAATTTGAAAGATCTCTCAAAGGCTACATCCAAATTCAGCAAAGAGAACCTGCTGGGGACAGGAGGATTTGGGAGCGTTTTCCGAGGCAATATATCAGAACCTCCCTTAATTATAGCTGTCAAAAAGATAGCGGCAACTTCAAAGCAAGGTATGCACTTTTAATTGTATTTTACATGTTATTAGTGTTTGTCTGGCATATGATGTGTTCACCTGAATTTAGTGTTTATAACATGAAAACATACTATATTCTGTGCCATACACAGCAGGGGAAGAAGATAAGAGGAGAGTAAAAAAATCCAGAGAAAAACCATAGGACTTGTTTTTAATGCAAAACAGTAAAAGCAAGGAACAATCGTGGAACCACATATTCCACTATGCTTGATGCCTATCATGAGCACTCCCACTAACCTTAAGGTGGCTCATGCCTTAATGAATTTGTGTAAGTTACAGATATTAACTTTCAAAAATTGCGTTGGACCAGGAGCTCGTAAAATTATGGAAATATCAAAGGGCAGACCAATTGGAATGCCAATTCTATCATTCTTGCTGAATATATGTATGTTCGAATAATACAAATATCTAAATGTTAGACTTATGTGTTTGGGGTTATATAAGCTATTAGTAGGTGGCTTGTGAATTAGCTAGTTTAACATTGTTCAAGTCGTATAGGAATCTTCCTTGAATCCACTGATGAATTCTTTGTATGTCATTAGCTGATGTTGATATGAAGTATGTGCATTCCATAGCATAACTAAATTTTCGGATATATAGCATGTGGAGGTTAATGGTTTCTTTTACATGATAAACAATGGGCTGGCGATCCTACTTTGGCATGTGCTGCATTTGACTTTCTACTGAGCTTTTAAGAATCACCATTGCTTTTAATATTCAGAAACAGATTACACCCATTGCTTAAGACATTCAAGAGATTCTTCATCACTTTTTCTTTGTCCAAACCAGGTGAGCGGGAGTTTTTGGCAGAAATGGGCACCATAGGACATTTGAGGCACAAAAACAATGTAAAACTTCTAGGTTGGTGCCATGAGCGCGATAATTTGCTACTTGTTTATGAATTTATGCCAAATGGTAGCCTTGACCGCTTCATTGGCAAGGACACTCTGGATTGGCCAACTAGATACAAGATACTAACGGGTTTGGCTTCCGCATTACTGTACCTCCACGAGGAGTGTGGGAGTACTGTTGTTCACCGTGATGTGAAACCGAACAATGTGATGGTGGATTCTGATTTCAATGCTTGCCTAGGTGACTTTGGTCTTGCTAGGTTTTTTCAAAATGAAGCTGGGGCAACAATAATGCTTGCAGGAACTCCTGGGTACTTAGCACTAGAATGCACATATACTGGAAAGGCTACACCAGAGTCTGATGTATTTAGCTATGGAATTGTTGTACTAGAAGTTATATGTGGTAAGAGGTCAGGTGGTGGTTTCTTGCAAAACAATTTAGTTGGCTATGTTTGGGGCCTGCACGGAAAAGGTCAGTTGGATGAATGCATAGATCAAAGGCTTGAAAGTGACTTTGTTCAGGAACAAGTAAAGCGTGCTTTCACTATTGGGTTGGCATGTTCACATCCAGATCCAACATTTAGGCCTATGATGCGGAAGGTGGTCAAGTGTTCCTGAACCCAAATGAACCTCTTATGGATTTACCTGATAGCCGACCAAGTGCAATCTATGTAAGGGTGCATACTTCTGCTTCATCAACTTCAGGTTTAGGATCAAGTATGGCCTCTGGTTCATGCTCATCTTCAACAGTGCCTGGAGAGGGAGTTGTCCAGCATGGCAGGTGATATACATGGAGTAACCAAGATATCTGAACATGATGAACACTTCCTAGGTTCCAGGAATCTTTTAGTATCAGCGTGTATATATATATATATATATATATATATATATATATATATATATATATATTTTGTATATAAAGAATATGAAAACGACAAAAAACTAAACATTTTTTTTTTTGAAAGGCAAGCGTGCTGCCAGTGAAAACTTTGTGCACCCCATATATTGAACACGGAGTAAAATCAAAATATTTAATTGAATGATAATACGAACTTTCAGATACCGGGACACGAGGATTTAGCCAGTGCCATAATTAGAATTTAGACAATTACTTCTTTTAGACAACCACTGGTCATGCTCTAAAACCCCAAACTTTAGGTCTAAACCCCTCGACCCCAAAAGCTTTCTTTCACAAAAACTCAAGTCTTGCTGCTGCTACTTGTCCTCCATAGATGAAGTCAAGAAGAGAAAGCCTCCTCCTAGTCACGAGCCTATTCTTTAACCAGCGATCTCAGTTTTGAGCTTGTTGTTCTTCAGAGAAATCTTGCACGTACTGAGATCGCCTCGGATCAGCCTTGTAGGCCGCGAGCTCTTGCTTGTTTGATTCCCTTCCTTTAGAACTCTACTGGTGACTAAGGAAGTCTCTTCAAGCTCTTTTGTACCACTTCAATCGCTAGCCTGTAATCCAGCCTAGGAGACTGAAGCAAGGAATCCTAGAGTTCCCAAAGCTTTGTTTAGGAGACTATTCAGTGTATCTGCAAATCAAAATGAAAGAGAGTGAAAAAAAAGATGGTTCACAAGGGATGGGTGAAGAAAATAGTGAAGAAGGGTTTAAGTTTAGGAGAGATGGGCTTACATAAGGGTGGAGGACCTGTCAAATGGTTTCCAGGTCACATGGCTTCTGCAACATGAGCCATTCGCGAACTTCTCAAACTCGCTGATCTTGTCATCAAAGTCTGAGATTCTCGTGTACGTTTCTCTTCTATATCTTAAAAATCTCATCTTTTGCTTAAATTAGGCCATTATTAAACTATAATTGTGTAATATTCCATTGTCGTCTGTAAATGACGATCTTCAACCCATACTGTCAAGCAAAAGGCGCATAATTGCACTCAATAAGAAGGATTTGGCCAACCCCAATATCATGAATGTGGGTTTTCTTCTTTTTGTTGGTTCCAAATATACTTGATTAAATTATTTTTTATTTAAATTTATAAACCATTTGGCATGATTTCCCACAGAGGTGGCTTGAATTTTTTTATTCTCTCAATCAAGATTGCATTTTGGTTAATGCTCATAGCTGGAACTCTGTCCAGAAGGTTAGTCTCTCTAGTGCAATGCAATTATTATTATTATTATTATTATTATTATTATTATTATTATTATTATTATTATTATTATAACCTTGTATTTAGTTAATGAATAAATAACAATAATATTTCAATACAATTTTTTAAATGGTATCAGAGCAAGGTTCTTTGGTGACCTAAAACTACGGGGAGTTAAGTTCTTCACTGTAAAGAATACAAGATCTGATACCATGTAAATAATTGTATTTTAATATTATTGTTATTTATTTGCGGAGTAGTGATGGTTTTAAAAAATAATAATAAACGGTTATTCATGAAGATTTGGGGATTCACAATTCATTTTAAAACTTATTATCTTATTCATTAGTAGGATGTAGTACTGCATTATAAAAAAAAACACAATTATGTGTGATCGACACAATTATCTTATTATCTTTTTTACACTCTTTTACGGCTGGGTGGAGAAAGAATTAACCCATATTTAACTTAAACAGCAAACTTCAATTTGCAACCCCATTTTCTTTTTTCTAATCCAAAAATAATTGTAATTAGGACAAAATATTTTTTAAAAATTGCAGGTCATTACAAGTTATTCATTTGTAGAACTTGGAGTTGCATTTTTATTGGGCAAGTTATGTTCATGTTTAGTTGAACTTGTTAGAGTTAGCTCTACGAGATTTAATATTAATTTTCTTCATTTTGTTGGGTTTTTTAGATCAATTGTTTTATTTCTCCCTAATCTGGTAAATTGTGCATTGATTATCTCTCATGGATATCAACTGTTACTTTTATTACTTTTAATGAATAAATTTCATGTTCCAAATTTGGGAGAAACGGATAATCCTACGTGGATATTAGGATTTCATTTTCTAAAAAATCGGGTCATGACAGCAAATTTTCACAAATGGATGGAAATTGTAGAAGCCTTGGAATGTTACTATGTCAACTAAGATAGATGCTACCAACAAAATGATCAAAAATCTTATGAATAGCAGACTCAGATGTTTGCACCTCTAACAGGAAAGGCTGGAAGAATAACTAAGCCTAGCTATGGCCACATCAACAGTTTCAAGAGAATTGTAGTGATGAGTCTAATGACTATATTTGAAGTAACCTAAGGTAATGAATTATTGAAGATAGAAATTTTTTGTATGATCTTTACTTAAAAAGATAATTTTTTCTTATAGAGGTGTCTCTTATGAAAAGGGGGCATAAACACATTTACTGAAGATGAATGAGACAAATTTTAGCATTTTGAAGCAACTTCAACAGAAAATATGATATATTGGAACAAAAGTATACCTATGAGGGCTAGCTTTAGCCCCGTCTCTATATTTGGGATACTTGAAACCAGTACTCCTGGGGTATCCAGAACATATATGCTAGGTTGATGTGGTATCTTTGCATTTGTAGTTTGAAGTTAACACACAAATGCAAGGGAAAAGCATTTTCAACATAACATGTAGCATTCGTGGTACATGAAATGCCAATTTAAGAAAAGTGAATGTGGTACAAATTTTATTGAAAAATATGCTAAACAAAGGTAATGAGCCGTGTCACCATGCTCTTCTTAGAAACTACACAAACTATATCACTGCTTTCAGATTTACAAATGACCCTCCGTTGTAATTGGGTCAAAGCATTCTCACAATGCAAACAGATTTAAATCCCTAAATACTTTACCATTAGATTTTTCAGGGGACTGAGCATAGGCATCATTTCAGAACAACTCCCTCAGCTTGCAAAGCATGAAACATACTCGTGTTTCAACTAGAAATGAACAATGGTCAATGGATGGTCAACTGATCCCCAACCACTAATGACTATTCTTCTTTTTTTAAAGTCAAGTTATTTTCAGTTTGACCTTTTTTTATGCATAAGACACTTCTATTAGAAAACCAAGGCAAGCCAAAGAAAATGACAGACTGAGAAGCCATACTAATCAAGCTTGGAGTCTTATTTCAGGTTGACTCGCATTAATCAAGCTCGGCTACAACTGAAAGTCATTAACAACATAACCAAGCAATTGCGGAATTTGGTGGATTGTGTTTGTATCATTTGTGGGGGAAAGAGTGAGTCACGGGATCGTCTTCTCATGACTTATGGCTTTGCTCATGATAGATGGAATCATTTGCTAAATGCTTTCTTTGTGCATTTGTTCTGAAATTTTATTTTGTGAATGAGTAAATGAGTGGATTGGAAAGTTTGAAAAGAGGGTGGAATATGATTTGATAGTCTTTTTTTATCCCTTATGATAATTTGGGATATTGGTTATGACTTCAAGAAATTGAATGGTGTTCAAGTATTCTATGGCATTAGAGTTTGTGCCCTGATGTTTAAAGGGGGTTGGTTTGAAGAATTTTTTAGTAACTGGAAGAACTTTTTGTTAGGGAAAATAATTCATTCAATGTATCTTGAGATCAAAAAAGTAGAGCTCGAGTTGGACGCTGTGATCAGTTATGGATTTGAACAACATTAAAGCAATCATGTTAAATCAATATTTGCTTCTAGGTAGGTTTCATACATTCCTTGTGCTTCTACAACAATATGAAAGTCAACAACATGTTACCAGGAAAGCGAAAGGTGACGATTTGATGGATGAAATTAATAAGAGACGACTTGCCAACGTTGGGAACACCAACCACCATAATAAGAAGAGTTCTCTCTCGAAATCACTTCCGTTAGTTTCACTTCTGCAAGATCTAGAAGCTATGAAAAATAAAGCCAATATTAGAACCACCACACAAATCCAAAAAAAAACACAAATAAAAGATCATTTAAATAGATTTTAGTATTTCTCCCTAGTAAACGTTGAACACACGTAAAATCATTTTCAAATTGATATCAGAAATTGAACACACATAAAATCACTTTCAAATTGATATCAGAACACATAAAATTTAACACAAAATATCAATTCAAACATGAACACACATAAAAACACACAAAATCACTTTCAAATTGATATCAGAAATTGAGCCCAATAAAGATATCATTTCATCTAAAAAAAAACTGTTATGGCTGACGAGTTTGACGATATTAAAAAGATTGCTGATAAAATAATTAATTTACAAAATTAAATTGATGCAAAACTCCAATCGCTAAACTTGTTTTGAAAAATGGCTGATACAGAAGAAAATGAGACAAATAATATCAGACTTATAAGGCAAGCTCTAAACTTTGAAGGATGAACAAAAAATTCCCATCGCCCAAACTGTCACCGCAAATTACAAGAAAACTTGAAACCGATTACACATCTCTGTATTTTTTTATATGATGCAATAATAACTACTACTAATAAATAAGAGAATAAGTTTTAAGATCAATTTTTGATCCCCAAATCTCCATTAATAACCGTTTATTTTTTTTAAAACCATCATCACTCTGCAAATAAATAACAATAATAGTACAATACAATTCTTTACATGGTATCAGAGCTTGTATTCTTTACGAGGAATAAATTGAACCCCCATAGTTTTAAGTCACCAAATAACCTAGCTCTAATACCATGTATAGAATTGTATTTAACTATTATTGTTATTTATTCATTTACTGAATATAAGCTTATAAAGCTAACTCTGACCTAACATTGTAGAGAGAATGTTTTATTCTTTTCCAAACTCCATCAGAAAAAGAGCAGGTGAGGTGTTGGTTGACGTTGAAAATTATGGATAAGGTTTAGAGAGTAAAAATTATATTGTATACCTATATTTTAAAATAAGGTTAATTACGCCCCAATGCTATTATTGGAGGCTATGCTGCTGCAAGAGATTATAAATTAAGTTCTTTCATTTAATTTGTTCATTTATCTAAAGAAAAATTGTAAATTTCAAAGAAAGATAACATTTCATCTTAAGAAAAGTTGTTATAGCTGACAAGTTTAATAAGATTATAAATATTGCTAATGAAATGGTTAATGTAAAAAATACAAATTAATGCAAAATGGCGATCGCTAAACTTGTTTTGGAAGATCGATGATACAGAAAAAAGTGAGACAAAAAATAGTAGACTTAGAAGGAAGCTCCAAACTTTGAAAAATGAACAAAAAACTCTAATGACCCAAACTGTTGCGCAAACCACAAGAAGACTTAAAGGTCGATCACACATACCTATTTTTTTAAATGATGCAGTAATACTTACTACTAATGAATAAGATAATAAGTTTTAAGATGAATTGAGGATATCCAAATCTCCACGAATAACTATTTATTATTTTTTAAAAATCATCACCACTCCACAAATAAATAACAATAATATTACAATATAATTATTTACATGGTATTAGAACTTGTATTATTTACGGGGACGAGCTTGAGTCCCCGTAGTTTAAGGTCACGAATAAATTTTGCTCTAATACCATGTAAATAATTGTATTCAAGTATTATTGTTATTTATTCATTAACTTAATAAAAGCTAATAAAGCTAACTCTAACCTTATCTTTTAGATAGAATGTTATATTTTATTCCAAATTCCGTCAAAAGAAGAGCATGTGAGATGTTGGTAGACTTTGAAAATTATTGAAAAGATTTAGAGATTAAAAATTATTTTATGCACCTATATTTTAAAAATCAGGTTGATCGCTGAACTTGTTTTGAAATATCGCTGGTAAAGAAGAACATAAAATATAAAATAACAAACTTAGAAATGAAGCTCCAAATTTTGCAGGATGAACAAAAACCTCTTATCGCCCAAATTGTCGATGCAAACCACAGGAAATTTTGAGGTCGATCACACATAATTGTGTTTTTTTATAATTGAGTACTACATGCTACTAATGAATAAGATAATAAGTTTTAAAATGAATTGTGGATCTCCAAATCTTCATGAATAACCGTTTATTATTATTTTTTTTAAAACCATCACCACTCCGCAAATAAATAACAATAATGTTAAAATACAATTATTTACATGGTATCAGATCTTGTATTCTTTACAGTAAAGAACTTAAGTCCCCGTAGTTTTAGGTCACCAAGGAACCTTGCTCTGATACCATTTAAAAAACTGTATTGAAATATTATTGTTATTTAAAAAACTGTAGTGAGAAGGAAAAAAATGGATAAATAATTAAAAAAATGGCCAACTAAGAGATCCAACAAAAAAAGGGATGACAAAATAGTTGGGATCATATCACAATAAACATCCAATATACTTTTTAAATAGTTAAATTGCATTAATAGGGAAAGATTAAAAGGGATTTGAGGTTTTAGACTTGGAAAAAAAATATGATTCTATAGATAAAATGCCAAAACAATTTTAATGTTTCTTATTTGACAAGGAAATTTTCCACACATTTCAAGATATATAAGTCATAAAGTTTTACCAAAAAAAAAAAAAACTTAACACATATATAACCTAATGGCGACATATTATTAGTAATACTTTCGGGGAGAGAATCGTTAAGAGACAAATGATGATGATGCTAAAATAAATAAATTGTTGGCATCCTGTAAAGAATTGAAATTAGCTTAATACCTCTATGTATCGCACATCAGATTCATTCAAAGGTTTTCTCCTTTTAGGTGGCAGTAAACCTTTAAGCTTATCATCTTTGTCATTTCGTTCAAACTGGAGTCCTTCCAATCTTCTTTTATTCGAGTGCCTCCAGTGAAGGGCTGTGTTTCGACTGTTTAAAATGGCGAGCAAGTATTGAACAATACGTTCTTCACCCACAACTGAATCCTTTACAGAGCCTACATGAGCATATATTTGGAGTTATAACCCAAAAAGTGGACTCTTAACGCAAATACAGAACGAAAAAAAGACCCAAGAAAATATCTCAAGCAACAAAACTGGCTCTTCAAAGTACACAACGATCAATCGAACACACGTTTTTACTGAAATCGTACTTCCGGGAGTGGAGGCGGCATACATCTTTGAGAATCCCCTACTCATATTTCACTGTTTTTTTTTTTTTGGAGGGGGCGGGAGGGGTGTCATGTCAGCGTCAAAGCATGAATCCTCTTTATGTACTCATAAACTGAATGGTGACTTGCTCCATGTTTTATTTTTTATTGGTAAATCAATAAGACTTATTTTGTTGTTTAAACAACAAAAAGGTGGGAGTTGGGACACTGCACAGTGGCATCATCGGTTTTTTACTTATGCTTTATTTTAGGTTGTTTAACCAACAAAAATGTGAGAGTTTGGTTTTTTTGTGCATTTTAATCCCCAACTCATCTACCATGGTTTTGTAACGGGTGGTTTTGTGTCAATGAGACATGTTTTATCTTTTGGGTGTTTTGTAATGGGTGGTTTTGAGTTTGGTTTTCTTTTATATTTTAATCCAGAATTCATCTACAGTGGTTTTGTTATGGGTGTCTTTAAATTCGATTGTCAAAAAGTCTTGAATTCATGGTTTTCTTCTTACATCTAAACAATGTTGGGGTTGGGCAATGGATATGACGCACTAATGAAAGACTTTAATAAATTTTGTCCTAATTGGTGGACATGTTTGATTTAGGAGTTACGAATGAATCACCTGTGAGATGGTATGTATCCATTTGATATGAATTTACTATCACTGAATTGTTACATGTGGAATGTTTATTATTGCGATATTTTTATTTTATTTTATTTTATGCATTAGTTGATAAAATTAATACTCTAGGGCTAGCTAGAAATTTCTTAGCTAAAAAGCACACTTTTATTTGGAAGACTATTGTTTATTAGTTAACTTGTGAATCGTTAAGTATTTTAAATAAAGATGAGTCTGATCCGTACTTTAATATAGAAAAGTTGGATAAAAAAATGTGATATTCCCCAAAGAATGGGTGGATTGGTTTATAATTGACAAAATGTCAAGCAATATGAATAACTTTGAATTCATATCGTTAATAACATTGAATTGTAACACTTAGAACTATTACACCTCTTTTTGTTTATGATCCCCCCTTTCTTATAGAGAAACTAAATAACCTTCAGGTTGTCTTGCGTTTGTGGGACACCTCTTTCTTATAAAGAAACTAAAATAACTTTCGGGTTAGTCTTGCGGAAAGGTGGTGGTTTTGAAATGCCTAAAATATGCTTGATATTTATCCGTAAAAAATGTAACGTGATCTATGCGCGTTGTTAGCCCAAGAGTGGCTTTTATTGTACTCATTTAGTTAGGGGTATCCAGTGATGCGTGCATGTATGTGATGTGTTCCCACTTGGGCATGGATGACGGAGAAATCTTTCTTTATATAAGAAAGGCATACGGACATGTATGTTCGACACAGAGGTGGTGTGAATGAGGTATAGTCTAAGTGATCAATTCATTATAAACGGATAACTAGGTTAAGATAAATAATTTATTGGTTGATAAATTATGATTAGATAGAATAATACAATTATTGTCTTCTAATCACTTAGTGCAGGATGGCAGATCTGCTAACATTTTCTGCAAGTCCGACTTGCCATGGTTAATTTCCACAGTGCAAGTATATGTAAGGTAAATAGTTACTAAAATATGTTATTGAACTTGGAGTTGCATTTTTATTGGGAAAGTTATGTTCATGTTTAGTTGAACTTGTTAGGGTTGGCTCTACGAAATTTAATATTAATTTACCTTCATTTTGTTGGACTTTTTAGATCAATTGTTTTATTTTTCTCTGATCTGGTAAATTGGGCATTTGATTATTTTTCATGGATGTCAACTGTTAGTTTTAGTAAATGAATTTACTGTTAGTTTTAGTAAATGAATTTCATGTCTCGAATTTGGGGGAAACGGATAATCCTACGTGGATATTAGGATTTCGTTTTCTCGAAAAATCGGGTCGTGACAGTTTGGTATCATAACGAGGTTTACCCTAAGCTAGGGAGAGTCTAGGGGATCCTTGGAATGTGGCTATGGAAAGAAGTTTAGTGTTTTGTGGATCTTATGGAGCATCTAATCATTGTCGTTTTTCTTTTAAGGATATGGCTGGAAGACATACTCGTCAGAGTTCAAATGGGAATGGTAAAGGTAGCAGTGAGAATGTTATTCCAAATGGAAATAGCAATGGAAGTGGGAATGGACATGGTGAGAATACGATTTAGTTAAGTCAGACTATGATGATGCAGTTGCTACGAAAATTGTAGCAGAATAGTAATCAGGGTGATCCTTTTGCTGAAAGGGTTAAGAAGTTCGGGACTTTGGGCGGTAAGAGGTTCACAGGGGATAATCCGAGAAATGCATATGTCTGAGTCCAAAGTTGTGAGACTGTTTTCACTTTTCAGGAGGATGCAACTCACTGAGGTCTAAAAGCAGAAGTTAGTTGCACATAATTTGGATGGTGCTGCAAGTTACTGGTGGGAGGCTTTACTACCCTCCATTGATGTTGCTGCTATGACATGGAACGACTTCAAGGATCAGTTTGATAGTAGATTTGTGCTTAATGCAGTTAAGGCGCAACGGGTTGCTGAATTTAATATGTTGAAGCAGACTGGGAATATGACTGTGGAGCTGTTACGAAGTTTAATGAGTTGTCACGATATGTTCCTTATTTGGTGGACACACCAGAAAGAAAAATGTCAAATTTATTGGGGTTTGCATCACTATCTATCGAGGACTCTTACCGCTGACAGGGAGAGTTTTGAATTTGGCATTAAAGCACGAGAGACAAATAAAGTTGTATAATGAGAATAAGGAGAAAGGCAAGACGAAGTTGAGCAAGATATCACAAAACACTCATCACCAGGGTGCGTCATGTGATTATGGTAGTGACCGTGACCGTTTTCAACCTTATGATCAAGGGCAAAAGGGTCAACATTTCAGAACCAGAGGTCTCAAGGTGGTTACCAGAACCAACAGTAAGGAGGAAACTAGTTCCACTGCCAGAGTGGTAATTAGTTTCAGAGACAGAGTAGTTAGCAGTTCAAGAGACAGGGATATAATCATTTCTAGAAACATAATGGTAATCAGCATCAGAGGCAGAATGAGAGCCAATTCCACTGTCAAAGTAACCGGAGACGATTATCAGGGTCAACAGAATGTTACGATCATTGTTATGGACTTTCCCCTCCTGAACAGCTTGATCTTTTGGGAGAGTTGGTTGGTTCATAACAATTGGTATCAGAGCCAAACCCCACATCCAAGGTTCGAATCCCGGCAGGGGCGACCTATAGGCTGGATTAAAATAATTTACCATTATGTATGGGTATAGTGCTAAGTTGTTGAATACTGGTAGCTGAGAAAAGGCTCACTGGGCCAGTGTCGATAGAGTGGGCCGACGAGGACGTCGGCTTTGGAAACGTGGGGCAATCCTTGTTATGGACCTTCCTCTCCTGGACAGCTCGGGCTTGGGAGAGTTGGTTGGTTCATAACACAGAACAAGACTGCCCAAGCAGCATCAGAGGGACAGGCTATGACTTGCTTCACTTGTAGGCGACCAGGTGATCTGATGCGAAATTGTCCTAATGATAAGAACACCTCACAGAATAGGCAAGGTCAACCCACCCAAGGGCACGTATTTGCCGCACTACCAAATCAGGAAAACTTTCAAGGTACTCTTGATTTTCCTATTTCTAATGTTAAGGTTTTGCATCATATTCTTTCATATCTCAATGTTTTGTTAATCGAGAAATGTTGAAAACCTTGCCACTTGCTATACCGTTATGTGTTACAACCCCTTTATAAGACTCATCGACATAAAATGAACTATGTAAAAAATTTAAGATTTCATTCCTCAATAAAGTGATCCTTGTCGACTTGATTATGCTTGACTTTGAGGGTTTCGATCTCATTTTGGGAATGGATTGATTGCATAAGAACCTAGTCACGCTTGATTGTGCAAAGAGGATAGTTTTCATTCATGTTCCAAGTATGCCCCATGTTTCTCACACTTGTGGTAATAGTGAAGAGGCGGTGATGTCTAGTTTTTTTTACTCGGTGGGGACATCGGAGAGAGAGATTTGAGATGTAGAAGTGGTAAGAAATTGAGGATGTGTTTCAAGAGATTCCTGGCTTACCACCTGAGCGAGATGTTGAATTTCGAATTGATTTAGTACTTGGAACCGCTCCTATCTCTAAAGCGGGGTACCGGATGGCACCAAAGGAGTTGAACGAGATGAGATGTTGCAAAAAGGGTAAATTTTAGTGTTTTTGTTTTGATTTATTCGAATATACTTATTGACGTGTTTATGTGACGTTAATGGATATATGTGTAATCATTTTGACGAATGTATGAACCAAGTTCATACGTCCTAGTAATTCTCTGTAAGGAGCACCTGCAATATTCGTTTCGAAGAAGAATGGTACCTTGAGAATGCGTATCGATTATAGATAATTGAAAAAGGTGACTATCAAGAACAAATACTCGTTACCTCAAATTGATGATCTTCTTGATCAGTTGAGGGGAGCAGTGGTGTTTTCTCAGTTTGACTTGCGTACTGGATATCATCAAATGGGTGTTGAAGAAGATAATATCCCTCTCACGACTTTCCGTACGAGATACGGATTGTATGAGTTCCCCGTCATGCCTTTTGGGTTGACAAATTCCCCAACCTTTTTCATGGATCTCATGAACCGGATCTTTCGACCATACCTGGACAACTTGGTTATTATTTTTATTGATGACATTTCGGTCTATTCTCGTAGTGAAGCAGAGCACAGAGAACATCTCTAGATAGTTTTGCAGACATTGAGAGATTAGAAATTGTATGCGAAATTCAGCAAGTGCCATTTTTGGGAAAAATAGGTGAAATTCTTAGGGCATGTTTCTAGTCAGGGTATAGCAGTAGACCCTGATAAGGTGAAAGCAGCGAGGGACTGAAAACAACCTACTAATGCAACTGAGGTGAGAAGCTTCTTGGGGTTAGCTGGTTATTACAGAAGATTTATCGAGAAGTTTTCTCTTATGGCGGCCCCTTTGACTAAGTTGACTCACAAGAATGTTCAGTTTATTTGGAACGATGAGTGTGAACAGGCTTTTCAGGTGTTGAAGCACCGATTAACTACAACGCCCATTTTGATTATACCAGTGCAAGGTGGAAAGTTGGTGGTTTTCACTGATGCTAGTGGCACAGGTTTGAGTTGTGTGTTGATACAGAACCAGAAGGTTGTGCCGTATGCCTCACGACAGTTGAAGCCTCATGAGGTGATATCCTACTCATGATTTGAAATTAGCGACAATTGTGTTTGCTTTGAAGATATGGCGACACTACCTTTATGGGGAACAGATGCACCCAGAGCTGTTCATCCAGTGAATCTTGTGACAGGATTCCTTTTGAGGTGTGTATAATGTAACGACCTGTAATTTTTAGCAATTTCCTAAAAATATTTTGCCCTAATTACAATTATTTTGGATTAGAGAAAAGAAATGAGGTGCAAATAGAAATTTGCTTAAAATCCTAATCTAATAGGTCTCAAGTTAAATATGGGTTAATTCTTTCTCCAACCAGCCGTAAAAGAGTTTGTGTAAAAAAAGGGAGAGAAAGAACTAAGGAAGAAAGAGAAAGAAAAAGAAAAGTAAGAGTAAACGGGTGAGTCTTCTCAGTTCTCTATATTAGCTTTTTATTTATGTTTTTACTCTCTGTATGATTCTTTTGGTATAGTAGATTTG
The DNA here is from genome assembly GCA_963556465.1 of Berberis vulgaris. Classification (NCBI taxonomy): domain Eukaryota; kingdom Viridiplantae; phylum Streptophyta; class Magnoliopsida; order Ranunculales; family Berberidaceae; genus Berberis; species Berberis vulgaris. The sequence goes on from OY747130.1 coordinate 84,087,370, forward strand.
AAGAATCATGATTCTTTGAGATGAGTGTTTAATAGTTTTGATTGGGATTAGATTTGCGTCATTAGATTTGTGTGGGTTGGTCTTATTGGTCGATGTTTTCCATTTATCTAAAATCATACTTCGGGGAGTGGAGGCGCAGTACGTCTTTGAGAGTCACCCCCTTGACTCATCTTTCACTAATTTTTTTTACACTCATCTTTGAACCCTAAGGAAGCCATTCCAGCTTTTGTTACAATGTTGCTCATGCCACTTACCTACAACATTTCTTATGGACTCATTGGAGGTATTGGCCTTTATATGGCCCTTCACTTGTATGATTCTCTTTTGGTCTTGGGTGAGCTGTTGAAAAAAGCCAGAAATCGAATGCATCGAGCTGAAAATCAAGTTTCTGCTACTGGTATTGCCGATGATCAGACAGCTGATGTTGTGTGATAATATAACTTTTAGCACCTTCATTTGATATAATAATTAAGTACTTAGCATTATATATATTGTCTGATTTGATCTAAATCATACTAAATGCAATGTTGAACTTGCATTATAGTTTAAGTGCTTGGCACTATAGTTCAAAGTGTTTAATGTTTGGGGACTTGATTTCACTTGATACAACCAGTCTAAAGACACTTTTGGGTTGGGGTTAGATTGTCAAAATCCCACCCACCCCAATTATCCAAGTTGGGGGATTAGTAGTACACATCATTAAGGAATAAATACATGGTTAATCATTCTCAATTGACAAGAATGCCAAGAACAAACAAAAAATGCAATAGGGTTGAAAAGGACTCTCAAGACTTCTTGAATCATTTTCATTTTTAGAAACAGAAAAGCAAGAAACCGCGTTCCAAAAATAACCAAGTATATCTGAAGCTAAGACAGCCCAGCTTCCTTGCATAGATAAATGAATGGCAAACATAGATCGAAATTCAATCAGATAACATGAATGAATCATTGAAGTGCCATCTAGACACACTTTACCCTGTTCGACGTGCATATTTTGACCAGAAAATTAACAAACAAAAACAAAAAACATATAAAAGAAACAAATAAACCACTGGCAAGTAAACAAACAGCTGAAAAGGAACAAAAGGAAAACATGTGTTTTTCATTAATTTAATCTTTCCTTCACGAATAAGCCCTTAAGCAAATACCATAGCAATCAAAACAGAGTGTTTTACAAACAAGAAGAAGAAAGGAGCTAGCTGATGGGCATATCCCGTCAGAAAAGTTGAAATTGAAAAATAACCCTTGGGATAGGATGATTCTAAGATGGAAAGTGACATGTGAATGAACAATCAGCACACTGATAAAGTACTAAAAGATTAGCATATAAGTGGAGAGGTGATGAGTGGTGTCTTGAACTCAACTTGTGTTGCTATGGTTCTGTCGCGATAGAGAAGTTGAAACAGAAACAAGTACCAAAACTGTGCTCCTGCTCTTCAATGGTTCTATTCTGTTTTTTGCTGGTTCTGTTTCTTCATGCGGTTCCTCCAGTCTACTGTCAGGTAAAAGGTATGTTCTATCAAATCAAGCTCACAACAATACTTCCATGGGTGTTCTCTATAAATTATGGTTTCTGCTTCTCAGATGTAAATAGTGGAAGGATCTGCAGTGAAGATAACAATGAGTTATGAACTGGACAAACTTATCAATCAACGTAAATGGAAAAGAGTAAACCCAACTATGAAAAGCAGAATATTTTTCTTCCTAGCTGTATTGATAGACGAACATAACAGTGAAACATTTAGTTAATGTTATAACCTAGTTAAATACGTTTGCAGAGTTTGCAAGTATAGACTGTGGAGGGATAAACAACTTCACCGACCCCAGTACAGGACTTGCGTGGATTACAGACACTGGGTTCATAAGACGAGGCAAAGTAGTGGCGGTTGGAAGTCAAAACAGAACCGCTGTGCAGTATCAGAGACGCAGAGAGTATCCAACAGATAGCAACAAATATTGCTACACACTGAGTACAAATGAACGAAGACGTTATCTTGTTCGAGCAACATTTCAGTATGGGGACCCTAGCACTGGAGATACTTACCCTAAATTTCAGTTATACATGGATACTACAATGTGGTCAACCATCAATATACAAGATGCTGCGCATGTATATGTCGAAGAAATCATCATAAGGGCACCCTCCAATGCTATTGATGTGTGTCTCTGTTGTGCATCGACGGGTTCTCCTTTCATATCTACACTTGAACTTCGACCCTTGAATTTTCCATGTATTCTACAGAATATGAAGACAAATTCTTTCTCAAGGTTGCAGCCAGAGTTAATTTTGGGGCTCTGACAGATGATTCCATAAGGTATGTTCTCATGCTATTGAATGGGACCATTTTCTTCCTCGTTAGCTAGCTGCTTTGTGAACCCTTTCAAGATAACACCATGAAAGGAATCGTCAACCCCCACCACTATACCCTGCAAAACCAGTTGGCTCACTAGACACAGATTAGAGGTCATAAGATCATGACCTTTCAAATCATCACAGCCTCAGCTATGATGATTTCGATTCTTAAGTACACCAAATGTATGTCACACAAAACCATGAATAGAATGCTATTTAGCCTAACATCAAGAAAATTTCCTTAGTCCTAGAATTCAGTATCCTTTCACCTACTTTAAGTCATTGATAGTCTTTTGGAGTATCTCTTGGATAATACAGGTTGATGATAAATTCCATCCAAGGTATTATGGGTTTGACATCAGCACTACGAGATGCCTAACTAGTTTACCACCAACAGGTATCCAGACGATCCCTATGACCGAATAGGGAGTTCGGATCAGGAGAAAAGGCAGAATTATCTGGTGGGAGTGGCTCCTGGGACAGAAAGAATCAATACTTCCAGGAACGTTGACACAGGTAAACGAGAAAATCCACCCAACAAAGTTATGCAGACTGCAGTAGTTGGCACCAAAGGGACGCTTAGCTACAGACTAAACCTTGAAGGTTTCCCTGCTAATGCTCGAGCTTATGCATTTTTGGCTGAAATAGAGGATTTGAATAAGAATGAAACTCGGAAGTTTACAATGCAACAACCTCATGTGCCTGGCTATAACAATGTTGTGGTAAATATTGCTGAGAATGCTAACGGGAGTTACATACTCTATGAACCTAGCTACATGAACATATCCTTAGATTTCGTTCTGTCCTTTGCATTTGTCAAGACATGGGATTCAACCCGTGGGCCACTTTTAAATGCAATTGAGATCAGTAAATATGTGAAGGTTGACCTAAAGACGGATGGCAAAGACAGTAAGTAATTTGCCTTCTTGGTTGTGCCCTATGAAACCTTTTCTGAAAGATGTGTTTGCCTATATATCTGACAGATAACAAATGTTTTCAATTGAAGCAACTGCTCTGAACTCACTGCGCTCCATGTCTCCTAGAAGCGACTGGAGTAATGAAGGTGACCCTTGTACTCCAACTAGCTGGCAATGGGTAACTTGCAGTTCCAGCAAACCACCTAGAATCACGAAAGTGTACGTAGTCCAGAAAAAACAAGTGCTGATTTTCTGGAATATAAGATCAGTTGACTATATGAACAAATAACGTATACTGCTTAAGGAGATCTTGGCAATGACAATGAAAAGGTTTTACAACCTAATACCACAGGATATTGAAGAATGCAGTTACCTCAATGATTAGAAATTCTGTACATATAAAATACTGTTGACCTAGGGAGATTTCTAAGTAGAACCCATGAAACAGTAGCTACCAACATCTAGAGCAGGGTGGGCAGTCCTGCTCTGAAGCCATAAAAGGGTGTTTTCCTATCATCTTCACCCTGATTCCAACATCCACCTGATATCAGTATTAACCATTGTCATGATTGCCTTGATAACAAAACCTATGCTTTAGCTGCTTTCAATCCATCTCCTATCTCTATTCAGACGTTATGAGTTCTTAGTGATATTATCTAGAAACTGCATCACACGACTGACAGAGAAAGGGAATGTATTACTAATGAGAAAGATTGATCTTAGTTATGGGAGCGAAGCTTTTCTAACAAACTAATAATTGACTCGTCATTTCTTAAACAGTGTTCTGTCTGGAAAAAGTTTGAAGGGTAAGATTCCATTGCAGCTTAAGAATTTGGATGATCTGAAGGAGTTGTAAAAAGTGATGTAAAAATACTACTAAGGTGTTACTTCTAACAAAATCTACTTCAGATAGTAACTTCATCTCCCACTGGTTTTTCCTTCTTAGGTGGTTGAACGACAACTCATTCACTGGGCCAATACCTGACCTGAGTAATCTCATCTGTTTGACCACTCTGTAAGTTCTTGAACCATATTTTACATTTTGAAAAAAATATCTAAATAGTAAGGTCCTTCAGTTATACTTAGTGTTGTAACTAAATGTGCAGGCATCTAGAGAACAACAGACTGACTGGGCCATTACCTTCTTACTTTGAAAACTTGCCCAACCTACGGGAACTGTATGCAATAACTTTCCATTGGTGTCTGTTAGATTTTGATTTGAATAAGTATTTTGATCAAAACACGTTATGAAGCATATGCTAGTCTCCCTACTCTCTTTTATCTCTTTCTGGTTCTTTGCCCAAGTATGATAATTATCACTGACACTAAAGGTGAAAGCGCATGTCACAGGTATGTCCAGAACAACTCTTTGACTGGAGTATTATCTTCAAAACTACTCGCCAGAAAACTGATATTCAAGTAAGTATATTTCTGTCAGGACTCTGTATTTGAGAAATCGCCATAGAGGAAATTTTTGGTTTCAAACGGGCGGTTCCATACCCTTTCAGTAAAAGAATCACCTAGCTGCCGCTTTCACACTAGTATCATAAATACTGGCATTAAACAAAAACGATAATATGGTATTCTTAAACTGTCAAAAAGACGATGCCAGACTTTCTGTGTTCTTAAATATATCTCTAGTAAGGTACCTAATCATCAATTCAAGAAACATACGACAAGCATGCCTGTGAAAAACAAAAAACATATCGATTTTTTATCAATAATAAAAAAACTCAATGAATATCAACCTCAAGTACCTTAGTGGAATGAGAAGATTTCAATACTAAACGAATATGTAGGCATCATGAAAATGAAATGCATAATTCAAAACATAAACCAGGGACTACCAAAGAACATTTCACAGTCATCAAATCATTATAGTAGACCTGCAAGCACGAGAAAAAGCTCTGACTAATAAAAGAAATACTTCCAAAACTAAACTTTCATCCATGTGATTCGTGAAAATGGCATTTACTGTTTTTTTTTTTTTCTAAAAGTATTTGGTAAGCAGCTGAAACACATTTCTTCACAGTTGCAGTGGAAATCCTAATCTGATCCTTAGGGATCTGCAAAAGAAGAACTTCAAATTGATACTAGCTACTTCAGCAGGAGCATTTGTAGTTTTTGTTGCTTTTCTGTTGGGAAGTTTAGCATTACTACACAATCGTCTGCGAAAACAATCTCATCAGAAAAACGATGAAATGTGTAAATACCCTCGAAACTTATCCACATATTTGAATTTTAGCTAACCATTTTGCATTTTCCCACAATATCTACTCTGCTCTTCAGCTAATTCTCTACACATTATCTCCAAGCCATCAACTTCCTATTCTCTAGTAAAAAGTGGATCCATTATGGAGGGTGGCTTGGATGTACTGTACCACATCACACTCGCTGAACTCGAAGAGGCTACTCAAAGTTATTCCAAGAAAATTGGCGAAGGAAGCTTTGGACCTGTATATTATGGCAAAATGAAAGATGGGAGAGAAGTGGCAGTTAAGATCATGACTGATACATCAAGCCATGGGGCCAACCAATTTGTGAATGAGGTAACTTCTGACCCAATTCCTGTAAATTCTCTCAGCACAATCCTTTGTGTTCCTCGTCTAAACTTATGCTGAAAGCATCTAGCAGCTTTCTGTTAGGCATCGGCCTCCTATCAAGTACACGTATGCAAGGAAGAAATATCAAACAGACAAGCAGCAGCCAGTGCAAGGATAATCCTGTTGTTTGTGATGCAGTTAGTATCTGTTAGGTGCTCTGTTAGTGTCTGTGAGTGTTAGTTGTATGTGAGTCTCTATGCTATAAATAAGGGATTAGCCATAGCAATAGGATTCATTGATTGAGTAATACCATTTTGTACATTGAGCTCTGCTCATTTGGAGATTGGCAATCTCGAAATATGCCTGTTACAATTCATTTCCCTTCATTGTAATATCCCAATTCATTCAATACAAATTTCCTTCTTTCTCAAGCAATCTTCAGTGATTATCAGATTCTTGTAGCTGAATTTCATCTTGATTTGTGTCTTGCAAGTTCTGTTGCTTCCAGGAATCACAACTCTGACAGAGCCATTCAGCCTTGAATTGCTTGGTCTCTTCATTTCCTGCAGAAATACCACCATAAAAAAGGTTAGTTCCTATCAAATTGGTATCAGAGCATCAGATATTGGAGGAAGATGGCTGGAAAAACTGGTTCAACAAGTAATAATGCAAGAGTTGAAGCTGTAGAAGAAGCGATGGTAAGCGTTCAAGAACAGGTGGAGTCACTAAAAGGAGGGTTCCAAGAAGTGATTCACAAGATGGATCAATGGATGAAGAGGCAAGAAACCCTTAAAGGCAACTCACCTATAGATCAAGGTCAGAGACCTTCAGTCAATGTAGAAGCTCACAGTTTGAATGGTGGAAATGGAGGAGGATCTTCTTCGCAAGGGCAACACTGTGATAGGAGACATAGAAGGCTGGAAATGCCAACATTTGAAGGTTCTAATCCAGATGGGTGGATTATGAAAGCCGAGAGATTCTTTTTGTTACAGAAATATGGAAACGAGGATAAGATCGAAGCCGCAGTGATTTCTTTTGAAAGGGATGCTCTGTTGTGGTATCAGTGGGAGAGTAAGAGAAGACCCATTGTCTTCTGGGAAGAACTTAAAGGTTTGCTCTTGAAACAGTTCAGATCGACGCAAGAGGGGTCGCTTTGTGAGCAGTTTCTTGCGTTGAAACAAGAAGGATCAGTAGCAGAATACAGACGCCATTTCGTTTCTCATGCGGCTCCATTAGAATCTCTGAATGAGGAGGTTTATCTTAGCAAGTTTATCAATGGATTGAAGCCATCAATTCGGGCAGAAGTGAGAATGCTTGATCCGGGTTTTCTGGGTCGGGCCATAGATTTAGCCCAGCGGGTGGAGAAAAAACAATTACAAATGGGTTTGATTAAACCGGGCCTTCCTTTCTTTCCCAATAAGCAAATATCAGGCCCAAGATCAATGGGAAATGGCCCATTAGGGAAAATTTCTCAAGCTCCAAATAGAGACTTCGAGAAAACTTCATTCAATCCTCACATACACCCTAAAGAGACTGAGCGGAATTTGGGAGGAAGGAATGAGATCAGACGAATCTCTGATGCAGAGTATCAAGCTAAAAGGGAGAAAGGGTTGTGCTTTCGATGTGATGAAAAATATTCGCCTGGACATCGATGCAAGAAGCGAGAGATCAGTGTTCTTATTGCACAAGAAGAAGGTGAAGAGGTGGAAGATGAGGTTCAAGACTGGGAAGATCCGAAAGAACTCGAGGTGGCCGAGATTAGTCAGGTGGTAGAGGTTTCATTGAGCTCGGTCATGGGTTTGACAAGCCCTAAAACGATGAAGTTTGTGGGTGACATTTCAGGGCAAGCGGTGGTCGTGTTGATTGATAGTGGAGCAACCCATAACTTCATCTCTCACAAACTGGTTGAACAAGGTAAGCTCCAAATCTCGTCCACTGGTGTGTATGGGGTTATGATGGGATCGGGAGAATCTGTTCAAGGGAGTGGGATCTGTCGGGGAGTGAAATTACAGTTGCAAGGGGTTGAGATTTTAGTTGATTTCCTTCCAATGGTTAGCGCAGTTGGGTAGTTCGGATGTCATTTTGGGGATACAATGGTTAGCGCAGTTGGGGACAACGTTTGTAAACTGGAAGGATCAAATTTTTCGATTCAGGGTTGGATCAGATACAATCACTCTCAAGGGGATCCTTCTTTGGGGAGGAGTTTGATTTCACTCAAAAATATGATGCGGACAATCAAGCAAGAAGGTCAGGGATTCTTGGTGGAATTAAGGTGTAGTTCTTCAACAGTTGCGGATCAGTCTGAGATATCGAAGGAACTAGTTGAGGTATTAAACAGGTATCACACCATTTTTCAAACACCTTCAGGGTTACCACCAAAGAGGAGGCATGAGCATAAAATTGTGTTGAAAGAGGGCACGGGTCCGATAAATGTGCGACCATATCGATATCCTCAGTTCCAGAAAAATGAGATTGAGAAGCTGATAGCAGATATGTTGGAGTCAGGCATCATCAGGCATAGTGTAAGTTCATTTTCAAGTCCTATGTTGTTAGTTAAGAAAAAAGATGGGGGATGGAGGTTTTGTGTCGATTATCGGGCTTTGAATAAACACACAGTGCCCGATCGCTTTCCTATCCCCATCATTGATGAGTTGCTGGATGAGCTTCACGGGGCTGTCATTTTTTCGAAGTTAGATTTGAAGTCGGGCTATCATCAGATCAGAGTTCAGGAAGGGGACGAGGCTAAGACGGCTTTCCGTACACATGAGGGTCATTACGAGTTCCTCGTAATGCCATTTGGCCTTTCCAACGCACCGGCTACCAAGCGTTGATGAATACAATTTTTAGGCCTTATTTGAGGAAGTTTGTGCTGGTATTTTTCTACAACATTCTAGTGTATAGTCCAAGCCTCGCGAAACATGTGGAACAGTTGGAAGTGGTTTTAAGTTTGTTGCATCAGCATGGGTTGGTGGCTAACAAGACGAAGTGTGAGTTTGGTACCTCCAAATTGGGTTATTTGGGTCATGTAATTTCGGCGGAGGGCGTGTCTATGGATCAGTCTAAGGTGCAGGCAGTCTTGGATTGGCCACAACCATCTAATATCACGAAATTACGCGGATTTTTTGGTCTCACAGGCTACTACCGCAAATTTATTCGCGAGTACAGTCAGGTCGCTTGGCCACTGATGTCACAATTAAAGAAAAATGGTTTCGCTTGGAATCATGAGGCCGAGACAGCTTTCCAGGGTCTAAAACGAGTCATCACTACTGCTCCGGTATTGCGTATGCCCAATTTTTCTAAGGAATTCATTGTCGAGACCGACGCCTCGGGGTATGCGGTGGGAGCTGTTCTGATGCAGGAACAACAACCCGTGGCTTTCTTCAGTCATGTATTGGGGGAACGCGCTCGACTCAAACCAATATACGAAAAGGAGCTCATGGCGATTGTTCTGGTAGTGAGCAAATGGCAAGCATACTTGTTGGGTCGAACGTTTATTATACGGACTGATCAAAAGAGCCTCAAATTCCTCATGGAGTAGAGAATCATTGGCTCAGATTATCAGAAATGGGTCAGGAAGCTGTTTGGGTACCAGTTTGAGATTCAGTATCGTTCGGGTTCATCTAATGCCGCAGCTGATGCTCTCTCCCGTATTTCTTATCCTTCAACTTGTTTACCTATGAGTTTACCAACGTGGTGTGTGGGCGATTCTCAAATCTGAAATTGTGGACGACGCTTTTATACGGCAAATGAAGGATAAGGTATTGCAAGGTTCAGCTGATCCGAGGTACACGGTGATTCAAGATCTGTTGCATTTCAAAAATCGGTTAGTTATACCCAAATCTTCTTCTCTTCTTCCCCTTCTCTTCAATGAATTTCATGGGTCAGCCATTGGGGGGCACTCAGGGGAAACAAAGACTCATCAGAGAGTCTCTAGGAGCTTTATTGGTTGGGTATTAAGGCTGACATCAGGCGTTTGGTCAATGAGTGCGCTGTTTGTTAGAGAAATAAGACCATGGCTACCACTCCCGCTGGACTCCTACAGCCGATTCCCCTACCAAGTCAGATTTGGGAAGAAGTTACTATGGACTTCATTGAAGGCCTACCTTGTTCTGAGTCAGTGGATACCATTTTAGTGGTGGTTGACCGTCTTAGCAAATACGGGCATTTTATGGGCTTGAAGCATCCCTACACTGCTGAGAAAGTGGCATCTGTATTCTCTAAAGAGGTAATTCGGCTTCATGGTATTCCTTCTTCCATCATTTCCGACAGGGATCGGGTGTTTGTCAGTAATTTTTGGCGTGAAATATTCTGAGTCCAGGGAACAGTGTTGAAACATAGTTCCGCTTATCACCCTCAAACCGATGGTCAATCCGAGGTTTTGAACCGTTGCTTGGAGACGTATGTTTTGTGTCCGAGCGACCCAAACAATGGTATAAATGGTTGTCGTGGGCTGAGTACTGGTACAACATGTCTTCTCATTCAGCCACCGGATACACACCTTTTAAAATTTTATATGGGAGAGATCCGCCTCCTCTTCTGCGCTACTCTACGGGTTCTACCACTGTATCTTCTGTGGAACAGCTGCTATTAGATAGGGACGAGGTGAATCTTTGGGGCGGGGGTAGTGTTAGGCATCGGCCTCCTATCTTACACGTATGCAAGGAAGAAATATCAAACAAACAAGCAACAGCCAGTGCAAGGATAATCCTGTTGTTTGTGATGCTGTAAGTATCTGTTAGGTGCTCTGTTATAACATCTGTTAGTGTCTGTGAGTGTTAGTTGTATGTGAGTCTCTATGCTATAAATAAGGGATTAGCCATAGCAATAGGATTCATTGATTGAGTAATAACATTCTGTACATTGAGCTCTGCTCATTTGGAGATTGGCAATCTCAAAATATGCCTATTACAATTCATTTCCCTTCATTGTAATCTCCCAATTCATTCAATACAAATTTCCTTCTTTCTCAAGCAATCTTCAGTGATTATCAGATTCTTGTAGCTAAATTTCATCTTGATTTGTGTCTTGCAAGTTCTGTTGCTTCCAGGAATCACAACTCTGACAGAGCCATTCAGCCTTGAATTGCTTGGTCTCTTCATTTCCTGCAGAAATACCACCATAAAAAGGTTAGTTCCTATCACTTTCTCACTGGCTACTACAACCTTATGTATCAGTTTGCTTATCCTCACACAAAGGCCATCTTTGTTCCAGGCATTGATGTCTGAATAAAATATTATCCTTGAATTTGTAATTCCATACTCGAAGACGAGGGACAAACAAATATTTGGACTTCCATATTGAGGAGGCAGTTTGGCATAAGCTTGACTGCCACCAAAAGTGTCGAGTCTCACAAACATATGGGAGTAGGGTAATCCTTAGCTTACAATCAATAATGAAATTAACAAATAGCATAAAGAACTATATGTATGTATTAGCAATACCCAGTTTACTGGCTGTCCTCCCACTCATCTAGAACCATGCTAATGCTTCTCCTCTACTCCAGCCTCTATCACCAAGCTTCCATAAGTTCTGTAGATCCGATAACCTTTGCATATACTGCTTTTAATCCTCGGAATTGTGATGAAGGAGGAGAGTTCATCTGTTTGGGTTCTGCTATAGCTGGGGACGGCTACGTAGATGTCACCCCTAATCCCCAGCCAATTAATGGAACCACACCTCCGTCACTGACAAACACCGTTGGTCGATTTCTATATAGGTACCCTGTGCTTGCATGGCCTGCAACCTTTTCTACCAGCTTCATTGTTAGGATAACCAAGGACCCTAATTTAACACGTTCTGGTGATGGAATGGCATTTGTTATGGCACAGGTTAGTGTTCCTTCTCTCGACAACAGCTATGGCGCATTTCTAGGTCTCCTCAACCGGACTATTGATGGTAAGTTCTGAACTTTGAGAAACAGTTCATTTCTTATCATTTTCTAGTTTATAAGTTGTATGTTCTATCTTTAACATAGTATTATTTATTACTATGTAGAAGAATCAAGCTGACAGTAGTGGTGCACATGCAGCAGTAACAAACGAAACCCATTTGGTGAAATGGAAAATTTACTTAAATTGATCTAATTGGATTATTCTTGCTATTGAACCTATGAAATAATTGATATTTTTGGCAGATCTCAAACAAACTCCGTTCAGTTGAATTTAATCTTGCAACATTTTGAATGTTAAAAGAAAAGGTTGGGTAGATAACAAGCTAGGCCATGGTAAGAGAACCTTGGGATCAATCCAACTGGGTTTATAGTGTATCTTTCAAGTTGCACTAGGTCATTTGAAACCCTTTTAAAAGAAAAGGTAAAATTATTTCACTTTCGACGGTGTTGGAGTACTTCTTACACAACGATATTATTGCGTGAGAGAAAATTTTCGTAAAGTTTTAAGGTCTGGTCAGATGATGCTTGTTTGATTCAAAATCATGTCAGTTTCATCTAGTTTCAATCATATTGATGTGATATTTTATATCGTGCAACATGTTCAACTTACTAACTGAAGGTTTAACTTGAAAATGAGTTCGAGTTCCTGATCATATTTTCATAATATTGTTTCATCTCAAAATGTTCAGATACAGGGGGTACCATGCATCAACTTGGTGTGGAGTTGGATACCTACTACAACAATGAGTTTGATCCTGATGACAACCATATTGGGATTGACACAAAGACCATAAAATCTGATGCAACTGCGTCCCTCAACAGCATTGGTGTTGACCTTAATGGGGGAAGACCTGTGAAGATCAAGATCGATTATGATGGGTGGGGAAAAAAACTCCAAATATTTGCAGCATATGTTGGAGATCCCCTAGTTAGCGCTCTCAATGATTCAATCAAGATGTCAAAAACAGTACCAAGCTCAGTTTATGTGGGATTCACAGCTGCCACTGGATTTGTCAAAAACAGTCCCACCAGGTTCTAAGTTGGGCTTTGACTTCAGTCCCACTGCCAATGTACTCTCTTAATGATGGTTCTAGCAGGATGGACAAAACAAAAAGGATTCTGATGATTGCCTTCCCGGTTGTCGCTGGTACATTGATCTTGGCAATAGGCATTTATCTTGCCATAAAAGTATGTAGAAGAAGAAGTGCGAGGAACTTCCGAGGGGTAGATATAGAGAGTAAGTCCAGGACTGCTGCCAATGTTCCCAAGACTTACAATTTGAAAGATCTCTCAAAGGCTACATCCAAATTCAGCAAAGAGAACCTGCTGGGGACAGGAGGATTTGGGAGCGTTTTCCGAGGCAATATATCAGAACCTCCCTTAATTATAGCTGTCAAAAAGATAGCGGCAACTTCAAAGCAAGGTATGCAATTTTAATTGTATTTTACATGTTATTAGTGTTTGTCTGGCATATGATGTGTTCACCTGAATTTAGTGTTTATAACATGAAAACATACTATATTCTGTGCCATACACAGCAGGGGAAGAAGATAAGAGGAGAGTAAAAAAATCCAGAGAAAAACCATAGGACTTGTTTTTAATGCAAAACAGTAAAAGCAAGGAACAATCGTGGAACCACATATTCCACTATGCTTGATGCCTATCATGAGCACTCCCACTAACCTTAAGGTGGCTCATGCCTTAATGAATTTGTGTAAGTTACAGATATTAACTTTCAAAAATTGCGTTGGACCAGGAGCTCGTAAAATTATGGAAATATCAAAGGGCAGACCAATTGGAATGCCAATTCTATCATTCTTGCTGAATATATGTATGTTCGAATAATACAAATATCTAAATGTTAGACTTATGTGTTTGGGGTTATATAAGCTATTAGTAGGTGGCTTGTGAATTAGCTAGTTTAACATTGTTCAAGTCGTATAGGAATCTTCCTTGAATCCACTGATGAATTCTTTGTATGTCATTAGCTGATGTTGATATGAAGTATGTGCATTCCATAGCATAACTAAATTTTCGGATATATAGCATGTGGAGGTTAATGGTTTCTTTTACATGATAAACAATGGGCTGGCGATCCTACTTTGGCATGTGCTGCATTTGACTTTCTACTGAGCTTTTAAGAATCACCATTGCTTTTAATATTCAGAAACAGATTACACCCATTGCTTAAGACATTCAAGAGATTCTTCATCACTTTTTCTTTGTCCAAACCAGGTGAGCGGGAGTTTTTGGCAGAAATGGGCACCATAGGACATTTGAGGCACAAAAACAATGTAAAACTTCTAGGTTGGTGCCATGAGCGCGATAATTTGCTACTTGTTTATGAATTTATGCCAAATGGTAGCCTTGACCGCTTCATTGGCAAGGACACTCTGGATTGGCCAACTAGATACAAGATACTAACGGGTTTGGCTTCCGCATTACTGTACCTCCACGAGGAGTGTGGGAGTACTGTTGTTCACCGTGATGTGAAACCGAACAATGTGATGGTGGATTCTGATTTCAATGCTTGCCTAGGTGACTTTGGTCTTGCTAGGTTTTTTCAAAATGAAGCTGGGGCAACAACAATGCTTGCAGGAACTCCTGGGTACTTAGCACTAGAATGCACATATACTGGAAAGGCTACACCAGAGTCTGATGTATTTAGCTATGGAATTGTTGTACTAGAAGTTATATGTGGTAAGAGGTCAGGTGGTGGTTTCTTGCAAAACAATTTAGTTGGCTATGTTTGGGGCCTGCACGGAAAAGGTCAGTTGGATGAATGCATAGATCAAAGGCTTGAAAGTGACTTTGTTCAGGAACAAGTAAAGCGTGCTTTCACTATTGGGTTGGCATGTTCACATCCAGATCCAACATTTAGGCCTATGATGCGGAAGGTGGTCAAGTGTTCCTGAACCCAAATGAACCTCTTATGGATTTACCTGATAGCCGACCAAGTGCAATCTATGTAAGGGTGCATACTTCTGCTTCATCAACTTCAGGTTTAGGATCAAGTATGGCCTCTGGTTCATGCTCATCTTCAACAGTGCCTGGAGAGGGAGTTGTCCAGCATGGCAGGTGATATACATGGAGTAACCAAGATATCTGAACATGATGAACACTTCCTAGGTTCCAGGAATCTTTTAGTATCAGCGTATATATATATATATTTTGTATATAAAGAATATGAAAACGACAAAAAACTAAACATTTTTTTTTTTGAAAGGCAAGCGTGCTGCCAGTGAAAACTTTGTGCACCCCATATATTGAACACGGAGTAAAATCAAAATATTTAATTGAATGATAATACGAACTTTCAGATACCGGGACACGAGGATTTAGCCAGTGCCATAATTAGAATTTAGACAATTACTTCTTTTAGACAACCACTGGTCATGCTCTAAAACCCCAAACTTTAGGTCCAAACCCCCCAACCCCAAAAGCTTTCTTTCACAAAAACTCAAGTCTTGCTGCTGCTACTTGTCCTCCATAGATGAAGTCAAGAAGAGAAAGCCTCCTCCTAGTCATGAGCCTATTCTTTAACCAGCGATCTCAGTTTTGAGCTTGTTGTTCTTCGGAGAAATCTTGCACGTACTGAGATCGCCTCGGATCAGCCTTGTAGGCCGCGAGCTCTTGCTTGTTTGATTCCCTTCCTTTAGAACTCTACTGGTGACTAAGGAAGTCTCTTCAAGCTCTTTTGTACCACTTCAATCGCTAGCCTGTAATCCAGCCTAGGAGACTGAAGCAAGGAATCCTAGAGTTTCCAAAGCTTCGTTTAGGAGACTATTCAGTGTATCTGCAAATCAAAACCAAAGAGAGTGAAAAAGAAGATGGTTCACAAGGGATGGGTGAAGAAAATAGTGAAGAAGGGTTTAAGTTTAGGAGAGATGAGCTTACATAAGGATGGAGGACCTGTCAACTGGTTCCCAGGTCACATGGATTCTGCAACATGAGCCATTCGCGAACGTCTCAAGCTCGCTGATCTTGTCATCAAAGTCCGAGATTCTCGTGTACGTCTCTCTTCTATATCTTAAAAATCTCATCTTTTGCTTAAATTAGGCCACTATTGAACTATAACTGTGTAAGTGTTTCACTTGCATATTCCATTGTCGTCTGTAAATGACGATCTTCAACCCATACTGTCAAGCAAAAGGCTCATAATTGCACTCAATAAGAAGGATTTGGCCAACCCCAATATCATTAATGTGGGTTTTCTTCTTTTTGTTGGGTCCAAATATACTTGATTAAATTATTTTTTATTTAAATTTATAAACCATTTGGCGTGATTTCCCACAGAGGTGGCTTGAATTTTTTTATTCTCTCAATCAAGATTGCCTTTTGGTTAATGCTCATAGCTGGAACTCTGTCCAGAAGGTTAGTCTCTCTAGTGCAATGCAATTAAGATTATTAATAATAATAATAATAATAATAATAATAATAATAATAATAATAATAATAATCTTAATTGCATTGCACTAGCTCGTGTCAGCTTTAAAAGGGTATGATTTTTTAGAGTCCTATTCTGATTATTCCCTTTTTACTTATAAGAAGGGGCCGGTTCAAATGGTCCTATTGTGATTAATGGAATCAATGATTTTGCTTTAACATGACAACGGGTGATGTTTAGCTAGAAACTTTAGAAATAGAAAAGGTGCACCAGAATCTGGTAACCAGATATTGATCACAGAGATTCCATGTAACTATCACAGCCAAAAAATAGTTGTCTCACTATAAATAACACAATCCAGCAAAAAGTCCTAAATAATTTCACTAAAAAGCAAGAAACGTATAAAAGGGGATAAAACCTACCCACAAACCACAAAGGTATCTCAAGGCACAAGGTTAGACGCATCTGGGACATCGTCGAGAGTGAAGGGTCCGAGTTTTCCCGTCCTAAACAAGGTAAGAAATTTCTTTGAAACCATGGTACGAGCCTCATCAGATGCTCTATGAGAAGGTATCTTAAATGCCTTTTGCAATGCTAAGAACTGTTCCTCGATGAGACTCTCTAAGTCATTCTCATCATCCAAGTTACCATCAAATTCGGTGAGTGTGTTGTATAGTGCACACTGGACTTCTGTCACAAGATCCTGTAGTGAGAAGGAAAAAAATAGATAAATAATTCCAAAAATGGCCAACTAAGAGATCCAACAAAAAAAAGGGATGACAAAAT
Source organism: Berberis vulgaris (assembly GCA_963556465.1). NCBI lineage: Eukaryota > Viridiplantae > Streptophyta > Magnoliopsida > Ranunculales > Berberidaceae > Berberis > Berberis vulgaris. The sequence continues at coordinate 84,104,246 of OY747130.1, forward strand.
AGTTGGGATCATATCACAATAAACATCCAATATACTTTTTAAATAGTTAAATTGCATTAATAGGGAAAGATAAAAAGGGATTTGAGGATTTAGACCTGGAAAAAAAATATGATTCCATAGATAAAATGCCAAAACAATTTTAATGCTTCTTATGTGACAAGGAAAATTTCCACACATTTCAAGATATATAAGTCATAAAGTTTTACCAAAAAAAAAAAAAAACTTAACACATATATAACCTAATGGCGACATATTATTAGTAATACTTTCGGGGAGAGAATCGTTAAGAGACAAATGCTGATGATTCTAAAATAAATAAATTGTTCGCATCTTGTGAAAAGAATTGAAACTAGCTTAATACCTCTATGTATCGCACATCAGATTCATTCAAAGGTTTTCTCCTTTTAGGTGGCAATAAACCTTTAAGTTTATCATCTTTGTCATTTCGTTCAAACTGGAGCTCTTCCAATCTTCTGTTATTCGAGTGCCTCCAGTGAAGGGGTGTGCTTCGACTGTTTAAAATGGCGAGCAAGTATTGAACAATACGTTCTTCACCCACAACTGAATCCTTTACAGAGCCTACATGGGCATATATTTGGAGTTATGACCCAAAAAGTGGACTCTTAACGCAAATACAGAACAAAAAAAAGACCCAAGAAAATATCTCAAGCAACAAAACTGGCTCTTCAAAGTACACAACGATCAATCAAACACACGTCGAATTCCATAAGTATGTATAAACTATTCAAATGTCACCAATATCTATAAGGACAAGGACATTCAAAACATATCAAGAAGTGATTGTTGAGAGGGTAATGTGAAAATTGTTTTTTTAACATGACAGGTAGTTCTCGTAATGAAATACAAATTGTATGAAAGTTTAAAAAAATGAAATAATAACAGCTACATACACCTATCAATTTTGATAATCCCTGCAAATTGTTTGAAGAAGGTGACTGTTTTAAAATATATTCAGTTTTGAAAATGATATAAGGGCAAAAGCGAAAAAGAGAGGAGAGAGAACTTCAGATTGGAGATGACCTTCAAAGACATCCCTTTCTTTAGGTGTTATTTAACTGAGGGTAAATGTAACGACCTGTAATTTTTAGCAATTTCCTAAAAATATTGTCTTAATTACAATTATTTTTTGATTAAAAAAAGAAAATGGGGGTGCAAATAGAAGTTTGCTTAAAACCCTAATCTAATGGGGTTTAAATTAAATATGGGTTAATTCTTTCTTCAGTCAGCCCTAATAGAGTCTGTGTAAAAAAAAAGGGAGAGAAGGAACTGAGAAGGAGAAAGGGAAAGAAAAGTAAGAGTAAACAGGTGAGAAGATTCTCTATATTAGCTTTTTATTTTATTTATTTTTTTACTCTCTGTATGATTCTTTTGGTATAGTGAATTTGAGGAATGATGGTTCTTTGAGATGAGTGTTTAATAGATTTGATTGGGACTAGGTTTGTGTCATTAGATCTGTGCGGATTGTAGGTCTTATTGGTTGATGTTTTCTTTTTATTTTTTACTGAAATCGTACTTTCGGGAGTGGAGGCGGCATACATCTTTGAGAATCCCCTACTCATATTTCACTGTTTTTTTTTTTTGGAGGGGGCGGGAGGGGTGTCATGTCAGCGTCAAAGCATGAATCCTCTTTATGTACTCATAAACTGTATGGTGACTTGCTCCATGTTTCATTTTTTTATTGGTAAATCAATAGGACTTCTTTTGTTGTTTAAACAACAAAAAGGTGGGAGTTGGGACACTGCACAGTGACATCATCAATTTTTTACTTATGCTTTATTTTAGGTTGTTTAACCAACAAAAAGGTGAGAGTTGGGTTTTCTTGTGCATTTTAATCCTCAACTCATCTATAATGGTTTTGTAACGGGTGGTTTTGTGTCAGTGGGACATCTTTTATCTTTTGAGTGGTTTTGTAATGGGTGGTTTTGAGTTTGGTTTTCTTTTATATTTTAATCTAGAATTCATCTACAGTGGTTTTGTAATGGGTGTCCTTAACTTGGATTGTCAAAAAGTCTTGAATTCATGGTTTTCTTCTTACATCTAAACAATGTTGGGGTTGGGCAATGGATATGACCCACTAATGAAAGACTTTAATAAATTTTGTCCTAATTGGTGGACATGTTTGATTTAGGAGTTACGAATGAATCACCTGTGAGATGGTATGTTTCCATTTGATATGAATTTACTATCACTGAATTGTTACATGTGGAATGTTTATTATTGCGATATTTTTATTTTATTTTATTTTATGCATTAGTTGATAAAATTAATACTCTAGGGCTAGCTAGAAATTTCTTAGCTAAAAAGCACACTTTTATTTGAAAGACTATTGTTTATTAGCAGTGAGAATGGGAAGACATATGGGAATGGTAAAGGTAGCAGTGAGAATGTTATTTCAAATGGAAATAGCAATGGAAGTGGGAATGGACATGGTGAGAATACGATTTAGTTAAGTCAGACTATGATGATGCAGTTGCTACGAAAATTGTAGCAGAATAGTAATCAGGGTGATCCTTTTGCTGAAAGGGTTAAGGAGTTCGGGACTTTGGGCGGTAAGAGGTTCACAGGGGATAATCCGAGAAATGCAGATGTCTGAGTCCAAAGTTGTGAGACTGTTTTCACTTTTCAGGAGGATGCAACTCACTGAGGTCCAAAAGCAGAAGTTAGTTGCACATAATTTGGATGGTGCTGCAAGTTACTGGTGGGAGGCTTTACTACCCTCCATTGATGTTGCTGCTATGACATGGAACGACTTCAAGAATCAGTTTGATAGTAGATTTGTGCTTAATGCAGTTAAGGCGCAATGGGTTGCTGAATTTAATATGTTGAAGCAGACTGGGAATATGACTGTGGAGCTGTTACGAAGTTTAATGAGTTGTCAGGATATGTTCCTTATTTGGTGGACACACCAGAAAGAAAAATGTCAAATTTATTGGGGTTTGCATCACTATCTATCGAGGACTCTTACCGCTGACAGGGAGAGTTTTGAATTTGGCATTAAAGCACGAGAAACAAATAAAGTTGTATAATGAAAATAAGGAGAAAGGCAAGACGAAATTGAGCAAGATATCAGAAAACACTCATCACCAGGGTGCGTCATGTGATTATCGTAGTGACCGTGAGCGTTTTCAACCTTATGATCAAGGGCAAAAAGGTCAACATTTCATAACCAGAGGTCTCAAGGTGGTTACCAGAACCAACAGTAAGGAGGAAACTAGTTCCACTGCCAGAGTGGTAATTAGTTTCAGAGACAGAGTAGTTAGCAGTTCAAGAGACAGGGATATAATCATTTCTAGAAACATAATGGTAATCAGCATCAGAGGCAGAATGGGAGCCAATTCCACTGTCAGGGTAACCGGAGACGGTTATCAGGGTCAGCAGAATGTTACGATCATTGTTATGGACCTTCCCCTCCTGAACAGCTCGATCTTTTGGGAGAGTTGGTTGGTTCATAACAATTGGTATCAGAGCCAAACCCCACATCCAAGGTTCGAATCCCGGCAGGGGCGACCTATAGGCTGGATTAAAATAATTTACCATTATGTATGGGTATAGTGCTAAGTTGTTGAATACTGGTAGCTGAGAAAAGGCTCACTGGGCCAGTGTCGATAGAGTGGGCCAACGAGGACGTCGACTTTGGAAACGTGGGGCAATGTTACGATCCTTGTTATGGACCTTCCTCTCCTGGACAGCTCGGACTTGGGGGAGTTGGTTGGTTCATAACACAGAACAAGACTGCCCAAGCAACGTCAGAGGGACAGGCTATGACTTGCTTCACTTGTAGGCGACCAGGTGATCTGATGCGAAATTGTCATAATGATAAGAACACCTCACAGAATAGGCAAAGTCAACCCACCCAAGGGCACGTATTTGCCGCACTACCAAATCAGGAAAACTTTCAAGGTACTCTTGATTTTCCTATTTCTAATGTTAAGGTTTTGCATCATATTCTTTCATATCTCAACGTTTTGTTAATCAAAAAATGTTGAAAACCTTGCCACTTGCTATACCGTTATGTGTTACAACCACTTTAGAAGACTCATCGACATAAAATGAACTATGTAAAAAATTTAAGATTTCATTCCTCAATAAAGTGATCCTTGTCGACTTGATTATGCTTGACTTTGAGGGTTTCGATCTCATTTTGGGAATGGATTGATTGCATAAGAACCTAGTCACGCTTGATTGTGCAAAGAGGATAGTTTTCATTCATGTTCCAAGTATGCCCCATGTTTCTCACACTTGTGGTAATAGTGAAGAGGCGGTGATGTCTAGTTTTTTTTACTCGGTGGGGACATCGGAGAGAGAGATTTGAGACGTAGAAGTGGTAAGAAATTGAGGATGTGTTTCAAGAGATTCCTGGCTTACCACCTGAGCGAGATGTTGAATTTCGAATTGATTTAGTACTTGGAACCGCTCCTATCTCTAAAGCGGGGTACCGGATGGCACCGAAGGAGTTGAACGAGATGAGATGTTGCAAAAAGGGTAAATTTTAGTGTTTTTGTTTTGATTTATTCGAATATGCTTATTGACGTGTTTATGTGACATTAATGGATATATGTGTAATCATTTTGACGAATGTATGAACCAAGTTCATACGTCCTAGTAATTCTCTGTAAGGAGCACCTGCAATATTCGTTTCGAAGAAGAATGGTACCTTGAGAATGCGTATCGATTATAGATAATTGAAAAAGGTGACTATCAAGAACAAGTACTCGTTACCTCAAATTGATGATCTTTTTTATCAGTTGAGGGGAACAGTGGTGTTTTCTCAGTTTGACTTGCGTACTGGATATCATCAAATGGGTGTTGAAGAAGATAATATCCCTCTCACGACTTTCCGTACGAGATACGGATTGTATGAGTTCCCCGTCATGCCTTTTGGGTTGACAAATTCCCCAACCTTTTTCATGGATCTCATGAACCGGATCTTTCGACCATACCTGGACAACTTCGTTATTATTTTTATTGATGACATTTCGGTCTATTCTCGTAGTGAAGCAGAGCACAGAGAACATCTCTAGATAGTTTTGCAGACATTGAGAGATTAGAAATTGTATGCGAAATTCAGCAAGTGCCATTTTTGGGAAAAATAGGTGAAATTCTTAGGGCATGTTTCTAGTCAGGGTATAGCAGTAGACCCTGATAAAGTGAAAGCAGCGAGGGACTGAAAACAACCTACTAATGCAACTGAGGTGAGAAGCTTCTTGGGGTTAGCTGGTTATTACAGAAGATTTATCGAGAAGTTTTCTCTTATGGCGACCCCTTTGACTAAGTTGACTCGCAAGAATGTTCCGTTTATTTGGAACGATGAGTGTGAAAAGGCTTTTCAGGTGTTGAAGCACCGATTAACTACAACGCCCATTTTGACTATACCAGTGCAAGGTGGAAAGTTGGTGGTTTTCACTGATGCTAGTGGCACAGGTTTGAGTTGTGTGTTGATACAGAACCAGAAGGTTGTGTCGTATGCCTCACGACAGTTGAAGCCTCATGAGGTGATATCCTACTCATGATTTGAAATTAGCGGCAATTGTGTTTGCTTTGAAGATATGGACACTACCTTTATGGGAAACATTTTGAGTTGTTAACGGATCATAAGAGTCAAGTATTTGTTCACGGGAGTTGAATATGAGACAACAAAGGTGGGTGGAGTTGATTAGCAGTTATGATTTTGAACATTTTTACCACCCAGGTAAGGAAAATGTAGTAGCCAATGGACTTAGTCGACAACACACTGTTATGGCTTCACTCATGGTGGAGGAGTGGAAGTTCTCGAGGCTATTTCTTATTATGATGTTCAGCTTGTCCAGGGGACTAACACGGCTTATATTGGTAGTTTATCTGTTCGACCTTATTTAATTAACAGGGTTCTAGAAAAACAACATAAGGATTCTCATTTGTTGAGCAAATTAGAGGACTTGGTGCTTGATAACTTAGATGATTGTCCCTCAGAGTGGTCAATTGGGTATGATGGTGGTTTGAGATTTCACGGGAGACTTTGTGTGCCCGACATTGATGGGTTGAAGAAAGAAATTATGGATGAGGCTCATAAGTCACGTTTTACCATTCACCCGGGAGGCACTAAATGTAGCTGATCTGAAGCGAACTTTTTGGTGGGAATGTATGAAAAAGGATGTGGGAGATTATGTGTCACGGTGTTTCACTTGTCAACAAGTGAAGGCCGAGCATCAGCGACCATCGGATTTGTTGCAGCCTTTGGAGATTCCTATCTGAAAATGGGAGGATATTTCCTTGAACTTTGTAAATGGCTTACCGAAGACTCGACGAGATAATGAGTCAATTTGGGTCACAGTTGATCGTTTGACTAAGTCCTCGCATTTATTTTGGTTGGTGTGCATCTACTACCAATCAACTAGCCAGACGATACATCCATGAGGTAGTTAGGCTTCACGGGGTACCAATGTCCATTGTGTCAAATAGAGATCTCATGTTTGCATTTGAGTTCTAGGAGAGTTTTCAGAAAGCTATGGGGACAAGGCTAGATTTGAGTAATGCTTATCATCCTCAGACTGATGGTCAAACTGAGCGGGTGAATCAGGTTCTAGAGGATATGCTTCGAGCATGTGTGCTCAATTTTGGTGAAAGTTGGGAGAATTATTTACCTCTCATAGAGTTTGCTTATAACAACATTACCATTCTAGTATTGGCATGGCCCTGTTTGAGGCTTTATATGGGAGGCCGGGTCGATCACCATCTTGTTGGGCGGAGGTTGGTGACACGGTTTTGCTAGGGCCAAAGGTTGTCCGTGAGACATCAGAAAAGATGCAGGTTATTAAAGAGTGGATTAAAACTGCTCAAAGCCGGCAGAAGAGTTATGCTTACCGAAAACGTAAGGGCAAAGAATTTCAGGTTGGGGACCTTGTCTGTCTCAAGGTTTCACCTATGCATGGTGTATTGAGGTTTGGTAGGAAAGGGAAGTTGAGTCCTAGATTTGTGGGACCGTTTGAGTTCATTGCTCGAGTAGGAAGTTTAGCCTATGGACTCGCCTTGCCACTGAGTTTATCAGTCGTTCATGATGTGTTTCACACTTCCATGTTGAGAAAGTGTGTGAAGGATCCTGCTATTGTCCAACACACGAAAATTGAGATTAATGATGATTTTACCCAAATAGTACAACTGATCAAAATTGTGGATCGCGATGTGAAACAACTCCGTAGAAGGATAGTGAACTTGGTGAAAATTCAATGGAATGAAAATGAGAATGATGTAACTTGGGAGCTAGAGGACAGGGTGAAACAGATGCACCCGGAGCTGTTCATCCAGTGAATCTTGTGACAGGATTCCTTTTGAGGTGTGTATAATGTAACGACCTGTAATTTTTAGCAATTTCCTAAAAATATTTTGCCCTAATTACAGTTATTTTGGATTAGAGAAAAGAAATGAGGTGCAAATAGAAATTTGCTTAAAATCCTAATCTAATAGGGCTCAAGTTAAATATGAGTTAATTCTTTCTCCAACCAGGCGTAAAAGAGTTTGTGTAAAAAAATGGAGAGAAAGAACTAAGGAAGAAAGAGAAAGAGAAAGAAAAGTAAGAGTAAACGGGTGAGTCTTCTCAGTTCTCTATATTAGCTTTTTATTTATGTTTTTACTCTCTGTATGATTCTTTTGGTATAGTAGATTTGAAGAATCATGATTCTTTGAGATGAGTGTTTAATAGATTTGATTGGGATTAGGTCTGCGTCATTAGATTTGTGTGGGTTGGTCTTATTGGTCAATGTTTTCCATTTATCTAAACTCATACTTCGGGGAGTGGAGGCGCAGTACGTCTTTGAGAGTCACCCCCTACACTCATCTTTCACTAATTTTTTTTACACTCTTTTTTCGGCTGGGTGGAGAAAGAATTAACCAATATTTAACTTAAACCCTATTAAATTAGGGTTTAAGCAAACTTCGATTTGCACCCCCATTTTCTTTTCTCTAATCCAAAAATAATTGTAATTAGGACAATATTTTTAAAAAATTGCAGGTCATTACAATTTATTCATTTGTAGAACTTGGAGTTGCATTTTTATTGGGCGAGTTATGTTCATTTTTAGTTGAACTTGTTAAAGTCGGCTCTACGAGATTTAATATTAATTTTCTTCATTTTGTTGAGTTTTTTAGATCAATTGTTTTATTTCTCCGTAATCTGGTAAATTGTGCATTGATTATCTCTCATGGATGTCAACTGTTACTTTTGTTATTTTTAATGAATGAATTTCATGTTCCAAATTTGGGAGAAACGGATAATCCTACATGGATATTAGGATTTCGTTTTCTCGAAAATTGGGTCGTGACAGCAAATTTTCACAAATGGATGGAAATTGTAGAGGCCTTGGAATGTTACTATGTCAACTAAGATAGATACTACCAACAAAATGATCAAAAATCTTATGAATAGGGGGCTAGGATGTTTGCACCTTTGACAGGAAAGGCTGAAAGAATAACTAAGCCTAGCTATGGCCACATCAACAGTTTCAAGAGAATTGTAGTGATGAGTCTAATGACCATATTTGAAGTAACCTAAGGTAATGCATTATTGAATATAGAAATTTTTTGTATGATCTTTACTTCATTTTTTCTTTTAGAGATGTCTCCTATGAAATGGGGGCATAAACACATTTACTGAAGATGAATGAGACGGATTTTAGAATTTTGAAGCAACTTCAACAGTAAATATGATATATTGGAACAGAAGTATACCTGTGAGGGCTAGCTTTAGCCCCGTCTCTATATCTGGGATACTTGGAACCAGTACTCCTGGGGTATCCAGAACATATATGCTAGGTTGATGTGCTATCTGTGCATTTGTAGTTTAGAGTTAACACACAAATGCAAGAGAAAAAGCATTTTCAACATAACATATAGCATTCTTGGTACATGAAATGCCCATTTAAGAAAAGGGAATGTGGTACAAATTTTATTGAAAAATATGCTAAAGAAACAAACAAAACAAAGGTAATGAGCCGTGTCACCATGCTCTTCTTAGGAACTACACAAACTATATCACTGCTTCCAGATTTACAAATGACCCTCCGTTGTAATTGGGTCAAAGCATTCTCATAATGCAAACATATTTAAATCCCTAAATACCTTACCATTAGATTTTTCAGGGGACGGAGCATAGGCATCATTTCAAAACAACTCCCTCAGCTTGCAAGGCATGAAACATACTCGCGATTCAATTAGAAATGAACAATGGTCAATGGATATATATATATATATATATATATATATATATATATATATATATATATATATATAAAGGGTCAACTGATCCCCAACTACTAATGACTATTCTTCTTTTTTGAGGTCAAATTAATTTCAGCTTGACATTTTTTTATGCATAAGACACTTCTATTAGAAAACCACGGCAAGCCAAAGAAAATGACCGACCGAGAAGCCATACTAATCAAGCTTGGAGTCTTATTTCAGGTTGACTCGCATTAATCAAGCTCGGCTACAAGTGAAAGTCATTAACAACATCACCAAGCAATTGCGGAATTTGGTGGATTGTGTTTGTATCATTTGTGGGGGAAAGACTGAGTCACGGGATCGTCTTAGCATGACTAGTGGTTTTGCTCAGGATAGTTGGAATCATTTGCTACATGCTTTCTGTGTGCATTTGTTCTGAAATTTTATTTTGTGAATGTGTACATGAGTGGATTGGAAAGTTTGAAAAGAGAGTGGAGTATGATTTGATAGTCTTTTTTATCCCTTATGATAATTTGGGATATTGGTGATGACTTCAAGAAATTGAATGGTGTTCAAGTATTCTATGGCATTAGAGTTCTGCGCCCTGATGTTTAAAGGGGTTGGTTTGAAGAATTTTTTAGTAACTGAAAGAACTTTTTGTTAGGGAAAATAATTCCCTCAATGTATTTTGAGATCAAAAAAGTGGAGCTCGAGTTGGACGCTGTGATCAGTTATGGATTTGGACTTTACCCATTGGTCACAACTCGCAGTACTTCGGTCTCACCCATGATGTGGTCGAACCAAAATTTTCATTTGGATAAGTTGTTTGTTTCTACGTAAGGGGGTATTTTATCATAGGATGGCCAAACATTGAGCATAACTCAAAAAATATCAACAAACTCCAAATTTACTACTCAGATGAATGACACAAGGGAAATTCTAAATGTCGGGGGAACCAGCGAGGGAAGGGTGAAGCCATTCATCCCCCTCGAGATGTGTGCAAGCCCGTGTCTCGAGGCACTTTCAAGCATCTCGGGGGGGGGTGGTGAACGGCTTCACCCCCTCCTTCGCTGGTTTCCTCGCCCATTCCCTCACTGTTTAGACAAACCCATGACACAAATATAAAAGTCACCTTAAATCCAGCAATGTCTTGAGTGACGCCTGGCAAAGGTCCCACTGTGGCTCGCTTATTTTTCTCCTTCACTAAGAACAACATCAAAGCAATCATGTTAAATCAATATTTGTTTCTAGGTAGGTTTCCTACATTCCTTGTGCTTCTACAACAATATGAAAGTCAACAACATGTTACCAGTAAAGCGAGAGGTGACGATTTGATGGATGGAATTAATAAGAGATGACTTGCCAACGTTGGGAACACCAACCACTATAATAAGAAGAGTTGGCTCTCTCGAAATCACTTCCCTTAGTTTCACTTCTGCAAGATCTAGAAGCTATGATAAATAAAGCCAATATTAGAACCACCACACAAATCCAAAAAAAAAAACACATAAAAGATCATTTAAATAGATTTTAGTATTTCTCCCTAGTAAATGTTGAACACTATGGTGGTGTTTTTTTTTAAAGTAGTTAGAAGCTAAGTTCTAACTGGAGTTAGAAGTTATGAACGAGTTTTTTCTTGCTTTTGAATGAGTTGTTGATTAGCTGTAAAATTAAATGGTATTTGTTTTTAAGCGTTGACTTAAAGGTTTATTTTTACATTTTTGCACACCACAACAATTCCCATCGTTCAACACAAACCACCATCATTAACCCCCTTCTCCACATGTTTTCTCTTCAGTGTAAAAATGACCACCAAGGCGCGCCTCAAGGCATTTTTACATAATTCTGCCTCAAAGTGAGGCAATGCGGTGCAGTAAAATGAGGCGTCCGCCTCACTGCCTCGGCCCAAAAATGATTGCAGTCAGCCCAATTGCAGTAAAAAGAGGTTGCAACCTACTCTATAATAGGGTTTTATGATTCTTGGTGTGATATTTGATAACTTTGACAAAAACAAGATAAAACGTTTTTAAGTTTTGATAAATTTGTCATATAAAAAACATATCATTTTTTTATCAGTCTATGATCAACATCAATCATGATTTTTCATAGTATAGTTCCATGATCTTTATGTCTTTGAAATACCAATAGTGATCATACTTATGGATTTTTACCAACCATTCAACAATTTCTTCTAGCAAATGCTCAATATTCTCAAGTTTCTATTTTTTCAAAATTATTGATTTTTAATAATTTAGTGGATGTTTGCAATTTACTTGACACTTATGTAGTGCATCTTTTAGATATGTTATACAACTTTATTATATTTCTATTTCGATTCTAGATAGTTGTGTCACTTTTTATACATATTCGCTTATGATACTTATCAAAATGAAGATGTATACTACTATGCTGATATGTTTCAATTTATTATTAAAAAAATCTTTAAAAAATGTTAAAACTGTCTCACTTCACTGAGACGTCCACCTCCCCTCACGCCTTTCAGGCCCATCCACTTCGCCTCCGCCTCAACTATAATGTTGCTCTCTTCCAAATACCAATGAAATCCATTTCCACCACTAAAAAAATCATCCTATATCATTCTCCATTCCTCATACAATCTTCAATAGAGAGGAAGAGAGACAGAGAGAGAAAAAGGAATAGGAGGAAGAGGATGGGAGGTCAAGGAGGGTGGTGGCAACGGTGGCGACATTGCTCGCATGATAAAAAAGAGATGGTTGGTAGAGGAAAGCGTAATAGCAATCATTGTGAATTTATTGTGAGGTTACTCCAATCAGAACTTCAACTTCTGATCAGAACTAAAAAAACATTTTTTCTAAAGTATCTCACTTTTTATTAAGACTTACGAGTCTATTCAAAATTTATTTTTATTTTTTATTTTTTTAAAAACCATCTAAACAAGGTGTCCCACTTCTTATTAAGACTTTTGACTCTATTCAGAAGCAAAATCAAACGCCCTCTAACTGATCAGCACCATCATGGTGCCTACTCCAATTAGAGCTAAAAACAAACACTCTTTCTAAGGTATCTCACTTTTTATTAAGACTTATGAGTCTATTCAGAAGAAAAAAATAAATAAATAATAATAATAAAATTTTAAAAAAAAAAAAAAAACAAGGTGTCCCACTTCTTATTAAAACTTTTGACTCTATTCAGAAGCAAAATCAAACGCCCTCTAACTGATCAACTCCCCCATGGTGCCTACTCCAATTAGAACTTCAACTTCTAATTATAACTAAAAACAAACACTCTTTTTAATGTGTCCCACTTCTTATTAAGACTTCTAAGTCTATTCATAACCAAAAACAAACACCATCTATATTTTTTTTCCATGGAGTTTTTTTTCTTCTTTCAACCAAAAACAACCTAAGAAGAAAATATACACACTCTCCAAACCCTGAAAGCAATTTATTCCAAATTAACTCCTTCCTTAACCAAGCATTGTGAATTCAATTTGCGTATACTATTTTTTAAATATTTATGAATGTCTCCTTTGTATCCTCTTTCATTCATTCTTCCCCTTCTAACCTTTTTCACCATTATGCAATATAATCTTCTGTAGAATTTACCATATTTAACAGAAACAATGTAAATACATTAAATAAATTTAAAAATAAAATTAAAAAAAATTAATAAATAATAATAATAATAATAATAATAATAATAATAATCTTGATTGCATTGCACTAGAGAGACTAACCTTCTGGACAGAGTTCCTGCTATGAGCATTAACCAAAAGGCAATCTTGATTGAGAGAATCAAAAAATCCAAGCCACCTCTGTGGGAAATCACGCCAAATGGTTTATAAATAACCCCAAAAAAAAATTCAATCAAGTAAATTTGGAACCAACAAAAAGAAGAAAACTCACATTCATTATATTGGGGTTGGCCAAATCCTTCTTATTGAGGGCAATTATGCGCCTTTTGCTCGACAGTATGGGTTGAAGATCGTCATTTACAGACGACAATGGAATCTGCAAGTGAAACACTTACACAGTTATAGTTCAATAGTGGCCTAATTTAAGCAAAAGATGAGATTTTTAAGATATAGAAGAGAGACGTACACGAGAATCTCGGACTTCGATGACAAGATCAGCGAGCTTGAGACGTTCGCGAATGGCTCGTGTTGCAGAAGCCATGTGACCTGGGAACCAGTTGACAGGTCCTCCACCCTTATGTAAGCCCATCTCTCCTAAACCTAAACCCTTCTTCACTATTTTCTTCACCCATCCGTTGTGAACCATCTTCTTCTTCACTCTCTTTGATTTTGATTTGCAGTGTGTTTTTCTTCACTCCCTTTGGTTTTGATTTGCAGATACACTGAACTGGAATTTGAGTTTTTGTGAAAGAAAGCTTTTGGGGTTTGAGGGTTTGGACCTAAAGTTTGGGGTTTTAGAGCATGACTAGTGGTTGTCTAAAAGAACTAATTGTCTAAATTCTAACTATGGCACTGGCTAAATCCTCATGTCCCCGTATCTGAAAGTTCGTATTATCATTCAATTAAATATTTTGATTTTTACTCCGTGTACAATATATGGGGTGCACAAAGTTTTCACCGGCGGCACGCTTGCCTTTCAAAAAAAAAAAAAAAAACATGTTTAGTTTTACGTCGTTTTCATATTCTATGTCAACTCATAAATGAAAAGGCTAAACGAACTGAACATCTGTTGAGTTTTCTGGGTTTTTTTTCTTTTGTGTGTAGGTATGCATTAAGGGGGTGTATCAACCAATACCTGCAGCCAAACTGTGATTCCCTTATTATATATAATATAGCTATTTTGAATTTGAAACTAGTGTAATACCCTTGTCGTTGGCACTACTACAGTACAGAGTACATCGTACTTTAACGGAATTGTCAAATAATCGCAATTGAATTTTTATTTCATTTTTTAAAAAAACACTTACAGTGAATTAACTTTGATAAAAAAAACTCATGTAATCAAGAACAACATAAACCGACCGAATCTGAAAAAAAGGGTTCAAAATTTTCTTTTTAAATCGGAACTAATGGAACTCCACAAAAACTCAAAAAGATTGGATTTTGAACAAAAGGGTTGTTTAAAACGTACCTGGGAGCTAGGAACCTTGAAGAGAGGCAATTTCGTGTGGATCTGGTGGTGGAGGTTGAGAGACGTTGTCTGAATCTTACGACTATTGAATCTCTTTGAACCCATTAAAAAAAAACAACACCAAATTAATCAAACCCATTAAAAAAAACCACCAAATTAATCAAACCCATTGAGCAAAATTTGCAAAATATGACATACAAAAGGATTAAAAAAAAAAGTGAGCTCGAAATTGGGGGAACAACAATAAATTTGTTAATTTATAAGGATATAAAGAAATAAACAACAATAAATATCTGAAACACCAGTGGCTTCAGCAATAAGAAGGCCACCTTTGGTTGTTCGTTGGGCATAATTATAAGATGGCATGTGGTTGAGGGACATTTCCATAGGATTTCTGTCTAGTAAGTGGAGCTAGAACCACCCTGCGGCATGATAAAAAGAACAAAAGGCATTCATCAGCTAAAGCTTCAATAACGCCCACCACTTGTAATTAGCCCTTGTAATGAACTTTTACAAAGAACAAACATGAATACCCTAGAAATAAAACTGTTTCAAATTGATGAACTCAAATGACCCTTGAATCATTCGGACAGTTTGTAGGAGCTCACCAGCAAAAATCTCACAACTACATGTTTTTCAAAATGATTGATCAATAAAGCTCACATCTTTAGTTACCCAAATCTATGATTTTTTTTTTGGAAAGCGAGCTGGGTTTTTATAAGATCTCATAAACTATCAATAAGGTGCGACCTACAGGTCAACACCATAAGAAAGTAACCATGCCGCCGACGGGTCCTGAACCTTAGACGTGGGGGATAAACCCACACAACCCTAACCACTCGACCATAACACCATTGGCCCAAATCTATGATCTTGATTAAGAAGAAAAACTCATTTTCATAACAATCAACTTTTGCATTAAAAAATCACAATCAGCAAAGCTAGGTTAGAACAAACTGCCAACTAAGATCAAATCCCAACACATTAAAACTCAAAGCACTAAATGCCTGTCAGATCATAAGTACAATTTCTCAACCAATTCAAAACCAAGCATTCAGTCAAATCATCTCATGATCAATACACTTATTTCATCCACTATGGTTCAAAATAACACTTCCATTAACTTCAAACCCACCAGTTTACATCACCAAATGAACAGATCAAACTATAACTTCTAATACCAAGGCCCATCTTCTAAACTAGATTTGGATATTTGGGAATGAAAAAGAAGCTCTGTGGAGATCATTGCTGCAAAAAATGGAGCATCTTCTCAGGATTGGTTCACCAAAAACTTGGCCACTACTTATAAGTGGTCTTTTTGGAAAAGGATCATGAAGCTTATGGAGTGTGTCGTGAACAATGTAGCCTTTCAAGTTCATAGTGGCCACAAAATTCAGTTGTGGGGGCATAAATGTGTTGGAGATGTTGCTCTGAAGAATTCCAGCCATTTACAATATCTCTAACAACAAATGGGGTACAATTAGCGACTTTTGGGCCTCCGATGGTCAAGGATGAAATTTTCAACTTAGAAGGAATTTAAATGACTGGGAAGTTCAAGTTGATGAGGAGCAAGATAAATGGGTTTGGTTTGGAAAAGATGGTGACTATTCTGTAAAAGAAGGATATGAAAATTTTGCCCCCACAGCTGTCCTCTCCCCCTTTTTTTTTTTTTGGAAAGTGAGCTGGGGTTTTAGGATCCCCGAACCTTATATTCATTGTAGTTAAGGCGTCGAGGCGGCGGGGAGGCGGACGAGCCTGAAAACGCCTCAGAGGCGAGGCGGTAGGAGAGGCGGACGCCTCACTTCACTGAGGCGGTCTTTATCATTTTTTAAAGATTTTTTTATTATAATAAATTGAAACATATTTAGATAAGTAATATTCATCATCATTTTGATAACTTGCATAAGCCAATATGTACAAAAAGTCATATAACTATTTAGAATTGAAATGAAAACATAATAAAGTTGCATAACATGGAAAAAGATACACTACATAAGTGTATTTAACATGCCAACATTCACAAAATCACTAAAAAATAAACAAACAAGAAAAACATCAAAGCATATTATAAACTAGTTCACAAAGTCACCAAAACACCAACTTCTCATTTCTCATTATTTCACTCTTCTTCCTCTTCAAACATAGTAGAAAAAAAAACTGAAATAAAAACTTTACTGATCTTACTGATTTGGTTTCTGCAAGTACGTCCTAGAGTTTATTCACGAGCTGGAGCTGGAGCTGGAATCCAATGAACTCCTGAAAACAGATGGTGACAATCATAAAGTAAATAAAGTAGATGAAGGGAAAATCCAAAAAAATGAAAGCAAGAAAAGAAAGCAGTTGAAAAAATGGCAGCAAATGTGCAGGCAACAAGAGAAGAAGGCAGCATGATCTTATTGAATAAAGTCTATTAATTTTTCTTACTAAATGAAGTCTGTCTATTCTTACTAAATGAAGTACGTTGAAAGTATTCTTACTAAGCATCCTTAATGTTTCATGCACAAACACATTATGATTTAGTTTGACACTATTGTTGGCAGACTTGCTTATTCATAAAAGCAGATCTGAAAAATACCCCACATAAAAGAAGGTTATAATGATGAACAATTGAACATCTCTGAATCAGTTTCAGATGAGGCTCCAAAGACTTGATGGAAGGAACCAACAAGATGTGTGTTTGGTTACTTTAGTTTGTATATATACAACATCCAGAAAGTTTATTATGTACTGATATATCTATGAAAACAAAGGGGCAAACACATGAACATGTTAACAAAATCACTTGTTAGAAACAAATTATAAAACATAACTAAAAACAGAGTACCAAAAGTATTGACAAATGAATCAAGTTGTGTTGAGACAACAAGTGCGGGTCGGATCTCGGCCTCAGGAGACTGAGATTCTCTGATTTTCCATTCACTTGCAGGACCTGGTTTCTATTATCATTATCCTATTGACTGTTATGATATCAAACGTAAATCAATTTTCCTAAATGTGGATGAGGACGATGATGAGGAGAACCACACATATGTAAATCAAAACGCAGCAGTCGGACATATGAGGAGATTCTCTGATTTTTTTTACGTTTTGATTTACATATGTGTGGTTCTCTACAATTTTTTTACTGGACAATTACCTAGCTGTTGGATTCAAATTTAATGTCATCGAAGTTCATTGCTCTGGCAGAACTTCTTCCTGATCATGCTCGTGTCGTGAATGATGGATTATACAGAGCAGTAGACATCTTTCTCAAGGTAAGTCATAATTCACACTGCAAAAGTAATTGTTGTTCACCCCTCTTTTTATAGCATAAAAGTTAAAACAGCAAAATAGCTTTCATTCAAGAGGGATTGAGGGAAGAAGAGGAAGAAGATTAGCATAAAACGCAGCATGATTAGAAGAGGGATTGAGGGAAGAAAAGGAAGAAGAAGAAGAAGAAGAAAAAAAAAATTCGCAACATATTTGAAGAGGGAAGAAGATTAGAAGAAGAAGTAAGGAAGAAAACATACCTGATTTTTGCTGATTTGAAGGAAAAGAAGAAGAAGAGGCGTTGAGTTGAAGTTGAAGGCTTGAAGCAATGAGAAGCCATCTCTTTCTGGACTAAAACCTTAATTAACCCTACCCCAAACCCTTTTGGGCTTTTATTTGAGTTTTTAGGTTAAAAAAGCCTGAGGCGGTCCGAGTCGTTTGAGGCGGGTAAGGCGTGAGGCGGTCCGAGGCGGATGCTTCACTTTACCGCTTCGCCTCGCCCCAATTTGAGGCGCCCCTTTACCAAACCGCCTCGAGGCGCGCCTAGGCGTCCGCCTTAACAACAATGCTTATATTAATAAAAAAAGATGATGATAATGTTTACAATCACTCATACGTTCACTCGTTTCATCACCCTTTTGACTACAAAATTTGCAAATTACACTCCCTGGATGAAAGAGATTCATCCTAGGCTCAACTTCCTAATTCGACAGCACTTCATGGAAGAATTATCACAGCTGATAACATTATTAACAGGGGTCTTCTTCCTAATAACAGAAATTCTTCAAATAAAAACCTGCTAGATGCATTTCAAAAAATTTCAAAAAATCAAAGCACCCCTTCCCTAATATCCTTCTATGGTTGAAACCCCCATCAAACACACACATAAAAGCACCCCTTCCCTAATATCCTTCTATGGATGAAACCCCCAAATGGGCCAAATCAAACACACACATAAACAAACCTAAATCCAAGAACAAACAACATAATGAGACGTCTACTACTAAAAAAAGATTCACATGCCTTGACAAACAAATTCCCGATCCCACTCCTTCTCCCCTCCGCATCACGGTGAGACCACATAATTCTTATGACTTTTCCATTGACAGGAGTGTAGTTCAGTCTCTCAATTGCCAAGTTCGCTATTAAAAAAAAATACACAAATAAGAAATTACAAACTAAAATACCCCTAAATTGGGTACAAAGATATAATAATCCCAATCAACAGTGAATCGAGATCCCAGATAGATATCAATTGAGAACCCCTAATTTCCCTAAATTGGGTACAAAGATATAATAATCACAAACAACGATGAATCAAGATCCCGGATAGATATCAATTGAGAACCCCTAATTATCAGTCCCAAACCCAACCCAATAAGGATTCAATCAAACAAAGAAGATCAGTAAAATCAAATCAATAGAACACCCCAACAAACAAAACCCCACATTAGTGATGAACTCTAAAAAAGAACCCATCTTTGATGTAATCAACCAAATGAAACAACAATGTGATCAACTTACAGTAAACTACTGATTAAGTCATCAAAAAACAATATAATCCATCAAAATTAGCCCCAGATAACAAAATCCCAGATTACTGAAAATTTATAACAATCAACCCATCTCCGATAGAATCAACCTCAAACAACAATGTATTCAAATTACAGGAATCTACAGGTAAACTCGTTAGGATAACAAACGAATCCATCGCAATCATCCCCAAAACAGCATTAAAAACCCCAATCAATAAAAACACACAATGGGGTTATAAGTTTAGACAAATGCCGTCATGGGCAGAGATGAAATTGACATAACCATAACCTTTTAATTTTGAAAAAAAACAGAAGACGATGACGACGGACTACCACAAAGCATCAACAACAGATTTCTTCAATGGGAAATTAGAGAATAGTTGATTGAAGAAAAAAAAAACAGATAATGAGAAGAGAAGTCGAAAAGGAGAGGGAAAAAACAAAACATACCTTGATACGTTGAAGGACGTTTGAGCACAGTGAAAGAGAAAACCTTTGTTTGAGGAAAGTGGTGTGGAGGAAGAAAAAAGAGAACTTGGAAAGTTAGGGTTTTTATAACAATGAAGAGAGGAGGTTGGATTGCGAGGGAGGCACCGCCATTTGCAGAGAAAGCAAAGCAGAGAGGGTGGAAGAGAAGATGGGTTGATTTGGAGTAGAGGTACAGGATGAGGGAGAGACAAAAATGAGAGAGTCGGGAGCTTTGTGCAATGTGAGCTTTGCTAGGGGTCGAGGGAGGGAGCGAGGGAAAGGGGCGAGGGATTGCGCTCATCTCAAGGCGGATGGGTGGCTTCCCTCGCTCCCTCCCTCGTTCCCTCCCTCGACCCCTAGAATTTTCGGCAGTTAAGAGTCGGGAGTTTAAGTTTTGGGGGAATTTTAATTGGCGAGGGAGCGGGGTGGAACCCTCCATTCACCTCGAGATGCACGCATGCACACATCTCGAGGGAGATGGAGGGTTTCACCCCCTCCCTAGCCCGTTTCACTTAAGTTGTGACCACCAAGACAAACTTCCTCATGCCACGTAGGATAAAAAAACCTATTTGAATTGTACGATAGAATTTATAGAAAACCGAGCATGGTTCCTTCCAATAGACATCAGACACCAAAACAGAAGAAAAAAAAAAGGTCCCTTTCAATGGAGAGTAGAATCCTCAAAGTTTAAGACATACTGCAGTCCATAATCTAATAGGCCAGATAATGTGGAATAAATTCATCGAAATGTACATTTACAATAGTGTTCGATTGGCATATTTTACATAGTAAGCCATCTATGGATATGTGTTGGTTGGAGTGTAACGGTTCATGTCTGTAATTTTTCATTTTACGAGCAGCGTGTTTTGCCCCTTTTACGACAAAATTGAGAATCAAATGATTACATATACCAAAAATTTAGAGAGCCAGGCCAGCCCAATACCATCCATCATCCTAGAGATGCTGGTATTGGGCTGGCCTGACTCTCTAGATTTACATATAAATCACTTTAATAAATTGTTCACTGATACAGAAACATAAATTCAGAGCTTTTGACAATGACAAAATGCAGTCGCTCTTTTTAATAATTTCTCAAATCTCACCAATCATGTAGGAAGCAATCCTTTATATACACAAAAAAAAAATTAAAAAAAAAAAAATATATATATATATATAGCAATCCTTTATATACACAAAAAAAAAATATGTATATATATATATATATATATATATTTACGCTGATACTAAAAGATTCCTGGAACCTAGGAAGTGTTCATCATGTTCAGATATCTTGGTTACTCCATGTATATCACCTGCCATGCTGGACAACTCCCTCTTCAGGCACTGTTGAAGATGAGCATGAACCAGAGGCCATACTTGATCCTAAACCTGAGGTTGATGAAGCAGAAGTATGCACCGTTACATAGATTGCACTTGGTCGGCTATCAGGTAAATCCATAAGAGGTTCATTTGGGTTCAGGAACACTTGAACCACCTTCCGCATCACAGGCCTAAATGTTGGATCTGGATGTGAACATGCCAACCCAATAGTCAAAGCACGCTTTACTTGTTCCTGAACAAAGTCGCTTTCAAGCCTTTGATCTATGCATTCATCCAACTGACCTTTTCCGTGCAGGCCCCAAACATAGTCAACTAAATTGTTTTGCAAGAAACCACCACCAGACCTCTTACCACATATAACTTCTAGTACAACAATTCCATAGCTAAATACATCAGACTCTGGTGTAGCCTTTCCAGTATAGGTGCATTCTGGTGCTAAGTACCCAGGAGTTCCTGCAAGCATTGTTGTTGCCCCAGCTTCATTTTGAAAAAACCTAGCAAGACCAAAGTCACCTAGGCAAGCATTGAAATCAGAATCCACCATCACATTGTTCGGTTTCACATCACGGTGAACAACAGTACTCCCACACTCCTCGTGGAGGTACAGTAATGCGGAAGCCAAACCCGTTAGTATCTTGTATCTAGTTGGCCAATCCAGAGTGTCCTTGCCAATGAAGCGGTCAAGGCTACCATTTGGCATAAATTCATAAACAAGTAGCAAATTATCGCGCTCATGGCACCAACCTAGAAGTTTTACAATGTTTTTGTGCCTTAAACGTCCTATGGTGCCCATTTCTGCCAAAAACTCCCGCTCACCTGGTTTGGACAAAGAAAAAGTGATGAAGAATCTCTTGAATGTCTTAAGCAATGGGTGTAATCTGTTTTTGAATATTAAAAGCAATGGCGATTCTAAAAAGCTCAGTAGAAAGTCAAATGCAGCACATGCCCAAGTAGGGTCGCCAGCCCATTGTTTATCATGTTAAAGAAACCATTAACCTCCACATGCTATATATCCGAAAATTTAGTTATGCTATGGAATGCACATACTTCATATCAACATCAGCTAATGACATACAAAGAATTCATCAGTGGATTCAAGGAAGATTCCTATAAGACTTGAACAATGTTAAACTAGCTAATTCACGAGCCACCTACTAATAGCTTATATAACCCCAAACACACAAGTCTAACATTTAGATATTTGTATTATTCGAACATACATATATTCAGCAAGAATGATAGAACTGGCATTCCAATTGGTCTGCCCTTTGATATTTCCATAATTTTACGAGCTCCTGGTCCAACACAATTTTTGAAAGTTAATATCTGTAACTTCACACAAACTCATTAAAACATGAGCCACCTTAAGGTTAGTGGTAGTGCTCATGCTAGGCATCAAGCATAGTGGAATATGTGGTTCCACGATTGTTCCTTGCTTTTACTGTTTTGCATTAAAAACAAGTCCTACGGTTTTTCTCTGGATTATTTTACTCTCCTCTTATCTTCTTCCTCTGCTGTGTATGGCACAGAATATAAATATAGTATGTATTCATGTTATAAACACTAAATTCAAGTGAACACATCATATGCCAGACAAACACTAATAACATGTAAAATACAATTAAAATTGCATACCTTGCTTTGAAGTTGCCGCTATCTTTTTGACAGCTATAATTGAGGGAGGTTCTGATATATTGCCTCGGTAAACGCTCCCAAATCCTCCTGTCCCCAGCAGGTTCTCTTTGCTGAATTTGGATGTAGCCTTTGAGAGATCTTTCAAATTGTAAGTCTTGGGAACATTGGCAGCAGTCCTGGACTTACTCTCTATATCTACCCCTCGGAAGTTCCTCGCACTTCTTCTTCTACATACTTTTATGGCAAGATAAATGCCTATTGCCAAGATCAATGTACCAGCGACAACCGGGAAGGCAATCATCAGAATCCTTTTTGTTTTGTCCATCCTGCTAGAACCATCATTAAGAGAGTACATTGGCAGCGGGACTGAAGTCAAAGCCCAACTTAGAACCTGGTGGGACTCAGAGACAAATCCAGTGGCAGCTGTGAATCCCACATAAACTGAGCTTGGTACTGTTTTTGACATCTTGATTGAATCATTGAGAACGCTAACTAGGGGATCTCCAACATATGCTGCAAATATTTGGAGTTTTTTTCCCCACCCATCATAATCGATCTTGATCTTCACAGGTCTTCCCCCATTAAGGTCAACACCAATGCTGTTGAGGGACGCAGTTGCATCAGATTTTATGGTCTTTGTGTCAATCCCAATATGGTTGTCATCAGGATCAAACTCATTGTTGTAGTAGGTATCCAACTCCACACCAAGTTGATGCATGGTACCCCCTGTATCTGAACATTTTGAGATGAAACAATATTATGAAAATATGATCAGGAACTCGAACTAATTTTCAAGTTAAACCTTCAGTTAGTAAGTTGAACATGTTGCACGATATAAAATATCACATCAATATGATTGAAACTAGATGAAACTGACATGATTTTGAATCAAACAAGCATCATCTGACCAGACCTTAAAACTTTACGAAAATTTTCTCTCACGCAATAATATCGTTGTGTAAGAAGTACTCCAACACCGTCGAAAGTGAAATAATTTTACCTTTTCTTTTAAAAGGGTTTCAAATGACCTAGTGCAACTTGAAAGATACACTATAAACCCAGTTGGATTGATCCCAAGGTTCTCTTACCATGGCCTAGCTTGTTATCTACCCAACCTTTTCTTTTAACATTCAAAATGTTGCAAGATTAAATTCAACTGAACGGAGTTTGTTTGAGATCTGCCAAAAATATCAATTATTTCATAGGTTCAATAGCAAGAATAATCCAATTAGATCAATTTAAGTAAATTTTCCATTTCACCAAATGGGTTTCGTTTGTTACTGCTGCATGTGCACCACTACTGTCAGCTTGATTCTTCTACATAGTAATAAATAATACTATGTTAAAGATAGAACATACAACTTATAAACTAGAAAATGATAAGAAATGAACTGTTTCTCAAAGTTCAGAACTTACCATCAATAGTCCGGTTGAGGAGACCTAGAAATGCG
This sequence comes from Berberis vulgaris, assembly GCA_963556465.1. NCBI lineage: Eukaryota > Viridiplantae > Streptophyta > Magnoliopsida > Ranunculales > Berberidaceae > Berberis > Berberis vulgaris. The sequence continues at coordinate 84,128,225 of OY747130.1, forward strand.
CCATAGCTGTTGTCGGGAGAAGGACCACTATCCTGTGCCATAACAAATGCCATTCCATCACCAGAACGTGTTAAATTAGGGTCCTTGGTTATCCTAACAATGAAGCTGGTAGAAAAGGTTGCAGGCCATGCAAGCACAGGGTACCTATATAGAAATCGACCAACGGTGTTTGTCAGTGACGGAGGTGTGGTTCCATTAATTGGCTGGGGATTAGGGGTGACATCTACGTAGCCGTCCCCAGCTATAGCAGAACCCAAACAGATGAACTCTCCTCCTTCATCACAATTCCGAGGATTAAAAGCAGTATATGCAAAGGTTATCGGATCTACAGAACTTATGGAAGCTTGGTGATAGAGGCTGGAGTAGAGTAGAAGCATTAGCATGGTTCTAGATGAGTGGGAGGACAGCCAGTAAACTGGGTATTGCTAATACATACATATAGTTCACTTGTTATCATGTGTTTTAAATTTGAAAATGGCATGATATGGCATCAAAAGAATGAAGAGTATGTAGGACTGTAATATACTCTTAGTTTGTTTGTATAAGAAGAGTTGCTTCCCTCAAATAGCAGAGACCTGCAAGAGAAGCGATGCATGTTTTTGTCTTCTCTTCTACAACCTGACAAAACTAACATATTAATATATCTAGGTGATTTGGGTCATGAATTGAGCACAGAAGAGACAAATTTCATCCCTAAAGCTTTTAAAAAAAAAAAAAATTACCTCAAAACATCCGAAAGTCCAGGGATAGAACAGTCAGTTTACCATTCATATAATGTCCACTTAACAAGGACTTCCGTTGCTCAAAAACTAAATGGCACATTCCCATCACCATTTACCATCCATACTCACCTGTCCAAACCATAGAGGACGAAAAGACATTCTCCTCTCCCTCAACTGACCTGCCCATCATGAGCATGCAACACCATTGCATAATATCTAGTCGACTGCAATATCCAGTTTAACTTATACCAGGACTGATGAGACTGATTTTCCTCAAAGATCATGAACAGAAAGATCAACTTATCCATTTACTATTTGATGCAAACTCATGCACAAAATGAAAAAAAAAAAAAATGATTCAAAATACTAGATCCTACATCACCAATCCTTTATACCCAAAAATTAATCAGAAAAAAATAAAAAATAAAAAAAATAAAAAATAAATAAATAAATAAAAAAAAAAACCACTCATCTCTCCTTGGACAAGAAAGGGAAAAAATCTTACTGTTGAATATATGATATACAAAAGTCAATTACTATCGCACACGACTTTAAATTGCATTGGAGAATGGAGAGTGATACATCTAAGCACTCCACCTCTCACTATTTCCATGAACCGGTTCAGCTTTTTAATCATGAAGTGAACTGTCAAGATATTTAAAAATCATCATCATGCCATCTGTATTAAGAAACTGATAAAATCTGCTAAGTGTTTATTCTCATCCTTGCAGCCAGTGAGCCACAAACCAAGGATGACCTACAAAAAATCAAAAGAGGAAATTTCAAAAATTATGAGTAGAAGCTAAATCTTGATGATAAGGGAGTTTGCAAATATTATGAATACCTAAAAATCTTTGGAAATAGAGGGTCAAGTTTATAAGGCGCCAACTTCTGTAACGGTTTTATGCCACAGCAGATCATAATCATTGGCTGGGTGTATTCCCATTTAATAGCTTGTCAGGTGGATTCCTGTTGAATAGCTGCTCGGGTAGATTCCCATTGAGTAGGTTAGCTGGAACCCAATTGGATAGCTGAGTAGGTGGGTGCCCATTGAAGAGCTTGTTCAGGCCAATTGCATATCTTTAAAAGATAATAATTAATGAATTAAAATAACAATGAAAATAATTGATGTTATCTAAAGCGACCAAGTCATAAAATCTAAATGGATTCACCGAAGCATTAAATTATCAAGACGAGGGAAGTTTAATGGTTTACCCCACAATCAAGATGACAAAAGCTACAGCCCATAACAAATATTGATAGCATTTGTGCTTGGGTTTAACATATTTCAACTCATATCCTGTAGGAATGTATTTGCAGCTAACATATCCAAACTATGGGCGAATCAAAAGAATAAATCCAAGGAGAAAACCTGACAAGAATCCTCCAATATGGGCTGAACTGTCTATGTTAGGGAGAAGACCAATAGACAAATTGAGAGCAATCACGAGAAGGAGAGTAGAAAGTGCTGCACACTGAACCGAGACAGTAAAAAAAAAAATTATTTTTATCAAGCCAGTAAGTCCGAAAATCATGAGATATAGAAGAATAGGCCCCAAAGTATCTAAGGGGAGTAAAATGAATACATGATAGGTTATGAATGTTATCTAAACATTAAATTAATATTTGAAGATAACATATTTGCATCAGATGTATCATGTTATGTGACAAACCACAACAACAACAAGAGAGAGATTAGGGAAAAATTTATCAACCATCATCACAGAAGGTAACTGAAACTTACAATTTTTCATCTTCTAATCAACCACTCGGCCCTTTAATGACAGCCTTTAAGGTATTCAAGAGTGCCACAATAACTCAATGGAGAAAGGCAAGAGAGAAAAATATTATCTTTAACCTCTCAAATCTTGTGTTTGTCTCTCTCAACTTGTCACGGATCAACTCAAAACTCTAGAACACTTTAAATTGGTTTCGAAAAAAGAATGAGGCAATTCTAACATCATCAAAACATGAATGTTACATATGATGTATAAACTGATATTAAGTACTCAAGCCTTGACAGCTTAATTGACTATGCTACCAAGTACCAACAAAACTATACTGCATTGTTTACTTCCTTTATGTTACCCACCAAATCAGCCATCTGAGAAACATTAGTCATACTTTGTCTTGACATTTTTTTTTTGAAAATAGATTGCTTTTCTAACCCAATGATATTGTGTTCATACAAATAACATGTTGTAATCCCTAAAGCAAAATTGCATTTGATGCAACTAACCAGTACATGCACCGATATTGTCCCCAACTTAACCACCCAATTGGGCCTTCCTAACATAGACCTTGGGTGTGGGATTTTTATCTCAAAAGTCCTCGGTGCAACTTACGGGATCCTCCCTCTTGATATTCAAGACTTAGAGTAGCTTTCTCTTTGATGCAAGACTAATGGGTTTGGGGCAATTCCAAACAATCTCCACCTTGAACCATAGCCTATTAGTCTCCACCCGTCTACCATCAACGTTGATTGCAGTCTTCCTGTGCTCCACCATTGGTTGCAACTCTCGAAGATCACAAGCTCGAGGAACTCGTAGCAACATACTCCACCTTGAGGATCACCATCTCAATTAGACTTCACATCTCAAAGATTGCCGAAGTGTAAGGATCTGCGTGATTGGCACCCATCCGAACCATGGGCTCTAATACCATTTGTTGGGGCCAGACCAAACCCCCAGCATGCACCGATATTATCCCCAACTTAACCACCCAATAGGGCCTTCCTAATATAAGCCTTGGGTGTGGGGTCTTATCTCAAAAGGCCTCGGTGCAACTTAATGGACTTGAACAATTCCCAACACTCGAGACTCAGGGACTAAAACTTTACCTTCAAGTGTTAATCCGACCTGGATTAGTAAACAACTAAACATATACAAATCACATTCATGTTATATCTCCTCCCACATCATGCAAATTACATCCATTTTACTCACCTACACCGAAATTTCACTAGTCTTGGGGTTTCCTAGTCTCAAGGCTCCAGAACTAAAATTTCACCTGCAAGCACTAACCCGACATGAATTCTGTAATTTCTACTAATCCTTCTTAGAAAAATAACACATATAAACTGAAATCACCTACAGAGTCATCGCAAAAGTAACATAATTCGTTGCAAAATTCCCAATTGAAGATCAAGCCATTTCCATTTCCTAAATCCTAAATGCAAAATACCCAAATGAAATTGACAATATAAATTCAAACCAAGGCCTAAAAAAATCAAGATTTGGACAATCAAATTCAACCCACTGCCTAAAAAATCAAAGTTTAACAATAAATCCAACCCATTGCCCATTGCCTAAAAAAATCAAAATGGGGTGCTCCAAGAACAGGAGAGAACAAATGGGGTAGAGTGAACTTACGTGAAGGGGGTAGGACCGAGAAGTGGGTTTTCTTTGAAAGACTGAAACGCGCACCTGCCGATGACGGAAGAGAATAAGCAATTGTCGAAGTAGCCAGGGCAGTCATTCAGATACATGCTGACTGCAAAGGCCAATGTGTCGAGAATGAAGATAGTGGGGACGATCCAGGCAAACAAGGGCTCTGGTTGGGGGATCGACATTGTGGGGTGAGAGGGTCGATAAGGTCCTGCTTCTAGTTCTGCTGCGCTGGGGGAAGATGGTGAGTGGGACCAGTTTCCTATTGAAGGTGGTGAAAGAGGGTGGAGGAGATGGCGGCGGTTTGCGCAGTGTGCCTACGCAGCTACTACGCTCCGGCACCGTGTGTCACGGTTTGCTACCATGCACCACCATTGTTGGAGGAAATTGTGTGGAGAGACGAACAGAGGATGAGGAGAGGCAAAGAGAAACAGAGTTTGCATGCGGTGGTTTGGGTGGCTGTTGGGGTGTGGGTAACGGATTTTGAGGGAGTCAATGATGGGAAGAGTGATCGAGGGGGGGCTCACGCTTGGACGGTCCAAATTCATGGATTTGAAAAAAAAAATTATTTCAACAAATTTCAAAAAGGGGAATGAAAGGTTTTTGGAGGGGGAGATAGGCGGGAAACAGAACCGTGAAGAAGAAGACATTTTTTTCCTCCCTCTTGCTCGAGTTTTGGCGTCGATTCAGGCTGCAAACATCGACCTACACCCACCCCCCTTTCTCTTCATCCCTCTTGCTCCAGTTTCGGCGCTGAATCATGTTTTTTTATCAGCACGATAATTAAATCCTCTATGAACTTCGTAGGGAAAATAGATCTTGTTTCATCTGTGAGTCCTCTGTATGTTTTGCAATAATGTTGCACTTTGATGACATTTCCTCCATATAATAAGGGGTGTGATAGTCATTGAATGGACTGCTTCCCTAGTGGTTATAAGCTAAAATGTATGGGTGTTGCAAGGTCTTTGTATGGGTGTTGCAAGGTCTTCCATATTTAGGCAATGTTTTGACAGAATTGGGTTTAGATTAATGAGAAGATGAAAGCTCTTGGTGCCAAGGTTGTCATGCAATAATAATGAAGGAGGAAACCACTATCAGGTTATTTATTTAGGCAGTATTATAATAGAATTGGGTTAAAAAAAAAAAAATTTGGTTGTTGTTGTTCATTGCTAGGATATTTATCAATTTTTTTTCTCTTATAGATTTAGAACACTAACACATGGGACATCTACTTATAGCTAGCACCACTGCTGTTTCAATTTTTAGTTTAGGAAGCTGAGATTTTATAAAAGAGATAATGTTTATGTCTTGTTACACCGATAACAATTTAGCTAATTGAAAGTTACACCGGTAACAATGTAGCTAATTGAAAATTGAAATTTTTTTTTTTTGTGCAGAATATTTGTATTAGTTGGCATGGATGCTATGGATGTTGATTATCCAAGTGTGGACATGATGTTTGATTCATTAGAATGTGGTTGGGAATACTGAAAAAATTATGGGAAAAAAATGGGCTTTAGAGTTAGGAAGGAGTACTCGGATAAGAGTATAATAGATAAGATAATTATCAATGCAATGTATATTTGTTGTAAGCATGGTCTCAAGAGATAAAAACACCCACAAAAATGTATTGTCATTCAACAAATATGGGATGTTAGAACTGACTGCAAAGTGATGTTCAAACTGGGTTTCGATAAAGTGACTAGCAAATACAGAGTCAAGGAATTTATTACCGCTCACAGTCATGATTTGGAGTCCAATGAGACGACCCATATGCTAAGGTCGCATAGGGAGATAAACATATCACAAGCCTTATCGATTGAATTGGCTTCTGACTCATGTATAACTCCTAAGGCTACACAAAAACTTTTGAGTAGGGAAGCAGGAGGTAGAGGTAATCTTGGGTTTCTCTTAGAAAATTAAAAAAAAAATTACCTGAGATCAATGAGAAGGAAAGAGATGGTCAATGGATAGCTTGGAGGTATTCTACGGTACTTTGAGCAACAAAACTCAAAAAATGCATAATTTTTTTATTCATTTCAGCTGAATAATGATGATTTAGTTACTAATATATTTTTGGGCAGATTCTAAAATGCTTGCAGATTATGCGGACTTTGGTGATGTGGTAACATTTGATACCACTTTTGGCACTAATAGAGAATTTAGACCTTTGGGAGTGTTCACTGGATTTAATAATCATAGAAAAATTGTGATTCTTGGTGCAACATTTTTATACGATGAGACCATTGAGTCATTTCTGTGGCTTTTTAAAACTTTTGTGAAGGCACATGGTGGTAAGAGACCACGTACCATCTTCACTGACCAAGATGCTGCGATAGGAAATGCTTTAGCTACTGAATGGCCAGAAACATATCATGGGTTGTGCACTTGGCACATAATGCAAAATGGAATCAAGCATTTGGGAGGCCATATGAAGAACAAGAATGTTGGTTTTTTTAATGAGTTTAAAATGTGTATGTTTGAGTACTTGGATGAGGTTGAATTTGAAGTCAATTGGCAAAAAATGCTTCATGATTTTGACTTAAAAGATAATAAATGGTTGGGTCGCATATATGCTTTAAAGGAAAAATGGGCTAAGTGTTATATGAAAAACACAATGACCTTAGGGATGCAAAGTACACAACTAAGTGAATTGTTCAATAGTGACTTGAAATATCACTTGAAATCCGACTTGAACATTTCATGTTTTTTCAAACATTTTGTTAGGGTATTAGAGCAAAAGAGGAATAATGAGTTGGAGGTTGAATTTTTTGCAAGGCAAAAAGTGCCTACATTGGGATTATCTAGATCCCCTTTGTTGAAACAAGCCTCACAAATCTACACACCTTCAATTTTCAAAAATTTTCAGGAAGAATTTGATCTTGCATCAATGGCTTTGATAAAAAGGGAAGATCAAAATGAACATGAGTTCATTGTTGTTTTTCACTATACAAAAGATAAGGAATTTAAGGTGTTTTGTGACATAGCTTGAATGTGACAAATTGTAATTGCATGAAATTTGAGACAATGGGAATATTGTGTTGTCATGTTTTAAAAGTGTCTGGTCGACTCAATATCATGAAAATTCCAAAAATATACATATTGGATATATGGACAAGGGGAGTGAAAGGTAAACGTGTATCAAATGAAGTGAGTTCAAGTACGGAAGAAAATGTAAGTGATTGGGTTCGTAGGATCCAATCATATCTTCTACGAATGACATTTCAAGCTTTGATGAATAAGGACACGCGTGCCAACATGGAGAGGTTCATAGATGAATATACAAGATTGCATCAAGAGGTCGTCATGAACAATGACATTGCACCCCAATAAGCTTTTAAGCAAAATAATGTACTCCAAATGGGAAATATGAAAGGTTTGAAGAAAAAAGAAGGCCGAAAAGGTTCAAAACTAATTAAACATCTACATGAGATGCGTATAGGAAAGGCTAAGAGAACAAATACCTCGTCCTCCAAGGTAATCTTGCTTTAATTCGTACTAACTAAATGTATATTTCCAATTGTGACACTTATATAATTATATGTATATTTTATTGTAGGGTGATAACACAAGCTTTAATGTTGAAGGTGTATGCAATGTCGATTTACCATTTCAACCTCCAAATCAAGCACACCCGGGTGAGGGTTTGAGCTTGAGTTTGAGTTTGAGTTTGGGAAATAACGTCTTTGTAGAAGGAACAACTCTTCCTTTTGGTTTGATGTAAAATGCTTTTGCTATATTAATTGCTGAAATTGCTTGTAAGCTCTGTATAGCTCTGCAGTGAACTTTTTTGTTAAGCTTTGCAGTGAATTGTTTGTATTTCTACCATCTCCATTATGGGTTATAGACAGATACGAAAGAAATACAGTAGGCTCTGCAGTGAATATTTTTGTTAAGCTCTGCAGTGGAGCCGTTAAATAAAAAAAATGAAAAATTTACATTCATGTTGTAGCTTCTCTTACTTGTTTTGTATTGTGTTTAAATATTTCTTATTTGTGTTTGATCAAAGTCCGTATCATGTTTCGCCAATTGTAATGTCTTTACTTGTTTAGTTGCATCCTTTGGCCCTGTTCATTTTCTCTCCATAAGAAAATCGTAATTTGTACGAAATTAATTTGGTTTTCTTCTTGCATATGCTCAGGTTAAGGGAATCTCACTGCCTACCATTGGAATAAATAAACCTGCAATGGATTCAAATGTTGTTAATTATAAAAACCTGCAACACCATAAAGATCTGCAATGGAATAAAGAAACTTGTAACTACATAAGTTCAGGGAATCTCCTTCTTGCATATGTCAATTAAAGAAACCTGTAACTACATACACCACTTCAAACCTGTAATTTCATTACATAATAGATAACCAAATGAATGCAACGCCATAATACCCGCAACTACTCAGATAGAGAACTATTCAATGCAACACCAACACCATAATACCTGCAACTACTCAAAAAAAAAAATTTATACATACTTGGAGCAACTACTGCTACAACAAATAGAGAACCATTCACCAATAATTTCATTACATAATAGAAGTTAATTACAAAATATGTTCATATGTACATTACAAAATCATCATCATCATCAAAGCCCATTCCCGAGATTTTCGGGGTCGGCTACATGGATTTTGGTTCTCCAAGCAATGCATGTACATTACAAAATAAAACCTCACATATCATTCACTCAAAAGCTTCAAAAAACAAGTACATGAATCATTATAATTAACACTAACGTGGCAATGATCAAATCCCTTGTAAAAGCCCAGTGATCGTTGACTTGGGTTTCATGTATTTGATCATGAATTTCTTCACAACTATGCTCGCGAACGTGGTTTGTTTGATTGGGTTTCATACCTTCATCGTGGTCTCTTCCTGACTGATGTGCTCTTCTTGCCTTGTGCTATCTTCTTGCCTCTTCTGAGCACATCCACAAACTGTAATTTTCATATGCTTCTTCAAATGATGTGAGACCCTTGTACATGCTACCCTTATACCCATCTACTTGTGATAAACAACTTGGCCAAGTCATGTATACTCATGGTCTACGACCGCAATAAACAACATAGACTTTGTATGTAATTCTTGCGTTAAAAGCCCAATTTAAACTAAGAAGCAAACAATTCAAGAATAATAATAACAATTCAAGGATAACAATAATCCAACACATAACCATACCAAAACATTCAACACTATCTAAATGGAAACTTTGTAGAAGTAGTAAAACATCGAATTTGTTAAAAATGAAAAATAGGGAGAAACATGTGAAACTGCAAAAACCAAGCGAAGCCTAAGCGTTGAATTGTCATTGCTTTACCATGGGGAATTTTAATAAAAAGGAACCGAAAGACGGATTAAAATTGTTCTAACAAAATTTTCTAATGGGTTTGTATGAAAGTTGGATAAATTGTTCTAACCGAAAGATGGAAAAAATTACAATAGAAGCTCTCAGTATGTTCTTAAACTTATGTTTATCTATGGAAGCTGATGTTTGAATGTCACCTTTAACCTCCTTATTCATCGTTCTAGGGTGATTTAGTGTTTTTGCTGGGTCTCCACAGATACCATCACTAAAAGTTTTGTAAAATCAACCAACTAAAACAATGAGTGGTAAAAAAAATGGAGACATGTTGGCCTGAGCATGATCCCTCATTTATAGTACACCCATAACTTATTCACCAGTTAACCCCAACATTTATAAATGAAGGAAATGAGGCAATAACATAAAAAAAATAAATTACCTCCTTTTCTTCTCAATTGAAACCCTAGATCTCCAGTTGGAGTTGGGAAATAATTGAACCTAGATGCTTATTCATTATCCGAAACCCTAGATGCATCTTTACTGCCTTTTCTTCAAAATCCTTGAAGATTTATTATCTTTAGTTGAAACCCTTGAGAATTATTCGTCGAAACCCTTGAGATTTTTTCAAAACCCTTGGGATTCTTCTCTTCAGGCGAAACCCTAGCTTCAAAATAGATAGTGTTTGAAGGGAGAGTAGCGAGTAGCGTCGAAACCCTAGCTTCAAGAGAGGGAGAGTGTTTGATGATGGTCTCTCTCTTCGATTTGAACAATTGTGTATCTCCTTTTCTTCTCAGTCGAAACCAATGGTTTCGTGCTTTGGAAATTGTTGCGGTTTTAATTGGCCTAAATAAACAGGCTAATTTGACCCACTTGTAATAACCGCAAGTGCACGGTGTCTAACTGGTAGACAACGACAAGTACGGGTCGATCCCACGAGGAAGGTGGATTAAATTGAATTTAATAATTTAATTAAACTAATTTGGAGAAAATGGGGGTTACAGTGTTTAAAAAACCGAGTTAAACAAAAGTAATAAAAATAGCAATAAATAAAAGAAAATAGTTTGAGTGAACCCACAATTTGCAAAATATTTTTTCAAACTCCTAAAATTATATTCAAATTTTCTTATTATTCCAAATAAATGACTATAGCAATGTATAAACTCCTAGCATTAATTGTCTTTTTAGGGCAATATTAATCACAAGTTTAATTATTCAATTAAAACATGCTTGATTTATAACATAATATTTTTCTAATAACCTAAGATGCATGACATATTAGGTGAAAGTAAAATATTATAAAACGTGAATCAATTAATATTAATCACGGAATAATAAAGTAGAATGAAATTAATTAATTCTAGAGTTTGAGACTTAATTCACTCTGGTGTTACAGAGCATTCAGCAGGGTGAAAACATGAACAGGTCCAGTGTGGCTCAGCAAATCCCAGTGGGTGCAAATAGTTATGATCTTTCTCAGCCGAGGTGCTCTCAGCAAGGCCCACTGGGTGCCAGTAGCGTCAACTTGATTTAAGTCTCTGTGGTGGTGCGTGGTGCAGCCGGTGACGGTGGTTGAAGATGAAGTAAAACAGGGTTGTCACGCCCCTGTTTCGGTGGAGTGAATGAGAGAAAACAGAGATGGATAGGCTGTGGGTGGTGGTTTTGCTTGGTTGGGATGATGATGAGAATCACAAATTGTGAATAAGAGGTTTTGGTATTATGTATTTTTTTCTTTCCCTTATCTTATTCCCCTTTCTTATTCATTTCTATTGTATTTATAGATAATTAAGAAAATGAACTTGGACAAGTTAAGGGGAGGGTTCAATGAGTGATTTAAGGCTTAAATCAAACTAGAATCTTGGATAATTAAGAGAATATGCTTTGGGTTTGAGAAAATGAACTTGGACAAGTTAAGGGGAGGGTTAAGGGGAGGGTTCAATGATTGATTTAAGGCTTAAATCAAATAGAATCTTGGATAATTAAGATAATATGCTTTGAGTTTGATTGGGTTTTGCATTGGGTTTGGGTTTACGAATTTGGTTTTGGGTTTGGTTTTGAATTTAGGTTATGGGCTTAGCCTATTCTCACCTCCACTTCCTCTGAAGTCACCATCAATGATTTATTCATTGTATTTTTCTTTTATTTCTTCGTTATTGCTCTGAATTCTACAAAAACACAAAATTTTAATAATTAATTTAAAATAAAATAAAACAAGGATTAACAAAAATATAATAAGAGGTAAAAAATGTTATAATTATGTGATTATCAGAAATCAACGAATAGTGGAGGGGGGTTCAATCCATTTGCTCTAAACTTTGAAATAAAAAAACTTTTTCAAATCCATGAATCTGAACTGTCTAATAGATCTAACGGTCCAGCTTTGTGCGCAATAGGGGGTCCTGTGCTTTGTGCACGTGAGCCCCCCTCGATCCGGGTTGTGAGGTAATTTCGATTTTGTTTCCCGTGTATTGCTTATTGCCTAAAAATTTGATAAATTAGCTGGGTAGTTTACTTGGTACTTGATATCGATGATCAATTACGAAAAGTAATCGAAAATACTCGAACAGTACATACTACTTGATGCATCCAAGTCTTGTACCAAATACCACCTTTTTGGTGGGCAAAGACACTTTGATGCTTAAGTCAGTAAATATGTAGATGAGAGAGCTTAATCTGGATATAGTTCAGTTAAAATTGCATGCATTTGTCGAATGTTTCATTTGCCTTATATAATATTTGTTATTAATTCTCTGCGTGACTTAAGCATGTGGGGCGTGATGAGATGGGACGTTCTCTGTGACAGTCTCCTCCTTCATTTGAGATACGTCCTTGGGGGAGTGATTCCCGCCATTACTCGACTCGTTGTAACGTCTTGTTGGGCCTGGATTCGAACCTTCGTTTACGATCTGTTCTAAATGGGCTTATTGAGCTTTAATTGATGGACTTGCAGTTTTGGGCTTTACGGGTCGGGCCTTAATTGATATACCTGATCCTAGTGATTGGCGATTTTGCCATGTGTACGGACGTGATGAAAGCCTCATTTTATGTATCATCACTAGTGGCGATTATTACTTACACGGACTAAATCACTGTAGCCTAAAAATGAAAAATGTGTTTTCCTTTGTTTGAGTTAGCATACCTAACTGGAATTAAAATGGTTGTGCACATCATAAACATGAGAATCTAATTAGTATGAATCCATTTATCATAACAAAATTTGGTTGTCAATCACAATTGAGTACGTAATCTATCTAATCCAATTTTTTCAAGAGATTTGCGGTAGTAACACATGAGATGTATAACAATTCAAAATATATATTTTTGCATTTTGTAGTTCAAAAGTTTTATACATGTTTAGAGGATAAAATTGGTGGAAAACCTATGCGGAACCCACATATATTTGACACTTCTCCGATTCAAGTTGTAGTTTTGCAATTACGTTCTTCAAGTTAATCTCGGATGTAGTGTATCTTGATTTATAAACTTCATTATTTGATATCAAAAAACATGGACTAGTGAAAAGTTCAAGAAAACTAAAGCTCAATAAATTGTAAACAATTTTGTTCGACGTAATATGACATCTAAATCCAATGTTTGTCACCATAACCTCTTTGTTTTATTTGATTCAGCAATTAATAAATTGTATTATATCTCGTACCATTGAATGTCACTCATTAGAAGGAAAACATGAAGAATCTCATAACATGATTGCTTAGTTATAATTGTTATTGTTGCAGATGACAAGTTTTGTGTAGATATTCATCGAACATCTTACTTACTTAGTTAATTTATGTTAAAACATTTTGTCATAACATATTTAAATGATATAATCCTTTTTTAGTTTCGTTTGATCTACATTCATGTTATGCCATGCTAAGTTCATAGTGTATAATGTAATCCTTTATAAATTAAGACTTAAGATACAATGTCCCCAGTGATATGGGAACGTAGTGTTAATCATAATGATAGCGAAGGCGTCACACTCTTTGTAGTTTTTGTGGATTCTGTCTTTCGCAAAATTTCCGATGTAGTTTGAAAGGCATGTCACTCGCTAGGGATTTTTATGAACAAATAAAAATAAATGGGGTTTAAACCTCTTTTTTTTCTAGAGAGGGGCAACTCGTTTGGATATCAATTTGGGTGAAATCCCTTTATTTATATTGCTAACCTCGTTTTAACATATGGAGGAAGCAATTGGCTAAGTGGGCAGGGCAATCACTGACATACTTGCTAGTAGTGAAAACCACAATGTAGACGATGAAGATGGTATGGACGACCATTCCATGGGAGATTGTATGTCCTAAGAAACGAACATTCGTTTGAAAATGATTGATTTTGGTAGGTGATAAAACCAAACCATTTTTTCGAATACATTTTTCAAATTGATACAAGTGTTTCCAATGGGCTGCAACAGACTCAGAGAAAACGAGTATATCATCGATATACACAATTGTAAAATGAGAGAAATGAGAGAGAATTTCATTCATGATATTCTGAAATTCACTCGGTGCGTTTTTGAGACCAAAGGGCGTTACATTCCATTCATAATGTCCAAAGGGAACATTGAAGGCAGTTTTATACCTATCTTGGGGGTGAATCTGAATTTGCCAGAATCCAGACTTGAGATCGAACTTTGAGAAAACACATGTTGAATGTAATCTCTTCAGAAGATCTCTTTGGTGAGGAATTGGATATCTAATCCATCGTAAAACCTGATTAAGGGGCTTATAATTGATGATTAGACGAGAACTACCTCTCTCAAGCTTAGCAGCTTTTCTGACATAAAAAACTGAACAACTCCAAGGAGATTTGGAGTGACGAATGAGCTTCTTATTCAGCAATTGCTGAATTTCTTGTTTGCAATATTCCATAAGCTCAAAATTTATTTGGCTTTGGTTGGAATTTTGCGCTCATCAAAACCTGGTTCATAAGAAAGATGAACACAATGTTTTTTCCTATGCCAAAAGGCATTAGGTAAATTATAACATAACTCAAGCTTGAGACGTTCTTGGAATTGGACAATTTGAGATTGTAACTTAGGATCTTGTATCTGTTCTTCAATCCTTTTATAAGCAATTTTTTGCTTAACGGAGTTAAAATGTTGTTGTTTCTGAGATATGAAATTAAGAAATTGAACCTTTTGATTCATTTGATTAACTTCAAATATTTCAGGTTTAAACAAAAACTTAAACTCGACATCGGTTCCTAATTAGGTAGCCTTAATACCATATTTGGAAACTGTAAAAGGAGAGATAGCAACAATAAAAGGTGTTCCTAAAATCATTTTCTGTTCCATGTTTTGGACAAGGAGAAAATGTTGCTTGATACAAACTTTATCTTTGCAGATATGTGCATTGGTAAGTTTGTATTGGATTTTTAATTGAGAATTGTTTGTTGTATACAAATTTTTATTTGTGATGGTAAAGTATTGTGCAGGGACAATACCTTCTTGGATACAATTCATGTCGGCTCCTGAATCAATCAGGGCAATGGTCGAAATCAAGATCTCTTTCTTGATAAAAAGATTGACAGATACATACCATTTACGAATTCTAACTTGATGGGGTATGCATTGGTTGATGTTGTTCAAGAATTGGGGATTGGGATTTTTTTTTAGAAACACGTTCAGAAGAAGATGCTTCTTGAGGAACTGTTTGGAGATCTTGGAATTTAATATCTAATAACAGTTGAGATTGTTTAAGTAAAGCAATATCTTTTTTAATATTGTTTACTTCATATTGGAGATCATAAATGCTAGCGGGGGATGAAGTAACAGACGATCGTTTGAATCTGTCTATAACTTCCTTGTGACTATAGAAAGGGTTAACAACCTCAGGAACATTTTGAGGTTTGGTTATTGAAGTCTTAATGTGCTGAAGGTATTCAGTTTTAAGACTGGGATCTTCAATTTTGTCAACAAAATCTAACAAGATGCTGGATTGTTTCTTGTTAGACAGCATATTGATAGTTTTGTGATGACAATTGATATTGTTGCAAAGACATGCTTCTGCACAAGTATCATAATTGTCAGAGACATCTGATTCAGAAGAGAAGCGATTGATATTGAAGAGTTGAAGCTCTTCATCAGATGATTTGGCTTCTGAATCCATCAAAACATTGAGAAACATATTCTTTATTTCTTCAGGGGCTTTTAAGGCTTGAATCTTTTGGGCCGTTCTGCAAGATTTTGCATAATGGCCAGGACGTCCACACTTAAAGCAAACAGACTTTGAAGTTGGATTGGGTTTGTACTGTTTCTTAAAATGTTCAGACTTGGATTTATGAGTTTCATGCCTCTTGGGCTTGCTATAGTACTTATCTAAATTCTTGGGTTGTTTAGGCCCATAAGGTTTTTTAGATTTGTATTGTCTTGCTGGGTGAGATCTGTAAAGCTGTTTGGAATGAGATTTTGAATTGGGAATTCAAAAATCTTCAAATCCATATTGCTGGCAGAAATCACCAAGTTCTTTAGGCCCATGAATATGTTGTTTCTTAAGTTGGTGTTTAAACCTAAGATCATTGCATATTTGTAAGGCACATTTGTTAACAAAAGAAATGAGATCTCCGTATGTAAGGCGTTCATATGGAATATCTCCTTGATACATTTCTTGTAATTTATTCCTAATTGTTTCTGCAAAGATAGCAGATAGTCCTGAAAGAAACTTTCGTTTCCAGAAAGGGTTACTTGCTTCAGATTGTTGCATAATGTTTTTTAGAAAAATGTCCTTATACCATCTGAAATGGCTAAGAGTTGGAGATTTGTGAATCATAAGTAGATCTTTAGATTTACCTTGAAATTCACCAGGATCCCCAATAATTTTTTTTTAGAATGCTAACAATCAATGTGATAACAGAATCAGGAATAAATTGGCCATTTTCAGTTTTCATTGGCTGACCATCAGGGCCAATTTTAACTGCTTGTAAAATGACTTGTTGTTCACCTAAGGTTAGGTAATTATCCCACCATCCTTTGATTAACCCAGATAAACCAGTGATGATAACATGAGCTATAGTCTTATCATCTTTGTTTTCACTACGATGGGTAGAAGCCATCATAATCATTTATTGGGTTAATTCAATGACACTTTCTTCAGATAAACCATCTATATTCCATATATAGAGATTACCTGTAGAAAATGAACCAAATGTTTGTAATGAACGTTCTTCATATTGCATATCTGGTAAAGAAGGTCTTGGATAAAAATTTATTGTTTTAGGAAGAGGATTTTGATATTCACCATAAGTTTTTGCTGTCTTAGCATACTTAATGGGATTGACCTGATATTGGATAAAGTTTAATCTATCTAATTCGGCCATAGGATCAAAATCTTCACTAATGTCAGATTCAACAGACATGTCAGGATTTGACAGGGTGTTGATTATGAGTTTGGAATCAAAGTTTAAAGCTGCTAGTTTAGCATCGATATCTTTGATTACTTGTTGTGTGTTTGAGAAAACATTTTGAGAGACTGATGTTGGTTTGAAGAATGAGGTCTGCATAGTGTCTTCAATATGTTTTTCTTGTATTCTCTTTTCTTTAAGAACATTTTGTAGAAGTTGGTCTTGTACTAATTTATCTCCAATTTCATGAAGAAGAATATTGGTATAATTATTTTGTTCAATAATTTTACTTATTCCTTTTGAAGGATTATCCGTAGAATGATCTTTAAGAGGAAAAACAATAAGATCTTGTCCCATAGTAGCAAATGTGAATTCGCTAAGAAGAGGCAAAAAATTAATAGATTGATTCTCAGTAGAAGTCCAGATTTTAGAGGAAACATTCAAAACATGAACATGTTGAATATGAACATTAAAATACCAATCTAAGAATGGTAAGTTTTCTTTCAGTTATTCACAACATTCATAAAACTGTTTTTCTAAATTTGTTCTCCGAGCTTCACTTGTTTGAGCATAGAACGTTTGACGTATTTGCTTATTAGTTTCTGACATAAATTCTACTTTAATCTTTTCTTTATTTAAAAGGAAAGGTTTAGACAGACAATGGAGTGAAGGGGGAAAGTTCATTTCCGATTGTGTAGGAGATTGATGTTCTTGTTCGATTTCCTGTTCGGTAGGAGGATTGTAAATGGGTTGTGGGATCAGCGGATATTGGGGGTTTGGTCTAATATTCGCAAGATCAAGATGGGGTAGAGCATCTGATGTAGTTGCTCTAGTTAGATGCGTAGGAGCAATCCTGAAAGATGCTTCAGATCTGCGTCTTGATTGGAAATCTGAAGGGTTGAGTCGTGTGACTCTTGCTTCAGAGAATCATAATTCTACTGATCCACCAGGAAGAGTAAAAACATGATCAAGCTGACTAGGAGGAAGACTCCTAGGAACAGCTGCACCTTGAACCTTCTATGTTCCTGGAAGGGTAACTTGATTCCAATGAATTGTCTTTTGAACAATAACATTGGTTTTCTCCTTATTGGCTTGGAAAAGGCTCGTGTATCCTTTATCAGACTCTTATAAAGCTTTTGGGTTTAACTGAGTCTTCATAGTCTTAAAGGTGATATTGTATATGAGTGCAAGAGGTTCAGAACCTTCGATCGTATCATAACCAGAGGTCTGAATATTGAGAGTCAGTGTTTCAAGGACGTTTGGGTCCTTAAGAGACACTGAGAAATTGGGGTAACAGTTGAAATAAACTGGACCCGAGGACAGAGTGGACTCTGCGATTCCAAGCAGAGAATCATGAAACCTGTTGTGTCTACAATAGCGACGTGCAATTAAGGCACAGGTGTCAAGTCCTGTTCTTGTAAGGGGTTTGAGTCCGATCTGGATCAACCCAATATGGATATACTTGTAATCCTGACTATGCAAATAGTCAAGTGTTTGAGTTGAAAACAATTGTTTTGAATCTAAAGATCCATTGAGAGGCACAGTCTGTTCAACTATGTCAATCAGATCTTTAGCTTTTTTCAGAGCAAAATGATTGAGAAACTTCATAAATCTTTTTATAAGGAACAGCTGGTATAGACCAGTTTTGTAAATCTTTTTCAACTTCTGGAATGCGACATTCCATCTTGTTTTGTAAATTTGGATTGTTTGCTCTAGAACTAGAGGCTCGGGAAAGTCTTGAAAACAAATACATTTTTTTGATTTTTGGGGTTAAAACGGGAACACTGTGCTTGGACCACCTACAGCTGGAACACTGGTATGGGACCACCTCACCCTCTCATACTGCGCTCACCATGGCGACTTACTCAGGGTTCAAAACAGCTGACCAACATACTTTTACTGGCCTACCAACGCTATCAACGGCTGACCAACGACACCTATGACTCACCACTATTGCCCCCGGAAAAAAGAATAATGGCTCTGATACCAATTTGGGTGAAATCCCTTTATTTATATTGCTAACCTCGTTTTAACATACGGAGGAACCAATTGGCTAAGTGGGCGGGGCAATCAATGACATACTTGCTAGTAGTGAAAACCACAATGTAGACGATGAAGATGGTATGGACGACCCAGGCAAATGAGGGCTATTGCTATGGGATCGACATGGTGGGGTGGGCGGTCAATAGTAAGGGTATTCAATGTAGATATGAAAGGGTATCGAAGACTTTAATGAAAAAGGATGTTGCACTAAAACGTGTTGTTAATAACAAGATAGTTTAATCAAACTGTGATTACTATCTAGAATGGATATCATCATCCTGGAACATCAAACACTGTTTTTACACGTTTCCAAGGAAGTTGCGATTTTGTAATGTTTTGGTAGAATGACACTTTATGTGAAGTTAGACTCTATTGTTATCCTTTTTTGTTTAGTGAAATGTAGTTTTCTGTTATGGACAATTTGCCAAAACATCATGTATTACTTGCAAATTATTTGGCTAGCCACGACGTACAATTGTTTGTATTTATCAAATATTTTCCATTATTGACATTAAATTTTTGCTATTCAAACAACTCGGAGTTAATTATTTGAACCAAATAACAAGTGCGTTGGAGTTGTTTCACTAAATCAAACACCTTTAAAGTTAAAAACCCTAATATATCTAACTTAAGAAATGACGTGAAAATAATAAGAGAGTAAAGGATTGACAACCACATAAAAAGCCTCAATGCAGATCCTTATTCATCGTATGCAACGAGTGATTGAACCCATTTGCAACCTAGAGGGCTCTAGAAACTCATTATTAATTTGTGAAAAAGGATAAAGAAAATGCCACAACAAGTAAGTCAAGATTTCTATATTTTAGTTGTTTTTAATTTGGTTTTTAGTCACCTTTATATAAAAGGCTAGTCAAACTCACTTTTTTAGGCGGTCTGAAACGTGTTTTTTTTTTTTTTTTGAATTGTGTTCTTGTTTAGAAAGGGTCCCTCATTTACCAACTAAGACATAGAACCCAAGACGTGGGGGTTAAACCACCATAACCTTAACCATTCAATCAAGCTACCATTGGCATAACTCAAGAAATTCACCAAGCAAACATCAAATTTATTGAATATTTTACATTTAAATAATTTAATAAAAATTATGAAAAATAGATTGATTTAATTCCTCTGGTTCCATGGGCTTATCAGGTTGCTAGCACCCTAGCCCAAGCCCAACCAAAAATTTTCTCGGGCTAGAAATTTTGAGCCCATGAGCTGTCTAATTTCAAAATCTTGAGCCCATGAGCAAAATTTCAGATTGGGTTCAGACCAGGCTCGGGTTGGCCCACCCAAGTTGCACCGCTAAATGTATCTAAATGTTTATGTTTAAACCAGTGTTCTAAAAATCGGCCTAGGCGCTAGGCATTAGAGAAACGCCCAGATTAATGGCTGGCGGGTGCTGGGCGAGTTTTTTCTTTTCTTTTAATAAGGTTGATTATATTATTATTTTATTTTTTCTTTCCTATTTTTTTGAAATAAACAATTTAATGGTTTTTTATTCAGTATATGTTCGAATGTAGCAAAATATGATTACTTAATGGAATTCTCAAAGGATCTGCCGATACCAATTTTAGTAATGTAGATTTTATCAAACATGTCTGAGGTCATTCATGCAATTTGAAGAAAAATAAAAGAGTGGGTTTGGATATTTGTCCACAAATTCAACTCTTTATAAAGTACCCATCACGACCAACTTCAGTCATTTGAGTTTTAATAAATTTTGTTCGTGATTGTTAATTTTTCATGTTTTTAAATTTTGCATATGTATATTGTCATTAAATTTGATGTAACTGATAAGGTATTATGCTTAACTTTTGTAAATTATTAAAGTTATAATACAAAACATAAGACCGCCTAGGTGCCGCCTAGGCCCCTGGGCGCTAGGCACCTGCTCGCCGCCTAACGTTTTTTAGAACACCGGTTTAAACATATTAATAGTAAGAAATGCCGATGAGATTAAGATTTTCGTTGTGTGATATTTATTTGATTCTTAGTGAGTTTTTTGAGAGTTCTAGAGGTTGTTATCAACTTAATGATAACGACTTTATAAGAAAGTTTTTGATACCTAATAGCCCACCGGGAGATATTGAATGCGGCTAGCCT
The DNA here is from genome assembly GCA_963556465.1 of Berberis vulgaris. Taxonomy (NCBI): domain Eukaryota; kingdom Viridiplantae; phylum Streptophyta; class Magnoliopsida; order Ranunculales; family Berberidaceae; genus Berberis; species Berberis vulgaris. Next base: position 84,149,119 of record OY747130.1, read on the forward strand.
CTCAAAAAATTCACAATAAAACCAAAAGGTGCCAAATGATTCTAACCATAGAATATGACACTCCAGTCTATTTTCTGGAGTCTCCCAATATGAATGAAAACTATAAGAGGATCGACGACAATTATTTGTTCTAAAATAGATATTTTTCATACCAAAATACCTTTTGTTGTCGACACATCATCAAATGACATGGATTTAAGCACTGATATTACAATCAATGTGTATTTCTAAAACATTCAAATCTCACATATCCCTTATCTCTATTGAATTTTTAATACATGTGATTTTGAACCAAGTGATACATGACAACTTAAGTTTTTGGAATACTAATTTTTGCAATAAATCATTTGTGGGAAGTCCACTCCAAGTTCAAAGGTAGTTAAAATAAGTCACAAGTTGAGTCTAAGGCCATTTATTAAAGAAAATAACAATTAAGCAATACAACTAGTTTGAGGTCCGAGTCTAGATATTGAAAAAGATAACTAAAATCGAAACTACGTTAAGCCTACCTGTAGGATGTGTCACCTAACATGCATGTCCAGAAAACTCAACCTATTACATTTGTCCATGTCAAAGGTCAACATAAACATCTAATTAATGACACGCCCAACAACATCCCATGGGGGTGGGCAACCCGCATAAGAAAAAACACAATTCCTTCTGTAGAGACCCCAAGTACATGATATTAAAACCAATATCTTTTCTACATGACTTGCGATAAAAATGTCTTGAACATATCTCTACTAAAGGTTAATTATAAGTAACAATGATCTTCATATTCTTTGCGACTCCAAATCTGTGGGTGTTTTTATAACCCTTGCTAGGGGTGAAAGCACGCTATGTACTCGTAAATAGATGAGGCGGATAGGTGGAGGAGGCAGTGAAGATTACAGGTTTGGTCCCCAAAATAGTACCATCTTCTACCCCCATTCAAGTCTTCATACCTTCCTTGTGCTCCCCTCCCTACCAAATTTATAACTACTAGGGTGTCGTTGCGCTCTACGTGCGCAGATATTCAATAATTTTTTATTTTATTTTATTACAACAATTCAATAATAAGAAAAAAATATTATTGATTTATACACAAAATAGTTATATATAATTTTAAGGGCCCATATATAGTTTATAAATAAATAAGAGACTTCAAATAATTTACGTTGGGCATAGATATAATTAATCAATATTTGAGAGATGTTGGTTTTGAATATTGATTGTAAAAATATGAAATGTGAAGGGTAAAATGAAAAATCCAAAAGTGAGATGTAAAAGTCTTTTTATAATTTATAGATAATTGAAGGGTTTCAAATAAATTACATTAGGAGCTTAAGTATAATTAATGAATGTCTGCAGGGAGCTGGTATTTTATTGGAAATTGTTTAACTTTCAGAAGTTATAATGGTAAATATGTGTAATAGTATTTTTAATTTGAATGGCATAAACACCCATTGTCATTTTTTACCCATTTTTTTTTTTTAATTTTAAGTATCATAGAATTTTTTTTAGATAAATTTTAAATACCATAGAGTTGGGAGGGCAAAATTGAAAAAAAAAATTCAAAGTTGAAGACATACAAATTTACTGTTCGTGCCGGGAACTCTCGTTATACAGACTAATTTTTTTTTTTTTTAATGGGGTGAACAAACCAATATTCGGGGTAACATCCATAATCTCCCCTTCGGGGTTTTAGGGGTTTTTGCATTCGCGCTTTCCTCATTTCGAAACCCTAACTTCATTTCCAGGATTTCCAATCGAATCTCTCGTCACCATACCATGGTTTCTCCAAAGCTTCTCCTTTCCACCATTGAATCCTCACTGCTCGGCCTGTCTCCTCCAACGCCCATGGAGAGGATCGAACTCATGCACGCCATTCGCAACTCTCTACAGTCTTTCAAACAACTGCTTTCGTATCCAGTACGTGTTTGGTTTGGTCTCTTAATCTTTACTGCTGTTGACTCATTGTTGTTAATTTGGTTGCTAATGTGTTTGTTTCTCGATTTTGTAGCCCCCGAAAGCGTCTGATAGAGCTCAAGTCCAGTCTAAAGAAGTTCGACTTCCCGATTCTCCACCGATAACACTCGACGACCAGGACGTTCAAATTGTAAGTTCACCCAACTCACATTTGTTTAACGTTGATTTCAAGATATGTGTTAACTGCAATCTAATAACATAAGTTGTCTTTAGCTGCCCAAACAATTATCAAGCCCGAGCCATATGAGTTCTTAAGTTCTCACGAGCTGAATCACATTATGATGACTGCAATCTGCATATGTTCAAACTATTAAGTAAGTGACAGCAACTTTAGCTAAGCCCAACTAAGCCTCAGGCGCCAACATATTGTGAATTGGTACACGTTACTCTGAAGAGTGATAAAAGCTGTCGGAAACCCGCATAATTCACAGAGTTTCGCAACTCGGGTTTTTATATTGATTGATCAGGCTGCAAGTAGTTATAGAAAACAAGATTCCTCAGAGAAGTGGAAATTCTTTAGAAAACAAATTTTGTAAGGGAGGTGCACTAATGCATATTTTATCTGAGGCAGTGAGTTCAGATGATATCAACTTCAGGTAAGTTGAAAACAAAAATGCAGATGGTTAATGAGATTGTCAAACTATTATAAGTATGAAAAAAAATTGGAGCCAAATTTGCTGATGATGACAATCAGGAGCATCATCATAGGTGGGGGTGGCATATGACTTGACCAAAGTTCTTCCACTATTGGTTATTAAGATTTTATTTGACGCGTTTTTGAGATTTATGCTAGTTTTACTATATATGGGGGTGGTTCTATATAAAAACTCAAAAAATTGCCTTCAACTATAGCCATTAGGTAGTTTTGACCGTTTAACACAATTGTTTTTGAGGCATTTTTCACTATCGAAGGATATTCTCCTTGAAGCTCATAATTTTTCCCTCAACAATATCCATTTGGATTTGTGGATCGGATTACCACTGGAGATGCTCTAACCTTATCTTATTGGATTTCCCCTCCCCCATTCCATTAATTCCATGAGACCTCACATCGATTTCGGAAATAATTCTTATTCTGTATCATTTGGTAGACACTGAAATATAAAAACGACCCTATACTCGCATCTACTTGGCCATACCATTGAAACCAACATAAAGTTTTGAACCACGTATGAATATCTTTGGTAATCCTGTCAAAATGTACAATTAGGTCAACAATGGGTATTAGTTCTATTCCCGTTGTGTTATTTGTTCCATATCTCTCTCACATGAAATTTTGATTGTTGTCTTTTTATTTGTTTATTTTGTGTTATTTTATAGTTTTATTTTGCTGACGATGCTGATGTAAATCAGGCCTTGAAATTAAGTGATGATCTCCATCTTAATGAAATAGATTGTGTTCGTTTGCTTGTTTCTACCAATCAAGAGGTAAAATTTATATATCTCATTTTAGTTGTTTGCGTGGTTTGCATCTCATTTTTCTCATGGTTTCAATCAATTAATTTATTGTACTGACATTGTTTTGACATTATTTTAATTACTTAGTGGAGCTTATTAGGAAGAGAGCCATTGGAAATTTTACGACTTGCATCCGGAATATGGTATACCGAGCGCCGGGATTTACTAACTGCGCTCTATACCCTACTAAGGGTAAATTCATGACATGTTTATTAGTTGAAACTGTGAAAGTTGACTTGCTGCTGCAAATCTATTTTTGATATTTTCTAAAGCCATTCTGAATGATCCTTTTGTGGATTTGCAGGCAGTGGTTCTTGATCAAGGTTTTGAATCTGATCTTGTGGCTGAAATTCAGAAATTTCTGGAAGATCTCATTAACACTGGACTTAGACAACGGTTGATTACTCTTATTAAGGTCTTTACATGTCTGAACTGCCTTTTGTGTCATGATTTTGGATTTTGTATTTTGTATTTTTTTTTGATGATTGAGCATGGGCTTTTTTATATGTTCTGTCAATTCATTATCGTTCACACTTAAACTTATTTTGCAGTTCTAAAATCATAAGTTTAACAAGTTGCCCATATTTTCTACCTATGATCATTATCTGTTACTATGATCTGTATTTCAGGAGCTCAACCGGGAAGAACCAGCTGGTTGGGGTGGTCCTCATGCCGAGCGTTATATTCTTGATTCTAGAGGTGCTCTTGTGGAACGTCACGCTGTGGTTTGTAGGGAAAGACTCATCATTGGTCATTGCCTTGTTCTTTCTGTCCTTGTAGTACGGACAAGTAAGCTGTTCGTAAACCTTGCCTTGAAGCTTTGATATGTTTTGGTGCTTGCATCCTGTGGTTTTGAACTATATGCCTTTTGTAGATGAGAAGTGTATTTAGATTTTAAGTTGACATTTGTTTGAGTAATTTTGATCTTTATAGTTTGATTTTTCTCATGCTTACATGTATTTCCATTTCTGTATGCCTGAGTCAGTTGACATGCACTTGGATGCATATGGGGATTTCAGGTAGTACACCTGAGTGAGCACCCCTCACATTCGGTTACTAAAGGTGCCTAAGGTGCACCTCGACTACAGTTGTGTGGACATGTAAAGATCGAAAATGAGCAATATATGTTTAATTGATGGATGGAATTATAGAGAGTGATTTGTATTATGACTATAATTTCATCATGACCCCTTCTAGTTCCTATTCCTTGGAGGTTCTGTTAACTTAATTCCCTAAAGTATGGTGTGAGATATAAAAACGTTCTTCAGTTAAATAAAGCTTGACATCTCCATCCTTGTAATGAGTTGGAAATGGAGCTTGTAAAAACTGAACATATCCTGAAGTTTTCAAATAAATGGTTCCAAATAGCATTAGCAAGTTAACATCATAAAAAATTCGATCTGTCCAAAAGGATGGTTCCAAACCAACTATCAGTGATAAAATGAAACTTAAGTTTGAAATATCTTTCTTCCCACCAATCTTAATAAATTTTTCTCTGATAACCTCCTTAGGGCCCAACTATATGGTTCAAAATGTTGGGCTACTATGGGACAACTTACACATAGGATGACGGTAGCAGAAATGCGTATGTTAAGATGGATATGTGGTAAAACCCATAAGGATAAAATTAGGAATGAAAGAATTAGGAGATACTTAGGTGTAGTGCTATAGAGGACAAAATTAGAGAAAGACGTTTAACATGGTTTGGTCACGTGCAGAGGAGATCGAACACGATGCCAATTAGTAAATGTCTAGATTGGCAAGTTGATGGAGGGTGTAGACGGAGTGGACGACCATTGAAAGCTTGGATGAAAGCAGTGAAGGAAGACATCCTTGAGATTGGATTAAGTGAGCATATGTGGGAAGACCGCTTTGCTTGGAGAACCGAAATCTGTGTAGCTGATCTCGAAAATATCGCGATTGGGCTTTGATGATGATGAACCTCCTTAGGGTCTTATCCTTGCCAAATGTTCATAATAAGAAGAACCCGCAAAAAAATCGTCCTTGAATCATCTCCGTTTCCAATCGTTCTCCCTAAATACAAAACCTTCATAACCTACCTGCTACATTTTTTCCCTTGAAATGGTCTTCTTAAGTGTGGATTCAAATCCATTCTATATGCAAACTCGTGAATGGACCAAACCATCTTTCTTCAAACATTTCCAAAAAAACCCTCAGAATCTTCTTTTATAATAAAAAGCTATGATCCCATAATTTTCAATATTTTGAATTAGGTTGTGAAAGAAGTCACCTCTCCACCTAGCATTAGCATAATTTGCCTCGATCACCCTTCTCCAAGACTTCCAGGATCATCTTCTTGAAAGCTCTCATTCTCAATCCACCCCACAATGTCCTATGACTGACATCACACTTTATACCATCAATCGGAGGCACATCCAATGAATCATAAATGTTCAAATTTTCTGAACGTTCTCATTCTCAATCATTAATGTTGTAAATGAATGAATTGTTTGCTGCATAATGTTTAGATTGATGAAACCCATGACCAATGGTTATGGGATGGCAAAGAATCTAAGTTCTTTGTCAAGGAGTGGTACTCCAACCTGGCAGAATCAGTAAACTTGAATCTTTGTAGTGATTCAATGTAATCCCCCCCTAGAGTTTCTTTTCTCATCTGGACAGTATTTCATGGTAGCTTACTCACAATTGACATTATAACAAAGAAGGGCCTCATCAATCCTAATCATGGCACCCTATGCAATGCTGATTCACTTGCTTGTTGGGTGCCCTTTAGTGGTGGAACTGTGGTGCAACACACTGAGGGAGTTCAACATTAATACTATGCCCATTCCCTCCTTTCTTGAATGGGTTGATGAACTGATATAAAATTCAGTATACTAATCAGGCAGTCTTCCTTCTAAGTCAGTAGACACCCTATGGACTGATATAAAATTCACCTTGTGGCTTTGGAGTGCTAGTTGGGAGAAGTTAGATAGATCCAGTTCCATTCTTATATGTTTGACTAGACTATTTTAGTGCACAGAAATCATATATAGTGTATACCTTTTGTCAATTGGCAATGTTCTGTTTCCACTGTCCTCTCTTTCTTTTGACATATAATACAAGTACTTGATTTTTGATTAAAATAATTCAAATTTCCTGGATGTCACTTTTTTTTTTTTTTTTTTTTGTACAAAAGTAGTTTACAAAGAAATTGTAGTTAAACGTATTCATTTTATTTATGGCTTTGTGCAGGTCCGAAAGATGTAAAGGATTTATTTTTTGTGCTAAAAGATTGTGCAGTTGAAGTTAATGGTAGCAGCGGGACTTTAAAACAGCAGGTGCTGATTTGTTACCGTCTCATTTTGTTGTTGTCATTCTGAATTTTTCTGTCCTTCATATTTCATTTATTGTATGAGATTCTGGTTTTTAGTTTCGAGGGGATGATGTTAAATCTGCTCACATCAAGATTAACGTTTATCCATATCTGTGCAGATAGCATCCAGCATTCTGTTTGCTCTCATTATTGATTTCATGTCAGATGCTTTGAGTACAGTACCAGATAAAGCTTCTGTTTTGTCACGTGATACTTCTTTCAGACGAGATTTTCAAGAACTTGTAAGCCAGATGAAATTGATTTTCCTTGAAAATGATTTGTCTTTGCCGTTTGCTGAATAAATTGCTATATTATCTAATCAGCACCCTTGTAATGATTTATGTATCTAGATGTTATTGATTGAAGATGATGTGTACATGGCTGAAATACACGATTTATGCTAGCCGAATAATTCTCACGCAAATTGTGCTTATATTATTTGTCTAATATTGATACTGTGTTAATTATTTCTGTAGAAATAGTAAAATATAAGGTTTATGCTCCAAATTTTAAAGGATATTTTTTCTTTCTAAAAAACCTGCACTCGTGATATTTCTTGTCCAAGAGTTCTTCTATCTCAATTATTCGGCTGGATTCACCATACAAAATTGATGATCCTGGTTTTGCTACAGGTAATTGTTACAGGAAATGATCCAACTGTTGAGGGTTTTGTTGATGGTGTCAGACTTGCTTGGACTGTACATTTGATGCTAACTCAAGATGCCATCACTGAGAGGGATACAACTTCATCAGCTAGTGAGTTGGGAAGTATTTATTCATGTTTTGAAATCATTTGCTCACACAATGCTTTCCAGTTTTTTCTCGATAAAATTCTCCGGACGGCAGCATATCAGGTTAGTTTATTTACATGTAACTCTCTGTTGCAATTAATGAAACAAGAATAAATATTTGGCAAGAAAACTTCATTATGAAAAGTTGACATGGCATTTTCTTTGCTGATATAGGATCAGAAAAAAAGGGTTTATGTTCAAGGGATGATGAAAAATATCCATGAACTCCATACCAGGATTGCATGGTTTTCTTTCACCTTTTTTAATATGTAATCTGCCCTGCTAAACAATTTATCTTTTTTTTTTTTTTTTTTTTTTTCTATGATTTTGCATTTTGCACTGCATGCTTTTTAAGATTCAAAGTTCCTTGCAGATTTACCTCTTTGTTTTCATCTGTGGCAACATTTTGAGCTTTGACAAATGACATCTTGAGAAAGTGTACATTCATCTCTAATTTATGTCTTTAACAGAGATCGAACGAGGGCCAACCACCACTCTTTTTCATTGTAAATTTGTGACAAGAAATCGGAAAAAAGATTTTGTGATAAGAAATGATAAAATCTTCATTCCTGTGTTTAGTCGTTTTTTTTTTATGAATAAAGCACTTCTATTGAAGACAACAAATATATTATAGTAGAGCGAGGAGCTCAACAGAGACAAAGGAAACATAAACCAAAATACAGAAAAATACACTAGGAAGGTAAGCTAAATACCCTTATAAATTGGGCTACATCGATCACCAATAATGAGGGAATCCCATTTAGAGAGCAGGTCGGGAGTCGGAAGGGAGGGGGCCACTCCTAGATGATAGCCCATTGGATCAACATGACTTGTATCATCTTCCAAAGAAATTTCGATTTGAGTTTTTTTCCCCCGAAAACCCTACTGTTTTGTTCCTTCCAAATAACCCAAAGCGTGATTAGCAACAATCTATCCGAGCTCCACTTAACAAACCACTGCATTGGGCTGCCTGATGGGATGAAAAGCCAATTCGTTGTATTGGTTATTGCTGACCAAATTCAAAGGACATTGATTCATTTTCCCTTTTGGACAAGTTGACGATGGTAAGAATTTTCCTATGAGCAAGAGTCCATGAGAAAAAAATTATGGGCGAGGTCCGCGAGGAGGGGTTTACTCTTCCAGAAAAAACCATCAGCAAAAGGGATGAGATTTTGTACTGATTTTGATTAGCAAGAGTGAAATGATTGGAAGTGATGGAATGAGCAACGATTATATCGTGGAAGTCTTTGATTGAAAAAATGCTCGTTTTGTGATCTCACACCCATCTGTCTTCCTCATCACTAAGCATACTTGTCAAGGAGAGAACAGACCAAGAATTCGACTTCATGATCTCTCAAGCCTCTTCTAAAGTCAAGGTTCCAGGAAAGCATCGAATTGGAGTAAGTAAAGAAATCTGAAACTGGCCCTCGCTTATTGCAGCTGATGCTGAGGACGACTTCAAATTTTTCGATGAGGATCTGTTAGTCAATCCACTTGCTATTCCAGAAATCAATTATATCACTCATTTGATGGTGTTTCATGGCTCGACCTCTTTCAAATTTCTCCTTAAGAGGAAGGTGTATGTCAAAGGTTCTTTTTTAGTTGTGTTGGATCAGGATGTATGGTTGTGGAGGTAGATAATGTTCTTTAAAGGAAAACTGAGATTTTAACAATATTTTTATGGGCTTTTGTATTGTGTATACATTAGATGCCATAAGCTATAAAATTAAAGGAACTTCGTTTATCCTACATTTTGAGTTTTTCAGTCTCCGAGTATGTGGTGTCATACAAGTAAAGATGGCATTTTTCAATTTCATTGCTTTCATCAGGATTTGTTGCTTTGAGAGGAAATAATTTAATCATTGCTATCCATCGCTGCAATGTGTGTCTAGTATCCCTTATTATCGCCTATTTTATTTGTTAGACACTTACATCTCTTATACTGTTTTTCTTGGACAGAATGACGATGAGGATATGATCTATATGTATAATGCTTATCTGCACAAGCTGATAACATGTTTCCTCTCTCACCCGCTAGCTAGAGATAAGGTCAGTGACATTCCACTCTTCAGTTCTCTTGATCTTGTATCATGCTGTTAAAAAACAGATGGCTTAAATAATAGAGGTGGCTCGTTGAATCTATTTATATGTGCACACAGTGGAGATATGCTTCCTTGTTCAATACTTCATTTTAGATGATTAAGTTATGCGTCTTATTATCTTATATGCTAGTGAGAATGGGCGTTCATTCTTAACTTTGAGATAGTCATACCTTCCGACAAAAACAAGCACATAATTAAATTACTTAGCTGGTGTGTTAAACATTTACCATATCAGCAGGCAACCTGTGGACCTAAGAGAAATTATTGGAGCCCTGCCACAAAAAAGGAATGAATTTTAGATATCAGGTATCTAGAGACCAATTTCAAGGCTCCATTTACCACACTAAAGTCACTAAGCGCCATGCTTGACTCCCAAATTTCAAAATATTTTTCACATCTTAGATGTTACCTGCATAATTTTTGACAGATAGTTAGAGCAGCGCACCAACAACTGATCTTACAAACTTTAACAGTGCATATGCCATGAGGGCCTGCTATACCAGATTATAGACTATTAGAAACTGCCCCTCGTTTCTTCATCCTCATTGTATATAAATGCCAACCACTAAGTAAAGTCCAGGAATGGCCATTCTTGTCTCTTAGGATTTTCCTACACCTTTTCAGTTTTTCAAGCCTTCTACTTCCTCCTGTTCTGATCTACATGTCAAACACTATCAGTGAAGGCAGCATACTGACGTTGATGGGGACCTGTTCATCTGATCATCCAGTACTTCACGGCCTTATCTACAATTGTTACAATGACCTCAACCTGACTCCATTATGGAGCACTTAAAGTGATCATTCCGTAATGATTGGTTTCTCATGCCTTTTGGGCAAATTAAAAAGATTTTTTTTCCAAGCTTAACAATATGATGTCGACAACTATGCAATTAAAACGGAAACAGACCCTTCGCGGTCCAGAACTGATTTACGATTAATCGGATTTAATCGGTCAAAACATATATTTTTAAAATTTAATCATAGTCAGAAATTAAAAAAAATAAATGATTAATCAAAAGACTGTAAATTTGAAATTATATGATTTGCAATTATATTACTTGACAAACCTACAAATACAAAACAAGAAGAGTACAACAGTTGATGGTATTAGCAGTTGATGGTATTGATTAGATTGGAGTGGAGTGGAAGGATGTTAGGAAAAAGAGAGGGACAGACCTGGTGATGGAAGAGTGCTTTTGCAAAGCCACAAATAGACCTCGCTTATGCTACTCTTGATCTTCTCTTCTTCCTTATGATCTTCTTTCCTCTTTTATGTTGCGAATTGATCGCAAGTTTGCAACTGCTTCAACCTCACTCTTCTTTCTTCTTCTTCTTCACTCTACTTCTCTCTTCTCAATTTTCTTCTTTGCTCCCAACGATCTAATAGATGACACAGCTGCGAATGGGATGGGATTGATTTTGGTGAGTTATTTATTATATATATATATATAGCGATAAGTGGGTGAGTTGGATGAGCCAATTTATCTGTGACTCACCGATTTATCCGAGTTCGCTTTACTAAATACCCAATTCATATCAGTCACCCCTCGCTAAACTATTTTTCGCTGATTTAGCGGCGTGTTAATAACAGTTAGATGGTCATGCCGTCAGTAAGAAACTTCAGTACCTTTGCATCAAGTCACATGTATCAACCAACTTAGGTAAGTGAGTTGCCTGCTTTGTTGACGGTTTCGTTTATAGAGCCGATCTAGAAACAAATCATTGGTTGGCTTATCTGCCACTATTGAAGTATAAGTTAACAATACTAAAGAATGCATTTATCGTGTTTGTTGCTCTTCTATATCATTTTATTCTGCTGCACCTGTCTAACATCATTTTATCTTCAAATTTGGTAAAATGGCGGTTTGTTATTTCTGATTTACTTTACACCATTTTGTTCTCTGTGTTGTTTCTTATGCTTGTTTAAGTTCTGTCAATTTAACGTGGTCGCACGTGCATTTTTTATAAGGTTAAAGAAATGAAGGAAAATGCTATGAGTGCTCTTAGTCCATACCTAATTGCTCGATCAGTTGAAAGCAGATATGATAGTGATATGGATTCTCAACAGACCATTGAAACAAATCCTCAACCTTTTGTATCTCTCCTGGAATTGGTTAGCGAAATCTATCAGGTCAGAATACTTGAATTAAATGACTGCATCTGCTAGTTTCTTTCAAGAGTTTTGCTAATGACCCGGATCATTAGCTAATATTTTATTAAGCCTTGGTAAATTCTGAAGGTATATTAGTGTATTGTTTCCCTGTGTGTTTCTGTGTCTGGATTCACGAGGATCTTTTAAGCTTGGACCTGGATTTGCTAATTAAAATGTCTCGAGCAGTGCTACACGCCTTACACAATTATCTCACATTTTGTATCTTGCATGACGCTATCACTAATTTTGGGACCAATTCCATAACATAGTCATTCCCCCACTCTTTTGCTGCATTTCTATGATTCTATCAACTTCTCGCCTTCCTCACTGAAAGCATTAAATTTCAATTCTTGGTCAGTTCTTCTTTTCATTAAGAAATTTTGCTAAGGATCTAAACTAACATTAAACCTCCTCCAACACTTGATCTACGGAAGTCCCCAATTTCACATAATTACAGTTGGTTTCGGCCCCCCCCCCCCTCCTCGAATCTTCAACATCTAATCCATAGAAAGCTGCACCAGTTAATTTCCCATCTGAACATATAATCTGAGAAATGAATGTCTCTGAGTTTCTCCCAATTATAACTCCAAGGCCAAAGGCTATCATAGATTGCCTCTTTAGGCCTCACACAGCATATTCTTATTTCTGATTGAATACAAACATAGTGTACCTGCACAATACACAGTTCCAAACTTAATTTAGAATGGTGGACAACATTTAGTGTAGCTTCAATCTTTTTTTTTTTCCCTTGTTGCAATCAGCTTAGAAATTTATTGCTGCCAAATGGAAATCAGTACAAATCCACCACCAAACTGTGAATGATTAGGTTCCACCGAGGGAACATCAATAAATCTATCCAACAGGCAAATCTGTTATCTTGTGAGGCCATGAATTGTCTAATGACAGAAAGGAGATACTTTCATTTTGAAGGACAAATGAAAAATGAAGAAAATTACACTAAAATATTGCAAGAGGATTCAAAGGAATGGATACTCATCCTTTTCATATATTTTACAAATAAAACACTTTTTAGTATGTGTTAACAATATTTGTCTTCATATATAATCAGGTAAATACATGTATGCTAAGGCACGTTTTATGCTGTTTCCTTGGATGGCTAGTTACAAGGTCTTTTGCTGCGATTGTTTATTCTCTTCTTTTGTTTTAACATTTAACCATGTTCAGTCTCATGGAATTGATTATTTCTCTATGGTCTGACATTTATCAGAAGGAACCAGAACTCTTATCTGGCAATGAGGTTTTGTGGACATTTGTCAACTTTGCTGGAGAGGATCATACTAACTTTTACACGCTTGTGGCTTTCTTGAAAATGCTGGCTACATTGGTATGTAAACATGTGCTTTTGTATTTATACATTAGTATATCTTAGTTACTTTTTGACACATGTTTTACTTTTCAGGCATCCAGTGAGGAAGGTGCTTCAAGGGTTTTTGAGTTGCTTCAGAGTAAAACATTCCGCTCAGTTGGGTGGAGTACTCTGTTTGATTGCTTATCCATATATGAACAAAAATTTAAACAGTCACTTCAGAGTAGTGGAGGTGTGTTGCCTGAGTTTGAGGAGGGTGATGCAAAAGCACTCGTTGCTTATTTGAATGTTCTTCAGAAGGTGATGTCTTACTCCATTTGTACCTTTCACTAGTTATCTATTTATTTTTTTACATGTCCTTGGTAGTTGGTACAGAGTTACACTATTTTATATGCTAGATATGTTTCTTGGAGTTTCAAGTTGCATTAGAGTGTTTGTGAGCGTTTGTCATTTGTATGCGCTGGAATTTGAATGTTGTTTAATTTTTTGTATTGATGAATTGAAAAGTACTGTCTGCATGTGTTTGAATAAGAATGCCAAGTTTTCAAAGCATGTTACATCACTTCCTAACAAGCCTTCAAATTTACATTTGAAGTTCTATTTGTATCTCTTGAAACTAGTCAATCAGAAGTTTGCTGTGGGTGCCTTGTAATGAGTGTACTGATTATTAACACCTGACAAAGTCATTATGTTGTAGGTTGTTGAGAACGGAAATCCTCTTGAAAGGAAAAACTGGTTTCCCGACATCGAACCCTTATTCAAGCTTCTTGGTTATGAAAATGTTCCTTCATATCTGAAGGTTAATGCTATTACCTGGTGCTATTGTCTGATTGAATTCTATTTCGAAACAGGTTTTCAATTATTATATAAGTATCTTTTCTTACATATTTTATTGTATTTACCAACAGGGCGCCTTGAGAAACACCATAATTACTTTCATTCACGTTTCTCCCACTACGAAGGATACTATCTGGAGTTACCTTGAGCAGTATGATCTGCCAGTGGTTTTTGGCCCTCACACAGGAAGTAGCACACAGCAGATATCTACACAGGTACTGGTGTCTAGTCAAATGTTGTAGGTTAAAAGAAATTACTTTACACATGAAGCCAATTTCCCGATTGACCACAGTTTTCTTTTTGTTTCATTGTCTTTAAAAAAAGTAATTGGAATTTTTTATTTTTTATTTTTTATATTTTATATTTTGTATGTTTATTATTATTATTATTAATTTATATTTTAATGTTAATATGCTCATTGGTCTGATTGGTGAAGTTTCTATGGTAGGAAGACATGGATACAATGGGGAGTTTTCTCACCACAAAGACATGTATCGTAGCAAAAAGAAACTTAAGCTACTAATGTTATGCGTGTCACGCAAGTAGTGAATCTGTTGTATTGTTTCAGAAGGATGGGTTTTAGGAAGAGGTGGATGTGGTGAATCAACGTTTGTTCGTGTAATATACATCCTTTTATCATGGTCAATGGTGCCCTAGTTGATTTCTTTAAAGGAGGGAGGATTAGACAAGGAGGATCTCTGTGCCCTTTCTCTTCACACGGGTTGCGAGGCTTTGCATTAAGGCACGGGAGGTGGACTTGAGAGTAGCTTGTATTGTCTTACATCCTATGTGGATAACACTTATCTTTTTCCTGATTAATATAGTGGGACCATTGACCAACCTCAGTTACATGTTAACTCTGTTTGGAGAAGTTTCAGGTCTCAAAATTAATCTCTCGAAGAGGACAATGATAGGAGATGGAGAACATGCTCTTGTGACTCAAGTAGCTTCCATTCTGGGGTGTAGTGGAAGCCCTCCCTTACTGGTATCTTGGTCTTCCTTTCGGGACTAAGTGCAATGCTAAAGGGTTTTGGGATCCAGTGGTTGGAAATTTGGGCCGGTGGATAGCTTTATGGAGGAGTAGATCCCTCCCTAAAGGAGGGAGGATTGCATTGGCCAAGAGCACATCGGCTTTGGAGATATAATGAGACAAATGACCGTTGGAGGAGGGTCATTAAAACTAAAATGACGGGGATAGGAATGAGTCTGTTCCCACCCTACTTTGTCTTACGGTGTGCGCTTGTGGAAAGGTATATCCAATGTGGCAATTTCCTTTTTCAATGGCTGGAATAATCTTGGACAAAATACGCTAATAAATGGTGTGCTGTGGGTGCTCTTAAGGATGCTTTCTCAATGTTACTTCTGGTGTTTAATCTTGAAGCGGGACTATGCAAGAATTTTATGTCAGGTTATGTGGTCCAAACACTAGGCGAGGCAATGATCCTATCCTGAGCACCTAGCTCACCTAGGTGTCACATAGCACCCTGGGCAAAAGGCAACAAGTCATATTTTAAAAAAAAATTATGTAGTTCTAGGTCCTTTAGGTGAGCACCTTTGGCAAATTTTATTTTTATTAATTTTTAATTTCCTTTTAAATATAGGTGTCACCTTTGTCACCTACCTAGCTCACCTAGGAGTTGCCCGAGACTACATAGATGCTAGGATCCCCAATGGAGAGGGATGAGATCTTCACCATAGAGAGCTCCCAATGAGTGGGAAGATGGTGCCATGAATTTGTTGGTGTTTGAATTGATGGTTGTGGATAATGAAGAGGATGGGTGGAACTGGAAGTGCTTTGTGAGTGGATCTTATCGATTTCTTTGTATTATAATAGGAGTGACCGCCTCTGAGGATTATTTCTTGTTTTCCATTTCGATTGTTTGGAGAAGTGTGTGCCTCCTATTTCTTATTGTTTGGAGAAGTGTGTGCCTCTGAGGATAATGAAGAGGATGGGTGGAACTGGAAATGCTCTTATTTCTTATTTCTCATTTCTTATTTCTTTGTATTTTCTGTGTGGGAGCTCATCTGGAACCTGCCACCACTAGGGATGTTTTGGCTAATAGGGTATGGAAATGGAGTTGGAATAGCACATCAATATGTAATAGTGTGGTGGAGACTCGTGATCACCTACTTCTCCATTGTGAACTTGTTAGGTGTGTCACCATGTTGTTATTTTTATTTGAGGTGGAGCAAGTCATGTGCACTCTGTTATAGACGCTCTTCATTGGTGGAAATGCCAAATTTTCTCTAAGGATAAGGGAGGGTGGTGTGGTCCCTAGGCCCATATGCTATTGGGTGGGTGATTTGGCAATAGAGGGATAATCGAGTGTTGCAAGACTCCTTGCTTTCTGGAGATCGGATTATCATGAACATGATGTTTAATTAAATTTTTTTTTTATATGGTATATATGTGCTTCTCATTGCTCGATGGGGGTTTATTTATTTATCTACATTAATAACTTGATATTCATGCATTTGGAAATTCGTCATTTAATATTAAGATTACTATTTCGTAATAATCTATGGAAACATTTTATTTACTTAACAATCACGCACACACAATGTATATGTGCCGGGAAAGTAACTAAGGCTACAATATTACGTGGTTCATTGACTTCGGGCTACTCCATGGAGAGAGATAAGCATCCACTATGAAATATATATCACGAGTGCAAGAATCACATATGACTACCCTACAATGGTTTAACTATGTCATAATATTTCTCGTTCTTACTTCATACACGAAGCGTTACTTCCATGATGTTTCTTTTCAACGGGTCGGTCAAAGTCTCACCGGATCTGACACTGTACTGGTTCAGGTTGCATACACAAAGGCTTAGTCAAACTCTTAGAGAGTGTTGAATGTTGTTTAGAGATTTAATCAAACATTTGAGATGTTTTTAAAGGTATTCTAAAGACTTTTAGAAAATATTTCTAAAACATATAGAGTTAAACAAGTTTTTAACTCTTTGACAATACATCACTCTTTCAAGAGTCTCTTTTAGCCTTAGGCTTTTAGGAAAATGCTCGAGTGAGAGATGTGTGAAATATGTGAAACGAGATCACATATTTATAGCAGGTTGGCGCACAATCAGTAAATATCCAAGAAAGTATCAAGGAATATCCTATGGATAGATGATATTTAGCAGCATTTATGGGAGATAGGAGATCTTTCATTTTATACACCCCACAAGCTGTGCACTTAAAACAACGTTATAACGCCGATATAAGTCTGTTATAACTCTTAACGGGGTGAGCCGTTACGATATGACATTATCACGTTATAGTATCCCAGCTTCGATATAACAACGTTATATGGCCGTTATTGAGATAACATTTTTTTCAATAACGTCGTTTTAACGTTTTGTTCTAATACATAAAAAAAATCATCCATTTCATTCTCGATCGAACCAGAACACTTGACTCGTAGAAAAGGACAGAGCTCGCCGTCGCCAATCGACAAAAAACTAGACCTCGTCGTTGACAGAGAACGAGAAAAGAAGGGAAGAAGACAAATAGTCGATCACATTCTTTGTTGCAGTCTCACTCTCATACGAAGGGAAATATGTTTTTTATTAATATTTTTTTTGTATTTGAATTTAATGTTATGAACATGATTTACCATTTTGACTCTATAATACAATAATACTTTGAGGGGTATTAAAAATATATTTAAAAAACTATTCCGTTACATACAGTTATATCCTGATATATCCCGTTATAACTTATAATGCTCTTGGACCGTTATGAGTCCGTTATCCGTTTTAACTGCATAGCCCACAAGATCTTCACTTGACGAAGTATAACTCTTGGCAATATCACGTAAACTACACTTATATTGCACATGGTTTGCCCCTAACTCAACCAAACTCTCAATGATTGTATTTTACTCAAATTAGATAGATTTCTTTGCAAGAGTACTTATTCTATTTTACTTATTTTTAGTTATTCGTGTCTAACTGTGAGATGGCAGGTTTATGATATGCGGTTTGAGTTAAATGAAGTAGAAGCAAGGAGAGAGAGATATCCATCAACCATATCCTTTCTTAACTTGTTAAATGCTCTTATAGCAGAAGAAAGTGACGTGAGTGACCGAGGGCGTAGGTAGTAGTCCTTGCGTTACTAGATATTTGTGTAGAGCACTTCAATATCTTATCTTTTGTGCTTGTACAGTGATAATTTTTAAGCCATTATTGTTTATTTTGAAATTTCTCCCAGGTTTATCGGCATCTTTAGGTTTGTTTATGATCATGTGTTTGGACCTTTTCCTCAAAGAGCCTATGCAGATTCTGTTGAGAAATGGCAGTTGGTTGTTGCTTGCCTCCAACACTTCCGGATGTGAGTTCATACCCTAAGTTTGTGATTTTTTGTCTGAAGAATTATAATCGTCTTAAAGGCTGATTGAATTATAGGAAACTGATTTCCAGCAGCTTTATGAAGTTGTTCACTTAATTTTTGGAATGTGCCTTTGCTTGTTAATGATTGGGCCTAGTCTGTATGATCCGTCTGAGATCCATCATTTCCTAACTGACAACTAGCCATATATGATTGATTGCAAGAGGAAAGAAAGTGACCACTTTGTTCTTGAACTTTTCTGGTTGGAGGAAGTTGCCCATCTTTTCTAGATTACATTTAATAAAGTAATCTTCAAAAGTCAGAAGGGTTGTTCTTATATTAGTGATGCTTGATTCCTGGATTATTGAATCAGATTGCTGACTAGGATGGCTCCGAAATTGCTCCGAGCAACTAGTAGATCCTCCAAATCAAATCTTTGCTCTGGTTGGGCATCCTTAGCAAAAATGGGGGGAAATCTCCATTTGGATGATTTATGTTCACATGGATAGTATAGTCTTCATGTAATTGTGTCGTAATTGTTTGGTCTGTCTGTCCTTGATGAGTTTCTTTGTCACTATGGACTCATCTATCAAATGGATTTTTGTTTTGCCTGATTAAAATAATGGCAGAAATAATCATCGTCATCATTTTTGTTGGTGGTGTTGTTATCCTCATCTCTCTCAAACAACAGAAATGTGTAGCATAGACCAAGTATGACATTGTGTTTGAGAAATGAAGTATCCTTGTAGCATGACTAACACTATCAAATTGATTTTATCAAGTTTATTACTCTCTTCTATAGGAAATTCAATTCAAGTCTTATTGCTAATATTGAACTTTATGGATACAGTTAATAATTAATGAAGAAAAGTAAAGTGTCAGATCCACAAATTTAATATAATTAATTTTGCAGGATATTGAGCATGTATGATATTAAGGACGAGGATATTGATAATGTTGTTGATCAATCTCAGCCAACAAAAGTAGCACAGTCAGTTCCACTGGAGACACAGTTGCCCGTGATAGAATTGCTGAAAGTACGTTTCTTTCGACATTTTCTTTGTTTAAGCTTACCAGAGAATGCTTATGCTAGCTGTAAATATATAAGCTGTTGTAATGACCACTTTTTAAGTTTTTGTGTTTTTCACAATGTCTGATTCGCTTATTTTATTATCATCTCATGTTGGATGCTACTAGAGTTTTATAACTTTCATTATCTGAGATATTCTTGGAATTTGGTTTATTTCTTAGTAACCAATGTCCCTCTTGGATATGTTTGCTGTTAATTTGATCTGGATTCTTAGACCATCTTATGTATAATTGTTACAGCGTTAGGTAGCTCGTGTCATTTTCAATTCCTTGTATACTTTTGTCTGTCATTTTTTCCCTCAAGTACTTGGATACACTTTCTACTTTTTAGAAAGCCAAAGCAAATATGGTTTTTTTTTTTTTTTTTTTGGGGGGGGGGGGGGGGGGGGTGTGAGTTTGGTACTTAGGAAGATAAAATAGGAGCATGTAAGGAAAACGATAAAGCTACGAAGATTTTGATTATTTTATGACATCGACGTGCTTATAATCTGCTGTGGTTAGGTCCCCTTATAATCTATTTCCGGGAATTGAAAATATAAAGTTTGGCAACTAGATTTGTATAGACTCCTTCAAATCTTGAACCTTCAAATAAATTTGAAAATGCCAATGTTCAATATCAATTTAAATGACTTATCGTAAGAAGGAAACCTCTTCCCTAATAGTTTAGTGCTAATATGACCTCTGTTCACTCTGAATCCTACATAAATTTATTTGCTGGGTCAAGAGGATTATGTATTTGTAAACCTTACAATAGGACAAAAATATTCACTACTGTATTCACTACTACTGGATAAAAAAACTGTAATGTAATTATAAGACGACATATCATTAGATACAAGAGTGACTAGTGTGAACTAAAACATATGAATGCTAGTGCCTGGAATGGGAGAGGTATGTTAGTGGAACTCTTGGAACTTATCAAAGAATTCTCACAGCAGGTTGTTATCTTTGATAAAGATTTATCTTATGTACTAAAAACATCTGTGAGAACTAAATGGATCACTGAATCAATCATTCAAATTCTCCAAATCTCTGTTTATGTCAACAACGTAGTCAATTACTAATATATTTTTTATATTTTATACAGAACATGGTCATTCCTAGTAGGTGTTTATGTATGAACTATGAACTTCATGGTCAATGCATGATGACAACACAAGGCTCCTTTGACCACTCCTCACTAGACTTGATGATCAGTCTTCCATTAAATATTTACTTAATTGAAAGTTCAAAATTTATTTCACAAAAGAGCACAAAACCCCAATATACAAGATTATAAAGGGGTATCACCCCCACCTGGGAACAAACAACAAAGCACTAGGGACCTTCATGAACTCCTCCAAATCTAACATTAATTGGAGGATGGGACGGAATAAGTGTACAGATACCAAGAAAACCCATGAAATCCACAACAACTCTGGCCTTATATAAGAAGGAATTGTTGAAGACCGGACTATTTTTGCTTGCCACATAATCCAAACTATAGGGTGTCATGGACCATACTACCCCTCCATTATCCTTTGAGAAGGGCTTACACCTCCATCCAGGAAACACATCTAAAACAGAGCTTGCTATTACCCAATCAACCTCACTTGTATGGAAGAATCGATAGCAGAACTTTTAACGAATTTGCAACAAATTGTCTTGAAAAATTCTGTCGACAGTGATAATGATATTTTCGACGCATCTATTTGTGTAATGATGCCAAGCAGTGAAGGAGAAGGTGATCTTGGACTCTCCACCATGATCATACATTGGATAATCCAGTGTAGTCAAAGCGACCGCCTAGGCGCGCCTCAAGGTGTTTTTACAAAAATCCGCCTCAAAATAAGGCAATGCGGTTCGGTGAAATGAGGTGTCCGCCTCAGACTGTCTCAACTGCCTCGGCTCAAAATGGGCTGTAGCCAGTCCATTTGCACCCCATTTGCAGCCCATTTACAGCCTAGTTGCAACAAAAGAGGTAGCAACTCACTCTATAATAGGTTTTGTGTTTCTTAGTGTAATACTTGTTGCTCTTTCTTGTTACTGCCGTCAGAGACTCAAAAGTCTTCATCTCTTCCTTGCCTTCAAATTATGTATTCTCAAATAACAAACAAACAAGATAAAACATTTTTAAGGTTTGATAAATGTCACTTTTTTTTGGAGAAAATATATCATGTTTTGATCAGTCTGCGATAAACATCAATCTTGATTTTTCATATCATAGTTCAATGAGTTTTATGCTTTGGAATACTAATAGTGATCATACTTGTGGATTTTTACCAAACCATTCCAACAATTTCTTCTAACAAATGCACAATATTCTCAAGTTTCCGTTATTTCAAGATTATTGATTTTTAATGATTTAGTGGATGTTTGCAAGTTACTTGATACCTATGTAGTGCATATTTTTGCTATGCTATGCAATTTTATTATATTTCCATTTTGATTTTAGGTTGTTGTGTCACTTTTGTAACATATTTGCTTATGATACTTATCAAAATGATTATGTATATTACTATGCGGACATGTTTCCATTTATTATAAAAAAATCTTTAAAAATGTTAAGACCGCCTCGCCACCGCCTTAACTACAATGAGATAATCTGACTCCATCTCCATAACCCTTCTAATCAGAGTGTCTTGAATGACTGTTAGATTCCAAATGAAGAAAGCTAATTTCCCGCCGGGGGGTGGGGTGGTGGGGCACACTTCACCAGAAAGGAGGAAAATGCAGACGTAGCCCCTGGAATTGGGCTAGCATCAACCAAATGAATGTAGAAAGAAGCTGAGAAAGACCCTGATTTAGTCCACTTCCACCCATCATTATCATTACTAGGAATCACAAAACATCAAGTTTTACAACATATTCCTGCCATTCATATGATGCCCTGTGTATTCACTGATGCATCTTCCCCCTGCTAGCTAGTGGTGGATGCCAGAAAGATCCAAAAGTTATGCCTCCTTAATAGGCCTCGTCCCACCCCATCTCTCATGCTAGAAGCAAATTCTATCTCCACATTCTATTCCTAGATAGAGAGATTCAATCCTTGAGACAAAGGGGTTGGTGAGTATTGGAAATCCTTCTTTACAAACTCAGCCAAGAAGGTTGATTGGAATCCACCCATTGCTTCCTCCATCATATTTAGATTTGATAGCTCTCCTCCAGACGGTTCCTTTTGATACCTTCATCTCATTAGAGTGATATTTATGTTATTGAAGGTTCTAACAACCAAACCTCCATTGTCTTTGGAAAGCACTACCTGTATGAAACCTCTATAGATTAAAGTAAAACCTCTATAGATTAAAAGTAAAATCTCCACCCCATAGGAAATCTCTAATTAAAGTAAAACCTCTATAGATTAAAACTCTTGGGACCACACAAGTTCTATTAACTAAGCGATATATTGATTTGTTGATAAATTAACAATTGTCAATATGATAAGATATTTTATGTATATTATTATTATTATTTTGAATCTCAAACATTTAGTTTCTCAATACTTAAAGATTCAAATTTTCTGTACTCATCTAATAAATTAAAGATACATTTAAGCAAGTCCAAAGATTTTAAGCGTAGAATAGATCATTGAAGATATCACCGAGGATCCTCCTGATAAAGAAGTTGATGATGATGCAAAAACTTTGGGGCCTGTTACACTCACAGCATCATAACACTTTAAATCAATTTTTTTTTTTTTGCAATAATGAATGCAACCTCGTGACTTTAATGTGCATTGTGAAAATCATAGATGAGATCAAACTAGGCTAACAACCTCATGACTTTTAAGTGCATTTTGAAAATTATATATGATATCCAACTAGACTAAGTTTCGAGAAATGACAAACAACAATAGATTTTCAAGAAATTATCAATTTATGGAATTAGTGGGACATATAAAAACTTATAAGAGTCTTTCAGAAATTTATTATCTTATAAAAAAATTATTAATTTATTTCCTTGACCCAAGTTGGACAGTCAAAATTTATTATATAAAATGGATTTTTGATTTGGCGAGTATTAATTTAAAGAGGTTTTACAGGTTTTACAGTATAGCCACAAACATCGACACTGACATATGATTAATGAGAATAATATATATTGAAATGCATTTGTTTCATTTTAACTCTTTCGTTTTTCCCCTTATATATATAGAATTGCACAGTTGGAGCCTGAGTGAACATATGTTGTTACATCATTCGCGTTTTTCACTTGTTCATTGGTGCCTTTAGAATGTAATTAACGGCCTTTTTTGTTATCCAAGGACTTCATGAGTGGTAAAACTGTTTTCCGCAACATCATGGGAATACTTTTGCCTGGAGTCAACGGCATAATAGTTGATCGAACTAGTCAAATATATGGCCAACATCTAGAGAAAGCTGTACACCTCTCATTGGAGATTATCCTTCTTGTTTTCGAGAAGGATTTACTTCTTGCTGATTATTGGCGTCCTCTATTCCAGGTAATTCTCGTCCTTCATTTTCTTGGGATTCTCTGTAAACCTATAATGCATGCATCTAGTAGGGTTCTTTATGTCTTTGGCCATGGCATTATATTCATTCCTTGATGCTTTGTAGTTCTTCTCGAACTAGTAGAAATGAAGGAGCCACTAATTATTATTTTTTTTTTTGGGTAAAGAAAAAACAGGGAGATGATTTAATTTATTAGTATTATAATTTATGGTAAAATAGTAGGGAATATATCAGTACTCATGATTGAGGAGCTTGCAAAATGCTGTTACAAGATGTACACACCCTGATACAAACTTAGTTAGAGAAAAGAGTGGCCCAATTGGTGATACAATCGCTATTAAGGAGTGACTTTTAAAACCCCCCAGCATGTTCCATAACCAGACCATCACTTTAATATCATTTGTTTGATGGCCTCATTGTTCGCCGTTTGATTTCATTTAGATATTAGTTTGCAGGATACTATTGACCTAGTCTGCCTTGTTTTCTCTCATTTTGCAAAAAATGAAGCTATGTTGAAGTAAATAGGTTCATTAGTTTTGTAGACATTATTGCACATAGCAAACTAAGTCCATTTTGAGCTAATTGATGATGTCACTACATTTAGGAACATGATTAGTAACCACCAGCACGTCTGGTTGAAATACTATTCTTTGTGTACTTTCAATTTTCTAGCCTGTATACAACAAATAACTTGTTCATATGTATGAATTGCTCTACTTGTCTTGTTCCACCTTACCTCTCCGTTTCATACTTGGGTGTATTTTTGCACCACGTATAAGTGGCCTATCACTTATAAGTGGTGACCAACTTAAAACTGTTTGTTTACTACCACTTATATGTCTTTAATTAACGACTATAAGTGGTTTGATTTCTATAAGCACTAGGGGTGATGCTTATAGCCGCTTATATGCCCAAACCACTTGGAAGTGACAAGCCACTTATAAGTGATGCAAACAAGCACCCACTTACACGCAATAAGAAATCATTTCATGAATGTCAAGAACTCTTTCCATTGACTTCTAGAATTTCTCTTTATTTTCAAGTGATAAATTGGATTTTACCTTGCACTTGTATTAAGAAATTCCTAATTTCAGATTTCCAAAAGAAAGAGTCAATTTATAGTCATTGTTATTTCTCTTAATGCTCATTTTTGTCATGCTTGTGTTGTTGTTTTCCTTTTCTCTGAAGTCACTGTATCAGTCACCTTCCACAGACAGGTGTATGAAAAACCAAATGTTAGAATGTTGAAGTTGTAAGTAATAATGTTGAGATAAATACTCAAGTAAACAAACTGTATGTACACATTTCTTGCTGCAGCTTGGCTCAAGGAGTCACATAGGTGTTTTCAGAATCTCCTATTTGGTGTCCTACAAACTTGGTGCTGTTAGCTATGACTGATTTAACCTTGAGAACTACTGAGTGTATTATAAACTCTGGTCCTTATGAGTTGCTTTTGTGCAAATCAGCCTCTGGATGCTATACTGTCTCAAGATCCAAATCAAGTTGTTGCTTTATTGGAGTATGTGCGATATGGGTTTCAGCCACAAATTCAGCAATGCTCTGTTAAAGTTATGAGTGTTCTGAGGTAGGCTTCTATATCTCTTTCTTTTCCTACCTGTATCTTACCATTCCTCTTTAGCATGCGCTGTAAGGATATATGCTGCTGTAGCCTAGTGTGGTCGATATATTGCTATCTGATTATCACTAGCTTCTCTTAGCTGAAATCCATGCTTTTAGTATAGGATACTGGTATATTATGATAGCATGGTTTGTCATTATAATACATTGGCAAGTTGTAGAGAATTGTTGTGGATTTTCAGCAGGTGGTTACTTTGTTTCTTATTTAAAGGGCGGCTATCCTTATTCGTAAGTGATTGTCAAGGACTAACATGAATGCAATGGATGGTGTCCTATTGCATATACATTGGTAATTTAGAATTTGAATGTTATGCAAACACGCGATGATCTTGTGTATCCCCAACTTACGCACTCTTCACGGAGGTGTGACAGGGAGTTACCATAGTAAAGTATCATTATCACAATCATTCTTACTTGATCTGGGATTAATACCACACTCCTCTAGTGTCAACCATTGGGTGATGTTCTTATGGGGTATTACAATCTCACCGTCTAGGAAATCGAGCCCCATCAATTTTGATACCAAATTTATAATAACTTAGCTCTGTAACCCTGCTACTATCCCTAACTTAACTAATTTCACTAGAGTTAGGGGGTTTTAACTTTTAACTAAAAGGGTTAGTGCCATTGTAAATATCAGTAACTTTTTTAATGAGATCAATAACTCGCTGCCAATGCTGGGTTGCTCAGCTGCTAGACTTGTGGTGGATGGTATCCTGTTGGCAACAATTTACTGATCTTGTTAAAAAACACCATCTGACATCTTAGGATGGGAATTGTAACTTTAGATGTAACGGTGCAGTAATTGTGATTTTCTGTCCTTGACCAAATGTCTGCACTAAGAATGCATGGATAAAGGCTGGTTGTGCATATGTTTTTTGAAAGGGCCATATGACATCTCTTTAATTTATCAAATATTTGTCCACTTCCCTCCTATTTATCGGTGTGTTCTAGACTTTCCTTCCTTTGAAGCTTTATGCGAGCATTTTTTGAAGGTTATGGAAGGTTGTTATTTCTGGAGGTGCTACATGGGACCAGACGTTATATCCTCACCACCTTAGGGTGAACATTCTGTTTTGCCGTGGGACTAATGAAGCACTCTTCCGGTCTGCTCATATGTTTTTGCTTTCCTTCTTAGCTAAGGACAGTTTAAGGCATGTTTTGGGCGATGAACATGGCGTCTCCTACATACCATGATTAGTGAGAAATTGACTAAATCCTGGGCTTATTGAGAGGGAAAGGAGAAAATAGGTGTTTTGTAAGTGACAAGGGATCTAGCTTTTGTTATCAACTTCCGATTGGTTAAATAGGATGCTTATATTGGATTCGAGAAGGCTTATATAGGAATCATGAAAACTATCCATCATTGCAAGCTAATTTGCCCTGAGCTAATCCTCGTTGGACTGCTGACATCGCCTGCTTGTATATTTTTTCATAGGAGCTTGACTTTGTTTTATGAATTGTTTTAGTCCTAATCTAATCAATTGTTAGAAAGACAACTGTATGAAGATGCTCTAACCTAAACGATATTGTGCTCATGTAGAGTATGGATCCTATCGATGAAGTAGCATAGAATCACATTTTATAGTATCAAGTAACCTCCCCCCAGCATAATATTTTTATTAAATAAAAAATCATTATAAATTAACTTCTTCGCACATTAATAATAATAATAATAATAATAATAATAATAATAACAATAACAATAACAATAACTATTATAACTGTTATTGTTATTATTATTATATTATTGTTATTATTATTATAATTATTATTAATTTCACCTGGTAGATAATTCCAACGGCCTCACTGAATTTTGCAGTTCCCGAATGCCTGGGCTTGTTCAGTTATTGCTCAAGTCAAATGCTGCTAACTGCTTGATCGAGGATTATGCAGCTTGCCTAGAGTTACGTTCAGAAGAGTGTCAGCTTATAGAGAATGGCAGAGATGATACTGGCGTTCTTATAATTCAGGTCATTTATGATAACTATTTTTTTTCAAAGTTTCTGCCAATATAGTAGCTCATAAGTTATATTTCCTGTTTTCAGCTTCTTATTGATAACATCAATCGACCAGCTCCAAATATTACACACTTGCTGCTTAAGTTTGACGTGGATATGCCAGTGGAGCGGACAGTATTACAGCCGAAGTTTCATTACAGGTTCAAAATTTTGCTGATTGCCTTTTACTTGAAGTCATATAGTGCTATTTCTTCTTCAATTTATGACCATTTATTCTGATGTTGTGCAGTTGTTTAAAGGTTATTCTTGATATATTGGATAAACTTCTGAAGCCTGATATAAATGCTTTGCTGCATGAATTTGGTTTACAGGTTTGTTAATCGTATGAATTTCTGATATAAGATTTGACTTTTCTGTTCAGAAAGATATTAACTGTTCCTTTATGCAGCTTCTTTATGAGCTTTGCCTGGATCCACTCACATGTGGTCCTATGATGGACTTACTGAGCAATAAAAAGTATCAGTTCTGTTTAAAGGTACAAATTGCTATTTCTTCATAGTCTGAATAGAGATTATTGGCTTAATTTATTTATGGGCCTGTTAGAACATTCTTTTTATTCTGTTGCAGCATCTGCATACAATTGGTATCGCTCCTCTTCCTAAAAGAAGCAACAACCAGGCTCTTCGTATAAGTTCCCTGCATCAGGTACCACTTGGTTTCTGTTTCCTCTTTTCTGTCTGTAGTACAGAATGCAACACACCAATGCCATAAACCTCGTCGCTGTCACTCGTGCTTCGAATTCCAATGTATATTAGCATGCTTTCGGTCCCTTGTTCCTAGGTCTCCTTTTGGCAGGCAATCAAGAGATAGAACAAAAACATAAGATCACTTCTACTTTATCGAGCATAAAGTGGAACCAGTAAGTTCAATGCACCATAACTTTCAATAGAATATTATGGAACAATTGAGATACTTTTATTAAAGATGGACACGGGAAGATTGCGTCATAGTCCAATCTTTCTTGTACCTTTTGCCTTCAACATTGCCGGTGTATGCCTTTAGTGGAACATGCCTCTAAAAAAGAGAGTGAACTCAAAGCCACATGCAAGATGAATGCTTTATTCGATGAATTAATAATTGGTTGTTAGTTTTACATATTTCCTAGTCACTCTGTTGGTTGTGTTTGCAACTATTGTTGTCACTGTTATAGATTTTATGTTTATCTTTTGATTTTCATTTTTATACTTCTGGTAATGATATACAGAGGGCTTGGCTTTTAAAGCTGCTGACACTGGAATTGCATGCTTGCGATATGACTGTATCCACACACCGAGAAGCATGCTTAAGCATTCTTGCTCAGATTTTTGAGAGGGATTTCAAAGTATCTGGTGTTGACACTAGCATATCACATCCTTTAACCTTCCAGACAGATGCTGACCATCCTGGTTTCAAAACCATCACCAAGAGTAAAGTACGTTTTGCAGATTATATGATTTGCTGCTTTTGTTTCATTACTGTTTGTTTGCTGCATATATATACAAATGTGTGTGTGGTGTGTGTGTGCTCTCTCTCTCTCTCTCTACATATGTATTAGGGTATTCCCCGTGCCTTCGGCACTCAAATTGTTTGATAGGAGGAGAATTTTCAACTTTGGCAGGGTATTTCAGTCCTATGCGAACATAAATATTAGCCAAACACCCTCTCCTTCCCCTCTATGTGATCCGTTAGATATTTATGTTTGGGTATATTGCAGCCATTTTTATCTCCAACCTGAAACACCTTTCTGCTTTGTTATATAGACGTGTACAAAGACAAAAAGTTGGGTGGGCACCACACTTCTTCATGTTGACTTGCTGTTGTCTCAGTGCTATCATTTTATACTAAATTTCTTGAAAGTTTTACAAGGCTATAATCTGGAAAAGATAGATATAGCATCCTCCGAGAGAAATGACTGGCGTGGAATTTCTCACTATGAAATTGTATTTGCAAAATATTTCTGTATGACTTCTTGACGACGGAATCTCTAGTTGATGTAGTCATGATGAATATCTTTCACAAAATCAAGGGTATAAGATCCCATGTCTCCATTTTTATGTACTATAGGAGTGAAAACCCTCAATTCAATAGGACTAATTGCCAAAGCTATGGATGATGGACTTCTAGCTTGTTTTCAAGTGTCCTCGATAGGGATGAGAGTGGCTTATCTTCAGTTTGCGGACGATATCTTTTTTTTTTTTTTTTGATGATGATATGTCACAAGTGGAGGACTTGAAGTATATCTTATTGATTTTTCAATTTGGTTTGAAAATCAAATATTCAATGAATGCGGTGAATGACAGGGAGAAGATGCCAATAGTAGTATGGGGGCTGAGGTGCCAGGTGGGTGTTCTCCTACCTATTTACTTGGGGTCATTCCCGATACTCCCAGGTCGGCTACACGTATTTTGGTTTTCCAAGCAATGCAGTCTTCCCACATATCTTACCTAATCTAAGCTTAAGGATGTCTTCCTTCACCACCTTCATCCAAATTTTCAAAGGTCCTTCCCTCTGTCTACACCCTCTATCGTGCTTGGTCTCATCCGCAAGTGACCAAACCACATTAAACCCCTTTATCTAATTTTGTCCTCTATGGGTGCTATATCCTAATTCTTTCATTCCTAATTTGATCCTTACGGGTTTTACCATGTATTCATTTTAACATACGCATTTCTGCTACCGTTATCTTATGCGTATGTTGCTCCCGTAATAGCCCAATATTCTGAACCTTAGAGCATGGCTGATGATAGGGAAAAAAAGAGTGAAACTCCTATCCAATATTCCTATTTATTTTATGTTGTTTATTCATATGCCTTGCAAAGTTCCATAAAAGAATGACAAGGAGTTTTTTATGGTGTGGTACTAAAGACGACAAAAGGTTTGTGCTTTGAACTAGGATCTTGTGTGTCTACCTAAGGAAGTGGGTGGTCTCAGTATTTGATTCCTACAACTAATGAATGGAGCACTGCTTTAGTAGTGGCTTCCGAGTTTTGGAAGTAATAAAAGACAAGTACGATACTTTGGGTCGAATTGGATTCCTAGGCACCTGATAGGGCCTTATGGAACCAGTACATGGCAGACTATTTCAAATTACAGGGAACTTTATTCAGGGTGTGGAGGTAGCAATGGGGAGGTGATGGGTGAATTATTCAAGGTGTGGAGGAGGCATGCTGAGTTCGATTCCCTAGACTTCATTCCACACCTTGACCTTCTATTTGTAGCGACAATCCAAAGGCATACCGAGGTGTTTGGAAGAGAGCAAACTGGCTTGGGATGTGAGAACTCCCTCCTAACGGTCTCAATATTATAAATAATTGACTTCCTGAAGTTCCTTGAGACCTGAAAGTCTGAAACTGCTTCTTACCACTAAAGAGGACTTGTTTCACTATAGGATCTAAGAAGATGATGGATTCGTCACTGTATTGCTAGGAAGCACGGATTCGCGGTAAAACCCTTCGAATCCCCTAAATACGCGAGGCGGATACGGATACGCGTGCAATTCGCGTTTGATACGTATCCGACACGCGGTCAACGTATCGGTCAACGTGACTTGGTCAGGATATGGCTTGACCCGGTCCGGATACGGTATGGACACGGTCAGGATTCGGTTGCCAATAATTTTTTTTCCAGATCTTGATAAAATCGGACGGCTGAAATCTTCCCAGAGATCATCGATCAGAGAGATCAGATCGATCGGGGAGATCAGGGAGGTCGACCGAGCGGGGAGATCAGGGAGGTCGACCGAGCAGGAAGGGGAGATCGATCGAGCTGGGAGGGGAGATCGATCGATCGGGGAGATCAGGTCGACCAAGCAGGGAGGGGAGATCGACCGAGCAGGGAGGGGAGATCCGGGAGATCGACCGAGCAGGGAGGGGAGATCCGGGAGATCAGGGGAGATCGATCGAGCTGGGAGGGGAGATCAGGTCGATCGATCGGGGAAATCAGGGAGGTCGACCGAGCGGGGAGATCAGGGAGGTCAACCGAGCAGGGAGGGGAGATCAGGGAGATCGATCGAGCTGGGAGGTGAGTTCGAGCTGTTTCTTCAACCTCCTGCGCCTCCCATCTTCAACCTCCTGCGCCTCCCATCGAAATGGCGAGGAAAACAGGGGGGGGGGGGGAGGGAAATTGCTATTTATATGGATTAGTTGGGTAGGGTCCAAATTAGGCCCGGCCCATATTAGAATTCATTACCCTAATTTTCACTCATGTACCCAAACTTTTCATTCATTTAAATAATTTCATTAATTAAGCTCATTGCATTTAGATGTTTTATATATTTAGATTATTAATTATTGTTTATGAGTTATGACATTATGTTAATAGTTTTTTAATAAAATATAAAAATAAAAATAAGGTTTGACGTGTCGCCGAGTCCTAGTTTTTTGAAAATTGCCGAGTCGTCGTATCGTATCCGTGTCCGATACGATACACGTATCCGAGTCCGTGCATTCTAGCTGTATTGCAATATTGGAATAGGGGTGCCGTGATCTGTACTTGGAAACTGAGATCAGGCCTCTCTTGCTTTAGAGTCTTGGATATCATTTTAGAAAGAAATTCACTAATTAGAGCGAAGAGGAGTGGAGACACAGGGTCTGCTTGCCTTAAACATCTCTTGGCTTGAGAACGAGGTGAACTTTAGTGAAGTCATGATCCGATTGATCTATATATTGCCAAAAGCCAAATTGCCTTAACATATAGAAGATGAAAAGCCAATTAACAAACAAATGCTTTAGAAAAGTCCAGCTTACAAACAACCCCAGCTTCTTGAGATTTTATTCTCAAATTGGAAATGAGCCATCACTCAGAAACATCTCTGAAACAATTGATGCCTGGCTGGAAGTGGTTAACAATGATGGACAAAACTAATTTAAGTCTAGTAGCGATGGTTTTCGAAAGAATTCTACTCACTGCTGAGATTAAGCTAATCAGTATGAATTAATTGATTTGTTTAGCTCCTTTAATCTTAACGTGACAAACTTCTTGTACTTTTTTGTGACACTTATGTTACAAGTTTATTTTCTCAAAACTCTTGATGATGATATAGTAGCTTGTCAAATTCAGGTTTTAGAGTTGCTTGAGGTTATCCAGTTCAGGTCTCCTGATGTGTCTATGAAGTATTCACAGTTTATCTCTAATTTGAAATATGACCAGCAGGTAACTTCCCAGATTTTGCAGGAATCTTTTTTGTCACAATTTTCATGACCATTTCAAAATTTTACCATATTTAATTGTGATTTATATGATTTTAGGTACAAAGCATACTTGCGAGTCCTGCAACTTCCGATAAAGGTGGTATCTACTATTATTCAGAGCGCGGTGATAGATTGATTGATCTTGCTTCATTCCGTGACAAGCTTTGGCAGGTTCTACTTTTTTGTGATTTATTTTTGTTATTTAAATCTGCTCGTTTTACTCAAATAGGGCATACTTCATCTTATACACTCAATTTGCAGGTATTGCTGTCCTACTTTGTTTTGTATTTTAATTTGTCGACTAAGTGCTTCAGTTTTGTTAATCCTCAGCTGAGCTCGTATGGCAGTGAAGCGGAGCTCAATGAGCTGAGAGAAATAATTCAGCAGTTACTTAGATGGGGCTGGAAATATAACAAGAACCTCGAGGAACAAGCTGCCCAACTTCACATGCTAACAGGCTGGTCTCAGACTGTTGAGGTCAAGTTTCCTTTATGTTCCTCGCTTTCACAGAATTTATTTTTAAGTTCCATAACTTTTCACAGAAATGGCTTCTTTTATGTTCATGTTAGTTGCTGAGCACTTGAACCACGTTAATTATCTACTCTATCATACTAGTTTTAATATTTTTGTTACTAATACTTTCAGGTCTCCATATCTAGAAGAATGTCATCTCTTGAAAATCGTTCTGAAATTTTGATCGAGTGAGTAGCTTGTTTTGGAACCAGTTTTTTTGGTTTCTGTTGCAGCCTTTTGATTATTCAGGTTTTTTCATTGTTAGGGTGCTTGATGCGTCTTTGAGTGCTTCTGCTTCTCCTGACTGTTCCTTAAAGATGGCAGTGATATTGAGTCAGGTAGTCTTCTATGCTTGTTTCCAGCTTTCCATTTCACTAAATTGTGGTTGTTTCATGTTTTTTTTATGACTGATCTGTTCTTCATACTTCAAAATGTTATAAAGGTTGCACTTACATGTATGGCAAAACTACGAGATGAAAGGTTCTCATCTCCTGCGGGCATTTATTCTGACAATGTCACTTGTCTTGATGTTGTCCTGATGAAACAATTGTCAAATGGGACTTGTCACTCTATATTGTTTAAACTTGTTATGGCCATCCTGAGACATGAATCGTCAGAGATTCTAAGGAGACGGTAACCATTTATTATGGTTGTTCTTTTTGTGTGTGTTTCTACTTTGATATCTGACTGACTTCAGTTAACCCCGTTTTTCATTTTTGACTTTCAGCCAGTATGCACTACTTCTTAGTTACTTCCAATATTGTCGCCATATGCTTGATCCAGATGTCCCTGCATCAGTGCTTCAGTTCTTGTTGCGTGAAGAGCAAGATGGCGAGGATGATTTGAATCTCCAAAAGGTTCTAAATTTCTAATGTTTTTAATGATGATAACGACATGCTTTTCTTGTTGCATGTGATATGCAAGCATCTCTTCATATGCCAATTAGAGTTTTGACACTGCTCACGTAAAGCTTCTCTAGATTGAACACATCAAAAAGTAAAATAACATTTGATAATGTTTATATTTGGGTGACTATAATTTCAAATGTTAATTAGCAATAAATAAATTACTGGAGACAGTCTGAAAACACCAGCTTTTGTTTCAAACTATTATTTCTTGTTTTTGTAATTAAAAATATTACTACTAAATAGTAGTAGCGATGGTTTGGTTTAGGAGCTTACAGTTTGTTGATGTTTTGATATGCAATCTGAAGTCTACTCATGCCTGTTACTGACAAGCAACCTTAATAATGCAATACCATTGTTATATACTAGTTCTCAAGCTTACAGTTCTTATTTTCTTACTAGATTGACAAAGAACAGACTGAATTGGAGAGAGCAAATTTTTCTATTCTAAGGAAAGAGGCTCAAGCCATCTTGGATTTGGTAGGTCATATTTGCTCGAACTGTGTTTGATATTTACTTCTGCGATGACTGATAAGTACAATATTGAAATCTTTGCTATGTGACACACAAATTAGTTATTGTACTGTTTTTTCCATTTTTCATTTGAATAACTTGATGATGCATAGCCGTAGTATGTTTAGAGTTGGCCAATGTTCGAAGCACGTGAGTCAAGTGTGATCTTTTGTCTGAAATTTGAAGATTTGGCTCGAGGAAAACAACTATCAAATTATTTCAAGATTTGCTGAAGATGTGTTTGTTCATTTACTTCCAAATGCATCAAAGTTGGCAAAGTAAACAAGTTTCCGTAAGGTGTATTATATATCATTAATATCCATGTGTTCTTGACTCTCATTCTATTAAATTTTAGGATTACTATTGTGTTGAATTGAAAGAATCAGTCTAGCGTTTCAATATAGAAAAAAAAGAATGTCATAATATCTAGTACAACACTGTATGTATATTATATGTATGTCTGCATATGTATATTGCCATACTGGTGAATGGTAAGAGAGTTTTTGTCTAAGCCTGTCGTGATTATTTTTTTATATATTGTGAGAATTCGTCGATGTACCATCTAGTCATTTTTCATTAACATAATATCAAGCTCTGGTTGCAGCTGATGCTACTGAATGAGCTATTTATTTTTCACTGCCAACTGTTGAGCTAACTATTTTAAATGCTGCAGCATTTTTTTTAAAAAAAAAAAAAAATCAATCAAACACAGGTTCTATTTAAAAATAAGGGAAAATACAATGTGAAGCTAATACCACCAAACCAACAAAAGTCCCAACATAACAATTACAAGAAAAACAAACTAGCCCAATTAAAAATACACATATGAAACGACTGATCTGTGATGCCCCCCTAAGTGAATCCCCCTCATACCAAGGCTTGGACAAAGTTTGTGAGATGGGAAATGTCTGTCAATTCTCCCTTGAAAATCCTGTGGTTTCTCTCTCCAAAGAATCCATATGGTAGCAGAATTTTTTTCCCCATAACCAAGCACCTTTGAGTGAGAAGACATCTCTTACCTCAAGAAGAGATCCACTGAAAAAGGTTGGAAGCTGGAGGAGGATGGGTGTTGGCTTCATGGCATATAGAAGTCCACAGCCAGATTCCTGCTTGCTTTCAAAGAATGCATATCTAGTGGTGATGTTGGGACCCCTTTTAGCAAGATTGTTCATAGTGGGCACCTTACCATGCCCCATAGACCAGAAAAAGAAGTTGAATCTGGGAGGGACTTTTTTTTCCCAAAAAACTCTCTGACCAAAAGGACAAGGAAGAACAAAGTTGCTAAAAGTGGATATAGCTAGAGTCTGCAAGTTCAGGTGGGAATTCAAGACTGCGAATTTACCAGATTTACTAGCAGTAGATAAAGCTAGAGTGTGCATAAAAAAATAGATCACAAGCTTCGGCAAATATTTTCCTCTTTATGTTGAAAAAAGAAAAAGAAATTTTTTTTTAAGTGGGCTGCTTTTTTCCATCTCTGTAATAGTCTTGGGGTGGCTTGCCATGTTTGTCTTCTGTTTTTGCTTCAGCTAGGTGATCCTTACTGTCAGTCACTAGCTTGGTAGCCTTGTATTTGTTGGTTTAATTTATCTAGGCTGTGTTTTATTGATAAAATATTTTATTTTTCTAATGTTATTGCTACTCTCAATAGTTAGCTCTAACTGGGCTTTTGCAATGTATTATTTTGTTACTTTTTAATCTTTATAACATTAAATATCAATCTTTTTTAATCTTTATAACATTAAATATTAGTAATCCTTAGTATTCTTAAGGTTGTTTTTTCATGTTGGTGAAAGCCAAAGGTTGCTTCTTTGTTAGTAACCATGACTTAGTGTGCAGGAGGAAATATTTGATTTTGTGAACAATATTGGTATAAACTCTTCTCACTATCCCTTCTCATAAAAATTTCAGGTGACCAAGGATGCCATTCAAGGCAGTGAAGCTGCAAGAACCATATCCCTTTATGTTTTAGACTCATTTATTAGTATCGACCAAGAGAGGTTTTTCTTGAGTCAACTCCAAAGCAGAGGGTTCTTACGGTCATGCCTTACTGATATTAGCAATATGTCCTATAAGGTGTGCATCTTTCGTCACTATAAACTTTTGACGTTAAAGATAGAATTTCAAGATTTGTTTAGTACAATGATATATCACAATCTTCTCTTCATGATGGATGAATATGTGAATTATCTTTCACTATATTAAGTAATATATCCTATAGGAGCATGTTTATGCTAATTCATGAAGCTAGCTAATGTAAACATCTATACATAAGGATTTATTCATGTCAAAAATTGATGGTCACATAGCATAGTTATCACATAACTTGCAATACTTTGAATTAATGAATAAACTAATTACATGGCAAATGCAAGAAAAAAAAACAAAGAAAAAAAGAAAAGAAATTGTATGTTGAGGGTTGTCTTAGAATAACCCTAAATAAAAAGCAAGAAAGGCAATGGGGAAAAAATGACAATGTTTTGTGACGAAAGGAAGGTGAGACGGGTGCGAGAAAAAGGGAAAAAATCCAGTGTGAGAAAGAAGAGGAAAAAGAGGGACGGACATAAAGGAAGTTTATGTCAAATCCAGTTCATATGGATAAAGGAGCACTAGTCAGGATTGGTGCACAGATGCAGAAGGCCTCTGAAATAGCTTTGTCTTTGATGAAGCTCCAAAGTTCTAGCCCATTACCACAACATGACTTAGAATCATGTTACAAACTTTGTGCACCTCATTTTTTTCCTAGATTAAATTTTTTTTCTTTTTCCACAAGACAATTAGCAATGGCTGGTCCCATATCCATTTGCCTTGGGTGCAAACCGAACCCACAGCCGAAAAGCTTAAGCTGATATAGAGCGAGTTTAGCACACAAGAAGTGGTCCAGGTCTATGGATATCGAATGAGTGGGGCGCACTTTAGCACCGCGTTCGATATTTTATAAGGGTTGGTCAATATGGTATATACAAAGTCTATTAAGATTGAGGTTAATGCATGTTGATGAAAATGTATTTATGGCATTGGCTTCATATTTGGATGTAGAGTATTGATGCATCTGTTTTGTGTCTTACTTTGAAAATGTGATATGATTCATGAGGCATGTTCTCAAACTTTGTAATCTTTTGGATGCAAACCTTCTTTTTTTTCCTCCAAAAAATGTCATGGCCTTTAACACGAAAGAATTATACAAGGAGGGACATGAAACCGAAACCCCTGAACCAAATTTAAAAGGAAAGAAATGAAGAATGAATAGTATCTCAGATCTACCGCAATATCTCACCTAGTTTGGCACCCCAAAGCAACTAACTGAAACCTATCAAAACTGCTCATTGTTTAGAGTCCAAAGCGCTGGTTTGGCTTGAATCAACACAAAATCGTTCTAACTCGCTTAGTGAATCGGCCCTGCTTAAATTGGTCTAACTTGATATCGATTTGTTATTTGAATTGTCATATCACAATTTAGGTTAAAATCGTGTGTCAAGGACTTATAAAAGTTAGGCTATTCGAATAAGTTTCTTAAATGAAAACGAAAGAGGAAGAACAGAAGAATTAGTCACAAAGAAATCAATATCTTGATGAGGACAACTGAAACCGTGTATTAATAAAAAATTTGGATGTTTCATTGTCTTCATCGAAACTAGAGGTCGGCACGGACGAACCTCATCCCTATCCCATCCCGTTTGTTTGGGATCGGGATGAGTTTGATCAATTCCAAAATGATCCAAAACAATCGAGACGGGATGGGACGGGATCGGGATCGCGGGATGGCATGTCCACCCCTAATCGAAACTATTTAACGAATTTTGGCAGAACAAATTTTGAATAGATTTGGATGTTTCCTCGTCGTTTTCAACTTTGCTCTTTTGAAGCCTTCATTAAGGAGGCCACGGTTTGAAGGAGTGCCTATAAAAGTAGGTTATTTGTTATTAAAACATAATTTCAAGTTAATTTTGTGATTAAAACTTTCTTTTAAGCTATTTCTAGCTAAATGAAGCCCACTTCGCTCTAATATTTTTCCCTAATATGTTACTCATTTCTTGAATCTAAATCTTCAACTTCATGATTTACGAGTCACTAACCCTAGTTTATCATTAAATATGCAATTTGTTTCCATCCAGAATTGCCAAAGCTTTCGTCTATTCAGCAAAAACATATCATTATACTCTATTGACGTCCTTTTGACTTGAGCTTTAAAAACTAATGAGCCTGTGCCAACATTTACTTCACGGTAGACATGAATGTAATGACATAAGAAAACATAGAGCTTTTCTATTTCCTGCCAAATTCGTTGAAGATCCCATCGAATTGTGAACAACACATCGAATCTGTTTGTATCCAAATATCAAGGATTGTGATTTCGTTTTTCGAGTTAATTTCGGTTTCCTGATTTTAAGAAATATTTTGGTGTATAGAGAAAAACATAAAAACTTTGAGGAAACATGAAATATATAATGAATTTCGCGGGTATATGAAATATGTGAAAAAAATAATTTGGAAGTAAATAAATGTATTAAACAAATTAACTGAAACCAAAATACCTATAATTTGAAAATCAATGAGTAGTTTGAAAAATCAATATACAAGTAGAAGTGATAATTAGGAAATTAGGGTGTGGTTTCAAAAATCAATAAATAATCAGAATAAATGATAATTAGAAGACAAAAACTCGAAATTTATGAAAAAATCCTCGATAAATGTAAATTTTAGTAGCTAGTTTTTTTTTTTTAAAATAATTTATTTATGAAAAATCGAAATTTACAAAAAAAAAAACCTCAAAGGGGCAAAATTTCGTAAAGCCGATGCCAAATTTCACTATCCTCTTTTCGTAATTTAAAAAATAATAATTCGGCAAAATTTCGTATAATTTTGCAAAATCACTATCCTTGCCAAATATTTTGTAAAGCCGATGCTTTGCAAGACATCAGCCCTTCTAAAGGGGTAAGGGATTCCACTCTATTATTTAATGCCTCATTGAATGCACACTGGTTTGCACCAAGACAACCCTCCAATTCATCTCTAATAATGAAACCATCAGCAGCCAAGTTATTATAAGACGAGCCATTCATGTTTGAGGCAAACCAATATGGTGGAGATAATTGCCAATATTAAATTTTGAAATGCTTCACCACAGCATCCAACTTCATAAAGATGCCTGAAGGGTTGATGGACGGTTATTTGGAAGTGAACACGTTGATGCAAGCAATAATTATCCAATTGACTCTTAAAGAGTTGGCATTGACTTGCTTATATTAAATTCTTGATGAACTTTGCAATAACTCCATAAGATTACCAGGGGAATAAATTGAAAAGAAACCCGCTTAACGATTTTGAATTAGCTCATCGAAATCATACTTGAAGAATTATCCCTACTACCGTCAGACATCTAACGTGCACCTCTAAAATAAGCTCAACAGGCCACCAGACTCTATGATGAAGGTGAACTTGGGAGCTAAAGTGTCCTCTTGGAATGTCATCTAGGTTGAAGATAGTCCTCTGCATCTCTCCTTCCCCTAAGTCTAGAACATATTAAAGCAGTATGGTGACTGATTTTATGAGCCCATGTATTGATTAGGAATCTGGAATATCTTTCTTCAATAGGTTTTAGTGATTATGAAATTAAGGATGTCCTAAAGTTGCAGGGTGCTCTACAGTGAAGTCTCTCAATAGTAAAATCATGTGGAGAGAAAACATGAAAGACTTCTCTCTCAGTTCTTTTTATGAGTCCATGAACGGATGAATGCGGACAATTGAAAATCGTAGAATGAGAGGAATGATGCTTACCAACCCTTAGTGTTTATGCGAACAACAAGAAGAGACAGTCAACCATCTTCTGATTGGCTGTCCCTTCACACAGTAAATTGCACTTGCTTTGTTGGATGATTACAAAATTGTGAAGCAAGTTCACGTCTCTATAGCACATTGGCTCGCAAACTGGAAGAAAGAAGGTAACCTTATCGAATCTCATTGCTGAAGGGTCGTTGTTCGGGTGTAGAACTCCACTGATTCTTACTTGGTACCCTATGGAAGTAGCGCAACAGCCAAGTGTTTAATTTCAAAGCCCGCACCAAGGAGCAGCTTATATTTAATCAAGACAGGCTTTTGGAATTGGGGTGTGGCTCATGGGATTCTTAAAGATGCGTCTTTTGATATTTTTCACATTTCCTAAGGATAATATTGTTTTGAAATAGTTCCTTTTGTATTATTGTTGATAGTCAAAGTATCAAAATTGTCTCTCACTGATCTTTCCCTTATTATCTCAAAATTGAGATAGAGAAAGAGTTACGAGAGAAAAAAAGGGTAAGCATTTTCTGGAAAGAAAAAAAAAAGAGAGAGCAGCATGGTTACTTCTTATTCATTGAGAAGGAGCTTTTGATTGTATAGATAGGATTAACATACCCAAATCTTTATATGTTATCAGAGGACTTATAGGTTTTAATCCTAGTCAATAGAAAATTTGCGTTTTGTAAAAGAGAAGAATTTGTATTTGAATTTTTGTTATAGAAATTTGCATAAATACACGTTGAAAGATTCTTGCATTTTATTATTGTTTAAATGTTTTTCAGTTACCTTTTATTGTGTTGGTGGTGAAAATGGTTGTGTTGGTTTTGTTGGTGGGTGGTCGGGGTGACTGTGGTTGTCGTGGTGGTATTGGTAGAATGATGCTAGTAGTGGTGGAGCTAGTGATGGTGTCAGGTGTGTCGGATATGGTGTGTCGCGTGCGGCTGGGGGTTGGGGGGGATGGTCGTAGTAGGTAGCAATGATAGAATTGAGTTAGGGATTGAAAATTCGTGGAACATCATGGAAAATCGCAAAGAATAATGAGAGGTTTTCGCAAGGATTGCACATCCGCAAAAACCATGTCCAGGCTATTTGTAAATTTGACACGTTCTTTTTTTTTTGAAAGACAAGCCTGCCGCCGGTTGGTATAGAACCCAAGACGTGGGGGTTAAACCATCACAACCTTAACCATCCAACATATTCTGTGACATTCGTTTTGTCAATGTTTTGTAAAAATAACATATTCTGTGAAAATAACCTAAAAATAACATATTCGTTTTGTAAAAATAACCTAAAAATAAATAATATATTCTGTGGCATTCGTTTTGTCAATGTTTTGTAACAAATGTGGCTACAAAAACTTTCTAATATTGGTTTTCTGATATAGTGAAATTAATAAGTTCTAATATTGGTTTTCTGATATAGTGAAATTAATAAGGGACAACACTTGCAATATGAAACTTAATTAACCTAGGTAGCGATGAATCAGATAGGATTGTCCGTTTCAGGAAACCACATTATTTCATTTTTATCATAAAGCTTACTACATACCCACCTCTGTGTTATGAAGTTTCTATGGTCCATGTGTTCGTCTCAATATCTATTCAAGGGATTCCGGTTTTCTAATCCATATGCTAGAGTCGGAGCAATTTATGAAGGTCTAATAATGCCTTTTTATTGGTCCCAAGGTGGAGGGGAACTTTGGCCTTTGCGATCTCTTATCCTTCAGTAAAATTTGAATTTCTCGCTCTTAACAAAAGCTGTGTTTTGCTTGAATTTCGGGTCAGTGTGCAGTTAGATAGGAGAGTAAATAGTCCTTGTGAGTTGTGATACTGTTTTGGAATAATTAATAAGAAGAGGGATGGCATGCATTACTTGAAGCTCTAGGTTTAATGATTTCATTGCCTTGTGCTATTCTCTTATTTGAATACCTACTATATGTTTTCTTATTTGTATATTTTACGTCTTAGGATGGTCGGCGTTCAATGGATTCACTGCAGAGGTTGTATACATTAGAAGCTGAACTTGCACTGCTGTTGAGAATAAGCCACAAGTACGGGAAACCTGGAACCCAGGTTCTTTTTTCCTTGGGTGCCTTGGAACATCTTGCAGAGTGCAAGGTGGCAAGTTTACAGCTCAAGGTATGATTTTATCTTTGAAACCATTTTATATATTGCGAAATAAAACTGAGGCAAGATCTTTACCAGGGAGGTTACATGCGTATTGATGCAAAGGTCGGAAGAGACATATCTCTGGATATCGACAAGCAACGTCTCGTTGTATGTGCAGTCTTGAGATTAGTTTATTCCTTGACATCATTGGTGGAGACAGCTGATTTCTTCGAGGTTAAAACTCTTTATCCTTCTGAATTTGATCATGGATAAAGTACACCTTACTCAATTAACAGTCAAAACAAACAAGAAAAAAAAATTTGAGCAAAAAAGTTTTACAAAAAGCTCTTTCAAAATAATGCAAGCAAAAGTTGTGAATTTTTGTTAAGCACTACTCACATTTACAAATGAAAACTTGAAAGCATGATTTTATAGAAAATTCACAAAATTGAAAAAAAAACGCAACAAGGCTAGTGGAACTCTACAGGTGAAAAAGGGCTAGATTGTAGTTTGATTTGTTGGATGCAGAAGACAGTTCAAATTGGTCTGGCTTGTCGAGCTGTGATCGTGCAGCTTGGTTTTACTTTTTTCAATGTTTTCAAATTTCTTCGTATTCTAAAATTAAGGTTCATTGTGTTCAATGTACCTCTTTTGTTCTTTTGAGCTTTTTCCTTCATGTGTTGTATGCTGTTCTTACATGATCATTTGATACTCCGTCTTCAACTCATTGCAGAATGAAGTCATTTTAATTTGAAGCTTTCAATATCTTTTACCAGACTAAGATAAAACCTCAAAACTAGGACTAGTTAAATGTTTAATTGGCAAATAAAAATTCACGCTTTCATTACAATTTACAAGAAAATTTTATCGATCCAAAATCATGCCGTCAGATGTTTTGTTTTAACCTTTGTTGACAGAGGTGCTCATTCTTGATGTTGTTCAGTTGAAGCACATGATGCTCGGTTATGATTAATACTCCTTTTGTCACAAAAGGTCAAAGAGAGTAACATGGTAGAGTGATGATATGCAAAGCAGAAGTACATTACTCAAATTTTGTATATTGTAGAGTACACAAAAGTTATTTGAAATGAATTATACAAAGGTGTACAACTGTACATTGTAAGGTAATAAATGTCCGTAATAACAAAACTATCCATAACTCGATAGGACCATGCTCTAGGATTGCTCGGAAAGACATAGCACCCTTGAATAGAAAATAGAAAGACACTTCATCATTGGCATTCGTGAAAGAATTTCCTATGTGGTTATCCAAAAAAGTGGACTTTGAGAAGTCTAAATAGTTGCTTGAAGGTGATAATAATGCGAAGTTATTCAATTCTTTTACCATTAAGAGGGGAACTTAATGACTTTGGAGCAAGGAAGCACAGACTTTTCAGAAAACTTGTATCTGTGTCTGACATGTATTTGACACTCGCACGACGCACTTACACGTGGTTAATGTGTCAGACACATGGTCAATGTGTCGGATATGCTTCCGATACACCCGAAACTTGGTCAGGATACAGTCAAGACTCAACAACCGATTTTTTGTGCAATAATCACCAAATTTAATGGTTGTTGATCCATCTAAGTGAATGACTATTCGAATCGAGATTCAAGTTAAATAGAGCAAAAAACCACTAAAGTCTATGCTTCTTCTTCTCCTTCTCTCATTTACTTATTCTCTCCTACATATTTTCTACTGTATTTTTTCTCTACTTTTTTTTCTTTACAACAGAGTATCATCTTCTTCTCTGCCTTTGTGCCTCTTCTTCTTTTGTATTTTTTTTTCTTCGTGTTTTTCTACTTTTTTCTATTTGCAAAAAGATGAAGACACTCTAGACAAATACTTTATTAGATTATTGTTTACGTTTATATGACCTATTAAAAAAATA
The DNA here is from genome assembly GCA_963556465.1 of Berberis vulgaris. NCBI lineage: Eukaryota > Viridiplantae > Streptophyta > Magnoliopsida > Ranunculales > Berberidaceae > Berberis > Berberis vulgaris. The sequence continues at coordinate 84,193,502 of OY747130.1, forward strand.
TAATATGATGATGTGTCGACGTGTTTCCAACTCTTAGTTTTTGGAAAATTGTCGAGTTGGCTTGTCGTGTCCATGTCCGACACTAGCATGTCTTTGTCAATGCATCCTTGCTTTTGAGTTGTTCTAGATTAGTCATGACCATATTGTTAATTTTTTTCGCAGACCTCTTTGAATATCGCAATGATTTGAAAACTTCCTTGGAGGATTTGGAGTTTTGACTCTACATCGATAGAGAATAAACAAGACTTGATAGGGATTTGGATAGGCAGGAGTTGTGGTAGTGCGTCTATAACCAGTATTGATATTTCGAGTGTCCATATCAAATGTGGTTCTTAAGTTGAAGATAATAGTAGATAAATCAATAAACTTTCAACTTCTAAACCAAGCAACGACAGTCAGAATGACTTGAAACTTTGGTGAGATCATACTCACAAAAATTATTTCATCCCATACCTTCGAACCAATTTATTTTTCACGCTGTATTTTCTGTTCCAAATTTTGCTATATATTGTTGTATTTATAGAATGCATAATTCTTGCATGATCGGTACTGAAATTGTATTTGTTATGAAATAGGTGAAAAATAAGATTGTTCGAGAGGTCATAGATTTTGTAAAGGGACATCAATTGCTCTTTGGTCAAGTTCTGCAGGAGGATGTTTCTGAAGCGGATGAGTTGACACTGGAGATGGTCAATCTTGCTGTTGGTATACTTAGCAAGGTGAGGTCCTTCATTTTTTGGCACTAAACTTGAATCGGTACCATCATTGCTTTTATGGAAGTTTTAAGAATTAATAAATTATTTAGTGTACACTGAGTGGTAGCTATGACCTTGCTGTGAGCTTTGACCTTTATTGGCTTCTGCATGTTTTCCTTTTGAATTTTATTGACTTAACACCGAAGATTTGGATATATTGTAGGTTTGGTCATATGAAGAGAATGATGAGTATGGTTTTGTTCAAGAGCTCTTTGCTATGATGAGCACACTTTTTTCCCTTGACACAGAGACCTGCTTTCTTCAGTCGTCACGTCCTCTAGAGGTGACTGTCACCTTTTTTTTCTTTCTGTGATTACTTATATATTGCCATACCATATATGGGGATATTTTATTCTAAGCAGTTTAATTTCACTTGGATAATCAGACTCGGAGGAAATTGGAGCTAGTCTTGTTTAAGCTATACTTCAGTCTGACCTCCTATCTTTATTTTTTGGTCACGAAGAAGTCCACGAGGCTACAGGTGCGTGCAAGAACGAGTGTTGTATTTGTATTGCCTTTTTTCCCCTTTTAAATTGCTTAGTTGTCCAAGCATCTACTGATTGAAATGGTGCTATGGCAGGTTGATGACAGTGCTAATAATTTTCAGCCATCTGTTAGAAAGCAACAGCCTAAATTACCTTCACTTGTTTATCTTCTTAATTCTCTAACTGTGTCTCTAGAGAGAGCTGCTGAGGAAAAATCCTTGCTTCTTAATAAGGTAATGCAGTTGGATTCTACAGATCCAAACATTTGCTGTTTTTGCTCGTGTATTCCAAATAAATATTGTAAAGACTAGTACTCGCTTTTTAGATTCAAGACGTTAATGAGCTATCAAGGCAAGAGGTGGACGAAATTATAAGTATGTGTACGCGACAAGACTGTGTATCAACCTCTGATAATATCCAGAAAAGGTATTTGGTTTGTTTCCATTCATTTAGTAAATGTTTAATATTAATGTTATTTTGCTCTGTCCTCCCTGTGTTAATTTTCCAAGCATGATTCACATAATCTATTTGTAAACATCTAGTTTCCGACAGAGTCAATTTCTTTCTAGCTTCACAGTACCTACAATCAATTTGGTCAACCAATTTCTTCCTATGCAAACTTACAAGGTCCACACAACTACATTGTTTGGCTGGTGCATGAATTGTTAATATTACTTGAAAATAATTGGATGCATAGCTTCATGTTTGCATTTCAGCTTGAAAAACTTTAAACACCTTGACAGAGATGGTACCAGAACTAAACCTCATAGGTCCTGCCTGAATGATATTGAATTTCATATCATCATTATCATCAGTGCGTATTCAACCATATGTTTAAGACTTAGAGAGATTTATATGCTTGTAATATATGTACCATATGCATCACCTAGACTTTTACATATTTTGTTATTGTTTTGACTGGTTATGCTTTAGTGGCAAAGTTTCCCCATCTAAAATCTCCGTGATTCTTATATTAGAGTTTTCTTATTTTGTAGGAGGTACATAGCAATGGTTGAAATGTGCCAGGTAGCTGGCATACGGGACCAACTTATTGTTTTGTTGCTTCCACTTGCAGAACAGTTACTGAACATCATCCTTATACATTTTCGAAATTGGTCTGTCCTCTTAATCATTTTCTTATATTTGTTCTAGTTGTGGTAGGTTTTCCAGTTTTTGATCTTCTTCAGTTCTCTTTTCCAGTCCTGCCATCCCCAACTCCAGTGAAACTACAAAGATGATCACATATGGTAGAAATTCTGACTCTGGACAGGATGTTTCTTTGTTTTGTGGGAAGTTACTCCCAGTTATAGAGAGGCTCGAATTATTGAGTGAGGTATCTTTTTCTTTATCAATTTTATTTTATTGGGCCACCTCTTTTGCCATTTCTTTGTCCGAGAGAGTTGCAATTCATATCACCTGTTGACCCATTAATTTCTCTGATCAAAACATCTGTTCAATTATGGTATTAAATTTTTAGTTGATTGCACTTACATCGCAGACATAATTGTTTGGTGTTGTTCATTTGCACAGGAAAAGGTAGGCCACAGTTTGAAGGTTTTCCGAAGGCTATTGAGTTCACTCAAGGAAATCACGATTCAAAAAATGGGTATCTAGTACAATGCAAGGTGGTTGTTTCTTTTCTCCTACCAGATCTGTAATGAGGTCTACTGAAGTGCCTGTATAATGTTTGTTCCGATAATGAGGTTAACCTTGAGCACTTGTGGAATGATCGAATAGCTTTGAGATATCCACTATTCCTGTAAATCTGAAAATATGTTATAATGGGTAAGTTGTAAACACACCCTTTTTGTAAACATATGATACACAGTGTAAGTTAATGTTTAGAGTTCCCTTGGGTGTAATTTTGTAACATTTACAGTCATTGAAAATCACATATATTTATACACTGTTCATCTGTACATCATCTTCTCACATTCAAATCAATGGCATTTTTTGTAGCAACTATGAAATCTTGCTCATTGCTTAAATGTAGTGTTTGTTTTGGGCCTTTTGGCAGGCCTACTATGCTCATTTGGTTTTTCTTACTTGAAATCTCTCTCTTGATATAAAAGTTATATGGAGGGGTCGATATGAATTCTCTAAGCCATTTGTGATGTTTTTGCTATGATCATTTGCTTAGACAAAAAACGTGTTTATATTAATTCCATCTTGACAAAATTTGCACCTCCATGAGGACATGTACCATGGAATGTCATATGTGACATAATTATATATCATACCTGTGAAACAAAGGCAGTGGCATTGAAAATTGTGATATTTTATTTGTATCTGAGAAATGGAGTTATTATTTGCACCCACAATTTTCGTTTTTCACACCACAAAAAAATTTCACTTTACCTCCGATAAAATTACTGGTATACTCACATATAAAATGTTCGTAAACCTCAGAATCGAGGATTTTTAACTAAGTAGATTTTGGATAACTTCTTTTAAGTTTAATATGTATTTTTGAAACATGCAATATCATGCTTCCTGATCACCTACCAAAAACAAGTCAATGGATCGATAAAAGAACGTAAATCCTTAAGGATTGCTTTCTAATTTTTTTGATAATTAGAGCTTAGCATTCATAAAGCCAAGATTCAGGGTTCAGATCACTTGTTGACCCCATTAGTTTTTCTGATCGAAACATCTGTTCTGATGTACCTCTGTTGTTTTTAGCTACCAAATGGGTCAATATCTTTTTATTTATTATTTCGTTCATGGCATTAGAATTTTAGTTGATTGCACTAGCATGGCTGACCTTTTTTGGGCGTTGTTCATTTGTTTCGGAAAAACTGAAAAAGTATGTCACAGTTTGAAGGTTTTTCGAATGAAATTTGATGCGTCTAAATCTGGTCTCCTAGAAATTTGATATGTAAAATAAGGATCAAATTGTTAAAGACCATCTTTTTGGCAATCGAAGACACTCTGATGCTTAAGTCAGTAAATTTGTAGGAGAGAGCTTAATTTATACAGAGTTCAGTTAAACTTAGGGGTGGGCACGGGACGGGATGGGACGAGATATACCCATCCCTATCCCATCCCGTTCATACGGGATCGGGACGGGACGGGATGAGAAAAATCTCATCCCGACCTCGTCCCATCCCAAACGGGTTCCGGACGGGACGGGATCAGCGTGCTAATCTGGAGAATCTCAGTGGGGCAGAATGAATTGCACATCAGCAGGTTTCCTTCCAAATGTCTTCATCTATTGTTTACCAAAGGTTTATGTAATTAGTATGTAAGTGTGGTAAAGCCTCTCGACGATTGTAAATGGCACACGCGGCACTGATACAGTTGGGTATCACAAGTCCTGGTCCATATACAGTTTCGGTGCTAAAGCATGTTTTGAGTGACATCTATTATCATCTTTTTCTTCTATTCTTGTGATCAGATTAGTCAGCAGAATAGTTCGACTTGTCATCATCACTGAGGTAACCCACCCCACCCATTGAATTATACAAACTAATGCATGTGCATGTGCATGTAATTAAAGGTTCATATCATGTTTATGAATTTGTATGTTGATGCTGTATATATATGGTCTTCATTAAGTTCATCTTGTATTTCAATAATGCAATAATGCAATAACTTCTAATCTCAGTATACTTCAAAAAATTTGAATGCAATAATGCAGAATCTGAACCCAATTTTTTTTTTCTTTTCTGGTTTTTATATCCTTCAAGCTGATAATGATATGGAATTCATTCAATTGAAAGCAATCTTATTGATTGTACAATGAAGACTCATCATGGGCATTCACAATTCTAAAATAAATAATTAAATAAAAATATTAATAATTAATATTAATAAATTAGTTCGGGACGGGACGGGATTGGCGGGATTGAAAATCTTCATCCCATCCCATCCCATTCTAGATCGGGACGGGACGGGATCGGGATGAAATTATTCAATCCCATTAAGACCCGAAAAAATCGGGACGGGACGGGACGGGAACGGGATCGCGGGATGGGATGCCCACCCCTAGTTAAACTTGCATACCTATGTCGATATTCCCTTAACCTTATATAGTGGTCGTTACTAATTCTCTACGTGACTTAATCATGTGAGGCTTGATGAGGGAGAAAACATTCTCTGTAACAGCCTCCTCTTTTATAGAGATACATCATTGGTGGAGTAACTCTCGCTAAGACTCATTTCCTTTGTATCGTTTATTCTATTTAAGAGAGAGATTCGTTGGGTTTGAATTTAGGCCTCTGACTATGTTGTATTCTAAATGGTCCTTTTGGGCTTTAATGACTGGATTTGCCTTTTTAGCTTTTACGAGTCGCCCTGAATTGAATACTTGGTCTTCGTGATAAGTAATCTTTGTCATATGTAGGGTCGTGATGATAGTTTTATTTGATGTATCATCAATCCTGAATTCACTCAAGGAAATGACTATTCAAAACATGGCTATCTAGTACCATGCAAGATGGTTATTTCGTTTCCTCCTACCATGTTCTGTAATGAGATCCACCAGAAGTGCTTGTATAACATTTCTCTTACTAAGTTCCAACAAATGAGGTTCGCCTGAAGCACTTGTGGAATGAGCAAATAGCTTACATAAGTCCAATATTCCTGTAAATATGAAAATATGTACACACCCTTGCTATAAACATATGATATGAACTGAAGCAAAAGGTGTTTCCAGGTTTAACCTTAAAAATTTTCCAATCAAATTTGCTTATGTAGTTTATTTTGCCAAACCTACAATGCTTTTCATTTTATATCAGTGTAGATGAAAGAAAGACTTGCAGAAAGGGAGTTTCACTCCAGAAGACGATCATCAGTAACAGGAAATGTTGGGTTGGACAGACATATTAGTATCAATCTCAGCATTTACGCATCTGGAGGAAACTGTTTTTCCAGGTTTTTCTGGAGTCAGACGTAACGCAGCGAAATTGAGACCGGTGCATGGGACAACTTGGCTGCAATGGAGATTGATGGCAAATGTAGTACTTGATGTTCCCATTCCTAGTTCATAGCTCACATTGCTTATTTGAACTGCACTTGTCTGTAACAAGTCCTGTACATTACATTTGAAGTTAGCAACTAAAATCTATATAAAGATCAAGTCGCGTAATCATTGATAATCAGCCTTACTACCATGGCATTGCACGGGTCTTGTTGAGTGCAGTAATAATGATCGATAATAATAGGGTTTTTAACAGCAGTAAAATACAGTTGTTTGAATGTGATTCCCCGCACATATCCTTGCCCTCCCTGTCAAATAGAAAGGAAAATTAAAAGTAAATCAATTTTCTCCGTATATCTCCAATCATAACGACCGTCTTAAAGAAAACTTTGTTAATGATACATCAAATTATCACCCGATCGTGGTCATACACATAGCGCAAATCATCATAAAGGAGTACCGTTATGGTGGGAATCACTCTCACAATGACACATTTCAATGAAGGAGGATACCGTTATAATAAATGTCTTCTTCATTACGTTATTCGAGTTTAAGTCATGCACATACTTGAATGCACTAATTATATAAGATAAATGAAAATGTATGAGAAAGGATATGGTTATTCTATCAACACGATGCAAGTTTAACTGAGTTCTATCTAAATGAAGTTTTTTCCTACAGATTTACTGACTTAAGTATAGGAGTGTCTTAAGTCACCAAAAAGATAGTCTTTGACAATCTAACATTTCTAGAAGACTAGATTTAGACGTGTCATACGTATCAACCAATCGTCTAAGATCATTGGCCCCCGATGAGGTTCCTAAAGGGAGCCAACCTAGCTGGTTAGGATTTTCTTTTACCTACCTGCCATGTTTTGATCCTTGCTCCATTTGTAGTTCCATGAAATCTAACATTAGAGACATGAATGTCTTCCACTGTCACATTTGTTCCTCCTTTACCTAAGCTTCCAATACTGCAAAATCACCTGTTGTTAGTAGAGGTGACATAACAGTTTGTTATTGACACAGATTTTATTCACTCGCCTAGAAATTTCAAAATAAATTAATTTTACATAAGATGATCATAATACTTTTACCTACATAAAAAAAACTAAAATTTTACGATATATAACAAGTCACCCACCTTATACCGTGACCAGGACCACAGTCGATATTATCAATTCTAATATCAAAAGTTCTATCTCCAATGGATATACAATCATCCCCTGATAATGTGAAATTATGAAGGAAAAAAAAAAGGGTGAGGGTTTAAAACATTATGCGAAGGGAAACGGAAAATGATAAAAATTGTTATTACCGCATCCAATGATTGAATTTCGAACTTGTAAGTGTAGAGAAGCATGGATGTGAATACCATCGGTGTTGGGTGTATTGCCCGGAGTTCTGATGTGAATTTGATTAATAAGAAATCGATTGCCCTGATAAACCGATACATGTGTTTGAGCACTGTTGATAAAATTCACATCGCTGAGGGAACAATTAGTACAATCCCAAAACTTGAGAGCCTACAGAGCAATAAGAGCATCCATAGTAAAGCAAGAATTACGTAAAAGTGGCATGCCTGAAATATTTTCTTGTAAGATACATATACTGTCACGTCATTTAGTACAAGATTCGAGTTCAAAAAAACTGAGTCACAAGAGAGTTTTTGTTTATTTGGTCTCTTCATTTAGGTCAGATCATGGGCGGACCTACTAAAGGGCGAGGGGGAGAGGGGAGGCAGTTGCCCCCCTCAACTTTTAAAATATTTTTTAGTATATATACTTTAATTTTAGAAAAAACGATTATATAATGTAAAATACAATATAACAATTGTTTATACATATATTTAAATATGTCCTTGTTGGTGTAGTGGTTGGAGGTTAATCATTTTTTGTAAAAGACCCGAGTTCGATACTCTTCAAGTGCGTTTTTATTTTCAATGCAATTTTATTAGTAATTGCAAAGATTAAAAAATGTTTAGTTTAATAAAAACTTATTAACATTAAATAAATGAATTGTTTTTCACAAGTGGTATAAAATCTTCAACAAAAAATATTTAAAATTAATATCTAAAATAAAAACTATAGAATTCAATGAAAATATATACCATTAGCTTACTCGTACAAAATTTGAGCCTCATATAAACTATTTTTTCTATGAAATTGTATTATGATCATATTAGGTTCGCAAATTTCAAAAAAAAATTAGCTTCACCTAGATACATATCCTAATGTGATGTTATATATTCTAGTTATTATGTTCGTTTGCTCCTTGCTAAGATTATCGATAATAACCTTATTTTGGCTTAAAATTGAATTACACTGAATTCAATTTGGTATATATATGCAATGTATTTTTTATAATTGTATTTTTTTTTTTTTATTAGTTACTAGCTCAGGTAGAAAAACAAATTGGTTTTACCATTGATAACTATTATTATCAATTAATAAGTATTTTTCATTTCGCCCCCCTCCTCTCGACTAAAATCCTGAGTCCGCCGCTGGGTCAGATTATTGAGCCAAATTTGGTGCCAACAAAGTATACTTACAGTTGGTGCCAAAGTTGTACATCCCTGCCCAAAATCAAAACAAAAGAAAATTAAAATGATTAAAATTTGAAATAGTGGATAAAAGGAAAATGAGAAAAATATATGAATTTTATATCTAATAATCAAAATGGCAATAATAATACTAATTACTACTATTCCTGGATGGTCTATGCATGACTGATTCCACCACCCGAAGCCTCGTCCATCGAATGTACCATAACCGGAGACATGGAGTCTGCTCACTGAGCTGAACCCTAACCATGTAGAGGAATCGATTCCAAGCCACTTGTTTGGATCTTCGGGTGCCAAGATTGTCCCAAAAATCTGGAATAATAACAATAAGATTGTTGCATAGTTTACTAAATTGTGAAAAAAAAAGATAAAGACTAACTTTGCACCTTAAAATTTATAGCACTCGCATTACATGGACCTTTGAATACAATTGGATTCACTAAAAATGTCATTCCTTCTGGGATAACAATCGTCGAAATTCCTTCCCTATAATGGCACATAACATCCCATGCTTTCAAAAATACCTTTCAATTATTTCACAACAATTTAAGAAAAAATGTGAATCACGTCGTTTTTGTTAAAGAAAATTTTATAATTATTAAAAAGTTAAGAAAAAAAAAATGGAAATTACCTCGGAATAGTCATCTTCTTCACCTTCTCCAGTTGCTCCATAACTCAACACAGTCATATCAGTATCAGCATTTGCAGTGTTCAAGCCAGCCAACGTCGCGAAAAATAAGCTGCAAATAAAAAGAACACCAAATATTCCCTACAAAATAACCCTCTAAAAATTAAATAAAAATACTCAAAGACTTGTGAACATGAGATGAGCCAGCCTTGAGAATCAAGCACCCTTACCATTTTTATTTTTTTTTTGAGAAAATAAGAATGAAACACACAAAGGAGACTCTGACTCCCTCCCCAAAATATGAGTTTTTATTTGCCAAAATAGTAAAACTTGTATGCTGATTTGTTGACCATTCAACATAACAGTTGCTTTTTGTGTTATTAATTTGCATATAATTATTACAATATTTAAAGTGTCCATGGTCAAATGAAGATTTTGATATAAAAGTAAAAAAAAAAAAAAATCATATGAGAAAGGCAGTTATTTCAATGTTAAGAAAGAAAAAGGAAAACGGATCTTTGGTAAGATATTAAAAGCAAGTTGGTCATTTAACACAACTGGTCAATGCGATAAATAGCAAATATCGAATTAGAAGGCCAAGTATTCATAGCTCTAAAACTCACTGGTAAAGAAATGAGTTGCATTCAGTCTAACCAATCTAATCGTATCTACTACATATGATGCAACATGCATTGGTAAAAATCACTTGGCGACCATTACTTCTTCAGGATTTACAGCAACTGTTTAGCAAACGAGCAATGCAATATGACATATTTGTACCTTACTACATAAAAGCTTAAGAAAGTGAAATGTAATATGAAAAATTCTACTGCAAAGATTACATGAACAAAAATAAACGATAGGCTCTCTCAGTTGAGAGTTTAAATTCTACACTTTGAAGCTATCAGTTTAGAGTTTAAATTCTACACTTTGAAGCGCCATCAATTCGCCAGAATTAAGCACAGTAAACAACAAAACCATCCGCATATTACAGAAATTAAAACCAGAAGGGAAGATCAGTATCAAGCTTTCTTTATCCTCGTTTCTTCCTCTCACAATGACACCCACGTCCAAAACCTGGCCCTTGCACGTGGAAGACCGACTCTTTCCCTATTGAGATACAGCCTTCACTTCAATTTGAACGCAAGTTACTTATGACGGCACTGCAAATCAAGGACAAACATTAGGCTCTCATTTTCGACTTTAACAACAAAAAATCTTAATACAAAGAAACACTATTGCAAAATAACGCAATCAGGCTGTTAATTAGACTATATGATCCACAACACAAATTTAACTTTTAGTATGAATCTCAGACAGACATAATAGGGGTGTCATTCCAAATCCAAATCCAATCCGTAGAACTATCCAATATTGCAATCCAAAACCAACCAGAATCCGATCCGAAAGCTTAAATCCATAAACCAACCTGAATCCAATCCGAAAGCTCAAATCCAAAACCAACCCAAATCCAATATTGCAAATTCACCACCGAGTCTCGAAGCAGAGAAGAAGAGGGACGAAAGAAGGAGAGGACGAAAGAAGAGGAGATCTTACTCAAACCTAAATCGATCACTCTTTCTCTCTTCCCCAAATCGATTTCAGTCTCTCTCACTCACTCACTCACTCACAGTGAGAGAGATCGAGAGATCTCGGTCTCTCTTCCCCAAACCATCAGAACTCCAAATCGCTGTTGAGTTCTCTGCCCTTTCCTCACCAGAGATCTCTGCCCTGCTTGCGCTCGCAATCTCTTCCGTCGGGTTCGCTCTCTCGATCCAGGTAACTCGAATTCACTAAAAAGTTGTAATTTTGAATCCTTTCTTTGGTTGACATTAGTGTGATTGATTTGGTTTTCTTGGTGGCTAATTTGTGTGATTTGTGATTAGGTTTGGGTTAGGATTTTTGGTTTAAAGTTTTGGGGTTTAATGGGTTTTGATTGTTGAGGTGTAAGGTAATGTAAGGTCTTTGCTTTCCGTTTTTGGTCAGATTTGTAAGATAGATGTCCTCTGTTGTATGATGAAAGTTGAAACAGCTCACAAGTGTTTGATTGATGAGCTTTTTCTTTGCTTTGATGTTTGAGTTTGGGGTGTTTGAACTGAAAAAAAACTCACTCAATAATATTATTGATTGTCAAGAGAGATTCTGTTGTTGGAAGAGATAAAATATGAGAGACAGAAACCGTTGCAATTAATTTTTGTTTGTTATTATGAGCAAGCCTGTAGGAAGAAACAAAGCTGACAATTTCGAGGTCACTTTTTTTTTATCTTTTTGTATGCCATATTTTGCAAATTTTGCTCAATGGGTTTGATTAATTTGGTGGTTTTGTTAAATGGGTTTGATTAATTTCTGGTTTTTTTAATGGGTTTGATTAATTTGGTGTTGTTTTTAAATTCCTTCAACTAAATATTATCTTGCTCATAGCAGGAACCTTGCTCTAAATAACCCATATTTTGCAAATTTTGCTCAATGGGTTTGATTAATTTGGTGGTTTTTTTTAATGGATCTGATTAATTTGGTGTTGTTTTTTTTTTGATGGGTTCAAAGAGATTCAATAGTCGTAAGATTCAGACAACGTCTCTCAACCTCCACCACCATATTTTACACGAAATTGCCTCTCTTCAAGGTTCCTAGCTTCCAAGTACGTTTTAAACAACCCCTTTGTTCAAAATCCAATCTTTTTGAGTTTCTGTGGAGTTCCATTAGTTCAGATTTAAAAAGAAAATTTTGAACCTTTTTTTTCCAGATTCGGTTGGTTTATGTTGTTGTTCTTGATTACATGAGTTTTTTTTATCAAAGTTAATTCATTGCAAGTGTTTTTTTAAAAAATGAAATAAAAACCCAATTGCGATTATTTGACAATTCCGTGAAAGTACGATGTACTCTGTAGTAGTGCCAACGGCACGGGTATTACACTAGTACTTGTACAATTTCAATTACTATTGGATTCAATAAGAATTTTGGATTGAGTTTTGAAATCCAAATACAATTTTTTTTGCATCGAATCGGGTGGGTTTTCGGATAAAACTCAAGTCATTGACAACCCTAAGATACAACTACAAAGAGTGGTTGCATCCACCTCCCCCCCACAAAACAATCAATGTAAATTTCAAGTACACAACTATGCAAACCACTAGAATCTTTGCCCACGATTCCACATGACCTCAACCTCATGTTTCCTCCATAGGCCTATTTTTTCTAATTTTATGCTCTTAAAAGACGAATCAAAAGTGAAAATACACGAGCATATAGCTAACATTTGGAAATGCATAACAGATTAGACCAGGTTCATGAATATCTCCAGGATAAAACAGAGAAAAGCATCTATTAGGAGGAAGACAGAATCCTAAATAAACCAAACAACTATAGCAGACTTACTATAAGTAGAGGTGTCAATTTGCTCAGGGAGCTCCTTTATGTCCACCTCAAACCTCTCTTGCACCTGCAGGATACAAAATGACGGACTCAGTTAACATTCAGGCCATGAAACAAGAAAAGAAAATGGTAGATCTAGTCACAAAATCCAAAAGCATAATAAATATAATCTAAGTAACCTGATTGAGAACATCAGAATCGGAAGCAGATGAAACAAATGTAATTGCTAGTCCTTTAGTACCAAACCTACCAGCTCTACCAACCTGTTAACAAAAAAAACAACAATAAGAACACACTCAATGTTTAAAAGAATTGAAAAAACTTTATATATGTAAAGAGGTTGATCAATAAAAAGGTGTTGATGAAACTAACCCTGTGAAGGCAAGTATCTGCAGAATCAGGCATATCATAATTTATAACAATATTGACTCAATGTTTAAAAGAATTGAATTGAAAGAACCTTATATATGTAAAGAGGTTGATCAATAAAAAGGTGCATATCATAATTTATAACAATATTGACTCAATGTTTAAAAGAATTGAATTGAAAGAACCTTATATATGTAAAGAGGTGTTAATGAAACTAACCCTGTGAAGGTAAGTATCTGCAGAATCAGGCATATCATAATTTATAACAATATTGACTCGTTCAATATCTATTCCTCTGCCAACTAGATCTGTGGCCACAAGAATCCTTTTGTGTCCCTCCTTAAAACTTTTGTAGCGTGTCAACCTGCAGAGGAAAATGGAAAAAACAACAAATAACTAAAAGCATTAGTGTAAATCATAAGAATGAAGACTGTAATATAAGATCTGTAACTACATTTTTAAACAAGGTTTCCTTGGACACTTCCATAAAATTCTTGAAACTGATGTACACTCCTAAGAAATTTACAACATTTAGGGTATGTTTTTCCTATTTGGAAACACACAAAAACGGTAGGAAGAGGGTAAGAGAAAAAAAAAATTTAGCTCATGGCGTTGAGGTTGACAATGTAATAATTGGAATTGTTCTTCAATTCGATTCAACAGAATGGTCAGTTCATTTCATGTTATAGTTTTGAATCTTATCTTGCTATGTTACCATTAGAGATGAAATTTTGCAGTGCATACAGAAGTTATAGTTTATTACCCACAACATTTATAGCCACCTCTAAAGTCCATCTTTGCTGATCTCCAGATTCTTTTTCCACCCTTACATCATACACCAGACGATGTATAATCATCGCGTCACAAACAAACTGCAAATTTGTTCATCACTAACGGCAAGCTGTAGTCCATCTGTTTTCAGTGTGTATACAATTCAATGGAGACATGATCCACTTTCAAGAAGCCAGTCTCAAAAAATCAGCTTCCTCATATAACATCTTGGTTCCACAACCCATCATCACCATCTACAAAGAAGACAGTCTGAATTTTCCCATCAAAGTACCTCATCACATAAATTGAACAATTAAGCATCCTGACTTCTCCTAACTCGTGTACTCAACACCACCCATCAACTATAAAAATGACACTGAAAATATTGGGTATCAAAATTTCTCAAATTCAAGGTTTCTGAACCCTTCTATCAAACAATTCACCATACCCATCATTCTGGTTCGTAGGAAAGTATCATGGGACTATGAGGACGGGAAATTCAATCAATCAAGTGCCCAGATTCATCGAATAGGGAGCCAGACATGACATAGACTTTTGCTGATTGAATGGAGTGTGGCGTAAATGACCACTTGCCATGAGCCTAGGATAAAACAACTGTTATCAGGGCAAAAAGTATACTCCCCCAACAAACACCATTCTAGTGACCTGATGTTGTCGATGAAGGCAGGCCTGTAGTCCATCCAACCATACTCGAGTAAAATTCCAGAAGAAGGAACGGTGCTCGCCACCAAAGGTTTAGGATCATAAATACACGATTAAGGTGGAATACAGATTTTCAGAAAGATGTCTTCCAGAACAGAGGTCTAAGTGGACTCCCTTGCAATGAATTGCTGAAAACCTCTACTGAATTCCTCCAACCACATTTTCTGTCTGAAACCTAAGCTTGAGGGCTTCCAACCGAAAATTGATGAACCATATGCTTCCACGCATCCACTATGGCAAACTTGCAGCACTTGGGAGACAAATAATAGCTTCGTCATACTGGTAGTTGCATGAAATGAAGTGGTTCCTCTTCCCACAGAGAAATTCCACCATCCTTTCAAAGTTCCAACTGATTTAAGTTCAGTAAGAGTTGACTTGAAAATGGGCACCATAATATCATGAAAAGCTTTTCATGGGCAAAGAATGGCAGAATTATCTTGTCATGCATGAATAACAAATATGTATTATTACTTTACTGTATGGAGGAATCTCATGTAACCAAGTCAGAAATGACTGCGTACATGATTTATCACATTTTATTACCATATAATAAATACATATTCAATGCTACACGCAGATCTATAGTCAAACTGTCAATGAGGAGTCATTCGTTCTAACCTTTCTTCTTGTGACATTCCAGAGTGGATACAGATAGATGGAAAATTGCATTCCACAAGTAACTTATTTAGCTCAGCTGCTCTGTTTACACTTTTGACAAAGATGACAACTTGATTGAAGTCCAAAGCATCAAGGAGGTCATTCAACTTCCGGTTCTTTTCCAGCTCACTCAGTTTAATGTAGTGCTGCAAGAATAATTATATACTAAGGACCCACTTTGATGATAAAAAATACAAAAATAAGAAACACCACCTCCAAATCTTGACTATATACCTGTACAAGACCATGCAGAGTTAACTTGGCCTCATCGTCAACGTAAATTTCCATTGGCTGAGAAAAACAAAATCAATCAACATGAAAACTAACTCAAAGCTAACCAAACCCAGAGATGAATGAATGCTATATTATTGCGCAACACAATATATTTGGCATGCATCCTAACATTTCTGTGAGGTGCTAGACATTAAACCCATGCAAGGTTTGCGCGCACTTGACCTTAGTTAAGAATATCCTACACCTACCCACAACTGTATAACTAACAATTTGTTTTGGTATTCAGTCCTAGAAAAGAAACAAGACTCATCCTACAAACAATCATGCATATACATGTGAATTTATCTCAAATGTCAGTAGGCTATGTAAAGAAGAATAAAAACAAGGCAAAAGTAAATTACGTCTTGCATAAACTTCTTGCAGACAGGGCGTATCTCCTTGCTAAGAGTTGCTGAAAACATCATGACTTGTTTATCATGAGGTGTCCTCTTGAAGATCTCCTGCACATCTCTACGCATGTCTACAGAATATAAACAGACATTAATATATGAAAAATTACAACCAAACATAGAGAAATCAATGCAATTGCTTCAGATTATATTGAAAGAATGTGAATCATACCTAGTGACTCCAACATCTTGTCACATTCATCAAGAATAAAATGCCTCACATTCTTCAACACCAGGTCCTTCTCCCTTGCCAGTGCCAAAATCCTCCCAGGCGTTCCAACAACAATATGGGGACATTCATTCTTGAGTATATCTTTGTGGTTCTTTATATTGACACCACCATAGAATACAGCAACTTTAAGATCCGGCAGATAGGTACTGAACCTCTCAAACTCGTGACATATCTGTGACAGCACAAATAGAAATTAATAAAAAAAATTAAGAGTTCTTCCCATACAAACTAATTCAAAATCAACATTCCTAAAACAAACCTGGTAAGCTAATTCCCTCGTATGGCACAAAATAAGTGCAGCAACTTGTCCAGCAACAGGCTCAATTTGTTGCAGAGTTGATAAAACGAATACAGCGGTTTTCCCCATCCCAGATTTTGCTTGGCAGATAACGTCCATCCCCAATATAGCTTGGGGAATGCACTCATGTTGCACTGATGAAGAAGGAAAGAAAATTGGACCAATGAACCCTCAGACAAGTGAAATAATGAAGTCCTGGATCTTTTTATTACAAATGTTTTCAAAACCAGTTTCTGCTCCATGATTAAGAGTGTGGAAATAGTTAATTACCTGAAAAGCAAACAAAGCAAACATCAGAACAAACACGACAAAGACTTGGAAGAATGTTCACTTGAAAACACTTTACAACCTAACTGTGAGGACAAGTAAAATTCTTTAATTAATATAATAGGAGAAAACAAAGTTTGTGTCAGATTATCAGAAAAGTTGACCCATTACTGCAGTGCCAGTGCATGCTGTAGGAGGCAGACAGAAGCAAATTACATGGTTACACTTTCATGAGTAGGAAATAGCAAAAATACATTAAAATTGTGTACAAAAGCTTGCCTTCTGAAGGATGCTCAAATCCTGAGTCTACAATAGCTCGAAGAAGTTCCGGCTTTAAAAGAAAATCTCTGAATCCCGAACTGTGAATTCCAACATAGCCCCTACAATCAAGAAAGAAACATGAAGGCAAGAAAAATGGTCAATTTGGTATAGAAAACGGTCCGACAAAGCAGTTTAATAACAAAGAATACAGCAGAGCAAGAGTTAACAAAAGTTCTATGCATATATGATACAGATTAAAACATATGATACACATCTAAATGCACAATATAAGGAATGGGATTTTACAAATTTAAAGTTAAGGTGAGAAGAAATATTAGTGATGGAAAACCCTGCATATTGGTTTTATGAGTGCATACTAACACTCGGGAGTAAGATTTTAACACTACCCATCTATTTTATTAGTACTTAATCTTTGGAAGGTATGTTGGTATGTGAAAAAAATATAAGTTATCTTCTCTGTAATAATTTTTATCATGACATGATTTATGCTTCATGTCACGTGTAGTTTGAAGTTACTTCATCTCCATTATCCAAGTTTCAATATATATATCAAATTAATAACAATTTAAAATAAAAGCCACATACCACAATACCCGACTAAGACATTTTTAATTCCTATTACATGAACAATCATCAATCCTACTCTTAAGAATAAGATCGCAAATGGCTATTGTGATGTTATCAACTCCCATCGTGCTCCTGTTTACTAAGAAGTTGATGAACACCTAAAAGACGAGAAATAAATGAAACAGATTTGACAATTCAAATTCCCAATAAAGTCGAACGATCCCAAACAAGTACAGACGATTCCAGCTTCCAACTATAGATTGGAATCAAATACCAGAAAGTCCAAAAATTCTGAATCGGTGGGAATTTCCAGTTCCTTTATTGTCTAGAGTACTCAGCACTTTCTTCATGAACAAACTATGGGAACCTACCGTCTAAATACATCCTTCATTTGTTAGGCCACCGAAAAAGTCAAAACGCTATGTGAAACGGCATACACTGAACATCATACTCAGCGCCCGCCATCTCAGATAGAGTCCAAATCCAACAAAACTTTTACACCAAATGTTTCATCTCCACTTAAAGAAGTCTTCCGTTTTACAATTTACTAGTTTTTTTTTTCTTCTTCTTCATATATCCCAAATAGCTTCTTTTTTTTTTTCTTTACCCCATATGACCAAAATATCAAACCAAGGCTTCATGTCCATCTTTCAAGTCAACCCTTTTCCATGACTGAACTCTAGAGACAACCAACTATAGACCGTAGAAATCCAGTACAGATTCGATAAAATGATATCAAAAAAAGAACCAATTTTTTTTTACTAAAAAAGCTAATATATAACAAATTTACAGCAGAATCCGTTTCAATAACGAGCAAAAATACAGATCTAATGATTCAACTACACAAAAGCTTCAATTCAACACACACAAAAATTCAACATAAACGTAGCGAAAGGGGGAAAAGATGAAGAGGCTTACTTCTTGACGACCTCTCCGGTGGCTTTGGCCGCAGCGGAATCGGGGGCTTTATCGTCATCTTCTTCGTAGTCGAGAAGCTCCTCTTCGTACTCGTTGTCTTTCGCGTCTCCCATTCTACACAACAAATCGCGATTAGGGTTAAGGGCGAACGAACCTACACGAACAGATCTGTGAAGTTTGATTCGAAAAGGTGGAAGAAAGTGAAGAAAGAACTTACCTTTGAATCTGCGAGGGCTTGGAGAATAACTAGGATTAGGGTTAGGGTTTGGAGAGTTTGCGAGAGAGAGAGACAATGGTTCGATTTGGGGGATTTAAGATGAAGATAATGTCAAGTGAAATGCACAGTGACTGATATGGGAGTACAATTTTACCCTTAAAATATCATAGATGTTATCCCTGATTCTAGAGAGCCAGACCGACAGCGCTAGTCCCGCGCGAGGCCGGCTCATCATCATCCATCATCTTAGAATGGACCCATTTTCAGCATCTCTATGATGATGGATGGTGATGGGCCGGCTGGCTCTCTAGCAAGGCTCGTGATGTTATTGGTATCACATTTTTTGGATTCTAACACTTCTGCTCATCTCATTCCGTTGCTTTATCTTCGAGGCGGGGCGAGCATGATTGAATTTTCACATGGTCTCAACCCTTATTAAGTTATTATTACGTGCATATTTAAATGTATAATATTATAATTACTATATTATCAACAATTCTTATTAGGTCTACTTATTTCAAACACTAAAAAAGTAGGAGAAATGCTTAAGTATAATCGTCAATGGCATGACAGCTCAACGATTAGAGCTTGGCGGATGGTATCACTAGGTCATGGGTTCAAACCCAGCTTGTAACATCTTTGTGGGTCCTGAAATTCTATAAAAACCCTGTTTGCCTTTCAAAAAAACCAAAATATAGCCGAGGCAGCTATGTAAGGTACAAGTATAATAAGAGTGGGGTGTGCATTACATAGTGTTTTTGTTTTAAAATATGTTTAGGTCTTGTTTTTGTAAGTTTCTATTTATGTCATCAATTCAATAATATTGTAGCATATTTTCTATATAATTATACATATTAAGAAGTTATCTATGATAATGTTATTGTTTTTAACTATAAGACGGTTATTTGTGATTATAAGTTTTCACAACTCCTCGAAACTTCATTTACCACACTAAAATGGACTAGGTCTTGATTTGATACACAAAATTTTGAGTTAATAAATATTAAATAAATAAGTTCGAAATAGACGGGATTGAGAATCTTCATCTTGATCTCCAAGCTCGACGGTTGAAGCGGCTTTACTGCTCATCCAAACTCGACGATGGAGAACCATACTTCTTTTTGGCGACTCTACAACCCTTATTGACCTCATTCAGGATGGCGAACCACAACAACACTCTCCTATGTATTGAGTATGGCGCCCTCTTATTTGTAATATTAAAATACTATTTTTTATGCTTCATTTTTGGCAATGTAAGTACATATCTAGAGACTTTAATAGTAAGATTCACCACTTAGTATCGATAATCGGCAGACTTGGTTGTAATAGCTCGTAGTTATTAATATAATGGCTAAGGCTTTTAACAATTTTTTTTTTGCTGAGGATGCTTAAAGTTGTGGCAAAATGTTTCTAAACATTGATGGCTTGGGAAATGTGAGCTAAATTTTAGTTTCACATATCAACACGTTTGCCAAAGTTATCCAAAATTAATTCTTAACTATATCAAAACACATGAAAATTTTATTTGTGTTTCACCGACTAATTGTATGATTAAGTAAATTACAACATTATAATTTCCATGAACATTCTTTGGTGGTTTCCAGGATAAGACTACTTGGGCCACTTTTCTTGGGAATGGACTACTTTGGGCTAGGGGTGGGTACAGGATGGGATGGACCTCATTCCTATCTCATCCCATTCGTTCGGAATTGGGACGGATACACCTCATCACATCCCAAACAGATTCTGGACGGGATCAACAGATAGAACCTGGAGACCACAAAACTTCAATCATGTCGTAAATCATAATTCATGGAGAGCACTGTTACACTAGACTTTGGGTATAGCCGAAATTCTTTAGGAGAATTATGTATACAAATAAATAAGAAAAGAAAACAACAAAAGTTAAATTAAGAAACTATTTTCTAAATGCCATAGACTAAAATACAACACAATTAATTAGCCACTTCCTACCTCAAATGGTGGAAATGAAAAGTTTCCACATGCTCAAATAGAGATTTAGACAAGGAACTCGTTGAACAAAATGTCCACATGCTCAATGATGAAACCGTGGATTTTTCTTTTGACAAACAGGAGGAGTGGGCAACATGGACAACCCTAAATCTAAGAATAAATTTCTCATCCTAGCCTATAGATGGTGGAAGATGATGAGATTGAAAATCTTCATTCCGATCTCATCCTATTCTAGATTAGAACGGGATAAGACGAGATTGATCAATTCCAATAAAACTCGGAAAAATCGGGATGAAACAGGACGAGATCGGGATCGTGAGATCCCGGGATGAAATGCCCACCCCTACTTTGGGCCACTTTTATTGTGAATAACCTGCTCTTTCACCACTACATATAAAGTTGCTTCCCAACATCATTCATTAGAAACATGTTACATGTAAGAGAATGGGAACTTATACTTTGGCCAACTATAATGAAATGACAATTCATTCTTGCACATGCATTGCTTCTATGCCTGATATCATTCAGTAGAACCATGTAAGAGATTGGGGACTTATTGTCACGCCCCGATTTTCGAGAAAAACGAAATCCTAAAATCCACGTAGGATTATCCGTTTCCCCAAAAACTCGAGACGTGAAATTCAATAACAACAAAGACATTTAGCAGCAAAGACAAATAAAGTGTAGAAAATATGAACCAACTAAAGTTTATAACAAAACTCTAACCAGGAAATTCCGACGTCGCTAGCCCCACTAGCGGAACTCCCGTAACGCTGCTCAAAAGTCTCTAAACCTGAAAAGCTAATCGGCTACATTCCCAAAGGAATGTACCCAATAAGCAAAAGCTCACTTGGGTCAGCAATAAAGCTGGTGTGAGAAATCTTCATCCCAAAAATCAATAAAATCGCACGTGATAAACATCAAGCTAAACACAAACAACAAACCATCACACCAATAGGTAGTTCCTCAACGAGGCAAAGGTGTGATGCAAGAAAACACAGTTCCAAGAATTTAGTTCCTCAACGAGGCAATCATATCATCATCCTAATATGTAAATATGCATTTACCTGTACTTACCCTATAGGAGTTGACTATGGCAAGTCGGACCTGCAGAAATATTAGTGGACTTGCCATCCTGCATAAAAAGAATTAGAAACAATGCAACGTCATTTATTCTTTTTATTTAAATTAGGTTCATCTTTTTAACGGATTGATCACTTAGACGATACCACATTCGCACCACCTCCGTGCCGAACATACATGCCCGTATGCCTCTCTCATATAAAGGAGGACTACTCCGTCATCCATGCCTAAGTGGGGACATCACATACAGGCATGCATCGCGGATACCCCTAACTATATGAGTACCAAAAGCCACCATTGGGCTATCAATGCGCATAACTCACGTCACATTTTTTACGGATAAATATCAAAGCCTATTTTAGGCATACAAACTCACCACATTTCCGCAAGACTAACCCGAAGGTTATTTTAGTTTCTCTAGTAAGAAATGGGTGCCCCAACTCCGCAAGACGACCCGCAGGTTATTTAGTTTCTCTAGTAGGAGAGGGGAAAATAATAAACAACAGAGATGTGGTAGTTCTAAGTGATACAAGCCCAAGTGTTTTATATTTTCAGAAATCAAGGTTTACCAATATCATTTATTTTTGATAATTCAATATTCCTCCACAATGACATTTTGTCATTCGTAAATTGATTCACAATCTATCCACCCACATTTTTGGGGAAAACATAGCATATTCATTAATCATGCTATGTAACAATATGACAATCAAGTCACTCCTTTATTCAAATATCTCAATTCTTCATAATGCATAAACAAGTCAATATGCAAATAAATCTCCAAATTTATCACAATGCATTAATATTCATCAACCATTCAAATACCAACCAAACAAAGTCACACCCAATCAATAAAATGGTAAACATGGGTGACCCCAAACATGAACTCAACAAGCTAGGAAAATCTCACACATCAAACAGATCAAAAATATTGGAGATCAAGCGTTTGCAATACAAAACACCACAAATAAGGCAACCTCATTCTCAACAATGTCTAAAATCTAACAATTGGATTTCCTGAAATGAAACTCGTCATTTCCCTACAAGCAATATACATACAGTATACTGAATTGCTCATCCAAAGAGATAAAGGGCTAAAAGTTTCACTTACACCTTACACCCAAAACCTTTGAAATGGAATTTAAATCAAGCAACATAACAAGCCTAAGAATTCAATCCAAAATCATCAAGGGCACACAAATACAGGTCCTCACACCACCAAATCAAAATCCAAGTCATAACCACACATCCTCGCAACAAAACTCACAAACCCCATCATCAAATCCTCACAAATACAATCACTACTTCAGTCAAGAAATAAGGATTTGCAAAATATAGGGAATAAGAAAAACTCACAGTAAAAGAGAAAGAATGAAGAAAACTCACCAGTTAGTAGCATAGTCTCCAGCAACCAATCCGCCACTTCTTCTCAACCTCGCAATTTTTCCCACACCAATCATCACCACCTCGCAACAATGGGAAGAAAAGGAACAATAGAGGAAGAAATATGGAACTGAATGACTCAAATCTTGACATACCATGTTAATAAACTTCACCCATATACCACCGTGTACTAAATGAGGCCCACATAATGTCCTGGCTTCTTGAACTCTTACCCGCAAGACAGTCCCCACACGTGGAAATCTACACAAGACATCTCGAGGCAACGGTGATGGCCCCAACTGCAGTGGAAGTGGGTCCTCGTGTTCCTCACTAAGCCTTTGCAGACAACTTAATGGAGGGGCATCACTATCCATCCACCAGATCCATTCGACCTCAGGGTGCGATAACATGAGCCTCCTTAGTAAAGGGAGCTTGGCCCAGAAGTAGTATGACTGCATGAGTGAGCAAGAACTAGCACCTTCAGACTGATATCTCTATTTTGAATTATTCTTGTCATGTGGTTGATGGGAGCTTCAAGGTTGACATGGAAGGGGAGTAAAATCACAAACTTAGGAACAGATACAGAGATACCTAATTACACAGCAACATCAAAATTTCCATCAACACTCTTTTATGATGCACATGCTCATTTGTAGAAGTTCTCAAGTTGCGTCCTTCCAAATGCACCATCAAACCATCCATTTTGTGCGAACCCTCTACCATAGAGTTCCAAGAAACAACATCTCTTCGACACATTCCATCAAGAACTCGTCATGCATCAGCTAACCAATCACATTTCCCATACATTGCAATTAAGCCATTCCCAACAAAGAGATTGGAGTTAAGCCCAACCTTTATCACAGCACCATGGATGTGCAACGCAGCTCGCAAATTTCCAAAACCCAAACAAGCTTTAAGGACAGATGGAAAGGTGTAATTATCAGGTTAAGTTCCATAAAAGGGCATGTTCCTGTAAACAAGTAAAGCCTCTTCATCCCTGAGCCATCTATCCTTTATGCAACTATCAAGAATTCAATCTCCAATCCATATGCATCGCATTCATCGCCAACCAGCAACCATCGCATGCTCCCTGCTGCTCCCTAACTCATATTCGATGTCTTTGATTTTCTGCATAATGGCCGCCATTGTTGAAGCTTGCTTTAAAGTCTGAACTTCAGTTTCAGCTTTCAATGCTCGTTCATCAAGTCCTCTGGAACTTCGCAGATTGCATCCTCATCTCTACTACATATGGTGAAATTGCTCAAGACATTGTCTCCCTTCAATCAACTGTCCAGAGAGTCCCATTCAAAGTCACTTATGTTCTCAGAATTACATGAATATCATTATCCATACTCACAATGATATGCCTTGAGATCCAACCAAACTAGTAGAGGAACTTTTACTCCTACTTACCACATTTCTCATCACACCTCGAGATCCCCTCTTGTGCCTCATCATATTGGCTTCTGCTTCATTTTTCTTTACTCGCCCCATTATAAGCTCAATTGCTCTCTGGCAATGCAACTGATGCCCTTCGAACATCTTATACGGCTCCTCGATCGCCTTCTTGCCAGCGATGAACCGCACCTGCAACCAGTGATGACTCTCGAGTTCTTCACAGCCAAACTATCTTCGAATGAAATAGGAATCAAAATCGGTGAGAATCGATCAGATCTCTCTAATGGCGGTGGATCACCAACGACAATGAGTTCATCATCACCATCATCATCTCCACCATCTGCTGAAGAAGAGATGGCAGTGAAAGAAGTCGTAAAAGAGCAAGAACGAGTCTGTACTCGAAACAAACTGTGTCGCCCGCCGAGTGGTCGAACTCCACCTCGGTGCTCTAATGGCGAGATTGAGCTATTCGTCTTCTTCTTTGCTTCACAGCGCAAACGAGAGGGAAGAAGAAGAGATCGAGATAGAGGCAGAGAAATCTGAAGGAGAGAACATCAAGGAGAAAGGGGAAAAGAAGAAGGAGAAGGAAAATAGGGTTTTTTTTTTTTTGCACTATTCACCCCCACTAACATTCTGAGAGCACCCGCCCTTTAACTCACCAAATAAAACCCTAATTTCGAAATTCACAATCAATTTAATGTAACCCTATTTTATTTAATTAAAAATAAAATAAATTAGTTTTATGAAATTCAGGGGTGTTACAATATACACACGTTAAATGGAATCTCGTCCCGAGATTCGAAAGGTAAGAAAGTTAACTGAATTTCGAAAACTACTAGTTGTCAAACAAAAGAAGATTTTAAAACACAAATTTCAATTGAATTTTTGAAACATAAATTATTTATTGTTATTTGAAAAGTAGGGGTGTTACACTTATACTTTGGCCAACTATAATGAAATCACATTCATGTTTTCACATGCATTGCTTCTATGCTTGCTTCCATCGATTTGGAAATCGGAATTAAAATTTGAGCAATTTCTTATTGGTTTATTCTTTTAATACTTATTTGTTATGAAGTTTGGACTTAAGGTTTGAGCCAAGATTTTAATTTTTGTCGAGATACATGTTTGATAAGACAGAAGATTCAAATGTGATTCATCTCAAAGCCGTTGGGACTTCAATATGTGGGAGTCATGTGGGATGGGTAATTCAGAAAATATGAAAAATTAGATAACGCATGTACATGGGGTGTGCATTTATAACAGCTAGGACGGCATAGCATGCGCTTACAAAAATTGGGGGATCCACTAATATTTAAACAATTTGGCATCTGACTCTAATTGGGCTATTACGGTGAGGGGTCATACTAAATTAGATGAGTCATGTGATATGCTCATTTAGCATTCGGCTATTTAGGTAAATTATTAACAACTATATTTTTTTTTTGTCCAATCTGAACATCATGGTCTTATCTTTTCCCTCTCATTCTCTTAACCACCCAACTCAGCAGTGAAGCTTACAAAGTTTCAAAACTGTTATCTCAACATACCAAATAACAATGGCCAACACTCTATGTTTCAAACCTGTAAATTCCTTCAATTCTACAAACAAACCAGGTATTTATTCATGCAATTCAAACACTTAACAATCTCTTCATGGAATGAATTCAATTGTGTATTCTAAAGTGTTTTCAATTGTTTTTAGCTAGCTTGATAGGTACAAGTAAGGCTCCAGCAATTATTCGGCTCAACAACGACATCTTTCGGAGCTCTAGGACTGTTCAATCCAACCCTGGTACAGTTAAGGTCAGGGGTTTATCTCTTCTTTACATAAAATTTTCAGTCTGATCATTTTTGCAAGTATATATATGTAGCAAAGGTTCATGTTTATGAAGAATTGTTGTAGGTTGAATTTTTTCAATTGGAGTTAGTTTGCAGCTATACTGACTGATTCCTTGCAGCTTTAAACACCAAAAGTAATTGAATGTGTGTAATTTAAAGATTTCATACATTTGTTCTGTAGGCTACAGGAAGTACTCCTAACCCTAATCCTAATCCGGGCACTAAACCGAACAGCTTAATTTGCGACAATTGTGATGGGAACGGTACGTGAAATTGAATTACTAAACGTAGTATCTCTGATTGTGACATGTATAATTGTTATTAGTTATTGTTCATTGCATGTGTTTATCAACTAAATTTACGAAAAGACTATTATATTTTAGCAGAAGAAATGTCATTCTGGCCATGCTTGAAAAGTTTAAGGAATGAGTATACCAAAGTATTTGATATTGAATTTTGGTTATTGCGTAAATTTTGGCCATGCTTCATGGGTTTATTAATTTTCCATTGAACGACCAGGTGCTGTGTTGTGTTCACAATGCCAAGGTTCAGGGGTGAATTCTGTTGATCACTTCAATGGACAGTTTAAAGCAGGCAGTTTATGTTGGCTTTGCAGGTATCTCTATCTCTACTGACTGCTAAGATTTGTGATTGAAATATGGCGGTGTGGCTCATGAAGTCTTAGGAAGTTCCATTGACTGTAATAAACTTGAAATTGCAGAGGCATTTTTTATTATTTAGTGACTTGTTTATTCTAAATCGTTACATGAGCCATCTTGTTACTTGTCGATACCATTGTATAGTAGTAGCGTGTTTGTACTTCTATTGCTGTCCACTGCCATTGTTTGGACTACAATTTCTGATCACCTGGAAATATTGTTTGCAAATATTTTCATTTCATACCAACAAATAGACTTTGAAAAGAAAAAAAAGATAGTACAGTAAAGCTTTCAAACATCTTTTCATTTTCCTCTTGATTTCTTTGTTAATATTATTCATGATTTCAGTTTATTCAACTGATCTTTCTTTTCGTCGTGCCGCAAGCCTCCACTTTTTGTTACCAAACTGTATAACACAGTAATGAAAGCTTTGAAAACTAGGAGTATCGGCAAGTGTTGAGTTTTCTGTCATGTATTCTTCTTGTCTTCTCCTTACATTTTTGTTGTGTTCGCATGTGGATTAGGAAAGGCAAGCTCTTATCTTGTATCCTCTTTGGCTGGTGGAAATAATAGGGTTTCTAATTTGTAAAAATTTCGAATTAAGATCACTTGCTTGACTTCTTAGTTGCTTCTTTTGCAAACCTAATTTCGACTTGAGCCGAATATCTCTTAAGAGAAGTAGTTTGAAAAGAACCAACCAATACTCCTCAAAAGCTAATTACTTAACAAGGAGTCTAGGATTGTAACATCCCAATGCTTCCAAAGAATGCGTCCTCACTGGTCCACTCTATCGGCACCGACCCTATGGCATCCCCAGTATATTAGGCATCTTCAATCAAGGGAAGACCTATCAGTATTCACTATTCATCGGTTGCCCCTCCCGGGAATTGAGTGTTGGGTGTTGGCCTCTAATACCAAATAGTAGGACAAGCCAGTACTCAAAAACTCGAGCTGTCAAGGAGCGGAAATCCAATTAGTTGGCTAGGTTCTTAACGTAGTTGCTTTGAAAGTCGGGGCAGGATGGATCCCTATCTTTTTTAAATGCTTCCTTGCAACGGGGGCACACATTCAGGTAAATGGGCAAACCCCATTATTGAGCTTCTTTATCATTAAAATTTAGCATGTTTTGCTCGCAGACCCAGACTTCTGTTGCACTAGCATATAAATGTATCTAACTAGCTTGATTTCCGCTGAATAGTCCAAGCATGCAAGTCGTATATTCTAAATCATCTCCAGCTTATAATTACTGACACAGCTAGATGAATCGAAATTACCACCATATAAAATCATCCGTTTGATAACTGCCATTTAAACTTTTTTGTGTTATTTTGCTTGCAGAGGTAAGAAGGATATGTTATGTGGGGATTGCAATGGAGCTGGCTTCAGAGGTGGTTTCATGAGCACCTTCGATGAATGAATCTGAGCTTGTACTTTTAGAATCACATTTGTTAGACGTTCCTTCTACCTTCAAATTGTAATGCTTCAAATTTTGAGCTTTTTTATGACATCAATGTTTTTTAAATGCCAAATAAATACTTTTGAGTTTTAGTGTTTTCCATACTTCTCCAATTTGATATACTGGACAACTAGCTCATTAATGTCCACACCATCAGGAGACACACAGAGACAAATAAAAGCTCACACACCACCGGGCAGCCATACCGACACTCACAAACCACATACTGCAACACAGACACACAAGTAAATAAGTTACAGACAGACCAATCATCTAGTTCACCCATATAGATCCATGTCAGTGACGGTTCATGAATTCGCTCATCTGACATTGTAGCAGACGAGTAGCCTCAGATTCTGGATGAAACACGTGATACACGTGCGACTCTTCTTCAGCTTCCACCAGCATCACTTCCACCCCTTTCATCTTCAAGAACTCTGCATACGTAACACCTCGTTCCTTCAGGAAATCCAAACCAGCCACATACACTACCACAGCTGGAAATTGATGCCACTCCTGTTCGGATATGTCTGCCATTGTGAAATTGCATGCAGAATGGTCACGTGTTGATCCTTCTGGCAAGCTCAGTCTCCAGAACATGTCATTAGATTTAACATCCCCTTCAGCTCCATCTTCCATCTCCTTTTCAGTTCTCTTCTCACTGCCGAAGTATGGGTGAATGGGCAATAACCCCCTGAGTCTCACTTGGTGTGCTCCTTGCTTAATCACTCGAAATGCAACATTATGAACAATGTTTCCTCCTGCACTGTCCCCTGACAGGAACACGCGAGAGAGGTCGGCTTGCTTTAGCCATGAGTCACATTTGACCTGGTGGCTGAGCCAATCAAGTGAACTGAAGCAATCCTCGTAAGCTACAGGCAGCTGATGCTCTGGTGCAAGGCGGTAGTCAATTGACACCACAATACACTGGGCTGTAGCACTCAAATCACCTAAGAAATGGTGGTAACCCAACCATGTTGTCGAGCCTATACAAAATCCACCTCCATGGAAGTACACCAACACAGGAAGGAGAGCTGTTAACCCTGCTGTATCAGGAAGAAATATTCTTGCAGTAATAGGTTTCAATGGGTCAATAGTCACGTCCTTGGATCTGTATCCATTATTGAGTTCTGATGAGGCAGTAACAATTGGAGGGTTAAATCTTTTCACTGAACCATCAGAAAAAACTTGGATGAAATCTCGAGCCTCAACAATGATCGACATCTTCTGATCAGAACACTTTAAATTATCGAATGTATGACTAAATTTTCTTGTGCAGAAAAGCATTGCAGGGGGGGTTTAAATAGGTCTACTAGAAATCAGTCTAGAGAAACAGATACTATCTTAATGAGGTTAAGGTGAGAGTTGGATACTTAATTAGAAGTTAGGTTGTTCATGTGAAGGTTTTGGTTATCTTTATATTTGTGTTAACAAATACTATCTTAACGAGGTTAAGGTGAGAGTTAGATAATTAGAATTAGGTTGTTCATGTGAAGGATTTTATCATCTTTTAAATTTGAGATTGAATTTTTTTTACCTGTTGGTTAAATAGTAGAGATCCCAGCAAATACTGGGGAAGTCGAGATTGCGGTAATAGAAAACATGTCTTTGAATCATGAACCAAAGTGTGTTGCTCAGGTAAGGGAGTAGTGTTGGATGTTGTTAGATACAATGCCAGGTTTTTTATGCTAGATACAAATTGCAGAGGAAGCCATGGCTGCTGACAACTCTCTTTAAACTCCCCCAAAAATGGAACAGCAACCTTAGTCAAATTGCAGAGCTCATCATCTCTTTTATACAGAAATGAAACCGAAGCCAACCCACATAATGCTAAGGCCTTGTAAGCAAATGTACCAGTCTTGTATATATAGATCTTTCACATATTCAAGCCATTCGACTATGTGATGCGACCCTGATAACCTGATAACAGAATGTACAGAGTCATGTTATTTGATATCGGTCAATTGAACGAACTACGAACAAACTGAAAAATTGGATCATTGATTGTCGCGATGGAGTGGAGGTTGGCTTTTGACATGTGTGAGCTAAACCAACAGTGACATTCTGTAATCTTCTTAAGAACCAAAAGTTTTGACATGTGTGAGCTAAACCAACAGTGACATTCTGAAAATTATTGTTTTCCCATATAACCAAAAGTTTTAACACTTTTTTTGCATTCTCAATTCGTCCCCAATGAGTTCTAAATCCGAACTGAAAGTCTGAAAAATCTTGACAAGAAGCTGACCACCAGGTCTGGCACCCCAAAGGTGGTTGGTACACTTAGACATTTGGACATAGTTCTTCAATGTTTTTCAATGAGATTGAACTTAAAATTTTCTTTTTCAATTCATGTAGTAAAGTAAAGCACCATGGTTCACTATTGATTTCACTTCAAAATTTCAGGTCAAATTCAATCAAAAGTTGGACAAAAAAGGTTCATAATCTAGCTAAAAGTTCAATAAAACTTATAAGGTGCTATATATATAATCATCCTTCATTAGACTTGAACTACAAACTCTCAAAACACTCTAAAAAACCAATCTAAATAGCAGAGCTCATGACTTCTCCCTCCCCACCATTATTATTACCATTACAGAAATTAAATCCAAACCAAACCCGAGAAGGCACAAATGCATTATAAGTAAAGGTAGCAGTCCCATACTTAGGCTCAAAGATCTTGACATACTCTGGCTTCCACCCATCCGATCCGACTCGATAAAAATACTGATAACAGATTGCATACATGCATGGCCCAGTAATCTGATATGTGTCCGTGGAGCACCTCTCGAAAGCTCGCGAAGATGGGTCATCGATCCTTGGGGGCGTAGACTTCGTTGCGGTATGTGTCGCCGAATGCCAGGCTGATTTGATCCCTGGTATAAGATGGTGAAGAGCAACTGGTCTTAATTGTGATCGAGTATGAACACCTTGATGCAACGTTTGAGTTTGAGGTGGTGGTTTTGTTTTGGATATTAAAGGATGGGAATTGTTGGGGAGGTTGGATGGAGGTTGTGGTGGTGGAGAGGTGGAGGAGGAAGGTGGAGATGAGGAGGAGGAGGAGATGGAGATGGAGAGAGAGGAGGTTGATCATGATGATGTTTGGTGTACTTTTCAAAGTCTCCGATGGTGTTGTGTTGAAAAAGTTGAGAGATAAAGAGTCCAAGAGTTGTGGAATAAATCAAATGGATTGTAGTTGGTGGTTTTAGTCCACTGAGAAGATGGTTAATTTAGGAGACATAAAGTGGTCATAATTGCATGTTTAAAATAGCCACATGATTCTTTTCGAGTTCCGTATTGGAATCAATATCATTGCATAAAAATATTCGATAACTCGACATTTGATTCCATCCGCTACAAGTCTACTGATGAATGAGTAAGATGTATCTATGTTTAGATGATTTATACAACAGTCATATACACCTAGTAGGAAAATAGATGCTATGCCTGACTGAGCTATGGTGTTATGAGTATCGTAATTGTAACTGAAAGCACAAATTACTGATAATTTACAACTTTCTTCTTTATGTTTATGTTCATCTCCATGTAATCGGACATGAACAATCTAATTCTTCATCGTTTTAGTCCCACTTTAAACGTGGACCGAAACTAAACCAAAGCCAAATCAAGAATTACAGCGCTCTGAAGTAGAGCTCAATTCAAGTTGATGGTAGATACATATATCATAAACAAGGATTTCAAGACCTACTTATTTCTATACCACAGCACAAAGATTGGTCTATGTTCGAATGTTCATGAAAATTGATATCCACAAACTTTGGGTTTTTTCATGGTAGTGAGAATTTGTTGAGGTTTCTTATCTAGTTAATCTAATATTATAAGGAAAACAACCAAGTAAAAGAAATTTATATCGTCAATGGCATTACTAGAACATAACCTGCATAGCTCACAGGTCTGTAATTACAATTATTTTGAACTGCCATGTAAAATTTGATGAAAAATAAAGCCAACTATGATGGTGTTCGTAAATTGTACAGCGAAAAACCAAAGTTTGCTGCTTTTGATATCTTACACTTGGAGATCAGGTAAACAGGTGACGTAGGATCTGACCCGAGTACTTGAAGGATAATTCAGTTTCCTCCAAACAATGGTTCTTCTCTTCTCGGGACCAGCTCTGCATCAAACCGATAGTTTTGCATTACAAATTGAATTCAGAAACTCAGAGATAATACATATAGCGATGCTTTAGCTTGTTGGGTATTAGAAAGGCTTAAACAGGCGATCATGCATCATTGCATGCATGTAAAAACTGGGTTAAAGAGAGAAGAAATGAATGAACCAAAGGTTCAGAAAGAGATTGAAAGCTTACTTCAGCAACTTTGTTAAGTTTCTCCCTTACATTCTGCAAAAGCTCGGAAAGGTCACCATCCCACTTATAGAATGCCATCTCTTTCTTGTCAAGTATCTTATCGGCCACCTAGAGTAAGAAGACAAACAAAATCTTGAGAATCACAAAAGAGATAACCATAGATTGTTGGGACTTGGAATTTCGTCTTTAATTTGGTTTTATATAGGCATTTGTTTGTTGCAGACGAGTATCAACTAATTCTTTTTGTTAGCTAGCATACAAAAATATAGAATCGAGACAGCATTCTTTTGCACAAAGATCTAACCTTGTCTTAGTTGGATACAGGATGCGTCTCTTATTTTCTCAAAATTAAGTTATTTTCATACAAAGTGATATAACACAAAAAGCATTAACTGCTTCAATGCGCTCTTAATCTCCTGTTCATCTCAGTGCATAACTCTAAAGATAAGATACAAAATGATACAACACAAAACCTTTAACTGCCTTAATGCACATTTATTAGTGCAGTATTCTTAAGATGAGATACATAAGAGCCTTAAGAGGTCACATTCATTAAGCATAAGGAGCAAAGCTTCAGTATTAAAATTATCAGGAAAAAAAAAAAGGCGCATCAGGTCCCACTGTAAAATATTATGGAAGAGAGCAGGTTCTCAGGACTGAAATCAAGCCAAACCACTAGAAGCATCCACTATCGAATCCCAGAGTCATTAAACTACAGAGCTTTTGTCCCAAAATCACCTATAGTCTACCCAAAAAAAATCCTAAAATGATGAAGAGCACTAGATTTGAGCCCCAATGGCCATGCATAGGTCGTATAGCCTTTGAAAGGAAATTCAGAATATACACCAGATTTCTTACAAAAGATCACCATAGGCATATAAGCTGTTTGGATCTGTCAAATAGTAACTTCGATTAAAATAGTCCCAATGGCATTGGAAGACCATACAGCATGACATAGGCCATTTCAAGCTCTAACTTTCCATTTGGGTTTTTGGGCTTTTACATGCATTGGGTCGATAGTGGATGCTCTAACTTTCCATTTGGGTTTTTGGGCTTTTACATGCATCGGGTCGATAGTGGATGCTCTAAATGCAGAGAGAGACACTGAGCTTCTACACACTCCTAAAATAAAATGTTAACCTCATTAAATTACTATCATCTGGAACTGAGAACTCAAGTTGTGTTTGGTTGCATGGAATCCATGGGGGACCACTTGAATTCATGTTAGGGACCACTTGTGTTTTAAGGTAAATTTTATCAAAATGTGGATATCACTTGCCATGAATAAATTCTAGATATTGATGAAGGTGGGAGTTGATCTCCGATAAAACATGGGAATCCAATTCTTTGGGGGGAGTAAGGAGTTGGAATTTTCATGTTTCATGAGAGTTCCACCTATGATAGAAATCTAAAATCCATGATAAGTGGTCTACCACATTTTTATCAAATGTCTTAAACATGAGTTTTATCCCATGAATTCCATTGAACTGAATTCCATGCAACAAAACAACCCTGAGGTCAATGTCCAAGCTATAAGGATTCTTTTCAAGAGGACGTTCTAGAGGTTCATGCTCTAGGGGTCTATCCAACACATCTTAATGACACATTTCCCAAACATAACCAAGAAAGGTTCCCTTCCACTCAAAAGCAACTCTTTATGGTAGGTGATGCAATGCAATACATAAGAATACGCCTCAACATCGAACAGGCTACAACATTTCATACCCAAAAAATGCCTACTCATTCAGATGGCTAAATCACCCAAACCAAATCTAACACTTAAATTGGCAAGCCACGAAAAGAACAGTAAATGCTTTTGACAGTCGAAACAGTGGTGTACTAAGAAAACCACTACAACAGTATATGGAGGAAGCAAATAGAAGAAGCGTTTCAGGCTCCTTACCTTTCTACCAATCATCCGACCCCCTGCAGAGTGTGCGAAATAGACATTGTAGAAATGGCACAAAAATGCTTGCGGATCCTTTTCAGATAATTTCTCAAGGTAACGAGCATAGGAAATCCCTGGCTCAGATGGTTCCGGAATGGCGTGACCTTGCTCCTTGAACCATTCCAGATCTTTAGCTAAACTTTCTGACCTTTCCAACCCGGTATTCAGGAACTCGGCATCTGTAACAACGGATAACATTACAGTCATGGATGGAGCTGAGGAAAAAAGACTACAAAACCATATACATAGGTGTGTGTGTGTGTGTGTGTGTTCAGCCTATAATGTACACTCTCCCTCTCTTCACAAGTTGGATGACGAGTTGAGTACACATTGTCCTCAAATAATGAGATCTCAACCCCACACATGAAGACCACAGTCCACATATTTGTGAAGCAAATTTTGAACCAAAAAAAAAAACAACATAAATTAGGTGAAGTTCGAATGTATTAGTAGCAAAAATTGCTCAGGACCCAAATTTACATCATGGCTGAACTTATTGAATTAAACAAATGTTTGTAGATGTACTGTGTGTGTTTACATTTGGGACATGTGCCCCGTCCCCTCATAATGCAGGTGCACACAACACATGGTTAACTGGTTAAATCTTAATGTCAACCCCTAAAACTGAGCATAATCCAAGTTCATATCATTTACCCTCCTCATAATTTACAGGCCTTATTAAGTAGAAAAAATAAAATAGGCAAAGGTCACCAAAACAGATGCAAGGTCATATCTCAAAACATGCAACTGATGGGCTCAATCACATTAAAATTATGACATAGAGAATGTCTTTTTTGGATGTAATCATGTGTTCAATCACATTAAAATTATGACATGTATGCACTAAGGGGCTTTAGCTAAATGAATTTGCAGAGTAAGTACGCTAGATGCTTATGGACATATTAAGAATATGAAACAATGCTATCTCGGTTGACCCATTTGTCATCATATATAAAAATTATTAATGATTGCGTATATCAACCCTACAATCTACACCAGTATTAAGTATTTACTTATCGCCAGACTATCAAGTAAATTACATATCTGAAACCTTTTCATTTGATCATCAAAGTTTGAGTATCGGGCCCTTAAATGTATGTGAAGCTATTGCATGTTGCATGTATTAGCGCTTTAGCGAGTAATATTGGGGGGAAATTTACCAATAATTTTACTAATAGAAAAAATAATTGAGCTGGTATGTCAATCAGTCAAAGAAGCTCAAGGTCTAACATGATGTCTAAGCCACCAGCTATCCTAAATCCTAAGTGTGTCCACCAGCATTGAGGAACAAAACATGAAAATCTATTTCACTTTTTTATAGTGAAAGTAGACAAGTCAGGAAAAAAATCACTTTGATATCAAGAAATAACTACCTGAGTAGCACAAATAACGAAATAATTACCTCTCAATAAGAGTGCCTTACAAAAATTGCTTCTATGGGAGATGCCCAATGCCATACAAGGATAACGAGCTTCATCCCTTCCATCGCATCTCCTCCAAATATTCATTGATTCGTTCTTTCCATGAATCCAACAAATAGCATCAGGAATGAGCTTACAAACAAATCCCCAAAGCACATTGAGATTGGAGCACCCCTTCCAAGACCACCACACCTCCAAGCATGACCCCGACATAACCCGCCAAATACCAAACTTGGCACAGATAAATTCCAAGACTTGTATGCAATGAGCCAATGCCTATATGAGGGCCTTCAACGCAAAAACAAAACAAAACCTAGGCAAATTTGGTCTGGTTTAAAGGCAGAACTTCACTACATAGGTTTTTTTTTTTAATAAAAAATAATTTCATTAATAATCCGAAGTGCAATGAAGACCCGCAGAGACTCCATGGCAGGACCCTCTACCAAACGAAGGCCTACGCTACATTACAACACGTCTAAAGACCCCTAAAACCAAACCCAAAACATAGAAACTAACTATACTCATACAATAGATGATCAAAATGGGATTCAGCACAACAAAAGCTCTGAAACACACAACCGAGCAGCAGCTGTATCAACCCTCTAAAGCACCCGAAGCCCCCACAATCCGTCAAGGCAGCTACTTGTCCTCAAAACTCAATATCCTCCAAATCAGCATCTAAGCTTGCTTTCTTTTCATCGAAAACCCAGAACCTTCAATAGGGAGTAAAAGATATCATCCCTCTTCCCATCTAAATCGTCTTCCGTCTCAAGGTCGACTTGCAACCCCTCCGACTCCGATCCTGCCAGCTTCACCTCTGCTAACATCTTATCTTCAGCTGGTTCCTGCACGATCAGATTCGCAATGTCTCTTTTTCTTTTCTTTTTTTCCTTTCAGATTAGTATTAAGCTCCTCACGTATTTTGATAACCTTTTCAGCTTGCGACTCAGCGAAATTCGCTTCATAAGGGGTAAAGCTTGGGCTTTTGTCTTTGTTACTAGGAAAATGATCCCGCCCTCTACTTTTGCATACCTTGGGCAACCTTGGTAAATGATGACCATCTCTTTTTACAGATACGTTTACTCAAGATAGGTAGATCACCAGATTTGAAACTAGGAAACTGGTGCTCCCACATGTTTGCTGGTAATAATGCTACAGACAATGCAAAAAAATTGACGCTCGACTCAGCTATATATAATCTTTGGGCTGTGAACAGAAATTTGAAACTAAGGACTTCTTGCAACTACTCATTTAGAAAAAAGGAAGGAAGTCTGTCTGAAACTATCAGTTAGTGTTTGGTTAAAGAGAAAAACTTCATCGAAAACAACAGGGAAAAAAATATGAAAGGGAAACAGAAGGTAGAACTTGAGGTTCAAGATAAATTTCGACTCCTTCAATCACATGTTTCCGGAACCATGGAAATAAACTGGGGGGAGGAGGAGGAGAATATCTCACAATGGATAAAAAAAATCAAGAAAACTCGTCTTCAACGTCCCTTGAAACTCGAGAAACAGTCATCTTCAATATCACGTGCGCAACGACTAAGGAGACTAAGGAGTGGGTTAAGCTTAATTCTGAAGGATCTCTTTCGTTTTCGAGTGTATTGGGTGGATTTGCGGTAGCAAGAGCTAGTACCCCAAATGGTGTTTCTGTGATACTTTATGATATGCAAGCAATGTTTAAAAAGCCATTTTTCAGTTAGAAGGGAAAAAGTCAAGGAAAATATGAAACAACCATCCATGCCAGAGATAATGTCTACTTAATGCCAATTCGAAAATGTATCACTGTATGTAAAGGCTTTGTCCCTTTTAAGGTTTTAGAATCCTAAATAAGGACACTGAATTTCCCAAAATAAATATAAGGAAAAATGGTACAGGCACTGTTCGAAGTTTGTCGTTCCGCAGAAAGGAAAATATTCTTTGGCACTTGTTACAAGAGAGTTTGATGCATAATTTCTTGCACTTCAGGGACCTCCACAATCTTGAGATCGAGGATTGTCATCTCTTCAATTAGTTTGAAAGCATATGGTAAGCTACTTGCTGAAAATTATTGAAGCACGACTTAAATGCTTGACAAGGAGTCCTTTGTTGAAAATGTAGTTCACCGTGATGTTCAGGACAACGAACAAAAACTCGAGTGATATAAAATAACTTAAATGATGGGGGTTTGTTGAGATACTTTGATGTTGAAGTCTCAATTGTAGAAGCTACACTTGAACGCTATTAGGGTCGAGAGGCTATGAGAGAACATTCTACATAAGAGTCCAAGTTATGCTAAAAGTGCCCAAGTTAATGAACAGTCGAGAATCAATGTATTGAACAATTCTAATCAAGTGAATTAGCATTTGGAACAACAAATCCAATGAGTATTTTTCAAATTTATATAAATGAGTGAAAGATGAACAACATACATGAAGCTCAAGGACCATGAGGGCGATCCATTGCATAGGAATCCCAATTTCAAATGAATATTACTCAAACCGAACACCCTTAAACTACAATGCGCTGTATTCCAATACTAGCCATAATCTCCATCAAAAGATGATTCTCAAGTGTTCTCTACAGACATCTGTTACTTGTGTTAAATACATTTCTGGAAGTTTACAATATTCTCATTAAAGGGTTGAACTAGGACATAATCTCATTTTACTTTTCATTAATTTATGGACAAAAATTCAATTTTCTCATGGATCTTTACTTCATATTCTGAATGCTAATCCATTCCCTTCATTCAAATAACCAATGGGTTTTTTCTAGTTCAACTGGCAGCATAAAAACACATATAGACTCAACAATACAATATTCTATAGAACAAAAACAGAAGAAACTCATTGATAAAAAATCAAAACTAAGAGATGGGTAATTAAAAAAAATCAAGATTGAACAAACCCACTGATAAACAATCAAAGATAAAAAAGATGGGAATCTAAAGAAAAACTCAAATAAATCAAACAAAAGCTTACAGGGGGTATAAATGGCCTTCTGAACAATAGTCTCCAGTGTGTCATAAACCAACTTACTATCCACAAGAAACTTCAAATACCCATCAATAGTCGGTTCCCATTGCTTCAGAGGAGGTCCTTCAGGCTCCTTCTCACCCTCTCTAGACTGATCCTTTGTGTGCAACTTCATGGCCACAAATCTCATTTCCTCCACAAACCCCTTTCCCTCTCCTGGGTACCTCTTCTTCTGCTTCTCAGCAGCAGCAGCAGCAGCAGTAGCAGCAGACACAACAACAGGTGACTTAAAAGGCATCTTTCGACTGATCTGAAGAGAACCCTTTGTTGTTCTCACAAAACTTGAGGTCTTGAGAGGGATGGAGAGAAAGGGGGTCTTTGTTATTGGGGTCTTGAATTGGGTTTCACTATAGAAGATGCGGGATTGGGATATTTGTATTGAAGAGGAAGCCATGGCTGCTGACAACTCTCTTTGTTTTAGAGAGAAAAAACTATTAGGGGGTGTTGGGAAGCGTACAAGAAAAGAGAAGCAAAGAAGGTGAGAGAGTTGGCTTTGAGTGTACGTTACAGTGATCAATTGAGAGAGAAAGAAAGATTAGTAAAATATACCCACTAATACAGAGAGATGAATAGACGATAGGGAAGGAAATAAAAGTCATAGAGGCCCTTTTTATTTTTATTTTTTTTATTTTTTTTTAAGTGCTTAGAAACAGTTATAAGTTTTGAATGAGCTTTTTTTTTTTTAAATGAATTGTTCGTTTTGCTTCTAAATGAACTACTGATTAGAAGTTGTAAAGTTAAAATGCGTTTGTTTTTAGGTGCAGAATGAAAAATATTTGATAACTTTTGCTATTACTTTAAGGCTTAAAAAAAAACACTAATTACAACCCCATGGTGTTATAATTATAAATAAAGATAAATACACAGTTTAAAGTGATTCACTTTTTATTCAAAACCAAAGTTATGATTAGACTGAAAAATACATTATTTTGGAATGTAGGATGTAGGGGGTCAAGTTTTACTAGTTTACCAATAAGTAGGCATATCAAACTTATGTAGGATAAATTGACTAATAATTTATTTATATTATTCCCTCAAATCACGATATATTTTTGCCTATTTGATTCTACGTGAGGTTTTTTGTTTTTTTTTAATAATTTTGCATCTGACATAGTCGACAACTCTACGAAGTTTTTAGTTGTTGGCTCAGCATTATTACCAACTTTCAAAGTTCGATTGATCTCATTTGACAATGTCACATGAGCTGCCACACTTTGTATACTCTTTTTCGCTAATAAACTTTGATTGAAGTTAAATGACAATGTTGCATCATGCATATGTTGTCGCACTATGGAATTGGAAACATAAGTCGTATACATGATGACTTTAGATATGGAGTAGTTCCATTCCTCTTAGAGTACCTAAACGATTTAGCTTATATAGGAACTCATAAGATAACAACAATAAAATTGATACTTGAAGTACATGATTTTCGTATAACTTTGAAGTAAAGTTGGTTATAATAAATTCATTTGCGTTTCTATGATAATTTCTTCTCTATTTCACATTTTGCCATTTTGGTAAGGTGAAAACTTGTTATATTATCATTGAAAATGTTAAAAAAACAAATTTTTTGCATATTTTTATCACATACTAATCGGGTGGTATTTAATTACGAATTTTAATGGATTGTAAATGATTTTAAAATCCAGGGATATTCAATTAAGGATTTAAAATAATATATGTAAATCTAGGGGTATTCAAATATCGATTTTAAATGATTGTTTAAAATCCATCAAAATCAGGGGGTATTCAATTCATGTTTTTTAAAAGTCCACCAAAATCAGAGAGTATTCAATAAGTAGTGGATTTTAATGGATTTGTTAAAGTTGTGGATTTTGAAGGATTTGTGAGTGAAAAATATATATAACAAGAGTTATTCCAAATCCAACCTTCCCCCTCACATTTCAACAGATTTGTATTGTATATTGTTAAACAACACCACAATTTTCGCTAAAAGACGCCACAATCCCATTTTTTTTGTAATCTGCTGAAGGACACCACCACCTTCCCTTATCTTCTCTTTTTCACAGGAACAACACCACCTCGCCCCACAACTTCCGACCACACCACCATGCCCTACCACCGTTGGCTAAACCACCACCTGCACTTCCTCTTTTCTTTTGTTTTTGTTCTTTTTTTTTGTTATTATTCTTCTTCATCTTCTCATTCTCTTTCTCTTATTTTCTCTTCTTCTTGTTCTCTCTTAATCTTGATTTTTCGTTATTTTTTTTCCTTTCTGATATATTATTCTTCTTTTACTTTTCTTTTTGTTTTTTTTTCTTATTTTCCCTTTTTTTTTCTTATTCGCTCTTGCGGAGGTTCCTGCAAGTGGAAGTTCCCCACTTGCCAGAACCTTCGTGAGGGCAAAAAAAATAATCAGGAAAAAAAAAATAGGAGAAAAAAAGTGGAGGAGGAAGAAAAAAAGAAAAAAAAAAAGGTAAGGGGGAGGAGGTTGAGAATAAGAAGATGAAAATGGGTGGAGTTGGGATGAGAGGTGGCAGTGGTGATTGATGGAGAAGAAGAAGAATAAGAGGGGGAGGAGAAGGAGATGTGGCAGTAGCGTGGTGGTGGTGGTGAATGAAGAAGAAGAAGGGATGAGAGGTAGTAGTGGCGGAGATAACAATTTGAAGTAAAATAGTTATTTGTATTAATTTTGAACAATCTTCAATATATTTGATTTTTTTTAATTTGAAGTAAAATTCTCGTAATATACAAACAATTATTTAATTGATGTTTTGAAAGATGTTTTATGATTTGTGTTGGCATGGATAATAATTAGGTGTTGTTATTTCATTATTTCCTATGACTAATAACATATTTATAAAAATTCATTGAATTTATAAGAATTCATAGAAATCTATAACAAACATTTATAAAATCTACAAAATCCAATCATTTAAAATCCATCAAAATCCAGTGGATTTTGTAAAATCATTTAAAACCTTTTTAAAATCCACGAGATTTAAAAAATTCATAAGAGTCCATTCAAATCCCGAATTGAATACCCCCACCTAAAATTAAAGCAATGAGAAATGATATGTAATTTTGTATGCTCTCATTTCTTATTAACACGTTTCAATCATCTCTCGAGAATGCTTTAACAAGCTAAAGCTTTAATGTTGGTCTAACTCAATATGAATTTATGTTATATGGTTGCAACCAAAATTCCGTAAACTCGGTACATCATGTGAATGATGTGATACGATAGATCCTCTTCCAAACTCCAAACTACTTTCCCCTAAAATTCCTTTTAAGAGAGATTATTTGAGATAAATAAAAAAACCAAAATACTACTTGTTTGAAATTGGAATTGACAAAAATAAACACTTCCTATTCTATATAAAACGAACATTGACTCATGTAGCTTTTATTTGGCAATTTCTTGAATCATTCTTTGAAAACAAGTTCAAAATGAAAGAAAACCTTATAACCATGACAATTTCTTATATAATTAAGGAAGGGGTTAATCCTCAAAATTAAATATCAAATCTCATTTTTGTTGTTAAAATAACATAAAGAGCATTTAAAATAAAAAATAAACAATTTGAAGCTCTATGATTGCTCCAAAGTATGGGATTAGTAAGCATTATTAAGCATGCTATCACCTCTACTACCTGCACCAAAGTCCAAAGAACACAATTAGGTGAGTTAAGTGGAGTGTGAGTTATGTCATGTATACAATCCTATTTTATTAGCCACTTGTAAGAATGGAACTGATCACTCATCTACCAACTGTGTTACATCATCATCATCAAGCTTTAAAATGCAGACATTGATAATATATGAAAAGTGGATAAGAGATAGGTTTTGATAATCTATGAAAAGTGGAAGTTCATTCTATTTGATTAGTGTAATAGTGTTCTAAGTATTCTTTGATTTGAAGTCTAATTAAAAAATGGTCCTGGAGCTCTCATCAAGATTTCTCATAAAGTTTTTCTTTATTTATTTATTTATTTATATTTTCATTTTCTTGGAATTATTTCTTATAAATTTTCAAAAAAAAAAAAAAAAACCGATGTTTCCAAATCCGCTCTCCTAGAGATCTGATTTGCAAAACAAGCTTAGATTGTCAAAGACCACCTTTTTGGTGATCGAAGGCACTCCAATACTTAAGTTAGTTTACGGTGGGAGAAGACTAAATTTGGACAGAGTATAGTTGAGTTGTTTTTGCATACTTTTGGTCGAATGTTCCATTTACCTTATATAATGTCTGTCATTAACTTTATGCTTGACTTAAACATGTAAGGCGTGATGAGGGGAAACATTTTTTTACAACATTCTCCTTCTTCATTGAGGTACATCCTTGGGGGAATGATTTCCGCGATGACTTGTCTCCTCTGTAACGTCTCTCTTCTCTAAGGGAAGAGATACGTTGGGCCTGGATTTAGGCATTTGATTATGATCTATTACCAATGATTTTTTTGGGCCTTAATGATTGGACCTGCCTTGTTGGGTTTCTTGGATCGGGTCCGTTATTCGTATTGAGATTGAAGTGTTTGTTTCTCGCGATGGATGATCTTTGCCACGTGTACGATCATGATTAGAGGCTTATTTGATGTATCATCAAAAACAATAATAATCATGAATTGATTAGGTTTAGTTTCTGAGTTTATCCCATGGCTATCTTCTTTAGCACAAATGAATAGATTCCTATATGTGTTTGCTGAATCATTCAACAACTGTCCAATTCTATCAATTTTTGAAGACTACTTATTCATCGCAGAGCTATATTTTGTCAAGGATTCATTCATCAAACTGTTCAGTCTGAAAGCATATTTAATTATTTATCACCTTTTTCATATTCTTGATATCAATATATGTTTCCACAAGATTTGGACTAATTAACTGAAATTATACATGAAGTTAACTATGTCAAC
The DNA here is from genome assembly GCA_963556465.1 of Berberis vulgaris. NCBI lineage: Eukaryota > Viridiplantae > Streptophyta > Magnoliopsida > Ranunculales > Berberidaceae > Berberis > Berberis vulgaris. Next base: position 84,237,596 of record OY747130.1, read on the forward strand.
AAGAGATTACTTTCTCATGTAACAGCTTATTACATGGCTTAGTTGAACTTTGAACATATCTTTCTAATCTCTCCTGATGAACCTGTCTTCACTTCAATACCACCCATCTTGATCATAGCTTTGGAGAAATCACGATCAAATCTCAAACCCAGTAATCCTCTGATTATTCCTGCGTAATTCTGCACAATATCACGTGTCTTGGTGTCTCCCCAGAGCCTCTGGTCTGACTCTAGAACTCCATACCCATCCCTGATGTTCTTGAAGAAACTTACGTCAAATTTCGAAGGGGTGTCTTTGTCTAGTGGCACAGGCTTGGAACCATCACCGGTGGCTGGGCAGGTAGACTGGAGTTGTGAAAGGAACATTGGGTTTATGCTTGGATCTGCATTTCCAGTTCTTGTAAAGTTGTACAATCTGTAGCGAACTAACGAGCAATGTGTTTGGCCTATAGTATGTGCCCCTACAAAAATATATGTTCAGACAAATATATTGCCTACATAAATAATCATCATTTCCTAAAAAATAACGACTGTTTTTTCAGGTGCCGACAATAAAAAAGAGGGAGGGTATTATTACCAACTAGAGTAACAAGATCCTTATCATCCAAGCCTTTGGCTGCAAACTTTTTCCTTTGAGCATCGATAGTATCAAGGGGTGATGGTAAGTTTGTGGCTGCAGATGAAGATGAAATCCTACCATCTCTTCGTCCTGTAGGTACTGACCAGCTTGGACCGTCGCTCTTGCATATTCACAACATCAATGAAACCTCAGCAAATGATAAAAGGCAAGCGATAAATGGAGGTTTAGGGATCCTTCAAACCCCTGCTTGCTTCCCCCCAAAAAATGATAAAAGGCAAGCTATACGTAACATATATATATACATGCATATATATCATGTAAAGTGAATATTAACAATGAATTGAGATGTAAATCATGTAGCCAGACATCACTTTGATTTTTATTGTACGTCTTGTGCTCCATTGGACTGATTACATAGTGTTTGTTTTCTCTTGTATGTCACTTGGTTATTATTATTTGTTATAGTCTTCATATTTTTGCAGTAACTTAGTCAGTACATGTACGCTTAGGCAGAGGAGGGAGTGCATGAGTATAATGTTTTTGGTGAATCATTCATTTACCAGATCAACAGAATCACGAGCAGCTAACGCCAATATATCAGCACAAGAAACTACACCAGGGCATAACACTTCCAGTTGTTTTTTTGCATCATCTATCAGTTCAAAACCTCTTAATCCACCATTAGTCAAAGCTTGCCTTTCTGCAGATTTTCCATCAATCAAAACTGATCCATCACAACCCTGTACAACATAATATATATTCAAACAAGCTCATCATCTTTTTGCATTAACATCAAATATCAAAAGAAAAAAAATATATAGAAACCGACCTGAACAAAACAGTCATGAAAATGAAGCCTTAACAACCCAGCAGCAATACTAGGATCTCTGTCGAAGTATGTCTCAACAGTAGATCTTACTACAGCTTCAGCTTTTGGACAAGTAGAAGAATAAAACCCTGTTTTCAAGTCTCCTTGACTTTGGGCTGACAAACACACTAACATAAACACTAGAGACACCAAAACCATGAGCGCCATTTGCACTACAAGCTACTTCTATCTTTGCTTAAACTACACATGTTCTTAGTTAGTATTTATAGAGATTTTGCTTGGCCAAACATTCCTTTTGTAGTAGTGGATTGTGTAATGTGTTGGCCACTGTCATCCATTTTTGACTTTGAAAATTTTTATATTGGATTTCACTGTTGGAATTTGTCTGAATCTGTGATAATGGATGATATACGACTTATCTTAGATATTTTTGCTTTAGTTAATTCCCTTGACGCGTAAACATTTTCCTTGTTTTGTACTCTTCTTTTTCATTATCAGTTTTAATGATGTGATCTATCCACTAGCATTCACTTTTTGTTTGGTTCCTGAACGTTTTCAGGTAAACCCCAATGATTTTCTATTACTTGTAGGATTTAAGTGTTTGAACAAACAAATCTAGAAAACGCCCTTCATCATCAAATTATTTTGATGTGGATTTATTCAACACCCAACTCAATTGTTTATTTCACTCCATTTGCTTATCTGCCTCACTCAATCTAGATTATTGACTCAGATCAATACCAAAAGCTCAGCCATGCAGTTTCAGGACAAATGAGGGCATTACTCGTCATTTGATCCCTCCAAGAACAACCCCAAAGCAACAAAACATTGTTAGAAAGTGCTAAACATATGAAGAAAGTTAACACCCAAAAAAAAAAAAATCCAACAAAACTGTAAGCTTGCCTAATATGTATGAAGTTCCATGCATATCCTGTTATAATCGAGTACTTAATTATGGTTTTGACATGCCACTTATGAGCACTAAGTATATGTTCAAATTTAACAGACTGGCATTTTATGATTATGCAAAAGATCCCTGGATCCATGTTTTAATAATCATACATGTTTCTATTGCAAAATAACCACATAGTATAGCTTTCATATTGAGTACATAAAGGCAGCTTCCGAAGAAGCTTTATGGTTGAAAGGGTTGATGAACAAACTCGAGTACAGGCAAACTCTTATGTGACTGAGAGTCATGGAACCATAACTTGTTCGATTTTAATAATTGTTTGCGTAAGTACAATTTTCCACACAATAACACTATTATATAAAATTTTCAGATCACAATGAATCAAAGAATTTCAGGATTCTGAAATTTCGAAGTAGCTACAATAACAAACCAGGAGAAAGAGAAAAAGAAAAAGAAGGTTCCAGTTCAGGCGACCTGAGTTAGGCGACTAACCAGCAAGCTGATGTAGCACTCACTGCACCTGCACCACAAACAGAACCAGAAATGTCTACATAAGCTACCTTCTACGAACAATCTAGGAGTCTCATAATCGCAATAATCAGGTCATTTCATCAACAAACATATATGATCCATAAGAGAGAGCAACATATCATATATATGCAGAAAAGAAAGAACTTCCTCCACTCCAGACTTGAGTTGGATGACAAACCAGCATCAAACACCTTGGTGCCCTTTCCCTTGCCAGAATAGCCAGCACCAGCACAAGCAGAGGCAAGGAGAAATTGAACAGAGTCAATCCCTTGAAGCTACGCTATCTAACGAGTGTATTTGATTAAGCTTCCTACGTGACTATCATAATCAACAATAATCAGGCTGTTTATTAATCACTTCAACCAACGTCTTTAGAGAAAAATATCCAATGATCATTTGTCCACAACCATAACACAACATAAAATTCCAGATCATTATCATGTAGCATCAAAGTCAAACCACTTAAGTTTACATTAGTGTTAGTATTTAGTACATGTAAAACTTGAAGAAGAAGTGCAACTGAGATTTCATGGCTCAGCCAAGCAACGCGAGAAGATATAAAGAAAATGGTACAGAACATACAACTATCTCCTAAGATATTTCTGTGCTGATAATTCCTCATTTATTTGGCCACTTCTTCCAGGATGGGTACTTGATTCCAACTCTCTTCCACTCCAGTATTCTGCATGGGCGGCAATGAAAAAACACTAACAGTTGAGCTCCGACTGCGTATCTCTTTCAAAGCTCGCAAAGCGGATACAGTGCTCTTCATGTACAAGCTTTCCATATACTCTATCTCAGCAAGATCTTTGGGCCCTCTGAGTAGTCCATTGTTTCTAGATTCAGCTGGCTCAGAATTGCAAGCTTGGTCACCATTGGGAACTTCAGTTGGAACTGACAAATCACTTATGGGGAAGAGTTGGTCAAGCATAGTTTCACACTCCTTCACAAGCTTGGAAAGTAAGTCCGTAGCATAGAAGGGCTGCTGCAGCAACTTTTGAATGAAGGGTAATCGGATGAGTGACCCTGTTCGCTTATCATACTTCTTCAATATCTTCACCAAACCTGTTCAAATCACATTTACAAACAAGAATTAGTTCTAGGCCCATCACATCTACAACCAAGTCATTAGAGAAGTTGTAGTTGCAAGAGATCAAAGCATTACAGGACACAACCATAAATTCTTGCTGTGTAGCACAAGAACAAAAATATCATGTTGGAGTAAAATAACTCCTTTTAACAACCTCGCCATGATTAAACTGGCTGCGGAAAAAAGTGGCACTTTAACATCATTTTTTTTTTTCTTCCTCTCATTTTCATTTCCACAAGCAATATTAGCCCTTCACTTTGCAAACTATCACTAACAGCATTCTGAGCAGGACATAAAGGATTTTGGTTTGACGAAAGGGTCAAATATAATAAGGAAGTAGAACCTTGTTTATGAGGTGGAGGTAGAACTGTTATATGCAAACTAAATGATTTGCCAAGAAACTACGAAAGCCATTCAATCAATTTACAATCAGTACTTCAGTTGTGAATTGTATGTAATCCATCTAAGCAGATTGACAATAGTTCACCTATTAGGTACATTATCTGTCAAAGACATACCAGTGCAGTGGATAACGCTGAGCAACGATACTCGTGGAGCGGACATTCTTTCATTTTAATACAACTCTTTATCTTTTCTCTTATTTTTAAAATGCATAAGTAGGATCTCGGCTCCTCAAGTTTTCAAATTTCTTTTGATTAATAGGAAATGCAATTTCGACACAAAAGGTAGACAAGTCCTATGTTGAAATATTACAGATCAAACAAGAAATCATGCTCCCCTTATTATTGCCTAATCTAGCGATAACTGGTTGTTTCATGTTTGGTCTTACCCTCCTACGAACCTTTTGTGAGTTTTTCTGACATTAATCTCAACTATTTTTTATGAATGGATATTGAAATTTGAATAGGAAATAGCAAACAAACAATTGTTTTAGCTATCAAAGATTAAGGAACCCTGATAAGAAAAATAAAATAAAATAAAATAGTGCACTCTAGACTATCTTCACGAATATTTTTACATGCTTCATCACCCGGCTACTTCTTTGACCACTGTCTTCACCAACATGATATGGTACCTAGATACAAGGATTGTGATTTCGTTTTTCGAGTTAATTTCAGTTCCTAATTTTTAAGAAATATTTTGGTGTGTAAAGAAAAAACGTAAAAATTTCAAGGATACATAATATATATATATATATATATATATATATATAATGAATTTCAAAGATATATGAAATACGTGAAAAAAATAAAATGCCTAAATACCAAGAAGAAATGAAACAAACATAAAACCAACATATAAATAGAAAATTGGGAGAGGGGGATAGTTTCAAAAATCAATTTATAAGTAGAAAAAATGTTAATTAGAATATCAGGGGAGTGGTTTCAAAAATTAATTAAAAGAAATGATAAGACGAAAAAACTCCGAAAATTTTCAAAAAAAAATCTCTAGAAAATGTAAAATTTGGTAGCTAATTTTTTTTTAATGAAAAAATGAAATTTACGCAAAAAAAATTGAAATTAACGAAAAATATAATTTTTTTAAAAAAAACCCTTTAAAAATGTACTTTTTTCTTTCGCTATTTTTCTCTTCGTAATTTCAAAAAAAACAAAAATTTCGTTAAAATTTCGCGAGATTTCGCGAAATCTCATTCCTTGCCTAGATACGCTTCATGGACTATAGCTTTGACCAACATGATACGACACTCAGATACTTCATTGACTACTGTCTTCAGCAACATTATACGGCACCTAGATATGCTTCATGGACTATAGCTTTGACCAACATGATACGACACTCGGATATTGTCTTCACCAACATGATACGACACCTAGATATGCTTCATGGAGTATAGCCTTGATCAACATGATACGGCACTCGGATACTTCATTGACTACTGTCTTCACCAACACGATATGACACCTATATATGCTTCATGGACTATAGCTTTGACCAACATGATACGGCACTCAGATACTTCATTGACTACTGTCTTTACCGACTAGATGCGACAACGATACTTATATTATCATAATGCATTCGCTACTAACAAATATTTTATTAGTTCTTTATTGACTTTTATCCTCCATTTTCGAATGTAAACTACTTTGACAAACATCAAACACATTCTTAACTTGATTTTGCTTTAGAGAAAACGCAAACTCGTTTAATTTTCAACAACTTTCGAGGGAGGAAATAATATACAAATAAAAAATGTTCCCAACTAGGGGCTTCTTAAGAATGAAGTGGCAAAGCAACATGAAAAAACCTACAAAATGCATTGTTATAAACTTATAAGATAATTAAGAATCACCAATTCTTCTAAATTATACAGTTTCAAATATAATCCAACTAATGCTAAAGTTCTATCAGATGAACCGATACACTTGAATGTTTACACTGAAATCTAGCATAGATGGCGAAAAATTACCTGTATAGTTCAGTGCACTGTAATTCTCCAACAAAACCATCTCCCCATGAAAATCAACGATATCCTTCCGCACCTTTATGAACTCCTCATCTGATTCATTGGCCCATTCCTTCCTAACCTGTAACTCCTGCATTACCATCCAAAAATTACTTGCACAGATTCACCACCACTAATACTATTCATAGAATATCACCTAAAATCAAACCACTACCATTAAAAATGAAAAAGAATGTAAAAGAATAAAGAATAAAAAATGAAAAAGAAAGTAAAAGAACATCAATCAAAACACCAGAAAATAAACTATAAAGCATTAACATACATAAAGAATCAAAAACCCTAACTCTAACAAATTTTTCATTAAATTGCAATATCACCATTGAATTGAAAAAGAGTGAAAAGGTACCTTCAATTTGATGATGTACTCCTCTTCTTTATCAACAAAAAACCAATTAAACTTATCGATCTCCGCCTCTAACAGCCTAATAAAATCATTCTCCTCCCTCGTCATATCAACCACCACGACCTCTCCACCTTCATCTAATCTAGGCCGCTTACTCTCCCTCTCCTTCTCCTCTCCACTCTTTTTCGCTATCGATTTCAATCTCTTCTTCAGCTCTTTATACGAAAGAAACTCATCCCTCCAATCCGGTAAAGTCTCCTCGATCTGATTGCTCAAACTCTTTCCAAACTTCATATCTCACTGATCAAAATTATCCAACAACTTAACAATCCAAAATGGAATCAACAGAAATGCAAGATAGGAAATTAGAGAGGTGATATATAAAGTGATCAAGGGTAGAATAGAAGAATATTCGGGGGAGGAATATGAGAATATCCGTATTATCCTGAAGGCATATTTGGGTTATATTCTCTCTTCTCCCTTATGGACAAAAGTGGTGGGGTTCGCAGTTTGCTTTTTTTTAGTTTGTAAAATTCGAGGGGGCCAAACGTGTTATCTATCTTTACTTTTGGAGAGCTGTTGAAAAGTTTTATATGCACCTCACAAATGGGATGAGGGCAGACTAGAAGGAGGATTGTGTCCACACAGCTTTGTTGGTGCAAACTATTGTTCGTCATCTTTTAGTGCTTGTTCATTTACATGTTTAGGTTCAATGGAGTAATGATATTCCATGAGCTAATATCACTATAGTTCATATTGAGTTGCCAAAAAGGTAAGGTAGCTAGATTAGTTGGCTATCCGAGGTCTCCTCTTGGACTTGGATTTTCACGAGTGATGAAAAAGTTGTTTAATGGAGAATCTATTTTCTGTCAGTAAATAGACAACCAAACAACAGAGATTTGCATAATTAGAAAAATAGATTCCATTTCCCATGAAAAATAGGTAACCAAACATACCCTAAAAGGAACTTTGTGAAAATAAATGTTAGCAAATACAAAAGTGTGTTTTGCACTTTCACTTGCTTTTCCCAAAATTCCTTGTATAGGCCAACTTTCAAAAAAAAAAAAAAAAAAACTGACGAAGGAATCTTCCCAATGGAGAAATCCTACATAGATACCATGTTATAGATACAAGGTGTCCGTCCACTTTGCCGCAATGTACGAGAAAGCATTACTCTTTTCACAAGGTGTACTCACAATCTCACATTGCTATTTGCTTATTGATTGAAATAGAATACACATTCACGATGACAAGAAACTCTTCAATGTCCAGAGAACTTTTAGAAAAGCAACAAGTGATTTCCCCACATAAAACTCTTGTAAATTGCAAACTGTCCATCAAATGCACCCTATTAGTATTTTAACAGTTGCAGGGGTGTCTCCTGATTCGGGGCAAGTGTTGTGAGCAATCGAGGTTTCAAAACATACTTTGATCCTAATGTTCGGGCAACAAAAAAAAAAGTCATATGAGGTCCAAAATAAAGTCACATTGGGCTTAGGCCCAATATGTGACCCGGTCCGTTATATGACCGGGTAGATTCTGCACTCTCCTGGATCCTGGCGACGACTTCACTAGAAGACTCTCCCTCATACGAACTGACACGTAAAAGAGTGTGACGTGGCTTTATCTCATTGGCTCACATTCGTTGTTTTCCCTCCTCTCTATATAAACCTCCCCCAAAACCAGGCCCACTGACTAAGCCCAAACGCCTCTCTTCTTTTCTCTTCTCTCTCACCTCACTTGATCGCAATAGCTCGTCTCGCTCTCGTCTCTGAAACCCTAACATTGCAACTGATCTTCAAGCACAACGGATCTCTCGTCGTGGTCACTGATTTCATCTTCAATTGCAGTCACATCACTTTGAATCAAAGGTAAAAATGCAATCGAATCGAAAATTTTACTGATTTAAACCCTCGAATTTCTCTAATTCAAATTCGTCTGATGCAATCCACATTTCTTGGTATAGAATTTCAATTTGAGTAAGATCTCGTGAAGTATATGATGAATTTGATTAAGATCTCGCTTTCCATGGTCATTACTTGGTCATCATGGCTGCCTTAATTTCAACATTTTTTCCGTCGTTACTTCGTCCTCATTTTTGTTATATAGCAATTATTATTTTTAAGGAAATGATATAGTTAGCATTATATATACGACTTTTTTTTTTTTTTTTCTTTTTCTTCCAGAAATCGAAGGTAAAAGAATATGGAAATGGGGTGTTGGGTTTTGGCTTTGATTGGATATCTTTCGAGGAAACTAGGAAACAGGAAGAGTGTATGGACTTTGCGTAATGAAATAAGAGAGAGATGTTAAATATTGATTGAGGAGTTTAAATTGTTTTAGGATGTGAGTTGGGTTGGTAATATAGTTTAGTTGAATATGGGATGATGTGTGTACTTGTGTTTGGTCGAATTTGCTTAGGCATGGGAAAGTGTTTGTCCCGGGATCGTTGAGTTTATCGACTCTTTGCCTTAGGATTAGTGAGTTTTATTTCTCGATGAGTGAGGGGAAGGGATAACTTAGCGGTAGAGTATCACCTTGACATGGAAGTCATCATTATCCCGAAGCCCAATGTGAGTTTTTCTATTTAGACTTGCTCCTCAAAAAGAAATTAATAAAGTTTCATCGTTGAATGAAAGGTAACTATCTCAGTAATATTTCTCCATAAGTAAAGAAAATACTTACTATCTTTGGGATATGATGCTACACTGCTGCTCAATACCTTAGTGGATCGACTCTATTACATCAATTGATTCCTAAATTTTATCGCATATCATGAGTTCTTGTTGTATCAGCCTAAAACCTTGCTAATTGATCTTTACGACGCCTCCTATACCAATTAAATCTTTTATCTCCCCAAGCCGCTAGCAAAGAGTTAAAATGTGAGCAAGTTAGAAAAGAATGATAGCCCAAGTCTTCTCCCCCCTCCCCAATGAAACACAAACTTAGCTTAAATGTTGAATGCATAGTTGTTAAAATATATATCGTATCATATATAAAAAACCTAAATTTAATTGTAGGATACGGTGCAAAAATTAATATATAGATGCATGCATATATACTTGTATTTGAGCATATATAAATAAGAGTTTTTCAAGCAAGGGCGTCCCAAAAATACTTCGATTGATGTATGGCTCGTGTTACACATATTAATAAGCTATTGGTTATCATTCATTAATTCATTCACGTCACTAACAATACAACCTTGCATTTTCTTATATTGATATATCGTAAAATATATGTACCATATCGATGAGGCTTAGATACGATACATTATATGTATCGTATTGTATTTATTGTAAGATATCGACAAGTATTGGAATAAGCTAAAAATATGTCCTAAAATGATTCTAGTTTTGACTAAGATCTGGTGGAGAAAGCTTGCTAGATTAAAGATGAAAACCCTAACAAGATTATGCAATTAACAAAACTGTAGGCTTAAGTGGGTTGCAAGCATTTTGTCTCACTGCAAAACCAAGAAACTGTTAAAACATCTTTACCATTCATTGGTTGGAGCTAATTTGTCATCTTTCGGACCAGGCACACTGATCATCAAGAATGCAAAACTTGCACCCCACGTAACTTTTCAACTTAGAATGTGGAATACCATAATAAAATCGATATCTATGTTGCCATTTTGGGATGGGATGGGTTTGTCTCTCTATTGAGAAAATTACTTGGTTTTATGGATATTATGATTGATTGTGTATTTGCGTCTATATTCTGACATTCTCTAAACTTGTAATGTTCTCTTGAATATATTTTCGAATATTGATCTTGTGTTCTTGTGAACACTAATGCATGTAAGAATTACAAACATTTTGGAATTGGTTTGTTATGAAAGTGTCTATTGAGGAACTTTCATGGTTTTATGAATGCTATGATTGATTGCGTCTACATATTTTGCCTTGTCGATTGATTTATTAATTTTTCTTAACATGTAGTTTATCTTAAATATTATTTTTGAATATAAATGTTTTCCTCCTATGTATATTATCCAATCTTTGAAGAATAGTCATTGATTTTTATTTTGTTTTATCTCGCAGCTAGACCTTGGTCAGTCTTCACTGTGTCATGGTATACGACTTATAGCAAATACAAAGTGTGATCTTCTATTGACCGCTTCAGCAATCTAGGGTTTTCTCAGAGAACCCAGGAGAAACCTAAAATGTTGATCAAATTAGGTTTATTACTTTCAATTCTTTCGGTCTTTTTTATTCATTCCGAATCTGCAGCTGTTACCAGTATAGATCTAGGTTCGGAATGGATGAAAGTAGCCGTAGTGAATCTCAAACCAGGTCAGATTCCAATTTCAGTAGCCATCAATGAGATGTCCAAGAGGAAATCACCTGCTTTAGTCGCATTTCAATCCGGTAATCGTCTCTTGGGTGAAGAAGCAGCTGGGATCACCGCTAGGTATCCCAACAAGGTCTACTCACAACTCCGTGACATAATCGGTAAGCCCTATAAATATGCGAAAGATCTCGCGGATTCATTGTATCTACCATTTGATCTAGTGGAGGATTCAAGGGGTCAGACTGGGATTAAGATTGATGATGGGGTAACTGTGTACTCCGTGGAGGAATTGGTGGCAATGGTTCTTAGTTATGGCTTGAATTTGGCGAAATTTCATTCAAAAGTGCCTATTAAGGATGCGGTTGTGACTGTTCCACCTTATTTTGGGCAAGCAGAAAGGAAGGCACTGCTTCAGGCTGCTCAACTTGCTGGTATCAATGTGCTTTCACTGATCAACGAGCACTCTGGTGCAGCACTTCAGTATGGGATTGATAAGAACTTTTCAAATGAGTCTCGGCATGTTATATTCTATGACATGGGTTCTAGTAATACTTATGCTGCTCTTGTTTACTTCTCGGCTTATAATACCAAAGAGTTTGGAAAGACAGTCTCAGTTAACCAATTCCAGGTAATTCAGGATGCTTTGAGATATTCTTTAATACAAAGAGAATTTGTGGTTTGAAATTATGTTTTTTTTATTTTTTATTTTTTATTTTATTTTTTTTTAATTTAAAATTTAAAATTTTTGTTATTATTATTTTTTAATGTTAATTGAAAAAAATCTAAAGCTTGGTGCATAGCTTAGTCAAATATGAGTTTTGGAAGAATGTACATTTCTTTTCATTGCTATGTTTAGACTATTAAACTTTGCTATACTAATTCACATGTCACGTATTTGGTCTGTGTCAAATAATCAATTGTTATTGTTGTTTTATAGGATTTTCACAGCCATAGAAATTATGAATTTTATTTTTGATTTTCCACGCTTGTATTCGATGTTTGACCCCTAATACTATCTGTTCTATAATGGCAATCTTAGAAATTATGATTCTTGATTTGTGTTTTACAGGTCAAGGATGTTAGATGGAACCCAAAGCTTGGGGGTCAAGATATGGAAAAGCGTTTGGTGGAGTATTTTGCTGATGAATTCAATAAGCAATTAGGAAACGGGGTAGATGTGAGAACTTCTCCCAAGGCAATGGCGAAATTAAAGAAACAAGTCAAACGTACCAAAGAAATTTTGAGTGCGAATACAATGGCGTCAATATCAGTTGAATCTATCTATGATGATCGTGATTTCAGGTGACATTGGCCTCACACTCACACATATCATCATCATCGTTTGTATTACTTTAAAAATTTTATTTACTAGTTAAAATCAGCATTGTTTGGTAGGTGTGTAGAAACGTACTGAGAAGAAATCAAACTTTCAGGCCAACTCGGATGTGATTGTTCAATCTTTCTACCATATGGGCACTGAAACAAAACCATTTTTTCTTTTCCCCCTTTTTTTAGAAAAGTTCAAGTTCTACCTCGTTATTATCCCGCTGATATGATTAACAAAGATGTGCATACAGTCTTGAGCGTTTGTATCACTATTAACATTTAGCAGGATAGTATTAGGAATCCAGCCCTAAACAAACCACATACAAAATCTTTCATCTACCCAACCTGCCTAACCTACCCTTATCTTGGTTCCAATGTCTAGCTGCCACCTAGAAGGCTAGAATACTCTTTTATACAGTTTCTCTTTAATCTGTGGTTACCTTTCCCAATTGGCATTCATAAGTCATAACTTCTATTCTTTAACCATGACAAATTTTGTCATCAAGGCCATGTATCATGGACACTAGCAAATATATTATGAACATTTGATATACGGATTGTAAGGTGATGGGATGTTCAAATTTAATCTCTGTAGCATGGATGAAGTGAAACTTTGTATGTTTTGTTGTGGAATACCAACAAAGATGTTTTAGATTGAAAATTTTCATCTCACGTTCTTTTTTTTCTTTGCTTCAAGGAGCACTATAACTCGTGAGAAATTTGAAGAGCTCTGTGAAGATCTGTGGGAGCAATCTCTTATCCCTCTCAAAGAAGTGCTCAAGGAATCTAATCTGAAAGTTGATGAGATTTATGCTGTAGAGTTGATAGGTGGTGCAACTCGTGTCCCGAAGTTACAGGTTTGTTTCTGCACTTTTTCTTCTTTTTGTAATTCAGATTTGGATTTGTTTGGCCCGTTCATGTTTTTAATTACATGGGGTATTGTCACGAGTATTGATCATTTTTATTAGAGTGTGCATCAGGTTCTAATTTTGATTTCTCCTTTTAGGCCAAGCTGCAAGAATTTCTGGGGAGGAAAGATTTAGCCAGACATCTAGACGCTGACGAGGCCATAGTCCTAGGTTCATCACTTCATGCTGCAAACCTAAGTGATGGTATCAAGTTAAATCGCAAGCTAGGGATGATTGATGGTTCTCCATATGGTTTTATGATCGAGTTGGAGGGGGCTGATCTGTCTACAAATGAGAGCACTAAGCAGTCACTTATACCACGAATGAAGAAACTTCCTAGTAAGGTGAAAACTCGTAATAGCAAAACATTGATTGAAACTCACAGTGTAGACCTTAGCTTTGGCTGATTTTTTGTTTTTTTGGTATCATTTACTTTACAGGTGTTTAGGTCCATTAGGCATGACAAAGATTTTGAAGTTTCACTATTTTATGAGGATGTGAATGCATTACCACCTGGGATTTCTTCTGACAAGTTTGTTCACTATGCCGTGTCTGGATTAACGGATACCAGTGCAAAGTAAGAAGCTGATGAATTTTTAGACATAATTATATCAGAATTCTTGATACTATCAAGCATGTGAAAATTGTAGCTCCGCAACTCTTATGGTGAGTTTTCTACTTTCTTCAGGTATTCATCTCGTAATCTCTCCTCTCCCATCAAGGCGACTATTCATTTCTCCCTCAGCAGAAGTGGAATTCTTTCTCTTGATCGCGCAGATGCTCTTATTGAATTTTCGGAATGGGTAGAAGTTCCAAAGAAGAACTTGACTGTAGAAAATTCCACTAATGCCAATATTAATATATCAACTGAAGCTGGGCAAGGGAACACTTCAGAAGGGGCCTCAGGGAACCTTAACCCTGAAGGAACTGATAACAAATCAAATACCAATGTTGCAGAAAACAATGTTGTAGATTCTGGTACAGAAAAGAAACTGAAGAAGCGAACCTTTAGGATCCCTTTAAAGGTACATTCTTGATGGCCACGTCAATGCTTTTAAAACAAATGACAACTAAGCTCTAAAAATGACACTCCTGTTTATGCATCCTTGTTGTATGACTACTTTCCATTTTCTTACAACTGTAGGTAGTTGAGAAGAATTTTGGTCCTGGAGTGTCTCTTTCGGAGGATTCTCTGTCTGAAGCTAAACATAGATTAGATGCCTTGGATAAGAAGGATGCCGAGCGCAGAAGAACTGCAGAGCTCAAAAATGACTTGGAAGGATACATATACGCTACTAGAGAAAAGGTATAGCGTCCCTGCTAAATCATAACATTATAAATCTAGTAATTCAATGAAGGATTATTCTACTCTTGCAACTCACTTTTGGTGATTCTGGACTTCTTCAAGTCTATGTGCTTCATGTAAGTTTTATTATTCCTCTGTTGAGCATTTCATGTTCTCTTTCAACTATTTTTCATTTAATATTCTTAAAGATATGCAGTAAAGTTTAGTAAGCTAGACTGCCATCATCCCTTTGCATTGTGCATTGTCTTCATAGTTCTTAATTGTTTTACCGTGTATGCACACAGCTATGCTTTTTACCTTGGAAATCTCACGCAAAACATGCGAATAGTTTACTGGCATTTTGCGTTTGCGTATTATACTTTTAGGAAAATAATTTGCAGCAAAATAACTTTCTAGTTCAAGGCTAATTATAGGACTTTTTTCAACGTAAACCAAAAGTTATATACAATCACAGATCCCATCTTCTTTCCCATTATTATATTACACACCAGTGTTCTGTGGATCCTATCTCTTGTCACTCTCATTGTAGTGTCAAAACAGAATCAGTCATTTGACATATCTATCATTTTCATGCTGATTGAAATATACTCATGCGAGGTTCCTTTGTCTATGTTGTGGCTTATACCAGCTTGAATCATCAGAGGAGATCAATAAGCTTTCAACTGAGCAGGAACGTAAATCATTTGTTGAAAAGCTTGATGAGGTCTGAATTCATTTGTGCCTCATTAACATAGTCATCTTTTTTATCTTTACCTTTTGGGTTTGACTTTTGTTCAATAATTTAAGGTGCAAGAATGGCTCTACACTGATGGTGAGGATGCCTCTGCAACTGAGTTCCAAGAACGCCTTGATTTGTTGAAAGCTATTGGAGACCCAATATTTTTCAGGTTTGTTCTTATATCCACCATGGGTGTGGCAATGGATTGGGTTGTGTCGGATTTGTGTCACGGTCATGGTGGGTCGAGGGGTCATCTGACACGAGCTGTCAGTTGAAATAGCAAGTTATTTACATTGAGCAATGTTTAAAAGTCAATTTTCCATAGTTAATGGTCAATGTTAAACATTTTCCTCACATTTATGTGAGAATAAAAAGCAAAAAATATGGCGCTAGGAAAATATAACGGTCCTAAGCAAAACTGAAGGATCCTAGCCATAAACATTACCAGGCCCATGGGTGTTTGCCTTGTTACTGGTTTCAGTACCACCGCCTCAGTTTATAACTTTGCATCCCATGTGGGCGATTAGTCTATTAGCACAAGGCTAGACAACCAAGGCTGCTTTGTTCCTGTGTGAACACTGAACAGCAGTGCAACAACGTGAACTTTGACATGTATATTGTAAGTTGTATTTTGCTAAAGCTAATAAATCCCACATCGTTCGGTAGACAGCCATTTTTGTAAACCACTGATTATAAAAATCAAAACTACTGGTAGATGACCTTTTGGTAGACCAAAGATGTTTCTTGTGTTTGACTCATTGACTGTGCCAGTTGGTTATGTAAAGCAGTAGGCTAGTTAAATCAGCTAATGACTTGCCTTTGAATGGGTTTATGTGAAATCAAATTCGAAATTTCATATATTCAAGTTTATAATTATGACTTGGTTTGACTGCACTAAAAGTAAATTTATATACTTCAAACTGGTTGGGGCTTTGACACAAAACCCGAGCAACCATGACCAAACCAGTTTATAGCAGGTTGGTTTTATGTGTTTGGAACCAATCGCCACCCTAATCCATATTCCATACTAGCAGGATATGTAGACAAGAAATGCATCTCTGAATATTGACTCTATGCAGATTGGAGGAGCTTACAGCAAGGCCAACAGCTGTTGAGGATGCACAGAAGTATCTTGGCGAGCTTCAACAGGTAGTCACATGATAGTAGCATATTGTGATAACTTTGATGACATGTTATTAGGGTATTGTGATGTTGATTATGGACTTTTCTTGCCAAATTAACTCTTATTCCAAATTGAAAAATAGAAACCAAGAAAAAACAGAATAATTCTGTAAGTCTTGGGAAGCTGAAAATTCAAGACAAGAAAATAGAATAAAGGTCAAACATTTTCCGATTAAGTGTGCAGAGGCCAAATTCAGTTTTAAGTTTTCAAGATTGGAAAATTGATTTTGGTTATGATATTCTAGCTTCTGGGTTGTGCATTTTCGGGTTATTATATTATTTTCTAAGTGTCCTTTGGTAGAATGCTAGAATCTTTATTTTAAAATAACCCATCCCTAAGTTCAAAGTGGAATACATTGTGAATGAGAATGATACGATTGTTGTTGCACATGAGACGTGGACGGTTAATATGTGGAATTTTTTTGCATGGCATTGGTTGTTGGTAGGAGGTCATCATGTTAGGATCTTTTAGTGTTGGAGTAGTCTTGAATAAGCATAGGATGACAATGCTCAAGTAATTGGGCTGCAAGTTGAAAAGGGGATTTTACCTTGATGCATGTGTCTCAAACGCTTTTAACTATTGCAAGATTTATATGAGATGCTCTTTCCACGTCATGAATCTCTATGAGTTTCATTATATAATACTGATTTCTTATAAACTTCAGATTAAAAGCTTTCAGATATTGGACAAAGAAACTTGAGTCTTGAGATTTAACAGTGTTTTTATTTTATTTCAACCCTTTCTATTCTTTATCAAGTTACCAACTTTTTACTAAAACATAATGTCGCCAGTCAAAAGATCAACTTGTGCGAATAGGTGCTAGCTGACTGAGTGTAAGACTTGTGGCGGGCATGGTTTGTACCCTGAAAGGCATATTTAATGGTTTTGGGGTCCAATAAAACTCTGCTTGTCCTTCAACTTGTGACCAATATAGGGGGAGTTGTGGCTATATAGATGTGAGCAACATTCTTTTGCGGAGGTAGCTAGACCTGTGCTTCAAAGTTATCCTTCAGCCCTGTCATGTTTCAAAGTTTTGTTTTAAGCTTAGTGACCACTGTGAAGCAGCACAAGTAGTATTCTGCTATGCATTCTGGAATCTTGGAGACAGCCATTTTCTACTGTGACCTGCAAAATTAAGATGTATGAACATAAACTCGTTTTGCTCCTGCTGACATTCATCGAAGAAATTATTGTCTTTGGTTCCTTTAATGAGTCTCCTTAAAATAAAAAGGGCAGGGGAAAAAGTATTATTGCGAGTTCTTATAATCCAGATACCAAATCTGTTCACAACCATGAAATAATTATTCAAACTCATTCTGCTTAAACCCAATCTTAGAATATTAATTAGGTGGCAGTCGTGATCACCTGGCAGACGTGTTATGGAACTCACGAGCCTTCGCACAATCACATTCTAAAAATTAATCTCGTTGCTAACAATCATGCTGGTCATTCAAAACCAGAGATTGTACTTCAGTGCTCATCAATGTTTGAGGCTGAGTTGACATCTCAAGGTGAGGCTTACTTGCTACGCCCCAAAGGCCTATGTCAATACTAGGCTTAAATTCATGAAAGGCTTGTGTCTTAGGTCAGGTGTATTATTTCAGTGTTCTTAGTCGGGATTACAAGAGATTGTGTTTACTTATAAACTGTATGAATATAGAGCAAGGTCTAGTTTTAAATGAAAGAGCAAAATAATCCAAGAGAAAGGATTGTCCTTTTCTTTTTTCTTTTTTCTTTTTTGTTATCGTTTGCGACAAAAGGAAAGTGAATTATAACTTTTGATATATGATTTTTCTGCATGTTCTTTTAAGTTCTATTGTTATATAATTTAATAATATTTCTAATAAATAAATCATGTCTCAAGGCTTATGCATTCGGACATGGATTGCTTGACCACCTTGCATCATATCCCTGTAACTTTATACAATCTGGTATACAGATCCCTGTCGATTGAGAACATGCAAATGTGGATAACTTGGGCTTTGATGCTTGGCATCAGAAACTTTATAGATATATTCTAGGTGCATTTGCACTTGTTCCCTGACTCAGATTTTGATGTTGTGCAGATAGTAACTAGTTGGGAGAAGAACAAGTCTTGGCTTCCTAAGGAAAGAATTAGTGAGGTAAGCTGTCATTACTACATGACTATGTTGTTTTGGTCTCCAAATGGCCGATGGAAATGCTAAAAGTCTCACTTCTATTTTCAGGTTCTAAGTGATGCTGACAAGTTCAAAAATTGGTTAGGTGAAAAAGAGGTTGAGCAGAAGAAGTATGTAACTTTGTCTTTATATTTATGCCCTTTTTTTGTTTCTGTCATGCAAATTTTGAAAGGCAGTGACTACTCTACACCACCATTGAGTTTTTTTGTTTTTGTTTTTTTTACTTGCTCACACCACCAATAAATATGCATAACTTAATAGAGAAACCCAAACTCAAAACGAAAAAAAAAAAAAAAAACAGGGTAACTTTCGACCAATTTAAACCCTCAATTGAGACTGTTTCTCAAGCTCATCAAAACACGAAAGTTATAGTACTATGAGTTATCTAATAAACGCAACTTGAATTACTTGAAAATGTTTAAATGTTTTGAAATGAGCAAGTTATGGTCATTTTACTAAAGTCGCGCAAATCTGTCTCGCAATGAAAACGGGAGTGTCCTTGACTTTCGGCCAACTTATATGCTCGATCAAGATCAATTCTCAAGCTCATTCAAACACAAAAATTGTAGTATTCTGAGTTATATGTGCTCGATCGAGACCGAATCTCAAGTTAAAAAAAAACAAATATTGTAGTACTCTGAGTTATTTAATAAACGCAACTTGAATCACTTGAAAATGTTTTGAAATTAGCAAGTTATGGTCATTTTACTAAAGTCGCGCAAATTTGTCTTGCAATAAAAAGCGGGATAGTGTTCCTGACTTTCGGCCAACTTATATGCTCGATCGATTCTCAAGTTGATCAAAACACAAAAGTTGTAGTACTCTGAATTATCTAATAAATACAACTTGAATCACTTGAAAATGTTTTGTAATGAGCAAGTTATGATCATTTTACTAAAGTCGCTCAAATCCATTTGAAAAGATTTGCTGAAATTTCCTGTTCGCTCGGAACTCTGTGAGGTTTTGCAAATTTCAGCATTGTTCCGGGCGAACAGGAAATTTCAGCAAATTTTTTTACTAATCGTCCAGATCAATGCTGTCTCAGACGAACAATATTTTTTTTGTGATTTCTAAATTTTTTTTCTTCTGAAGTTTACTTTGTTTTTGTGATTGAAAATATTTCTGAAGTTTCCATGAGATTACTTTATTTTTCTGAAAATTTTTGGGGAAGTTGCGATTTGGAGTTCGATTTTTAAGGGGTTCGATTTTGTGGGAGATGGAAGAGATTTTTGATTTTGTAAGAGATTTGAATGTGGAGAGAGATTTGCAAAAGATTTGAATGTGGGAGAGGGAAGAAATTTGAATGGGGGGGAGGGAAGAAATTTGAATGGGGGGGGAGGGAGGAATGGAGTTTCGGTTTGAATGGGGAGGGGAAAAATGTTGATTTTTTATTTATATAGGTGGTGTGGGAAAGTATGGTGGTGTGAGAAAGAATGTAGGTGGTGTGGGGGAGTAGAATGGTGTGAGAAAGAGGAATTGGCGGTGTAGAGTAGTCGCTGCCATTTTGAAAAGCGCTTTTTACCCGTATTGACCCCAAAGTTTGTATAAATTACAAAGCCCTGGACTTTATAAAAATTCTCCACAAACCTTACCTTTATCTTAACATTTTGAAATACAACAGTTTTTGGCTTCCCTATGAATAAATTATCAATAAATAAAAACTAAAGACTCAACAGCCGTAGCTTCTATTTCTTTAATTGTCCGTAAATTATAAGGTTCTAGTTATCTTGAAAATTTTGGCTAGTCTTTCAAGTCCGACACAGTTTTGTTAGCTTTTCATGGAAAGGGGTGAATGGTCTTTCTAAACCCCTTTAAATGAGCTGTCTGCACTTAATACTTCGTTTGAGTTTTTGACACAATGAAGACTTCAGTTTTTTCATTTCATGGTTATGAGTTTGTTTCGCTTTGTTCCTTCAATGTTAGATATTTTTACAGTTCATATACATGCATGAATGCGCTGTGGAATTTATGTTACTTTTCTGCCACAGGACCTCTCCAACCAGCAAACCAGCATTCACATCTGATGAAGTGTATGACAAGATGTTTGATCTTCGAGAAAAGGTAAATACAAAATAATTTCCTTGGATGTAAAAAGTAAACTAGTTCCTTCAAAATTTTGTCTCTTTTACCAACATGGAGTTGCATCCATGTAGGTTGCGAGCATCAACAAAATCCCAAAACCCAAGCCAAAGGTTGAGAAACCTCCAAAAAATGAAACGGAGA
The DNA here is from genome assembly GCA_963556465.1 of Berberis vulgaris. Taxonomy (NCBI): domain Eukaryota; kingdom Viridiplantae; phylum Streptophyta; class Magnoliopsida; order Ranunculales; family Berberidaceae; genus Berberis; species Berberis vulgaris. The sequence continues at coordinate 84,258,449 of OY747130.1, forward strand.
GCAAAGAAGAGAAGGCGAGCACTTCCAATTCAACTACCGAGGACAATTCTTCCCAAACTGACCAGCCTACAGAAGGTTCTGCCGAATCTGCAAAAGAAGAAAAAATTGAATCTCACGATGAGCTGTGATCAGACTGTGAGGTTATATGTTGTCAAGATCCTTATATGCATTTTTCATCTGCTGCTGCGAGTCTGACAAGATGGGAGTGGTGGCTGCTTGTGAGAATATATCTGTTTCTGCATCAGAGAGTGTCAAACTAACTATACCTAGCAAGGGAGGCTTCCTTATTTAAAATTCAAGACTCACATCTTCAAGAGCATTAGATATGAGCGTTCCATTTTTTTTCTGTGTTTGGAGCTGTGAATGCTCATGGACACCACGTAGATTAGGGAAATATATATGATGCACTGAAGGATACGCTCTCCTGAGAATCAGGGTTTTGGTTTTGTTTCTCAGTTCATATCTTTATTGTGAACTGTTATTTAGTTATAAAAATCAATAGAAAAGTATATTTTCCTTTTCATCTTGAGTTTTATGTTTTATCGTTGATGTTCTAATGACTGCATTGCAGATTATGATAGTATAGATATTCGATAGCTTTTTGCATTTCTAAATGTAATTGTGCTTAATCAATTTGCTTCATTGATATCCTACATTGTGGTTTTAAAGAGTGGCTAGCAACAGGTAAATTAAAAACCTATTAATATTATGGATGGATCCTATAATGGCTGCTGTGGTGAAGATTTGAAATTTCTTGGTCTGCCAATGCGCCATTACAAGTCTCAATCTTTTCCCAGATTTTGAAATGGCTTCCATGTCATCGGTGACTTTCCTCTCACCGATAGCGTTATGCTGTCCACCCTTCCAACAACCACAATCCATCTCAATGAGGATACAAATATATAATCCTCAAATATATACCATGTATTCTATTTACTAAATGGCAACATCAACTTAAAAAAGTTAAAACTCACTAGGGGAAGCTCTTGGCCAAAACAATAATAATAATAACAATTATAAATAAAAATAAAACAGATAATTAAAAACTGTAACACTCTCGGCTACATTTAAACCAATGAAAAGGTGAGAAAATAAGAATGAGGAAGAGAGATAAAAAGTATTAAATAAATCATTAGCTTATAAATAATACAATATGTCTTTAAAATATATGAAACTTCCATATCTTGGCTTCCAAACATCTTCCAAACATGTTTGCTCGCCGTGCATATTCCAGCTTACTGGTAGACTTGTAGTGGATGGAATCACAAGTTTAAAGTTCGAATTTGATGGCAGCATTTGGGGTACGATGGTTAACGAAAAAAATAAATAAAAAGGAAGAGGAAGAAACTTGGAAATGGGCAACAAACGCGTTTTTTAGCTTTCACTTTCAGTGTGTTTGTTTGTATTAACGAAGTTTTCCTTCCTTCCTCACTAAGAAACCAAAGGCCCCCACCCACCACTCACTCACTCACTTTCTTTCCACTCTATTTTATAGCTCATTTTCTTGACAGACCTGAGCTTCAAAGAGAGAATTCTTGAGAGAGTGAGACTATCGAATGCTTTGGTTTTCTTGAAGAAGGTCAGTAGTTGATCAGTTTCTTATTTCAAGAATAATTTTTCTTCTTGTTTATTTAACTTCCATTTAATGTCAAATGTGATGAAAATTTGTTACATATTAGTGATTGATCAGACTGAATTTCAGATTTATTTATTTTGTTGCTTTGGATGGTTTGTGTGTCAGTAGTTGATCAATTTCTTATTTCAAGAATATTTTTTCTTCTTGTTTATTTAACTTCCTTTTAATGTCAAATGTGATGAAAACTTGTTACATATTAGTGTTTGATCAGACTGAGTATCAGGGTTTTTTTTTTTTTTTTTTTTTTGGGATGGTTTGTGAGTGTAAAATAAAAAGAAAAGAAAGGTCAATGGAGTGCTCTGTATTTTCTATGAGCTTATATTTACTTTAACAAACAAAAACAGAAAGGTTTTGCTCTTGCATTGATTTAAGGGATTAATGTAATACATAAGGTGAGGTGTTTAAGCTGTTGTGCATTTCTAGCAAAAGCTTCAAGGATTAACCCCCTAAATGTTACATCAAAACTTATAGTTCAATAAAATAAAATAAAAAAATCCTACTATCTTTTTAGTTCATTAAATTCTCTAAACTTAGTCTGACATAAAACTCTATATTCTGTATTTGTATGTTTCATTAATTTATTAGAAAAAGTTAAGTAAATACATGATGGATCAATTTTTTTCCGAAATCAATCCGATCCTATAAAATCAAAATTGGGTTTTTAATTTTTCGGATTGTGATCGGATTCAAATGTGAAAATTGAAAGTGAATTGCTTATTGAATCGGAATGGATTCAGATTTTGTTTAATTTGATATGATAAAAAACTGAATCATATATGTTTATTGTTTGGTTTCGAATTTCAGAAGTTATTTTTGTTAATATTAAAGATGAACTTATTTATGGTGATTTTAGCACATAAAACAAAGTATAAGATATATTGCATGTTTATTTAGATTTTTGTTTATACAATTTGCAAACTTAAATAATTTAAGGTTGCGTTTGTTTCATGAAAAATTATTTTTCGGAATGTTTATTTTTCAAAATTTAAAATTTTCAGTTTTCGTTCCGTGGAAAATTATAAATCTTTGGATAAACATTATTCCCAAAGAACCTCATGGGAGGAAAATCAACATCTCAATTTCCAGTGTTTCAAAAATCCTTCTAGGTAGCTACCTAGACCGCCTGGGTGGGTTTTTGAATTTTATTTTATTTTTTATTTCCAGTTCAAAAAATTCTATTTTTTTTAATACATTTTGCATATGTATCTTGGCATTAAATTAGAAATAATTTGCATGCTATTATCCTTAACTTTTATAAATTATAATTTATAATGCAAAAAAAAAATCTCCTAGGCTCTGGTACTCGCCGCCTGCCTACTGCGTAGCGATTTTTAGAACATTGCCAATTTCTAATGGAATGTTGATTTTTCAAGATTTTCCTTTTATTTTTTTCCTTACCATTTCAACTCTAGAGGCATACCACCATGCTACAACTAACACCATCACCATTGTGGTCCATCACCACCATACCACAATGGACCAACACCACCATTGCCACCACTACTACCACCACCACCATAAGGCACATATCACCACTACCACTATCACAACCATGACAACCACAATCACCCCCTACCACTACTACCACCATCCCCACCACCACTAATACCACCATTGCTCCACTACCATAACAAAACCACCACCACCACTATTACCACCACCGCCGCCATTGCCACCCCCACCACTACGACCACCACACTACCACTAATGCCCCATTACTATCAGTCTACCACCGCCATAACACAACCACCATCGCCACCGCTGCCCGCCCCCACCACCATCACGACACGATCACCGCCGCCACTGTCATGTCACAACTTACTCCCACCACCTCCAAAGCCATTACAATCACTACTATATCTACAACCACTTTGACTAAAAAATCAACTACCACCTTCCCTAGCCAATGGGGTACTAGCTCAGCTGGTAGGTTTGTGGCGGATGGTATCACAAGTCCAAGGTACGAACCCTGCTGGCGACATTAGGTGGGAGGGTTAAGGGAATTGAAAAAAATGAGAAAATACCACCTCCCCTGTTGCCATCACAGTCAACACAACTGTTATCACATAAAATAAATATTTGATATTTTGAAAATTTATTTTCACGATACAACTAAATAACATGAAAAGTTTCAGGAAAATAATAATCCTTGAAATTTTATTTCCAGAATATTTTTTTACTTGAATATTTATTTTTCGTGAAACAAACGGAGCCTAAGATTGGATCAGATTTCCCGTGTTTCTTAACCAATTTATATTCAAATTTCAGACAATCGGATTAGAATTTGATCCGTTTGCAGCGATGTACGCCTTAGTACTGAAGTGTACACAAGAAGTAAAGGCGTAAGCCTCTAGTCATGAGCCGTGACCCTCCTATCTTAAGACATGAGCAAAAGGCTTTGGAATGTTGCATCTAACCCTCGCTTGAGGCATAGCCTCCAATGTTTTGAAAACATTAATCTAATGTCATCGACTCTTTTTTGCTGTTTCGGTTAGAATGTAACATTGAAAACATTGTCTTTGCTGGGAATTGGGAACTAAGAAAATTTAGTTTTATTGAAAATACTGTCTAGTTTTTGTTGTTTCCGTCAAATTTTTTTACTATGAATATTGTAGTCAAAATTAATTGGTGAATTTTTGTGATGACTGAATGAAATTTGAATTGAGGGATAAAAAAGATGGGAAGTGGAGATATGATTTCCTTGAGTTCTACAATGCAAATCTCAATTACAAATAGGTAAACAACAATAAAAAACAGAACCATAGATAAAAGAAAATGAGTAAAACAGGCAAAGGCATAGTTTTTGGTTCCATTTCCACTGAATTACCCATTTCAAATGAGTTCCCTCCCATTTTCACAGCCTCGGCAACACACCGTGATATGTGTATATATAAAAAAAATCTACTTTTTTTGTTGTCAATTACAATTAGTTGTACTATTATGTTTGAGACTCATATTGTAAAACGGCAATATGTATTGTTATATTCTGATTGTGTTTTCTGAACTTGCATTTTTTTTTATGCAAGGTTAGGAAAATTTGAGCTGCAAGGAGGTACATTTCTAACACAGTTTGGGAAGGAAGGCTAAGAATAAGAGAAGATGGGTTCATTTGGAATGGATACTGAGAAGAAAGATATGGTAGTTACCCAGCTAAGTTTTGGGGGATTTGGTGAAAATGTTAGTGCAAAAGAGCTCACTGATTTCTTAGAAAGGGAAGTTGGTATAATATGGAGGTGTAGACTGAAGAATTCTTCGACTCCTCGTGATTCCTATCCATGTTTTGACATTGGAAATACGTCGAAAGGCCGAAGATCAGATGATTATGAAAAGGTTGTGCCTCATGCTTTTGTGCATTTTGCATCTCCAGAGGCAGTAAAAATAGCAGTGGAAGCTGCAGGGCGCTGTGAACTTGTATTTGGCGAGAAGCCTTTACTTGTGAATCTGGGTCCCCAGAATCCATTCCGCATGAGTCAGAAGAGGATGACAACAACCCCATTCAAGTTTTATGATGCTCGCGTTGACATTGGGAGTGTGGTTGGTCCGCATAAGTTTTTAGTTGGTTGGAAGGGGCCCATTTCTGGTGCTGATTTTGTCATCGACCCCTTTGATGGCTCCTGCAAACTTGTGTTTACTATGGATACCACTTTCTCATTTAGAGGAATGGCAAAGCATACAGTGATAAAATGCGATTTCAAGGTGGAGTTTTTTGCCAAAGAGATTACTGCATTAAAACTGTACCAGGAAATGGATTCATTGGTAATGTTGTTACAGCTAGCGTCATCTTCCTGTATCTCTTACAGAACTGCTGATGACGACATCCATGTTTCTGTTCCGTTTGACTTACTGGATGATGATGATCCCTGGATCCGGACCACTGATTTTACACCTGGTGGAGTTATTGGCAGATGTAATTCTTACAAAGTTTCTTTGTCTCCTCGTTTGGGAGTCAAATTGGAGAGGGCAGTGAAGTACCTGAAAGAATGGAGGATAGCAGTGGATGATTATCGGAATGATTGTCTTCGACGGAAGCTCAAACTCCAAGTCCAAGATGAACCTAATTATGACGTGCCAACGTCATATTCCTTCTTTTGTATTCAGCACAAGGAAGGAATAGGCTTTGAGACAATGTTCCTGGTCAATGCGGTTATGCAAAAGGGAATTGTCAATCAACATCAATTATCTGAAAAGTTCTTTGAATTACTGCAATGCCAGAAAAGCGAGGTGAATGTTGCAGCATTAAAACATATTTGTTCTTATAGGCGGCCAATATTTGATGCATGTAAGAGACTGACACTTGTCCAAGAATGGATATTTAAGAACCCGAAACTTGTCAAAAGCCCCAAGAGTTCGGATTATAATGTCGAAGTCAGGAGGTTAGTGATAACACCAACCAAAGCCTATTGTCTTCCACCAGAGGTAGAGCTCTCTAATAGGGTCCTCAGGAAGTATAAAGAATTGCAAGATAGATTCTTAAGGGTTACATTCATGGATGAAGGTATGCAACAGCTTAATTCAAATGTGCTCACCTTTTATTCCGCTCCAATTGTTAAGGACATTACAAAAAATTCTCATCCCCAGAGAACCAATATATTTAAAAGGGTTAAGACCATTTTGAGTAATGGATTTTATTTGTGCGGTCGGAAGTATTATTTTTTGGCCTTTTCATCTAATCAGTTGAGAGATCGTTCAGCTTGGTTTTTTGCTGACAGTGAGAACGTCAGTGTGAAAGATATCAGGACTTGGATGGGTAAGTTCACTGATAGAAATATTGCCAAGTACGCAGCTCGGATGGGATTATGTTTTTCATCCACTTATTCAACAGTCGAGGTTCCGATGAAAGAGGTCAATACAGAGCTTTCAGATATTACGAGAAATGGTCATGACTTTTCTGATGGGATAGGCATGTTAACACCTGACCTTGCAAGGGAAGTAGCAGATAAGCTGCAATTGGGTGCAACCCCTCCTTCTGCTTATCAAATCAGATTTGCTGGTTGCAAAGGGGTTATAGCATGTTGGCCGGGGAAAAATGATGGGATCCGCTTATCTGTGAGGCCAAGCATGAATAAGTTTGACTCTCAGCACACTGTCCTTGAAATAGTATCATGGACTAGGTTCCAACCTGGGTTCCTGAATAGGCAAATAGTGACTCTGCTTTCTGCCTTGGGTGTTCCAGATGAAGTGTTCTCAAGAATGCAAGATTCTATGGTTCATAAACTGGACCAAATTTTTGTGAATGCTGATGTTGCGTTTGAAATTCTTACCTCTTCGTGTGCTGAGCAGGGTAATACTGCAGCCATGATGTTGAGTGCTGGATTCAAGCCTCAAATGGAGCCTTATCTAAAACGGATGCTATCTTCCATACGAGCTGGCCAGCTAGTAGACATTCTGCATAAAGCAAGGATTTTTGTCCATCAGGGAAGGTGGCTAATGGGCTGCTTGGACGAGTTAGAGTTACTCGAACATGGACAGTGTTTTATCCAAGTATCCACTCCATCCCTGGAAAATTGTTTCTCAAAACATGGGACGGAGTTCTCGAATACTACAAGGAATACTCAAGTAATCAAGGGAATTGTAGCTATAGCCAAGAATCCTTGTCTTCATCCCGGAGATATTCGCATTCTGGAAGCTATAGATGTACCGGAGCTACACCATCTTGTTGACTGTCTAGTTTTCCCTCAAAAAGGAGACAGGCCACATATGAATGAAGCATCAGGGAGTGACCTTGATGGGGACCTTTACTTTGCGACTTGGGATAAAGATCTTATCCCTCCAAGCAAAACAAGCTATCCACCCATGGATTATACTCCTGCTAAAGCCACATTATTGTCTCGTCCCGTCCTTCTTACGGTAACCATCTGAACTTTGGATTTTATGTTAATTTAGTGGTTCAGCTAGTTTTAGACTGTGAGGAACAACTTTGGCAACCGCTAGTATTTACATTGTTTTATGTGTGGTCCAAAGCACCTCTATTTCTCAACTATCGTAAATTACAGAAGTTTCTGTCCATTTTCATAAGAAAGCCCTTGTGTTTTAGTGTATGGTACTAGCTATTCACAGTCGGTATGTATAATGGTGAGCATGCATTTAATTTCATAGATGTTTTTCCAAGTGTTTTCTTCCCTTCTTGATGCGTTTAGTCGATGATTTGACGTTTTTCCAAATTTACTTTGAGTTTGAAAAACAATAATTTTGCAGTTACTGTCTCTGCATTATTCATAAAAGAACTGTTCTCTGAACAGGTAGGACTATAGTTAGATTGTTAGATCTATTTGGAACCTAATCACAACCTTTACTCACTATGTAGTTAGCTCTCATATCATTTCCTGTTTGTTTAACAGGACATAGTAGACTTCTTCACTAAGAGCATGGTGAATGAGAGTCTAGGCAAAATCTGCAATGCTCACGTGGTTCATGCTGATCTTAGTGACTGTGGGGCATTGGACGAGAAATGCATCATACTAGCAGATCTTGCAGCTAAAGCTGTCGACTTCCCAAAAACTGGAGTTATTGTCACCCTGCACCAGTCACTCAAACCCAAGATATACCCCGACTTCATGGAGAAGGATGAGTTCCAAGCTTACAAATCTGAAAAGGTTTTAGGGAAGTTATATCGCAAGGCCAAGGACATCTCTAATGAGGAAATTCTATCATCTTCTGAAGTTACCTGTGAACCTGAGGACATTCCCTATGACAGAGAACTCGAGATTCCAGGTTCTGCAGATTTCATTCTTGATGCCTGGAATTATAAGTGCTCATACGACAGACAGCTCAATGCGCTTCTGGGACTATTCAAGGTGAATACTGAGGAAGAGATAGTAATAGGGCATGCGTGGTCAATGCCAAAGTACAACAGCAGAAAACAAAACCGGGTGAAGGAGAAGCTGAAGCATGCTTACCATAGCCTTAAGAAGGAGTTCAGTCACATATTTGAGAACTTGGGACAAGTTTCAGAGCACCTCACACAGGAAGAAAAGAACAGATTATATGAACAGAAGGCATCTGCCTGGTATCAGGTGACCTACCATCCTCAGTGGGTAAAGAAGTCCTTGGAAATCAGAGCACTGAATCGTGATGAAGCACCTGCACTGCTGAGCTTCGCTTGGATCCCTGCAGAGTACTTGGTAAGGATCAAGCTCAGATTCCGTGGAACCAATAATCTGGACTCCCGTAAGCCGATAAATTCTCTTGCAAATTACCTTGCTCACCGAATCTAGTCCCTAATCAAGGCTGTGATAAGCTTTGGTTACATCAAGTCTTGCGTTTTCCTGGAATTGCAAGGCCACTCTGCCATAGTATAGTGTAGTATATACTGTTTAATATAGAGCTTATAGCTCAAACTGTGTGATAATCAAAGTGATGTTAACTTCGGTCACTAGCCCTCTGTAATGAATCTTGCTTAAAGAACAAGTTATTTAGTTTATGAATCTCAAGCGCTTCTTTGTACTTCTACTGAAAGGCAAGGGGGGTTATTTAGTTATTTAGTTTTTTCTTTGAATAAACCTTATAAGTTTGATTTACATATTCTCTTGAGAACTCTTTTTTTTTTGGGAATGGCAAGTGGGGTTTTTATTGGATTCTCGAACCTTTAAACGCCTCTAACAGGGTTTGAACTCTGGACTTGTGATACAATCCAGCGCAAGTTTAACAGCTGAGCTAGTACCTCGTTGGCTATTCTCTTCCTTTCTCTATTCTCTTGAGAAGTTACATAATCTGATTGTATTGTTATTCAAAAATACATAACTTTGTTGTACTAAGAAGATGAGAGGAGTGGAAGGTGAAGAGAAAGGAGGTGATAATGAAAAGAACATGACTAAAGAACTTATTTCCACTTATCTCCATCCAAAGAACTTATTTCCACTTATCTGAAGCTTATAAGCAGCAATCAACCATTCATAGTACCCCTTAATGAACAATCCTAGAAGAAAGACAATCTTTCTTCTTCTTTGTGAAGAGAAGCTTGACTAAAAAAAAGATTAGTGAGCCAAAGAGATTCAAAGGTTCAGTGATGGATTAAATTGGGTGATAAAGAGTGACGTTTTTATTTTGGCCTAGCTATATACGTGGGAGCAAAAGTAGATTTAATAAACAACAATTCTAGGTAGTCAGGGAAAACCACAATTTGTTTTTACCAGGTATTGGGTTTTTTACACTTCAACCCTTTTTATAAATGATGTTTTGTGGTTATGTTTTAAGAGAATGGATAAAAGTGTAAAAAAACCAAACCTGAATTAAAAAAAATGGTTGTGTTTTCTGACAGCCTAGACTTACTGTTTGAAAAACAACAATTCTAGGCAGCCAAGGAAAAACAACAATTCTAATAAAATGTGGGTCAATTAAAGAACACCGTATCCGTATCAAGTATCAAGTGCCATGGCAAAGATATTCGTGCGTTGAGAACAAATATGTATGATTGATTATTGGGTATTAATTTTGAAATATTGGAGCATATGTTGGAGGAGTAGTTATATATGTTCTTAATTGAAATCAGGAAAATTTGAAAAATAGATAATGTGTGGAAAACAATATAAATAGTAATTCAATAAAAAAAAATATATATATACTTATTGTCAAACAACCAAAGAGAATATTAAAAGGAAAATAATTAATACAGAAAAAAAAAACCAAAATACAAGTGAAAATGTATTATACTTAACAATACTAAAACTAATAAACCTTATAATTCAAACAAACACAACCCGAAAATACCATGGAATCAAATTACTGTAACATTCACAAACGTGCATAATTAATGACAATTTACTATCACAAATATTCAGATACAATGAACAATATAAATGGTCAACATTGTATGAATTTCTTGTTGTTGTTGTTGTTGTTTTTTGGAAAGCGAGCTGAGGTTTTATAGGATCTCATAACCTGTCAACAAGGTGTGACCTACATGTCAACACCATAAGAAAGTAACCATGCCGCCGGCAGGTCTCGAACCTAGGACGTGAGGGATAAACCCACACAGCCCTAACCACTCGACCATAACACCATTGGCATGAATTTCTTGTTGTTAGATTTAGGTTAGAACATAGTAAGAAACAACTTAATAATTATATAGATTAAAGGTTTGTAGGAGAATTTTTTTTTGTAAACATTTTTGGCTTGGGCTTAGATGAGACTACTCAACCTCCAATAAAATAAAATAATATATTATCGAATTTGTATTGAGGTAGGAGGAGGAAAAAGGAAGGGAATGTTAGTGATTTTTCAATAAGAAATATTTCTCGAAGCTATCAATCAATTCTTACTTTGGATTATTATATTTATGTATATTTCATAGTTTCAAGTCACTTTATTATAAACATGATATACCTGTCAAAAATTCTTTTTATATATCTACTCGATAATAAAATGGATGTTCTAATTTAATAAAGAATTATAATGGTGATTAGGTGTAAGAATTAATATAATGCCAGTGAATAAAAATCACTTTCAATTTATTCAATAACACACACGAATCTCACTAATATTTTATTTATTCATTTATTTTTTAGAAACTTTCAGTTTTAATAAAAATTATCTTTAAAACTCAATTAATAATTACGTTTACAATGCAATATTCATTTGTATATCTAAAAAAGAAATATCTAAACTTACATTAAAAAGGAAAAACGGTATGAAAATGAGTCGATCGTCTCCTAGGGCAAGTTTAGTTTTTAAAAAAAAATTTGAAAATGGTTGAAGTAGTTATTGTCCATGTAAGCTAAGCAATATTGTGGTTTTCTAGACACATTTCGCTCTATTTCCACTTGAGTACTATAACATATTCTTATTTTATGGTCAGATTAAATATCTAAAACATTATTTATAAAAGAGGTTGAAGCGTAAAAAGCTCAATATTTGGCCAAAAATGATTGTGTCTAAAATTGTTGTTTTTCAAAAGATGCATATGTGAGCGCACCTCATCATCTATATTACAATTCAGAGTGGGATTTTACTATTTATTACTGACTGTGACAAAGTCAAATCGAAATGATTAGATTAGAGATAAAAAAAAATTGGAAAATGTATTGAATTTGAAGGTTGAGATTTATTTCCTATGATGACATATTTGAAAATATAAAATATGTAGAAGGGCAAAAATAATGAATTTTTTTTTTAAAAAGTTGGTGGATTGTACATGTGGCGGAGAGAGAAAATTTGTGTGTTTTCTTTTAGCAAAATGAAAATTACCATAATTATCTACATCGTTGTCGGATTTTGATAAACTTAGTATCGTTGAAATGCATTTTTGAAGATCTTTCAAATAAAATCAATGATCAATACAATGGCCAAAATATTAAAATATATATTTCATAATAAAAAAAACGTATAATGTAATACACGTCTTTAATATTTTTAAAAGCAATGAGAATGACCGATCATACCAGAAAAATGAGTCGGGTGTCTTAATGCATATTTAAACAAAAACCCTAAATTTCATGTTTTGGCGAATTCAAAGATTTGACATTCTCGACATTTAAAATTTTCTCCCAACTGATTCAAATTTGACTGAATAGGCTTACACTTAGAATCGGTTTACAATTCAATACTGATTGACAACGAAAATGAGGATAGTGACGGAGGTAAAAACTTGGTAGAATGTACATGTGACATAAAGAGAAAATATTGTGTGTTCCTTTCTAGCAAAACGAAAATTTATCATAATTATCTATATCGTTATCTGATTTTGATAAACTTAGTATCATTAAAATACATTTTTGATAATCTTTCCAACAAAATCGATAATCAATACAAGCGCTAAAATTTTTAAAATATATATTTTATAATTAAAAAGACGTATAACATATTTCACGTCTTTAATATTTTTTAAAGCAATGAGACGGATCGATCATACCAGAAAAAATGAGTTGAATATCTTAATACACATTTAAATAAAAACCTTAAACTTCATGTTTTTTGCGAATTTAAAGATTGAGGTTGAACTCATTCTCAACGTTTCAAATTTTACCCTAACAATATTTAGCAAAAATAAAATTATGTGAAATGTCAATGACACGGGACATACTCTACTATAGCACAAATCGAAGTAGAATTCGAATAATAATACAAGCACTCAACTTTATTATCCTCCCTCATTTACCTCCCAATTGCGAAAGGTATCTAAACCGAAAGGCATGACTTGCGCATCACGTAAAGCATTGAGAAATCATACCAAATATATCAACTAAAAAAATGTTGTGTCGACATAAAGCTCACTTCGCGATGCTCTTGATAAAATATTAATAATAATTAATTAATTAAATTAAAAAACTTTATAAAGTGATCATGATCAGCCAAGTATTTAAGTGGATATTGGTGACGTACCTTCAAAGAGAAGTTCACTGAGACGATCGATCGCTCTGGCTGGTGGGTTGTCTTGGCGAGGAAGAAGGTCAGTAGGGTTTCAGAACACTTACCTTATTTCTTGATCAGTATTTATTTATTGGTTGATGTTCAAGAATCGATTATCTTCTTGTGTAATTTTGCCATTTTAGGTCAAATGTGAAGACATTTGTTCAATATTTTAGTGTTAGTTACTAATTGGGTTTTCTATTTGATCTGGATGTTAAAATGGGTTCTGTTTTTCTAGGGTTTTCATGATTTTGAATGCACTGGTTCAATTTATTTATTTTCGTATTAATTTTTGTTTGGTTTTTCTATGGTGAATAATTAGCTTAATCCGGGCATGGTTCGAAATATCGTTATGGGATCAATTGGAATGGATACTGAGAAGAAAGAGATGGTAGTTACCCAGCTAAGTTTTGGGGGATTTGGTGAAAATGTTAGTGCAAAAGAGCTCACTGATTTCTTGGAAAGGGAAGTTGGTATAATATGGAGGTGCAGACTGAAAAATTCTTCGACTCCTCGTGATTCCTATCCATGTTTTGACGTTGGAAATATGTCAAAAGGCCGAAGATCAGATGATTACGAAAAGGTTGTGCCTCATGCTTTTGTGCATTTTGCATCTCCAAATGCAGTAAAAATAGCAGTGGAAGCTGCAGGGAGCTGTGAGCTTGTATTTGGCGAGAAGCCTTTACTTGTGAATCTGGGTCCCCAAAATACATACCGGATGAGTCACAAGAGGACGACAATAACCCCATTCAAGTTTCGTGATGCTCGTATTGACATTGGGAGTGTGGTTAGTCGGCACCAGTTTTTGTCTGGCTGGAAGGGGCCCATTTCTGGGGCTGATTTTATCGTCGACCCCTTTGATGGCTCCTGCAAAATTATGTTTACTATGGATACCACTTTCTCATTTAGAGGAATGGCAAAGCATACAGTGATAAAATGTGATTTCAAGGTGGAGTTTTTTGCCAAAGAGATCACTGCGGTAAAATTGTACCAGGAAACGGATTCATTGATAATGTTGTTCCAGTTGGCATCGTCTTCCTGTATCTCATACAGAACTGCTGATGATGACATCCATGTTTCTGTTCCGTTTGTTTTACTGGATGATGATGATCCCTGGATTCGGACCACTGATTTTACCCCTGGTGGAGCTATTGGCAGATGTAATTCATACAAATTCTCGTTGTCACCTCGTTTTGGACCTAATTTGTTGAGGGCAGTGGATTACCTGAAAGAATGGAGGATAACAGTGGATGATTATCGGGCTGACTGTCTTCGGCAGAAGCTCAAACTCCAAGTCCAAGATGAACCTGATTATGGGATGCCAATGTCAGATTCCTTCTTCTGTATTCAGTACGAGAAAGGAATAGACTTTGAGACTACTTTCCTGGTCAATGCTGCTATGCACAAAGGTATTATCAATCAACATCAATTATCTGAAAAGTTCTTTGAATTACTGCGATGCCAGAAAAACGAGGTGAATGTTGCAGCACTTAAACACATATGTTCTTATAGGCGGCCGCTATTTGATGCATGTAAGAGGTTGAAACTTGTCCAAGAATGGATAATGAAGAACCCGAAACTTCTTGCAAGCCCCAAAAGTTCAGATGATAATGTTGAAGTCAGGAGATTAGTGATAACGCCAACCAAAGCCCATTGTCTTCCACCAGAGGTTGAACTCTCTAATAGGGTCCTCCGGAAATTTAAAGAAGTGCAAGATAGATTCTTGAGGGTTACATTCATGGATGAAGGTATGCGGCAACTTAATTCAAATGTACTCACTTTCTATTCCTCTCCAATTGTTAGGGACATTACAAAAAATTCTTATCCCCAGAGAACCAATGTCTTTAGAAGGGTTAAGACCATTTTGAGTGATGGATTTTACTTGTGCGGTCGGAAGTATTCTTTTTTAGCTTTTTCGTCTAATCAGTTGCGAGATCGTTCAGCTTGGTTCTATGCCGACAGTAAGAACATCAGTGTTAATGATATTAAGAGTTGGATGGGCAAGTTCACTGATAGAAATATTGCCAAGTATGCAGCTCGGATGGGTTTGTGTTTTTCGTCCACTTATGCCACAGTTGAGGTTCCAATGAAAGAGGTCAATACAAAGCTTCCAGATATTATAAGAAATGACTATGTGTTTTCTGATGGGATAGGCATGTTAACACCCGACCTTGCAAGGGAAGTAGCAGCGAAGCTGCAGTTGAGTGCAAGCCCACCTTGTGCTTATCAAATCAGATTTGCTGGTTGCAAAGGGGTTATAGCATGTTGGCCGGGAAAAAATGATGGAATTCGCCTTTCTTTGAGGCCAAGCATGATTAAGTTTCTGTCTCAGCACACCGTCCTTGAAATTGTATCATGGACTAGGTTCCAACCAGGGTTCCTAAATCGGCAAATAGTGACTCTGCTTTCTGCCTTGGGTGTTCCAGATGTCACGTTCTCAAGAATGCAAGATTCCATGGTTCATAGACTGGACCAAATTCTTGTAAATACTGATGTTGCATTTGAAATTCTTACCTCGTCGTGTGCTGAGCAAGGTAATACTGCAGCCATGATGTTAAGTGCTGGATTTAATCCTCAAATGGAGCCTCATCTAAAAGGGATGCTATCTTCCATAAGAGCTGCCCAGCTAGGGGACCTTCTGGGTAAAGCAAGGATTTTTGTCCCTCAAGGAAGGTGGCTAATGGGCTGCTTAGACGAATTAGGGTTACTTGAACATGGACAATGTTTTATCCAGGTGTCAACCCCCTCTCTGGAAAATTGTTTCTCAAAACATGGGACGGAGTTCTCGAATACTACAAATACTCAAGTGATAAAGGGAATTGTAGCTATAGCTAAGAATCCCTGTCTTCATCCGGGAGACATTCGCATTTTGGAAGCTATTGATGCACCTGATCTGCACCATCTTGTCGACTGTCTAGTTTTCCCACAAAAAGGAGATAGGCCACATACAAATGAAGCATCAGGGAGTGACCTTGATGGGGACCTTTACTTCGTGACTTGGGATAAAGATCTTATCCCTCCGAGCAAAAGTAGCTGGCCACCTATGGATTATACTCCTGCTGAAGCTGCAAAATTGTCACGCCCAGTCCTTCCTGCGGTAATCATCTGAACTTTGGATTACTCATTTTTTATATTAATTTTAGGATGTGTGAGGAATGACTCTGGTACATCTAGTATTGGACATAGTTTCATATTTTAGAGAAATGTGGGGCAATTAATATTAGTCTTAAAAGAGTTAAAATGTCAGCATAAGAGTTGTGAGTCTTGTGACAGACAGCCAATCTCTTTTAATTGAACTTGTAATTCTTGCAAAGGAACAAATGAATAAATAAGTAAATAGCAAACCCTTAGGGAGAAGATCTACTTTCATGTAAATTTAGGAGTGGAAGTTCTAGATATCGCATGTGTAGAAATGATTCTGTTCTAGTTGTGTTGTGTGGACATCATATAAATGTTGAATTATTAAATGCCAAGCATTGTAGGCTGAACTTCCCACCCCTATTTGGATCTCATATACTGTTGGAAATGTCTAAAACTGTGTTTCAATAGGTAGTGCGTCTTGGAACCCAGAACACAATTTTACAATGCCGAACACCACTACAGGACATAAAAACTTTTTGATGTTGTAGTGTTGAATTTACCCGAGTCATTTGTAAGGAAAGCATATCTATTCACCCATTATCACCCCTTATTAATCATGACACTCTGTATTATATTGGGTAACTTTCATGGCCTTTTTTCTTGCCATTCATCTACATTCTTTCCTAAGTTTGGAGTCACTGTTTGTTGAATGTTAGCAAAGTCAACTTCATGTAAGAAAGTTAACCGTGGGGTTGAAATTGATGATGATGTGCTTGTGCAGAAAATTGCTCTATATTATTATTTTCTCTCAAATGCACAGACTGTACCACTATGGAAACTCACTGTGGATCATTCATTCTCACATCTTTCTTTCAAATCTCATTACATACACATTGGAGTTTCCAATTAGCATAGCTTTCTACCACTTATATACATGTAATTAGCTCTCATATCATATTTCATGTTTGTTTAACAGGACATAATAGAATTTTTCACCAAGAATATGGTGAACGAGACACTAGGAACTATCTGTAACGCTCACGTGGTTCATTCTGATCTAAGTGACTATGGAGCGTTGGATGAGAAGTGCATCCAACTAGCTGATCTAGCAGCTAAAGCTGTCGACTTCCCCAAAACTGGAGTTCTTGTCAGCATGCCCCAGTCACTCAAACCCAAGGTATACCCCGACTTCATGGGGAAAGGGGAGTACCAAACTTACAAATCTAAAAAGGTTTTGGGGAAGTTATATCGCAAGGTCAAAGACATGTCTGACGGGGAAATTCTATCATCTTCTGAACTTACTTGTGCACCCGAGGATATTCCTTTTGACAAAGATCTCGAGATTCCAGGTTCTGCAGATTTCATCCTTGATGCCTGGAAGTGTAAGTGCTCATATGATGGACAGCTCAATGCACTTCTGGGGCAATACAAGGTGAATACTGAGGAAGAGATAGTAACAGGGCACGTCTGGTCAATGCCCAAGTACAGCAGTCGGAAACAAGGTCAGTTGAAGGAAAAACTGAAGAATGCTTACCATGGCCTTAAGAAGGAGTTCAAGCACATATTTGAGAACTTGGGACAAGTATCAGAGCAGCTCACAAAGGAGGAAAAGAACACATTATACGAACAGAAGGCATCTGCCTGGTATCAAGTCGCTTACCATCCTCGGTGGGTGAGGAAATCATTGGAAATCAAAGCAGCGCCAGATGGGGATGAAGCAGCACCTGTAATGCTTAGCTTCGCTTGGATCCCTGCAGAATACTTGGTAAGAATCAAGGTCAGATCCCGTGGAACAAAAAAACTTGATATTCGCAAACCGATAAATTCTCTTGCAAATTACCTGGCTCACCGAATCTAATCCAACCTAATCCTAAATTCCTAATCAAGGCTCTGATAAGCTTTGTTTACATCTGTCTTGCGTTTTTCTCTCGAATTGCAAGGCCACTCTGCCATATATGCATTTAATGTAGTGATTATAGCTCAAACTGTGTGGAAATCAAAGTGATGTTAACTTTGGCCACCAGCCCATTGTAACTCTTGCTTAACTACTTGTTTTGTTTTATGAAGCTCAAGCATGTAACGATATTTCTTGGGTTCGATAACCTTGTTTTATTTCCTTTACTCTTTAGGGTGGTTATTCCATTCAATTATTTAATTTGTCAGCTGCACCTTTTGTTATTGGTTACCTACTGTATATGAATGTCACTGAAGGTCATCTTCAACGATCCAAGATCATTTGTGAAGCTCGTCTACAAATGATCAATAGCCAAAGTGATTGCTTGTTTTAAGAGAGCAAAAGTTCTCTTTTCTGCAAAATGAGAAAACAGTCACCCATTTTGTTTGGTTCATTGGAACCTCTCAATCATGCTGTGCTCGTGAAAATGAAAAGACAAAATGAACAAGCAAAACAGTCACCCATTTTGTTCAAGTCATGATTTGGGTCTCATGTCCCCATGGGTAGTGTGGGAAGGTAAGATAACTCATTAATTGCCACACCTACGCACGAACCATGAATGTGCCTCACACCCCATGGGGACTGTAACAAGGCAAGACAATTCATCAATTGTTACACTGATGCGAGGGAGAGGGTGTAACCACCCATCTCCCTTGAGATGAGCGATGCACCCTAGACAAACCACATGAGAAGAACAACTTTTCTAAACAGCGAGGAAACACGAGAGGGATGGGTGGTTACACCCTCTCCCTCACACGTTTCCTTGCTGTAAAGAAGGGCTCTGAGAAGAATGAGATCACTATGTGGAGCACATGAATTGTCCTTGTATACCTCATCAAATAATACCTTGGTCTATAAAGGAGGGATCAATATAGGCACTTGAGTTGAAAATCAAAACCTACTTAGGTCCATGCATGTTCATCAATTAATTATATTTGTTAATTAAGAACCCGTACTACTTCGAATGTGCCATATTACCCACCCCTCTTGTTCATGTCCCATTCATTTGCATTCCCGTACAAATTAAACAAAAATAGACATCTCATTAAGTGTGTAGAACATGGTTTACCTAATCTTAGAATCAATTTCATTAGACTACAATACCATGACATTCACATGCATGTCCTTATACGAAAACTTCATGATTTGTGTGATGAGATCGGCAATGCATGATCCAGGCTTGCATCAAAGCGTTAGTTCAGTGTTTTTTCTTCATCATTCATAATCGAGTTTAACATAAGTTTGATGAACTTAGCTTATAGTATTTTATGCCTTCAAAGATGTGATGGTTCAGTGGTTGAGCAGTGACGGATGATATCACTAGATCATAGGGTTGAACTCAGCCGGCCACATCAGAGGTGAGAGATGGTTAAGGAAAAAAAAAAAAAAAAAAAAAAACTTAATAGTATTTTATGCTACAAATGCAAATGATGCAGACTGCTGATCTTGCGAATGCAAATTTTGTCTAGTTTTCTATTTCCATTCTGGGATAATTAGATGACAAAATTGAAGTCATAATGGCTCATAATGTAAGAAAATGATATTGCTAGTACCTGACTGACTGGTGAATGCGTGTGATTGGAGCTAGTCTAATCGAAGTTAAGATGCAAGTTTGGCCACATTATAGAAACGCGACACGTAATTGCATGTCGTACCAATAGTTTTTCATCTGTAATTTTGATGATTTTATCTCTGCAAGGAAAACTATGTAGCTCAATCTGTAGAGAAGAACTGCAAACTTGACTGCAGGTGTGATTTGAATGTAGAAGTTAGAAAATATAATTTTCTCCATGTAATTGATCTAGTCCATGCTATGTTTCTATTACTCACACTGGCTAAACAATGGACATTTTCATGCCATCTACAGCACAAATTTGGTATTCAGGATGACTGTAGATGCCTCTTAGGTATGGAATTAGATTCTTGTTTCATGTTTTGCATGCAAACCTGCATCTTGGTGGAAAAACAGTGAAAGTTTTTCGATGAGGATTGCTTGTTACACAGCATCCACAGTCGTTAGGTAAATTTGTTCGTTCAGAACGACTTTTAAGTTTACTTAGGATTCAGGAATTTTAGACACATTATGTTAACATATTTAGTGAGCTTTTTACCAAATTTACACACTCTTCTTATCTTGTTTATGTTGAATTGGTAGAACATGAATGAAATAGCTTCTTCATTGTACTTGGTATATTAAGCTGTTACAATATTGGCAGGTTTTCAGTGTACTAGAAAAACATTACACATAAAGAAAGAGAATATTTGAACACTTGCAAGTAGAAATAACTTAGTTGAATGTCAGTCTGTCAGGGATTGAACTAGTTCATGGAGAATATTTGTAAAATTAAGTTATTACAAAAGATTTTGATGGAATGGTTAGCGCGGTAACATTACTACTGACATGGTACGAGATGATGATGATCAAGACGTCTCTAACGAACCTATCCCTGATAAAAGTTGCAAGCCTGGTTGGTACATTCATGAATGCGCCTTGTCTGTGCGAGAATAGATGTTACGTATCGATCTTTCGACATTATTGATTGTTCAAATATCAAGCACCTATCTCACACCTTTACCTCGATATCGATCTTTCAACATTAGTATTCTGAAAGCTACTTATGCTCTAATCACACATACTTGAATTTATCTTGTCATGACCTTCAAAATCAACCAAAACATAGAAGAACAGTAGAGAATTCCATCTATCAACTCATAAACCCAAATCAAAGTGAAATGCAAAAAAAAATTCTAACACACAAACCCCATTTATTGTAAATATACCTATATATCTAGATAGTATATATGATAGATTTTCTAATTGGTTCGACTAGTACAATTTTTCTGGCAAAAGTAAAATCTTTACCATTTTTACATAGACAATTTTTGTAATTATGTATATAGTAGATGAACCAGAGTGAGAAACAAACACTTGTGTCCCTCCTTGGTGAAATTTCCCTACCAATTTATGTGAGTGGGACTACACTTGAAGGCTTCCAGCATCCCCTGAAGAACCAGGGAAGGAGGGACCAGGGGGATTCCTGAAAAGAAGCTCCTCTATCATTTGCAATGCAATCTTATCTTCTTCATCCATTTTCCCACCTCCTACATTATCATTCCGGCCTTCCATCGAGGTATCGGGCAAAGATGAGTGTGACTCATTGGAGGATTTTGAGTTTTGCTTCCCAAGCTCGACAGTCATGACCCAATTTGAATCTGAACTAGCCCCAGCACGCTTTTGCCAAACGCCTATATGTGAGTTTTCTGTGTCAAGCCTTAAACAAGTGAGGGAAGGAGAAGGGGCCTTGCAACATTTCCGAAGCTTTGCATTGAGGATAGCTGAGAGATCCGTAGGGAATGACTTAGAAACACCACCACCACCACCACCATCAACCAAAGGGTCTCCAGCGGAGGACTTGCTTATTGGGAAATTGGTCTTAGCATTCCGTCCACTCATCAAAACAGCCGCCGCATCATAAGCTCTAGCTGCCTCCTCTGCGGTCTCAAATGTACCTAGCCATACTCTCCTCTTCCTGCAATCATCAATACATTAACTTGACACACATGTACATATATATAAATTACGCGAAACAGACTACATAGTACATAAAAATATGCAACAAATTATGTGATTAGTGGTGCTTACAGAAGAGGGTGGCGAATCTCAGACACCCAAGAACCCCAATGGCGTTGCCTGACTCCTCTGAACTTCTTTGATTGTACCATGTTTGGAGAAAAGACTTGGGATCTCTGTTGGTTCAGAGAAGTTAATTTAAAGGTGGGGAAGTCTGTGCAGAGGGATGATAAGATATGAGATTATTTATACAGAGAGGATTATAAATACACAGAGCTCCAATAAGTAGGGAGTAAAATGGATTGGATTTTGGATCTATGTTAGACTTGTAACTTTTTAACTTTTTTTTTTTAACCTTAACCCTCCCCATCTATACGCATCCGTGACGTGTGATTTCATCTGTCAACCCTTTGGCATGTTAGACTTCAACTGGGTCTAATGTGAATCTCTAACGTAAAGACGGGACAAAAAACAAAATCCATATGTCCGGATCATTTTATGCCCTACCATAGACTAAACTCAGACTCGTCGTAAACAAGATAATAGAGATGTTGGGAAAGATTTAGTGTCGGTGAATAAAAGGTTTAGTCAATTTATTGATAAAAAATATCACCCCTACGGCCAACCTCCCCTTAACTGATGGGGACTCGAGGAAGTCGACTAATTACAAGAATCAACTGTAAATTTTTGCATATATATTATTATTTTCGAATATATATGTTGGTCACTGACCTGTGTACGCATTGTATGTTTCGAAAAAAGTCGTTGGTTGGAATGACTGACATAAATTGTGTGTTATTAAGCTTGGCCAAGTCCACTTTCAATAGTATCTATATAGTATATGCTGTCTACCTAATCAGATTGTAAAACTGTCAATATTACCTATTCATGTTGTCTAATCAATAATTTTCATGTCTTGTAATATAAAGAACTTGCCTAATTGATTGTTCCCGCTCAAAGTTTGCATTGTTCTTTCGTTTCTGTCAAACCATCACATTTTTAACCATCCAACCAGACTATCATTTACCAATATCTATAAATTGTCAAGCTAATCAATATTAACTAGATTCTAAAACTGTCAATATTAACTATTTCTTGTTGTCTAATCAAATAATGTTCATGTCTTGTAACAGTTTTTTATTTTTTCAAATCCCTTGACCCCTCCTTTTCAAATGTCACTGGCAGGATTCGAATCATAAATTTGTGATTCCATCTGCCACAGATCTACCACTGAGCTGGTACCTATTGGCATGATACACATTATCAATCTGTATCTATAATCTTGTTTCTCTTTTCATACCACATTGATGGAAATATAAACCCTCACCAATATAAACCTTTTAAAAGAAAACATCCAAAAAAATTTCTTCTCTTATCTTTTGTGTTCTCTACTGCCTATCTGCCTACATATCCATCGACTTCACATTCACAGTATTTTATGTTCTTCTATCCCACCAACAAGAAACAGCTTTGTTGAAATTTTTCTTTTTTTCAATCTGATTCTATCTATCTATCTACAATCTATCTATCTATCAACCAATCTCTCCTTTACCAATGAACAATCATTTCTATTTGTGGTTCAAATTTCTTGGGTTGGCGCAGACCAAATCACGTTTTGAGAGAAGAAAAGAGTGGAAAAGAAATCATTCATTGATCACTCCCTCATTGGCTAACTCCTAACTACATATTACAATTACTTGATAGCCTATTGTCCAAGCAAACAGGAAAAACAAATATGCCACCTGGTGGAAAAATAAAACTTTAGAGAAATGGTCAATGGGTTTTTTTTTTTTTTCTAGAATTGAGAAAATGTCAATTATACAAGCCATTTTCATAGTATTCGTTTTGTCGGACCAAATTGACGATCAAAGCTTTCATCCTCTTTTATAGTTTACGTTTGGAATAAAAAAGAAATCAATGCTTGATCGATTCCCTAGCCTCACTCTTTTTCTTATATTGTCGTAATCATTCTCATATAAAGGTTTTTCTAAAGTAATTGCAATCATTTTTACAAAGATTCTTTTATTGCACTTGCCCAAATAGTTTGAATCCTAGTAGAGAGATTTGGTCTCAAACCCTAAAATTGTTAAATAATTTTTTTTTACGAATTACTCTGTAAATTTTGAAATACTATTCTTTTAAGGTTTTCTTATTTTAAGAACCAACCAATACTCCTCAAAAGTCTAAGTTGTCAAATGAGTGGGAAGCAAATTGCTTAACTAAAATTTTAGTACCGGGTTTTAGCAAAAGTTGTCAATTAACAAATACGTATATTAAATTTTACGATTCGATAAAAAAAATTGAAATTGAAATTAATAAATATCTATCATTATTGCAGATTCGAAGGAAGGGACTAGGGAGTGCTAAATTTTCATTAACCATTTCACCAAAAAGAAGCCAACATAACTTAGATATCTAAATGTCTGGTCATTTTCCGAAAAGCTAGAAAAAAAATGTGAAGTGTCCAATCATGCAAAATCTCGTACTGGAAAGGGTTGATGAATAGCAGAGCCACGTTTTGGTGGTAGCTGAGTGGTGGGGTCCTCAATAGAGAAAAATGGGGTGTCAATAAATACTCCCTTAATAGATTGTTCTATCAAGGTAGGGGATGCCATCATGGTAAACCATAAATTAAAGGCCAAGAGTGCCCTAAACATAAATAGTTTCTTTTTTTTTCTTGATGAAATGGGGACCCTAAATGAGGGTTGGGTTCACATCACAATCTCTTTATGTCTCTAACTCTTTTCTTTTCATGTCAATGTACATGACATGCAACCTCTTTTGATAAATGGAGGAAATGGGAGTGTACTGAGCTTCTACAAATGGTCAGAAATGGAGGAAATGGTATAAAATGACTGATTTGTATTTGGATGGGTAGTTCTCACTTGATCAGACCATTGTACCATTCTTTTCATGAGTCTGGAAAAGTTGGAAAGGGGTAAAGTTGGTCTGATCACATGCAGACCACCTTCACAGACACAAATCAATGTTTTTCGATCACACTCTCTAGAAATTTTTATGGGAGTATGTCCAAATACTATACCAAATTGACATTTTTCCAAAAATCCAAAAAATAGTAACATTTTTTAGCTATAACAATCTACAAAGCAATTTTACATATTTTCACAAACAAAGTGATTTAATAATTGTATCACCACAAATAGTATGGACTTACAAGAGATGCTATTGATGGTGATCTAATTTATTGTATCACTTTTTTTGTGTAGCTATTTTTCATTTTGTTGATTAAATTTAGTTTTGAATTAAAATTGTTTGGTGGATTGTAATAGGTTAAAAATGTTACTATTTTTTAAGGTGTTACAAATATGTCAATTTGGTGTAGTGAAATATATATGATGGGATGGTACACAATTTAGATCCTTACCTACATCACTATGATGATGTTGATGTGTGCAAAATATTGTGTTGGTGGTTAGGTTTCATTTCAATAATCATGTTTTGGATCACGTTTTTAGGAAAATAGTATCAATTAATAGTTAGGTTGAACATTCGATCAAGAGGCAAGTATGTGGCTTCCGATCGTGTTTCGTGGTCTTAGGACATCCTTTGTTTGTTCACTTTAACTTAATTATCTAGTTTTTGTGAAAATCTGGCTCATTTAATGGTGTTATGGTCGAGTGGTTAGGGCTGTGTGGGTTTATCCCCCACGTCCTAGGTTCGAGACCCGCCAGTGGCATGGTTACTTTCTTATGGTGTTGACCTGTAGGTCGCACCTTGTTGATAGGTTATGAGATCCTATAAAAACCCATTTCGCTCTCCAAAAATAAAAAAAACTAATATTGAGTGTATAGTACGAATGAGGCTACAAACTCTCATAATTTTCCCGTAAATGTAATAACTCCTTGCCAAGTACACAAGAGAATAGAAAACACAATATTGTTCTACGAAGTATACATGAGAGGTTAGAGAAAACAATAATATTCTGCCACTTCTACTAAAATAAAAGGCAATAACTTTTTAACACCACAAATTTTACTGTCCTACACTACCAAACCTTTTTTTTTTACTTGCTAACACACATCACCAATTTAAACCAATATTTCTCTCTTATGTTTTACCCTATATTCTCAATAACAAGTTAACAACAACAACAACAACAACAACAACACGGAAAGGTGTACCGAGAAAGAGGAACGATCGATTGCGAGGGACGGTGAGAGACGACCGGCTACGATGAGAAATAGAGGATATGGGATTGCCATGGTGGTTGACACCGTCCCAGCCATCGTAGCGACTGCCTAGTTCTCCAATCATTGCCCGTCCATCATCATCCCACTCTCTCTTCTTCTCCAACATAGCCATAGATTCTACCGTATGCCCTATATTTCTTTTTATTCTCCCTCCCCTCTCATTTTCTGTTTTTTCTCACCCTCGCAGCGGCCTCTGCAATTGCGATTTTTCCACTTGCAGGTGCCGTTGCGGTTTTTCCCCTTATGGCAGCCTCCACGAGTGGGGAACCCATCATTGCACAAGTCGTCGCAAGGGTAAGGAAAAAAAGCAAAAAATGAAAGGGGAAGGAGAAGAAGAATATAGAATATAGAATATAGAAAGAGGGGCAAAGGCAGAATCGATATCGATATCGAAATCTTAATCGGATTGGGTTGAATCATGTAAAGGCTCCAGTGGTTCTTCTTCTTCGACCTTGTCTTCAATTTTGATTAAAGGAAATGAAGAGGATATGTGAGGGGTACTTTGGGGGTGCCCCTGGATGGGGAGTGATCGATCTCAAATCATACTGCAAGCGCACGATTATCTATTAAGTTAGATAACGGTAAATGCGGGTCAAATCCCATAAGGAGAGCTATAAAGTTAGAAAAATTAATTTTCAAATCTTTTGAAACTTAACCTGGTTAGAAAAGAAGTGATTGTTGAAGTGTTTAAAATAAAAATGCAAAATAAAATCCAAATGTGAGAGTTAGGGTTTTGAGTTTATTTACCATCATGATTAGATGACACTATTAGGCCACTCTTAGATAATCATTCCAAATTCATTAACACATCCCTAAGGTAAATTTTCATCTCACTTTAGGATGAAAAATATGGCCTTATGAGCAAATTGATTTCAAACTTCAATTATATTAATAATTTAATAATCAAGTGTGGATTTAAAAGCATATAAGGAATCCATATTTAAAATGAAACACAAAATATCTAATAAATCAAAATGAAACTTAGACTAATAATATGTAATCATCATAAATAGGAGCTTGTTAGAGAAATTGCAATGATAGAAACTTATCTAATCTTGAACTTAAGAAGTACAAGAATAAAGTATGAATTGAATTTATATGATGAAACACAAAACATCTAACTTGCCTCATTGGTTCATGACATAATCAAGTTACAAGATCAATCTAACTATTTGTTTTTCTAATACTTAAACTTGGAAATAAACTAAACTAAAAGAAAACCATCTTGGAGCTATCCTCTCATGGGCTCACCCACACCCTAAGGTGGGATGTTAGCCAAACATGATAAGCTCTAGGCTTTCTCTCCACTTATTTATTTCTAAACTCTATACTACAACTACTCTCAATACAACTCTTTTGTCTTCTTTCACCCTCCCAAGTTACACCAAGCATGAGGTATTTATAGGTGAAGATGTGTGAGATGGTGGAATAAAATAAGGAAAAATATGATGTAATAAAATAAGGAAATTATATGAAAATATGTTGAAAAATAGATGGTGGAATAAAGAAAAGATAAAAGAATATGGTAGAATAAAATAAGAAAAAAATGAGGGAATATGTTGGAGAATGGATGGTGGAATATGTAGAAATTATTTTTTACTAGGATGAAGTTGTCATGTGGGTGTCCAAATCTTCAAATAATTTTCTCGAGATCCATAGATGATGGTGCTTTGTGGGTTTGACTTTATGGAACTTAGACTTGAAAATCATTAGAAATATTGCATGTGTTATCTTCCAATGGACTTTGTTGTTGAATTTAGCCTTATTGTATCATTTTGTGCATATTTGATGATTAATACTTGAATTTCTGCATTATATACAAAATACACGTAATGATCGTATTTTATTAGATTATAGAACATAACAAATATATAAGGGCTTAAAATGTATCATTTATAAGACTATCAAGGAGAGAAGAGATAAATGAAGAAAATAATAGAAATGAGTGAGTTTTTCAGTTTCAGTAATAGATGCAGAGAAGAAGATGTTGGAAGAAGAAGGGTAGTGGTGTGGGACAGTAAAACTTGTGGTGTTAAAAAGTCACTGCCAAAATAAAAACATGATGATGGTTCAAGAATTACACTGCTTATAGAACTCGAAACCCTACAAAAAACCCTATAAGCATCATCATCATCATCATCATCATCATCATCATCATCATCATCAAAGCCCATTCCCGAGATACAAAAAACCCTATAAGCATAAGTACCAAAATGGGAAAATATTAGTAATTATTCCCAAAGACTCAAATATTGTTTAAATTATTTAATAAACATCGTAAATGCAAATAAAATTGAATTTCACTAAAAGATCCCACTTTTGACACCAGCTATTCTATTGAAGAACACCGCCACCTTTTTTTAATGTTCTAAATAACATTAAAAAAAAAAAACCACACCTTTCTTTTCTCTCTTCCTCTTTTTTCTTCATCACAGACAACACCACCACCTCGCCTCGCCAGCTACACCAATTCGCCACCACCAACACCACCACCTCACCCCGCCACCATTAACCACACATATCTTCCTCTTCTATTATCTTATTTTCCTCTTCTCACTACAACAATTAAGGCATTTTCAAGAAAAAATGTCCTTGACAAAACTCAAAATTTTATTGAAAACTACTTTAACAAGGAAAAAATTCGTTAGTGGGTTCCTAGAGGCATCCCCGTAGCTAAAGGTATTTGTCAAGGAATTACAGTTTTTGTTGGTAAAATGGATGCTAAGTCAAGAAAATATTTTGTTGGTAATATTGACAACTACCAAGGAAATTCGTTGGTAAAAATCAAATACCGTTACCAACAAATTGTTTCTTGCAATAACTATTTTATTTACCTACAAAAGTTTTCTCGAAAAATCTTAAAATCATCAAGGAAAATTGTCGTTGGCAAATGTAACAACCTTTATCATAGAACTTTTTAGTTGGTAAAATGCATGAATATCAACGAAAGTCGTCATCGATATCGTTACCAATTACCAAGGAAATTATTTTCAATAAAAAAATTATATATTAAAGTTGTCTAAGAGACGACCTAATCTAGGTCCCAAACTCTAAGGACACCACCCACTACCTCCCAAACTCTAAGGGCTCGTTTGGTTACTCGATGGAATGGGAATGGGAATGAGAATGGTAATAGGAATGGTAATGGTAATGGGAATGAGAATGGTAATGGGAATGGTAATGGGAATATGTATGTTTGGTATACTTTTAAAATGGTAAGGTGGTAATGTAAAATTTATTTCCAAAAATACCCTCACTTAGTTAAAATGGGGAAGGGTGAGGAGGATAAAAATGGTCATTATTTAACTTTGACCATTACAATGGGAATGGTAATGGCCATTCATAGGGGGGGAGGTAGGAATGGCCATTACAACCAAATCTGTAATGGGAATGACCATTACGATGGTTTTATGTGATACCAAACGCATGAATGCCTTTGATCCATTACATTGTAATGGTCAAACCATTACATTACGACGGTCAATGGGCTAACCAAACACGCCCTAAGGACACCACTCTTGATGATAAGACCCCATTATGAAATTCCATATATAATATATTTATTTTTAGACTCAACGGGAATCGAACTCCTGACCTATAGTAAAATATGTTGCAATATTTACCAATTGAGCTATTTGAATAATTGTGTTGTGTGAAGCAACTTTATAGCTTATTAAATCAAATTACTCATATTTTGCAATAAAAAAATCATTGCTACGTATATAATAGAGACCAATATATAATATTTCGTTACTATAAATTAGAATTAAATATTTTCACGATTATAAGATTTATGTTAAATATCTACCACTTTTAACATCTCGGGAATGGGCTTTGATGATGATGATGATGATCTACCACTTTTAACAATGAAAAAAATTTCACAATAACACAATTATAATTAGTAACAAAATAGTAATAGCATTTCAATGCTATATGTTATTGAAATTGGTTATATCTCCAATGAAATAAAATTAAATTGTTGTAAATAATAAAATGAGCCTTAATAAGAAAAAAGTTCATAGAAATTTTATCAATATTTAACAACGAAATAAATTGTTACCATTAATATTATAATTAACAGTAAAATAATGTTCTATTGTTAAATAAATTTTATTTGATTTTTCAGATGAAATAATATCAGTGCTACTAATAAAAAATTACAACTAATTGATATTTTTCCACTATAAAGAAGCTATGAGCTTTAAATATAAAAAAATTCATTATAAGTAACCAAATAAATCGTTGCAATAACGTGGTAATTAACTAGAGAAAATTTAGTTTCATTGTTGAAGAGACACAAACAAGTGTTATAGTGCATTTACTAAGAAAATGTTTGTCAATAATATTAATATTTATTAGAAATGAAATAATTTATTGTAAATGATGTCATTATAACTAAAAAACTAAAATTTCGTTGAAATATAAATATTTTGTTGCTAAATAAGGCTGGTGGGAAATTGGTTTTGGAATGAATATCTTTTCACCACCTCTTTATAAAGAAAAGTTGCCAACAAAATAGATTTTGTTACAAAAAGTGACAACTCTATGGTTTTTTCAATGAAATTTATTTTTGTTAGAAATAGTAACATATTAACAAGGAAAATAAAATTTGTTAGTAAATAAAACATTTTTTGTAGTGAGTATACCAATTTCCAACAAAATAATGACTTGTCGCTATAAAATAGTTAGTGAACTTTAATGAGAAACAAATTTTCATGAAAATAATTATCAGTTTTTACCTAGAAAATAATTTGTTACGAACAATGTTATAATTACCAACAAAATCTTATTTCATAGCTACAAAGATTTCATTAAAAAAGATATTGTTTCCAACAAAAAAAAAACGTTGCCAATAGTGTGACAATTCTCAACGAAATGTTACTTTGTTGCTATAAATTAATAAACGAGCTTTAACAAGAAAAACCCTAATGGAAAAAATTATCAATCATTATCAACGAACCGAATCATTACTAATAATGTGATTATTGTCTAGAAAAACATATTTCCTTACTAAAGAGGGATGAATAAGATTTAATATTCTTTAACAAGGAAAGTGATTTGTTGTTAAAATTAGTCTTCTTTAGCAACAAAATATTTCATTCTAGATGATGCCATAATTACCAAGGAATGAATATTTTGTGGCCATAAAAAAAATTTCATTGTTAAATCAATTTGGCGAGAAATTGGATTTGGAGGGAATGTTACCCGCCACCTATTTAACAAGGAATGTTTCATACAAAATATATTTTGTTGGAAAACAATAACAAGTTTATGGTTTTTTCAAGAAAAAATTTTATTCGTTGACAATGCTACAATATTAACAAGGAAATCAATTTTCGTAGCAATAATTTTGTTGGTAAAAGATAGATTTCTTGTAGCGACTCCTCTATTCTCAAAAAGGGCTCCTACACTACTGCCAGTCGTACCTCCCCGCCTTATTCTCTCTTCTTCTTCTTCTCTATTTTTTTTCCTTCGTCTTTGAGAGTAAAAAAATTGGCTCTTGCAGAAGCTCCTGCTTGAATGCAAAGGAAAAAAAATGGGAGAAGAAGAGGAACAAAGAAAAGAGAAAGAGCGGAGAAAAATAGGAAGAAGATAGGAAAAGAATAAAGGAGATAAGAGATGTGGTTGGCGGAGGAGGCAGTAATGGCATGGCGATGTGGTGGTGGCGGTGATGAGGGATAGATTGGATAAATGAGTTTATAGTGGTGTTGTCCTTCAACAGGTGGAATGTATTTCAGAAAGGATGAGGTGGTGGTATGCTTCATCAGAAATAGTTGTGTCAAAAGGTGGGAACTTAAGTTAAATACATAACTCTCCTCCTAAATCCCATGGGGTAAGCTATGCCCTACTTAGATCTTGCGATCACAAGATTGATGTTATTTGAAAAAACGCCCAACTATATTGAGTGGTTATTATTCAACCATGTTACTCAATCGGCTCAAGTAATTTTATTAGCACTTTGCACCCACTTTATGTAATCCCTTATAGTGGGTGGCGCAATTTGGCCCCGAGATGAAATGTATTATAAATTAAAAAATATTTCAACTCCAAGGGTCTGGAATTAGATTGTTGCTGATGTTATAAGGAACTCACTTTTTGTCTCTAATTTTTCAGCAAAACAAAAGATGATAAATTTAAAGTTTAAGGTAGAGCATCTTTAGTTTTTTAAGCCCAAACATAAATATTTTCTTTTTTATGGGCATAAAATAAATTAAAGGGTACCCTAAACATAATCAGTTTTACCTAAACATAAACAGTTTTTTTTTCTTGATAAAATGGGGACCCCAAATGAGGGTTGGGTTCACATCACAATCTCAATGTCTCTCTTTAACTCTTTTCATGTCCAGCTAATATACTTAACATTGCAACCTCTTTTGATCAATGGAGGAAATGGGAGTGTGTGTGCAAATACATATGATGGGTTCAAGATTATGGTACACAATTAGGTCCTTAGCTTTTTTTTTTTTTTTTTTTTTTTGAAAGGCAAGCCGGTTTTTTCAGCATAGGATCCGTAACCTACTCCCGAGATGCGACCTACGGGTCGAATACCACCCCGAAATAAAGATGCCTCCAGTGGGTCTCGAAGCAAGGATCTGTAGAACAAGTCCACAACTCCTTAACCACTCGACCACAGCCCCTTTGGCTCAATTAGGTCCTTAGCTACATCACTATAATGATGATTGTGTGTGCAAAATATTGTGTTGGTGGTTAGGTTTTATGTCAATAATCATGTTTTGGATCATGTTTTTAGGAACTTAATATCAATTAAAAGTTAGGTTAAACATCGGTTAAGAATCAAGTATGTGGCTTCCGATCGTGTTTCGTGGTCCTCAGACATCCTTAGTTCTTTCGCTTTAACTTAATTATCTTGTTTGGCTGAAATTTGGCTCATTCAATTACTAAGAATTAACAATTTGGTCAAACCTCCTAGATTATGCCAAAATGGGTTTAGTGTTGTATGGGCTTTGCTAGATTTGGTGGGCAATTAGGCCCACTTTGTTCTGCTGACGAGATTATCATGGCATGTGTATGATGCGGATTAAAGGACAGATTATAGTGGTAGTGTGATTTAGAAAGGATGGGGTGGTGTTATGATTTACCAGAAATGGTGGGGTCAAAAAGTAGGAGCCTAAGTTAAATACATAACTCTCCTTAACCAGGGTATGCCCTGCTTAGACTTGCGATCACAAGACGGATACTATTTGAAAAGAAATCCAGCTACATTGAGCGGTTGTTATTCAACCACGTCACTCAATCGGCTAAATTAATTTTATTAGCACTTTGCAGCCACTTTATATAATCCCTTATAGTGGGTGGCGAAATTTGGTCCCGAGATGAAATGTATTATAAACTAAAAAATATTTTAGACTCCAAGGGTCTGGAATTAGATTGTTGTTGATTTTATAAGAAACTCAATATCCAATTGTTCTGCAATCAGGATGATGTGACATCATTAGAGGAGATTTTTTACAACCTCGAGATTAGGGTTGAACAAAAAATCGACCGAGTAGATCAAAATCGAACCGACCGGTTCGGTTAACCGACAAAACCGAATCGACTGAATATATGTAATAAGTAATATATATTTTATATAAAAATATTATAATATGTTTAAAATAGTCGGTCAATTCGGTTTTAGTCGGTTCGATTACAATTTGCATAAATTAGAATCTGTTTGGTTGCGGATCAGTTTTGTTAATAATCGGTTCAATTTCGATTTAAAAT
This sequence comes from Berberis vulgaris, assembly GCA_963556465.1. Lineage (NCBI taxonomy): Eukaryota > Viridiplantae > Streptophyta > Magnoliopsida > Ranunculales > Berberidaceae > Berberis > Berberis vulgaris. The sequence goes on from OY747130.1 coordinate 84,291,973, forward strand.
TTTTTAAACCGATCAAAGTTGATTTGGTTCACAATTTAGATGAAATACATAACTCTCCTAGGTTAAATACATAACTCTCCTCCTAAATCCCATGGGGTAAGCAGGGTATGCTCTGCTTAGACCTTGCAATCATAAGACAGATGCAGAGCGATTGTTATTCAACCACGTCACTCAATCGGCTCAAGTAATTTTATTAGCACTTTGCACCCACTTTATGTAATCCCTTATAGTGGGTGGTGCATTTTGGTCCCGAGATGAAATGTATTACAAATTAAAAATAATATTTCAGACTCCAAGGGTCTGGAATTAGATTGGTGTTGATGTTATAAGGATCTCAATATCCAATTGTTCTGCAATCAGGATTGATGCAGTCATTTTTTCTCTCCCTGCTTCGACCTAGCTCATGCTGACCAGTTGACTTGCACAAGTAGCACACGTGAGCCACAGACCACCGTGGGGTGGCTGATGACACTCCGATGCTATAAAGTCAGACAGGGATCTGAGGAATGTGAAATACTGTAATAGAAAATTTGTAGCGTACCTTAGCTTACCAACCTCATGTCTTATTTATAGTGCAAGGAGTTATGGTTTAACCAGGCCATCGTAGGCATAGTTTAGGGAGGAGATCTTTGTGGAAATCCCTCTATAACTAAGAGTCGTGCTGTAGGAGGGAAGTTTCATGTTAGCTCTGCACTCCTAGATACGCGGGAGATAGTTCCCAATCCAAAAGTAATTTGTAGAAGGGAGTTTCCCTGTGTGGAAGATACTTTAGTGTTTGCTTCCTAGTTGGAAGCAAATAGCAGTTGTAGTTACCCGTCTGAAGTTTATCCCCGAGATAGTTGCATAATGAGGGCTTACGGGTATTGAGGACAATTGTGAGACATGTGGGCCTAGCGTGCTCTGAGAGTCCGGGTCTGCCTGGCGAACTGAAGTCGAGTGGGCTTAGAACCGCTTGGGCCTGTTCAGTGTTGAGCTGATGTTGGGGCCCGTATTTCATCAAGATTATCACAACACGTGTACGGCTTAGGGATGTGACCATTTTTATGTATCATCAGCTACTCTCCTCGAGTTAGTGGGTCGTCACATCGGTTTGCTAAGTCATCTCTTAAAGGGATGCGCGCGCTCATGATGATTGAGTCTGAATAGTTGCTTGAGCCACACGCCGCATTAATGGCACGTGCGTCGGTTCGACAAAAAAAAAATAGGAAACCATCCTTTATTTAGGTCACCTGCAGTGCAGAGTCTGATTCTTCTACTTTGTTCACTTTCGAAGATATTGTTCTTAAAAGATCGTTCATTTTTTTTTCATGGCCCAAGAAAACCTTCTTAATGATGTTGTTCTAGCTAAGTGGCTAGAGTTTTTTGAAAACAGGTTGTTGTCCGAGCCTGGTCCTGCTGAAATCCGTACAAAGTTTGGAGTTCCTGAAGACTTGCCGTTGTAACTTCTGACGGGCGAACAGACGCCAATGTCGCATCCAGCTGTTGTTAGATGTTTACATCAGGGGATGCTTCAAACTAAGGTGCATTTTTCGGTTCTGGACATGATTTAAGAATTATTGGATCTCTTAGGGATTCCTTCAGCTTAGTTGGGGCCTAATGGATATATGATCATCCTCATGATTTTGTTCTTTGCCAAGGAGGCTGGTGTTAGCTTGACTCCGCGGGTGCTCCAGTTGCTGACATTTTCTCAGCTGAAGAGAAGCGTTGTCTGTAAGATGAAGTCACCGAAATGCTTCGGTAAACTGCATGATGATTTCAAGTTTTAGCAAAAGTATTGTTTCTTGGCTCCGGCGGATTCGAAGTATTTATGGTGCAGGGGTCGTCCGCTCGAGCGACAGTTCAGACCGCTCCGTAAGTTTGATCCCTTTCTCGCAATTTTGATATGCTTGATAGTGAGCCGACTGCTCATTACTTGTGTTCTCTTGCTGGAATATTTCCTACCACTCATCTCACCTTAGAGGACCAAAACACCATGGAGACGTTCTGTGTCATGCCGTAAATGAAGGCAATCGATGTCATAAGAGTTTTCAACTTCATCCGTAGTGAGCTATGGGACAACTGACACGCTGCCCCCACTCTGTATCGTGAGTCACACATTAAGTTGGAAGATAGGGCTCTTTCTAGGAAAATGAAGGTTGTTGGGGCCAAAGTTCATGTTCTGTTCGATGTGTAGAAGTCGTCTGAGACGCTTGGTTTCTTCATGAGGAAGAAGGCTAGCATTAGAGTTGGGCCATCTTCGGCACGAACCGCTCCAGTGAGAGAGAAGCATGAGCTTGATGGGCCTGTTGAGGTGGAGACTGATTGTCTTGGGGAAAGATTACTTGCGGTTGGCAGGAGTCATGGGCAGGTCGAACCTTAGTGACGCATAGGTCAAGGCCCTGAATGACCATTTGGTGCGGGTCGCAATGGCAGCTTCCACCGGTGCTGATTCTTGTGGGACCATTGTTGTTGGAGGTTCCTGTGAAGATTCGCATGAGGTGGTAGAATCTGATCGCCCTACTGTTGATTCGCCTGAAGGTGGTTGCGGTATCGGTCGTGTTTCATTTAGTCTCCATTGCTCACCGTCTCGTTCTAGGCCATAATTGGAAATGTTGGAGGGTCCTTTGTATAATTCGCTCCCTCCTCTCCCTTCGAATCCCATTGAGCTGTCTCGCAATAAAGGGTCGACTTTTCTTGACAAAGGAAATGCCACAGAGGAGAGTCTGAGGACGGTGGCAACCGTGAGAGCGATGCTAGCGTAGTTTCTGATCAGGGAAGGCTTCACCCAGATGCATGGATAAACCTGTTTGCACCTGACTTGGTCAAAATGAGCTCACAAGTCTGGCATCGAGAGGTGGATGTAGAGTATGCTTCGAATAAGCACATAAGCAAGCGCCACAACTAGTTGATGGATCTTGCTCCGAAACCCGAAGAGGATACGTTGGAAGGATGCATGGATAAGGGTCTCAAGTACCTTATGTTGGGTATGTCTCATATGAGCCACGCGGTCGTTGCTAGAACAGAAATCAAGGTGGCCCATGAGAGAGTATATACCTTGGAGTGTGTCTTCTCTTGCATGCAGCTGTTGTATTCTGATGCGCTTCGTGAAATCGAGCGGCTTAAGAAGCAGGCTGAGGATAAGCGATTGGATTAGTCAACCGTGGTCGCTGAGGCTCAGGGGGCTCGTCTGGAGGACCTCGAGCGTAGTTTGACAGAGGCGGTGTCTGAAAGGGACGGACTCAAGCAGGAGTTGAGCCGACTCCACCTAGAGGTCGAGGTTGCGCAGGAAGTTGCGGCTAAGGCGCATTCCGAGCTGTAGTCTTTTGCTGAAGAGAGTGCTTCGAAGGAAGCTGATTAGGTTGCTTAAAAGCAACAGTTGGAATCTGATGTGGAGTTCTATGCTTGAAAGGCGAGGAAAGTCGATGTATGACTCGAACTAGGATGACATGAACTCAGTGTTGTGAAGAGCATTCTCAGGTCGACGTGCTGACTGGCAAGTTGAAGCTACTGGAGCGTGAAATTATTGATGCAAAGGTGCGAGAGGAAGAACTTCTCAATGAACAAGGCAAATGTGAGTTCCGCTGGGTTGTTCATGGCCGACTGGAGCTGTTGGCTTTGATGAAGGAAGAGCATCCGGAGTGGGATCTTGGCCGTTATAAGAAGATGTGGTATGCAGATTTGTTTGTTACCTCTGAGTCGTCGGGCAAAGAGGATTGTTTGATCCCTGACGTCCAGGTCGAAGCGCGAATGGATGCAACTTCTACCTCTGTTTCCACTAGGCTTAGCTTTTCTGTTTTTGTACATTATCCTGATTAGGAATATTTTTGTGCGCTTGTACTCTTTTTGTTTTGACCATTAATGAAAACAGTTTTCTTTATTTCATATTTGGTGTATCTATTGCATGTTTTTCGTTTCGCCTTGTTGTCTTACTTTGGCATAGACTGGTTGAATCAATAGGACGTTGTCCGATCTGTTTGTGGAAGAGAGTTTGACCGTTTTGTATTACGAATGACTCGGTGTCATTGCTGCGTAGTTATGTCCGATAGTGGGCATGTTGCAAACAGTTTAACTGGGGGTTGAGTCATTCGAATTGTGTCATGTCCCTTAGGTAAGCTGCTTGAAGTTTACCTTGTTTGCCTGACTAGTCAGATGTAGTTGTTGCCGCAGGCAAGCTGCGGTAGCCGAATGTACTCGTCAGAGCATTTGTGCCGAGTCAGGCGTCGTAAGCTTGGGTTGGCATCCTAATTAGCTTTTATCTGGGCATCGGCTGTACTATCAGTGTACTGGCACGAATGGCCTTCTCTAATGTTAGAATGTCAATCCATTTGAGCGTTAAGGCACTGACTCAGCTAAATTCATGTTTGGCGATCAGGCTGAATAGTAGTGTTCTCGTGGCAAGCCGTTGAGATCAGTGTGGGACTGACTAGGCTCCCACCTTCCGAATCGTATATAACCAAGCAAAGTGGGCTACGGATTGGTCCCGTGGCAAGCTGTCAGAATCAGCTCAGGGCTAACTAGGCTCCCGCCTTCCGAATTGTGTATGGCCAAGCAAAGTGAGCTACAGATTCGGGGAGTAAAGGTTTGGCGACCAGGTTCAAGAGCAGTGGTCTCGTGGCAAGCCTTTGAAATCGGTTCAGGGCTGACTAGGCTCCCACCTTCCAAATTGTGCATGACCAAGCAAAGTGGGTTATGGGTTCGGGGAGTAAAGGTTTGTCGACCAGGCTGAAGAGCAGTGGTCCCGTGGCAAGCCGTCGGAATTGGTTCGGGATAGACTAGGCTCCCACCTTTCGAACCGTCGACACCCTCCCCACACGGTGGGGGCTACGAATTCGAAAGATGTTTGGCGACCAGGCTGAAGAGCAGTGGTAAGCCGTCGAAATCAATTCGGGACTGACTAGGCTCCCACCATCCAAATCATCTACACTTGAGTACACCAAGCTACAAATTTGGGAGGGTTTGGAGGCCACGCTGAAGAGCAGCGGTCCCGTGGCAAACCATCGAAATCAGATCGTGGTTGACTGGGTTCTCACCTTCTAGACTATTTACACCCTCGCAGCGCAGGCTACAAGTCCGGGTTTGGTGATTTGGCGGCCACGTTGAAAACCAGTGGTCCCATGGCTAGCCATCGAAATCAGTTCGGGACTTACTAGGCTCTCACCTTCCAAACTATCTACACCCTCGCAGTGGGGGCTATTTTGATCAGAAACTTTCATTGCTAGTTGTCACCAGCTAGGCTTATCTGATTAGGTTTGGTGATCATTAGCCGCAAGGGGGCAATGATTTCTGGCGAGTCATCGTTACCAGGCGTGGTAGCGCTGATTAGACTCTCACTTCCTAAATCGTCGATGCCCACACTGAGCGAACTAGGTGTCGAATTGAACTAAAAGTTATCTTCATCAGCTTCGGCTGACTAAGCTTGCATGGTTTGAAAAAAAGTTTCGTCTGTTAGGGTGGTGTGACTTTAGTGGCATAGTGTGGACGCAGTTACCTCAAATCGGCAGGTGATCTGTAGGTACAATCTGTATGTCAGGATCGGTTAGGATCTCTTAATGCCCGTGCCAAGCATGCGACAGAATGTTGTTTGAATAATGGGTCGAGCTCATGGGCCCGCTGAGGAGGGACTAGGGCGCAGTGTGATGCGTGTACGGCGTAAATCAAGGGGTAACGCGTGTACGGCGTAGGCTGTGTGACTGTTGATTATCGCTTACTCCCCTTGAATTGATGGGGTTGCATGCAGTGAATTTGAATGATGCGGTCTGAGCAGTTTCCTTGGGAATCGTCGTCTTCTCGTTTCCCATACCGTGTTCAATGTTTGACAATTAATGCTGAAGTGCCCGCTTGGTGAACCATCATGTCTATATAATGGTGTTTTCCAATCGTTGTAAGCACCATTTTTGCTGAGTTTATTTCCTGTAATGTTCTTGTATGGGGAAGATGCTTTGGATTTTCCAAAGGCTGAGGAAAATGTTTTGGGTTTTCCAAAAGCTGAAGTTGGATCTTCATCATTGGAGTTTTTGAAAGTTCTGACGTTTACATCGACCAGGCATGATAATAGTTGCTGGTATGCGTGGTCACCTGTTGTGGGTGGACAAGTAATTAATCTGCGGAGGTCTCCTAATTTCTTCCAATTTCGCGGAGAAGTAGTACGAAATTCCTACCAAGGGAGATGCCTTGGTGTTATACCGTACCACTTGTGTCTTCGTGTGCTCGGATATCACTGCTAACCAATGGTCGATCGAAGTGTCAGTTGATGTTCGATGTTTTCGGGTGCGATATCTCTCAGTCATGCCGGGTATCGCATATGGGAAAAATTGTCTCCCTTGACGGCACTGTGAGACCGTGACTGCGTCACTGCTTGAGGTCGTCCTCATCTGCCTCATTCAAAGCCCTTTGAAGAAGTTGGATAGAAAGTAGGGTGTCTTTTGAGGAAATCAGCAGCTCGTTGCAAGGTCTACAACGCTGTAATAAGGGCGTCTTCCCTGAGTGATTTGACGGAGCAATCTGGATGCTCAGTCCTTTCAATCCCCTCTTGACCTTCGTCTTTATCTTTGGAAGGGGTCGAGCGATTTTTTATTTTTGTTATCACTTGCAAGCTGTCCGTAGTTTTTAGTCTTTTGTATCCGCCTCAGGGCGTTCGTAGTATGTATCCTTTTGTATCCACCTTAAGGTGCTTGTTGTTACATCTTTTCAATAATCAATAGAGTTTGTTTATGAAATTCTTCTTTTATTTCTTAAATGATTGTGAATCACATAAGTCTATTAAGAACTCTAAACTCAATATTAATTATGAAAAGGGAAACAAACAACTTAAAACAAACTAATTGTTGAAGGAAACAAACTATGGATCTATTTTGGACTGGTTAAATTGGCGATCTCGTACCAATTTCCCTTGTCTCATGGAATAGTTGTGGTGTAAGGTTCCCATGTGGTTGTTATGTGGTGTGTTTGGAATGAGAAAAATATGAAGGTTTTTTTGGGGCTTAATAGATCAAAACATGTCATTTCTTTGGATATCAGGGAATTATTGTGGAGAATGGGCAATGCATGTAATATTTTTAGGGATGTGTTTTTTGACATGTTCCTGGTATCATGGTAGTCCTTGCTTTAGGATTGCACTTTGTGTATTTTGTATTTTTCTTTCCTTCATTCTTTTAATAGTAATCTTCGTGTTTTATCGAAAAAATAAAAATTAAACTAGTAATTTGTAAAAGTAAATGAATCCTAATTTGCCTCTTGCATCAATGAATCGTAAATTTCAGTGTTTGTTTACAGTTTTTCATATTGGTAACTATTTGTTTTATGATTTTTTATTTTTCTGAATGACTACTTGACATTAAAAAAAAAAAAAAAAAAAAAAAAACCTACACCAAATGCATGGAAAAGCCAAAAGCATGTTCAAAGACCAAATCTAACCTAAGAGTCTAAGCTCGTAGGTCAAATTTATGTTCAAAAAATCAAGAAAAGATGAAAGTTTAAGACTGATGAGATATAGTTTCCATTATGTGTTTCGCAAATTGTTTTATATAGCATGAGTTTGTGTCTAGGTGGAACATCTTCAAGGATCATTTTCTTTTGTTGGTGGATTTTGTATTGAAGGATTCATACCAAAAAGCTTTTAAGGATGAGGAAAATTTTCATCAAAGATGATGAGATTATTGACCATTTGATTTTTCATTGTAGATTCTCTAAGTCTATTTAGAATATTTTTCTTGCAGAATTTGGGGTAAGCATTATGTTTCATGATTTCATTTTGGACTGGTTAAATTGGTGATCTCATACCAATTCCCCTCGTCTCACGGAATAGTTATGGCATAAGGTTCCCACGTGGTTATGTGGTGTGTTTGGAATGAAAAAAATATGAAGGTTTTTTTGTGGCTTAATAGATCAAAACACGTCATTTCTTTAGATATTAGAAAATTATTGTGGAGAATGGACAATGCATGTAATATTTTGTAGGGACGTATTTTTTGACATGTTCCTGATATCATGGTAGTGCTTGCTTTAGGATTGCACTTTATGTAATTTTCTTTCCTTCATTTTTTCAATAATAATCTTCGTGTTTTACCAAAAAAATAAAAATAAAACTAGTAATCTGTAAAAGTAAATTAATCGTAATTTGCATCTCACATCAATGATGTACTGTAGCAACCACTGTAGTTAGTGTCATAGTTAAGGAGATGTTTTTGCCATGAACATATCACATGAAAATAAACTAGTCAATGGTCCCCTCTTTAATATTTGAATTAAAGGGCCAACTCAATTCAAGTTGGTTGGTCTGGATGTGATCTCATATTTCCATCTCATTATTATAGATTGCCTTGAAATTAAGTATGCACGTAACAAAACAACTCTTTCAGTTATTTAACATTTAAGATGCTATTGACAAAACAATGAAAATATATGTCACGTCGTAGTGTGTGTTAACACTTTGAATCAATAATAAAATTCAAATTCAACCAACTCGACTAATACATTTCAGTTCACTTTTCTTCGTAGTCCATAGGTTTGGTTTGGTTTATGAAAATTAAAGAACACCCATGATTTTATATGTTTGGTTATTTTCACGAAATTATAATTCAAATTAGTGTTTTATATACTGATTGGCTTAGGGGTTGTTTGTTCACATGTTTGGTTCAGACATTTTATCTGAAAATTCAAAAAATTAGTTGTTATTGCTGAAATGAGGTGTTTGGTGAGATGTCTAATCAGACAGTCACGTTTACATATGATTAGAAATTTGTTTATCTCTTTATACAATCTAGTTAGAGATTTACTTCTAGTTAGAGGTTAGACGTCTAACTTAAACAAACACCTTAGTTTTGGATATCATCAACTGTTATTGGTCTAGTTTATATGGTAGCAAAACCAAACAATTCAGTTTCATTCTTCTAAACCAAACCAAACCAAACCTTATACATCCCCTATTGCACATTTAGAATGGATACATGATGCTAATTTGCGCTACACTAAATTGTCATTTTTGTAACAACTCCCAAAATAATATTACTTTTCAGTGATAACAGTCCACCAAACAATTTTATACATTTTCATAAAAAAAGTAATACAATAATTATTAAGAGACTTTTAGCTATGCACACTAACTGGAAATGTAAATTTTTAGTTTGAGAACTCAATACTGAGGCTCACCAACTTGCTTTTGAAATTGATCTAAAATTGTGTTGTCATTCTTATTGATATGATATAGTAGCTTATACGCTCTACCAAAAAAAACTTCGTTATAAGAGTGTCCCCAACAACACAAGATGCACACAAGAATGTGGATTGAATGTCCCCAACAACACAAGATGCACACAAGAATGTGGATTGAAGTTATACACATTTGGCAAATTGGTTAATTACGGTGAATGTAAAAGTTTGTAATAGTTTTTCGATATGATTTTAACCTTCAATGAAGCTGATGGATCGGAAATATTTTCGTGGCATAGAATCCCGTGCATGAGATGGTCCTTTACATTAGCTTATTCTCCAAAAATGTTTAGTCATTGATAAAAGTTGAAATCAAATACCATGGAACCAATATGGAAACCATTTTCCATCGTTTTCCATCTATCACAAGTTACTCTTTAAACAACACTCATCGAAACCCTCTCTCTGTTCACCACAAGTACTCTAGGGTTAAGAATATTTTGCCTTCAAAAGTAGAAATTAATGGTGGGTCTTACCTCATATTTCCATGGTGACAAGTACTTGCTTTCATTTGAGGCTATCACTCTTATTACTTGTGATTCATGACTTCTCAGCTACTTTATAAATGCAGAATTCATGGATCCCAAAGTATTGGACCAGAATACTTTGGACCCTGGTTCTGGTGGTATATTGATGATATTATCTTCAAAATTGAATTCATGTTCTTCAAAACTTTGTCCAAAAGTGATTATCAAATTTAGCTACCTAGATTTATTTCACAATAATTCTAGGCAGCCGGGGACACAACAATTTTTTTGTTAGGTTTTGGGTTTTTTACATTTCTACCATTTCTATAAAAGATGTTTATTGTTGTGTTTTAAACAGAATAGGTAAAAATGTAAAAAATGTCAAACCTGACAAAAAAATGATTGTGTTTCTTGGCTGCCTAGGCTTACTTCTTACTCCATACATAATGTAGAGTGAGTCTAGAGAGCCATGTTTGGTGGTCAATTTTGATTGTTTTATAATTTTTACATCTTCTCTTTAAAATACAACCACAAACACCATCCATAAAAAAGGTAGAAATGTCAAAAAACCCCAAAAAGACCACCAAACATGGCTTCCTAGAATTGGCCTCTTTTGTGTTTTTTTCGGAATTTTTGACACCTATACATCTTTTATGGACGGTGTTTGTGGTTGTGTTTTAAAAATAATAGGGTAAAAAGTGTAAAAAAAAAAAAATCAAAATATACTCAAAAAATGGAGTAAGTCTAGGGAGCCACTTTTGAGCCAAGTTTTTATTTTTTTTTTATATTTTTACCCATCTTTAAAACATAACCACAAGAGTAAGTCTAGGTAGCCAGGGCTACCAATCATTTTTTGTTCAAGATTTGGCTCTTTTACACTTTTACGCATTCTATTTAAAACACAACCACAAACATCATTTATAAAATGGTAGAAATGTAAAGAGCCCATACCCTGATTAAAATAGCTTTGACTGCCTAGAATTATTACAATCACAAATACCATCTATATAAAATGGGTAGAAATATAAAAAAAAACTAAAACTTAGAGAGTAAAAAAACAATGTAAGCTCCCACTTACCCTTCCTCGTAGCCTCCAATCAATCACTTGCAAAATTCTAAATGGCGAGGAAATGGTGGGTGTGACGGCTTTACCCCTCGAGATGTGTGCATGTGCCATCGAGCATTTGTGGTAAAAAAATCTAACTTAAAGGTAGCTCTTCAGAGTTGTACGGAGTTCAAGCATTTTTGGTGGAAAAAAAAAAAGTTGAGACTGGAATTGTATGGAGTTCGATATGAATCAATTCTAAAGTAAATCAAATAAAATAGTGGGAAAATCCCTCTTTTCTTCATTTACATTTTACATGGCAGAGAGGGAAAAAAAATGTACAACAAAATTGCTACAAGAACAACAGACCCAGAAACAAAATCAGAAGATTTTGATAAAAACCTTTTTTTTTTTTTTTTTTTTTTAAATCACCCATTTTGTTCATCATCTGATCACAGTAGATGCAACTGTGTGAGCCCAAGATCTCAGATGATCCTTCATGTCAATCTCACTACTCATTGGAGGAATTCTCCAATTCATCAATGAGTATTGTTGCTTATTTGTTCTTCTTCTTGTATCACTTCATCATCTTTTTGCTTTCCCAATCTTTGCAACCCTGGAATGATGGAACTCAACTCAGAGTTTTTATCTTCTTGGGAGAAAACAAACCCTTCAAGTTCAGGAACCCAAGATCTGATGGTGGTGGGGTGTTGTTTTCCGAAGAGCTGCCTTCAATTTGATTTTTTACCACAATTTTTTTTTTTTTTTTAAACTCTCAGCTCTCTCCTAAATACGTGCTAGAGAGCTGGTCCTACTACTTTTCTAGGTGCCTGACTCTCTAGATTTGTTGATCAAACCTGAGCCAAACTTTTTTTTTTTTTTTTTGGAAAGCAACTAAACTTACTCTAAGTAGAGATGCAGATGTAATGAGAAAGAGAATCGATGGAACAGGAAAGCTGTCGGTAGAAAGCGAGTGATTGTATATTGCAGCTCGTATTTAACTTTTAAACACTTGATCTTAATTGATTCAAGAAAAGCGAGATTTGGTGCATGTGAATAGAAGTTGAGCAAATTAAGCCTCACTTCACCAATTCTTGAATTGTGCTCATTCATCATTGGCTGGTTCAGATGTTCAACCCAGTCTAGTCCATCTCAAGTTTAAGAAAAGCCCAACTGAGATTAAATTCTGAAGTGTGTTTGAAGGTTTGATTGAGTCACCACACAAAATTAGATTGGACCAGGGGTGGCAATGGGTCGTGTCAAAATCAACTCACGTGTTAACTTATCAAACACAAACCTGTTTAGTAGTTGTGAAAATAATGTCAAATCAAATTCAAACCCACTCGTCTTTGAGCCGTGTTTGGGTTGACTCGTCTTGACATGTTTGATCACCATTATCACCTTTAACGTAACGTTTCTAACTTTGCCAAAGCTATTTTGTAAAGATTGTAGACATTACAAGTGTAAGTTTGGCATGATTTTATTTCTATGACGGTCCATAACTATGCCAAAATAATATAATTACCAAAAAACATATATATGCTTATTAATCATATAGTAACTATGAAATAATAAACATGTTGGTCCCGTGTCAACAGTGTCAATACTTCAAACTCAAATCCACCCCCACAAATTTGATGGGTCGTGTAGTGTCAGCTCGGTTATTAACCATGTCATACTTTCTCAAATACAAACCCGCTAAGGTGTGGGTCGTGTCGGGTCACTAATTACCACCACTCCTAAAAAAATTAGCCCAAGTTGCGCTAAGTTTTTTGGGTCCAAGGTTTTCATGCATAAAATTAGAATAAGGGCCTAAGGGGGAAATGGGAAATTTCTTTTACGCCCACTGTTCGGTTCCCTCATTCAGTTCGACTTCATGAAGAACATATATTATCTCAGGAGTCTCATTCTCTATCTCTTTATCTGTCTCTTCCCGATTCCTGGTCTGTTCTGATTGTTTCTCGGACTTCAAAAAGTAGTTGCACGATTTCAGGGGAGTCACTGCTCTGGATCAAACGTAGTTGCACGATTTCTCCCACATGAACTGACCAGGGTCCAGTTCGTTGTCGTTGCGCTTCCTTTTGCTTCATTCCTCATCCTCGCGTCTCTTTCCCTCTTTCTTGTCCCTGGAAGCGGAAGGCTTCCTGTCGCCTTCGGTCTCCCTCTTGGCAGTCCTTGACTCATCTAGGGTGATGTGTCTCTGGACACTCTTGAGGAGTTCTGCCATGTCCAGATGGGGCTCTAAGGTGAGGTCCTTGAAGAGTCTTCCCTCTCTGAGGCCTGCAGTGAATGTCGTCACAGATGTGTCGTCGTTGCACCCGTCGATGAGGGTCAACTCGTTGTTGAAGCGTGTGACATACTCTCGGAGCATCTTGCCGGACCTCTGCCTTAGAGAGAAACTCCTTTTGCCAATGTTTTGAAGGAGTCGATTGATTTCGGTGGAAGGCTGTGAAATTACGTCAATGCAGGGCCTTTGAGACTGGTGGAAAAAATTCAGCACATGACGGACTCGGATCCTTCTTTGAGGCTGATGCGGGTTTAACTAACCTAAATAAATATGTTAATTTAACCTAGTCTTAATAACTGCAATTACACAGTGTCTAACTGGTAGACAAGGGTAAATACAGGTCGATCCCACAAGGACTGTGGTTGCAATTAAATTTCAGAGTTGACTTAAACTAATTTAAATAGGGGTGACAACAATCAAAATATCTAAACTAAAAATCAAAATAAAAAAGTTTTTAAGAATATGAGAAGGGAAACCAAGGCATTGAATCCACAAATTCAGTTTTTCAAGTTATTTTAATCTAACTTGTTATTTTCTAAAGCGAGAAGCTTTAGGGATGAAAATCCCTTGCTTGCATCGATGATGTGATCGTTTAGAACAATTCAGTTTTAAAATCCAATGTTACAATTAACTTCAGCATAAATTATAGACTCCTAGAATTGAGTGTCTTGTTACGGCACACTCAATCACAAGTCTAATTTATTAAGTTTCAACTCCTAGCATTGAGTGTCTTATTACGGCACACTCAATCACAAGTCTAACTTAACCAATTAAAACTAATGCTTTAAATATTAGTAAAGAAAACTCTAACTACCGACTAGTCTAGATCAAATCCGATATAATCGGTGAAAGTAATTTACTAATACTCAGAAATTAAATGTATTTTGCAGTTAAACACATAATAAAATAAAAAGTCAAACTAGAACAAACTCTTGAAACCCAATTGGTTTCATCTTAGCCTTGGCGAAGGGTTTAGCTCTCCATGGTAGCGGTGGTCACAACATCAGTGGAATCTATCTCAGCACGAACGCGAATCTCGAGAAAATGCTGCAAATTTACTGTGGCTGCTCTGAGAGAAATCGGGGGTGCCAATAACCAAACTGTTTGAAGAACAGTTATTTCCCGCCAAAAAATCACGCTCCTCTGGGCCTTCGTCTCCAGCGAGCAGCGCCGCTCGCGCTGCCTCGTCTTCGCTCCTCGCGAGCTCCCTCGTCCTCCAAACGACTCTGGAAGGGTTGCAAACTCTGTTTCTTGGCGGTGATGGCGGCTCGCGATGATCTCACCGCCTCGCGATGCTCTGTGGTGGCGTTGATGGCAGCTCGCAATGCTCTGTGGTGGTTGCGTTGCTGAAGAAGAAGAACAGGCAGAGAGATGGGAGAGAGGACGAGAACGGGCGAGAGAAACAAGGGCGGCTGCGAGGGAAGAAAACAAGGACCTAGTTTTGTGCGCGAGATGGTGGTGGCTGCTGCGTTGCTCTGTTTCGTGGCGGTGCTCGATGGTTATGGCGTTGACAGGGACTGTGGTGGAGGGACAGATGGTGGATGGTGGTGGTGGCGGCTGTGGTTGTTGGACGGTGGCGAGGTGAGGTGGTGATGGCGGGATTATCGCACTGTCGGCTCTCCTATCGAGCGAGGATTGTTGGCAGGGTGGAATGGTGTGGTGGCTGGGAGAGCCCCCAGAGAGGGGAAGAAAAGAAATAAGACCCCCAGAGAAATTAGGGTCATTGGGTTTTATAGAAAATTAGGGTAATTGTGTTGGGTTAACTGCACCCCCGTCTCCGCTCGTCAATACGAAATTGCTTATTATCACCTCGAACTCCGCATTAATCCGTTAACGCTCTGAATCCTGAAAAATACAAAATTTAAATAATTAATATAAAATAGATTATCAAAGTGAATAACAAATATAAATTAGGTGGTATTCTGTGTAATAATTATGTGAATATCAGAGGCCATTACGTGATAGTAATGGCGCAAATGATCGAAAGAATCGGTAGTTCCGTCATAGGAGTCAAGCTTCGGAGGAGTGAACTTCCTCGGAAAGGCCTCGTTCATGATTCAATTCACAAATGGTGGGACAAAGAAGTGGTACAGTACGTTTGGATCGTGCCCCCATCTGCGGAGGGGGTTCCCAGGGCCGAGCCTCTCTGTCCTGGCATTGAACTCAGTGTTAGCCGCGCAGCTTCCTTTAGTCCAATAAGAACTGGCGGGTGTTTGGCTTTCCTGCGCTTGTTCCCTATCATCTGCTGGAGGCTGAGGTCCGTGTTGCTCCTGGTCTCCATTAACAACTAGTGGATTTTGTCATGTGAGAGCCTCCACCGCTTTGGCGATCCGCTGTATTTGGGTTGCCAGCGTATCGACTCTGGGATCTGTCACTGCTACCGTTGGTACGGGAGCGTGAGTTGGCTACACGTGCAAGATAGGAGTGCTGAAAGAGGCGGTATTGGGATGGCCGGAACGTTCGACGTGTCCCTGGTTCTCCATTGTTACGTGACCTGGCGGTCACCATTTCTCTGTGTTTTGGTAAGAGACGACACTTAGTGTAAAGTTAAGAACTATGTCGTCCTCACGGACGACGCCAAACTGATGCAGTCGTTTTTCGCTACTTGCTTCAACTTGGTTTCTACTGACCCGTTGATTTGCACAAGTAGCACACGTGAGCCACAGACCACCGTGGGGTGGCCGATTACACTCCGATGTTAAAGTCAGACAAGGATCTGAGGAAAGTGTAATGTTGTAACAGGAAATTTGTAGAGTAACTTAGCTTACTAACCTCATGTCTTATTTATATTGCAATGAGTCATGGTTTAACCAGGTCATCGTAGGTGTGGTTTAGGGAAAAAATCTTTGTGGAGATCCCTCTCTAATTAAGAATCGTGCTGTACGAGGGAAGTTCCAAGTTAGTTCTGCACTCCTAAATACGCGGGAGATAGTTCTCAATCAAGAGCAATTAGTAAAATTGAGTTTCCCTGTGTGGAAAATACTCAGGTGTTTGCTTCCTAGTTGGAAGCAAAAAGCAGTTGTATTTGCCCGTTCGAAGCTGATACTCGAGATATACTTGCCTAAGGAGGGCTTATGTGTATTGAGGATAGGTGTGAGACTTGTAAGCCTAGCGTGCTATGAGAGTCTGGGTCCGCTTGGCGAACTGAAGTCGAGCGAGCTTAGAACCGCTTGGGCATTTTTAGTGTTGGGTTGATATTTGGGCCCGTATTTCTTCGAGATTATCACGACATGTGTACGGCTTAGGGGTGTGACCATTTTTATATATCATCAAAGATGATGTGACATTATTAGAGGAGATTTTTTACAACCTCGAGATTAGGGTTGAACAAAAAATCGTTCGGTTTGGTTCGATTTCGGTTTAAAAAATACAAACCGAAGTGATCGATTCGATTTTCAATTTCTATGTGATTTTAACCGACAAAACCAAACCAACTGAATATATGTAATAAATAATATATTTTATATAAAAATAATATAATATATTAAAATAGTCGGTTGATACAGTTTTATTTCGGTTTTAGTCGATTTGCATAAATTAGAATCTGTTCGATTTCAATTCGGTTTTGTTAATGGTCGATTCGGTTTGAAATTTTTGAAACCGATCAAAGTCGGTTTAGTTCACGGTTTAGGTGAAAAATCTTACCGTCAGTTCAATTTTCAACCGTACTCAATATACACATAAATAATTTAAAATTTTAATCATTCTTTCAAGATCACGTAACATCACTTTGGTTATAAAATATGATTATGAAAATCTGATTTCCTAGTAATTTCTAAACAAAAAATGATCAAGTTAAAGGTTAAGGTAGAGCACAAAGAGTGCCAATGTCATGATAACAATAAATGTAGAAAGAGAAATTAATTGGAAAGAAATGAAACCCACTCGAAAAAAAAACACTTTTGTGTCACGGATAGAACTGAGAATGAAATGGTGCCCACTTTAAGTTTTATTTTATTATTATTATTATTTTTAATTTATGGTGGTTTCATTCAATTTTTAATCATATAAATTTCAGTGTTTGTTTACAGTTTTTCATATTGGTAACTATTTGTTTTATGATTTTTTATTTTTATGAATGACCACTTGACATTAAAAAAAAAAACCCTCAACAAATGCATGGACAAGCCAAAAGCATGTTCAAAGACCAAATCTAACCTAAGAGTCTAAGCTCGTAGGTCAAATTTATGTTCAAGAAATCAAGAAGAGATCAAATTTTAAGACTGATGAGATATAGTTTCCATTATGTGTTTAGCAAATTGTTTAATTAGCATGAGTTTGTGTCTTAGGTGAAACATCTTCGAGGATCATTTTCTTTTGTTGGTTGATTTTGCAGTGAAGGATTCTCACCAAAAAGCTTTTAAGGATGAGGAAAATTTTCATGGAAAGCGTTTGTATATATTTTAACAAGGATGATGAGATTATTGATCATTTGCTTTTTCATTGTCGATTTCTAAGTCTATTTAGAGTATTTTTCTTGCAGAATTTGAGGTAAGTATTATGTTTCATGGCTTCATTTTGGACCGGTTAAATTGGTGATCTCATACCAATTCCCCTCGTCTCACGGAATAGTTGTGGCATAAGGTTCCCATGTGGTTATGTGGTGTGTTTGGAGTGAGAAAAATATGAAGGTTTTTTTGTGGCTTAATAGATCAAAACACGTCATTTCTTTGAATATTAGGGAATTATTGTGGAGAATGGACAATGCATGTAATATTTTGTAGGGATGTAATTTTTGACATGTTCTCGATATCATGGTAGTCCTTGCTTTAGGATTGCACTTTATGTAATTTTCTTTCCTTCATTTTTTTCAATAATAATCTTCGTGTTTTACCGAAAAAATAAAAATTTAACTAGTAATCTGTAAAAGTAAATTAATCATAATTTGCATCTCACATCAATGATGTTCTGTAGCAACCACTGCGGTTAGTGTCATAGTTAAGGAGATGTTTTTGCCATGAACGTATCACATGAAGTCAATAAACTAGTCAATGGTCCCCTGTTTAATATTTGAATTAAATGGCCAACTCAATTCAAGTTGGTTGGTCTGGATGTGATCTCATATTTCCCTCTCATTAGTTGTGATTGAAGTTTGACATTTCACTCATACTAAGTTGTATGGTAGTATTCGGTGGCGAATGTAGTATAGACTGCCTTGAGATTAAGTATGCACGTAATGAAACAACTCTTTTAGTTATTTAAAATTTAAGATACAATACAAAACAATGAAAATAATACAATAAAAAACTCGTGTATATTTTTTTTTCAAACCAATAGGTACACATTTCGGCTGGAATGTGTTTTCTAATAACGAAAATTCTAGGGATTGAGGGAGGGAGCGAGGGGTTTTCGCCCCTTTCCCTCACTCCCTGAAAGGTCTCTTCTAATAAATATGGAAATGGGTTAATTCACTTCAATATTTGTCATGTCGCAGTGTGTTAACATTTTGAATCAATAATGAAATTCATATTCAACCAATTCGACTAATACATTTCAGTTCACTTTTCTTAATATTGTATATTGCAGCTCGTATTGGACTTTTAAACACTCGATCTTAATTGATGCAAGAAAAGCGAGATTTGGTGCATGTGAATAGTAGTTGAGCAAATTAAGCCTCACTTCACCAACCCTTGAATTCTGCTCATTCATTATTGGCTAGTTCAGATTTTCAGCCCAGTCTAGTCCATCTCATGTTTAAGAAAAGCCCAACTGAGATTAAATTCTGACGTGTGTTTGAGGGTTTGATTGAGCCACCACACAAAGTTAGAGTGGATCAGGAGTGGGCAATGGGTTTTGTCGGGTCATAATCGACTCGTGTCAAAATCAACTCACGTGTTAACTTATCAAACACAAACCCCACCTGTTTAGTAATCGGATAAATAATGTCAAATCCAAACCCACCCGTCTCTGAGCTGCATTTGGGTTGACTTGCTTTGACATGTTTGATCACCATTATCACCTTTAAGAGAACGATTCTAACTGTGTCAAAGCTATTTTCTAAAGATTGTACACATTACAAGTGCAAGTTTGGCAGTCCTTGACTCATCTAGGGTAATGTGTCTCTAGACGCTCTTGAGGAGTTCTTCTATGTCTAGATGGGGTTTCAAAGTTAGGTCCTTTAATAGTAATTTTCCCTCTTGGCAGTCCTTGACATGTTCCTGATATCATGGTAGTCCTTGCTTTAGAATTGCACTTTGTGTATTTTTCTTTCCTTCGTTCTTTTAATAGTAATTTTCTGTGTTTTATAGAAAAAATAAAAATTAAACTAGCAATCTGTAAAAGTAAGCTAATCGTAATTTGCATCTCACATCAATGATGACCACTGTAATTAGTGTCATAGTTAAGGAGATGTTTTTGCCATGAACATATCACATGAACTAGTCAATGGTCCCCTGTTTAATATTTGAATTAAAGGATCAACTCAATTTCCCTCTCATTAGTTGTTGAGTGAATTGAGTGGTCTCATATTTCCCAATAAACTGGATGTGATCTCATATTTCCCTCTCATTAGTTGTTGAGTGAATTGATTGGTCTGGATGTGATCTCATATTTCCCTATCAGTAGTTGTTGATTAAAGTTTGACATTTCACTCATACTAAGTTGTATGATAGTACTTAGTGGCAAATGTGTACCGTAGTATAGACTGCTTAGAAATTAAGTATGCACGTAACAAAACAATTCATTTAGTTATTTAAAATTTAAGATGCTATTGACAAAACAATGAAAATATATGTCACGTCGCAGTGTGTGTTAACACTTTGAATCAATAATGAAATTCATATTCAACCAACTCGACTAATACAATTTCAGTTCACTTTTCTTCGTAATCCATAGGTTTGGTTTGGTTTATTAAAACTAAAGAACACCCATGACTTTATATGTTTGGTTATATTCAAGAAATTATAATTCAAATTAGTGTTTTATAAACCGATTGGCTTAGGGGTTGTTTGTTCACATGTTTGGTTCAGACATTTTATCTGAAAATTCAAAAAATTAGTTGTTATTGCTGGAATGAGGTATTTGCTGAGATGTCTAATTAGATAGTCATGTTTACATATAATTAGAAATTTATTTATCACTTTAATTATATGATCTAGTTAGATATTTACATCTAGTTAGAGGTTAGACGTCTAACTTAAACAAACACCTTAGTTTTGGATATCATCAACTGTTATTGGTCTGGTTTATATGGTAGCAAACCAAACAATACAGTTTCATTATTCTAAACCAAACCAAACCTTATACATCCCCTATTGCACATTTAGAATGGATACATGATGCTAATTTGCACTACACCAAATTGTCATGTTTGTAATAACTCTAAAAACAATATCATTTTTTCAGCGGTAACAGTTCATCAAACAATTTTATTATTTTCATATTAAAAAAATGATACAATAATTGTATCACCATAAATAGTATGGTGCTACAAGTGATCCAATTTATTGTATCATTTTTTTTGTGAAACTGTTTTTTCATTTTTTTTGACTTGAAATTGTTTCTGTTTGAGCTGTACGAGATGAAAATCTTATATACGGTTCTCAGAAGGGGAGTTTCCTTTTGATGGACTATTACAACTAAAAACTGATATTGTTTTGGAGATTGTTACAAAAATACATTTGGTGCAATGTTGTCATGGTCTGAAATCTCCAATACGACCGACTCACAATATGTTGGGCTTACAATGATGCCTCCTTGGCAAGTTGGCATCCTCAACCTACTCATATTTTCTCTCCTCGTCTTTGATTTTGTCATGCTTGTCCTTGCCATGCACAAGTTGTTGTCAGTCTACATACTTGGGTCCTTCTTCCATTTATCACTTCTTAGCCCAGATCATCAAAACAGGCAAACGTTTTTTACATCAATTTTGTGACCTAAAAATGGTGTTGAGAAATGTCCTATACATATGACCATTGAGTGTAAAAACTAAACAAGTGAATATGGTAGAAGTTCAAGTCAAAATCATGGGTAGTTATAACTCGTTATAAGAGACTTTTAGGCATGCAGCATTTTGTACGAAGACTGGATCCGGAGACCTGGATTCAGAAACCTTTCACTGGTAGTATTAACTATTAAGAGACTTTTAACTATTAAGAACTCAATAAAGAGGCTCACCGACTTGCTTCTGACATTGATCTAAAATTGTGTAATCGTTCTTATGTAGATTATAAGCTCTACCAAAAAAAAAAAAACTTCGTTATAAGGGTGACCCCAACAACCGAAGATGCATACAAGAATGTGGATTGAAGATATACACATTTGGTATATTGGTTAGTTACGGTGAATGTAAAAGTTTGTAACATTTCAATATGATATTAACCTTCAATGAAGGTGATGGATCGGAAATATTTCCGTGGCATAGGCTCCCGTGCATGAGATGGTCCTTCAAAAGTAGAAATTAATGGTGGGTCTTACCTCCTATTTCCATGGTCACAAGTATTTGCTTTCGTATGAGGTTATCACTCTTATTTTTAGCCTCGTATTACTTGTGATTCATGACTTCTCAGCTACTTATACAAATGCAAAATTCATGGATCTCAAAGTATTGGACCAGAGTACATTGGACCATCTTTCTGGTGATATATTTTTCTCTAAGTAAGTCTAGCCAACCATGTTTGCTAGATTTTTTTAGTGTTTCTACATTTTTTTATCCATTATCTTTAAAAAACAATCACAAACACTATCTATAGAAGTGTAAAAAAACCTAAAAAATGCTAGCAAACGTGGCCGACTAGAATTATTGTTTTCCTCTACATATATCGTGCTATTAAGATCATAACTAATTAACCAAACACCACTCACGTAAAGTCTACAACATATAATAATATGAATTATGAACTATGTAAGTTTACCTTAAGGGAATTTTTTAATAGCGGATGATCTCACAAGTCACAAAGGGTGCATCCTCTAGAAGGAAACCCGGATCTAGGCTCTTGTTGGGCAGTGAGCAAATCTGTTAAACGAATTGGGCTGGTGCCGAGGGGTTAAAGAGCACAGTAATGGGCTTCTTCGTTCAAAACTTGGATTGAAGCATGAAGGTTCCGACCACCACCAAGCAAATGTTGGCAGGAAATTAAATGAGACTCCCAGATGCAGAACAAATATTTACATATTTCGCAGACTTACAGCCACTGGAAGTTGCTTTCAGTATTGATGATATTATCTTCGAAATTGAATTCATGTTCTTTTCCATGGTTCCATGATGGACCAGAGCTCTGAGACAATGGTGAACTTGTGGACCTGGATTTGAATCCAAAGACTGTAAGATTTATTACTTGAAAGTAGATATCCAATCATTCTCATAGGCCCAGCCTGGTTAGGTAAGGAAATCAACCACAAAATTGTTACAACAACACCAAATAAAATAGCAACCCCAAACACCATTCATAAAAGAAGTGGAAAGTGTCAAAAAATCCCAAAGTGACTATCAAACACGGCTCCCTAGAATTGTTGCGTAACGTATACAACAATTTTTGGGAGCCTTGTTTGGGGGTCTTTTTTGTGTTTTTTTTTTTTCCGTATTTTTGACACTTCTATCTCTTCTATGGACGGTGTTTGTGGTTGTGTTTTAAAGAGAAATGGGTAAAAAGTAGAGCTGGGCATGTCCGATTAACCGACTCAATTTGTCAAAATTGAGGACCGGACCGAGGTTTCAAAAATTGGATTTCCTGGGACCGAGACCGGTTAACCGAGGTCTCGAGTAACCGATAAATTGGGTCGGTCTGAGGCAGTTATCGGGCTTGGGTGGTGGTCAGAAAGTGAGACAAAAATGAGGGGAGATGAGGGGTTCAACCTCTGGAAAAGCGGTGAGAAATAGATAGGGGAAGAGAAAGGGAGACGGAGGTGGTGAGTTTGAAGCCCAATTTGAAACGGAAAGTAACCCAGTTGTGGAAGAGAGATTTTTTGTGGATCGAAGTCTTTCTCCAATGAATTTCACTGAGTAAAGCCATCTCTAAGTGTTTATGAGTATGCGAAGAAGAAAAGAGGCACAAAGGTAAAAGCCAAATTTCGTTTCTAAATCTCAATAAATTATGGCACAGGTGGGATCGCAATTATACGGTAAATGACATAATTGAATTTGAAATAATTTTTTATTATTTTTATGAAAGTGACATTGATTTTAACACTCTGACAAAATTCAATTTGAAATAATATTTTATTATTTTTGTGAAAATAACATTGAGACATTTAGCTCTCTCATCTGTTTATTGGGGAATTCTAATTTAGCTCTCCAACCCGTCTAATTGTCGAGGGAATGGGCGAGGAAAACAGCGAGGGAGGGAGAGAGGGAGGGGGGGGGGACCGTTTACCTCTCTTGGGATGCACGCAAAAAAAATGATGACACACATTCCGAGGGGGATGGACGGTCCCTCCCTTCCCTCTCTCCCTCCCTCGCTGTTTTCCTCGCCCATTCCCTCGACAATTAGATTTTTTCTTAGCTCTCTCATCTGTTTAGCCCTCCCTCGCCCGTTTCCTCGCCAATTAGACAAGCCCTTGTTTATTCTCAGAAATTCTAAATGGTGAGGAAACCAGGGAGGGAGGGGAATGTGACCGGTCATCCCCTCGAGATGCGCACCTGCATCTTTGAGTGCGTAGAAGCGCGAGTTTCGAGGGGGGTGAGTGGTCACACCCCCTCCCTCGCTGTTTTCCTCGACAGTTAGATAGGCTCGTTTATTATTTATTTTGTCTTGAAAGTATCAATCAACTTTTGACTTTTTCTTAACAAAACATGTGAAAATTTATCAAGCTTTTAATTTTTTTAAATAGTCGGGCTGAGCCAAGTACCTGCAGATTCTAGAAATGAGAATCTATGAACGGACCGATAAATTCGGGTCGGGCTTTTGGATTGAATATGAAAATATCAATTTAAAATTCAGATTAGACCGGACCGGTCGGTTCGATTCCCAGGCCAAATCGAATTTTCGATCTTAAATGCCCACCCCTAGTAAAAAGTGTAAAAAAAAATAAAAATAAAAAGATACTCAAAAGAGAGAGTAAGTCTAGGGAGTCAAATTTTGGACAAGTTTAGTTTTTTTTTTTATATTTTTACCCTTCTCTTTAAAACACAACCACAATAGTAAGTTTAGGCAGCAAGGTCTATCAACCATTTTTTGGTCAGAGTTAGACTCTTTTACACTTTTACTCATTCTCTTTAAAACAAAATTAGAAACATCATTTATAGAAGGGGTAGAAGTGTAAAGAGCCTAAACTCTCCTCTCTCTCCTAAACACGTGTTAGAGAGCGGTCATGGTGCTAACCTAACGCTAGGTCCCTGGCTCTCTATTTATTGATCAAACCTGACTGGCTAAACTTACTCCCGGGTAGAGATGCAATGTAATGAGAAAGATGAATCGATGGATCAGGAAAGCTGTCGACAGAAAGCGAGTGATTGTATATTGCAGCTCGTATTGGACTTTTAAACACTCGATCTTAATTGATTCAAGAAAAGCGAGATTTGGTGCATGTGAATAGTAGTTGAGCAAATTAAGCCTCACTTCACCAACCCTTGAAGTGTACTCATTCATTATTGGCTAGTTCAGATGTTCAGCCAAGTCTAGTCCATCTCAAGTTTACGAAAAGCCCAACTGAGATTAAATTCTGACATGTGTTTGAGGGTTTGATTGAGCCACCACACAAAGTTAGAGTGGATCAGGAGTGGCAATGGGTTTTGTCGGGTCATAATCGACTCGTGTCAAAATCAACTCACATGTTAATTTATCAAACACAAACCCCACCTGTTTAGTAATCGGATAAATAATGTCAAATCCAAACCCACCCGTCTCTAAGCTGCATTTGGGTTGACTTACTTTGACATGTTTGATCACCATTACCACCTTTAAGAGAACGATTCTAACTGTGTCAAAGCTATTTTCTAAAGATTGTACACATTACAAGTGCAAGTTTGGCATAATTTTATTTTAATGACGATCCATAACTATGCTAAAATAATATAGTTACCAAAAAACATATATATGCTTATTAATTATATAGTAACTATGAAATAACAAACATGTTGGTCCCGTGTCAACCGTGTCAATACCTCAAACCCAAAACCATCCCCACAAATTTGATGGTTGTGTAGTGTCAACCCGTTTATTAATTGTGTCATACTTTTTCAAATCCAAACTCGCTCAGGTGTCAGTCGGGTCGGGTCGGGTCATTAATTGCCACCATTAGATTGGACTCCTAAAAACATTAGCCCAAGTTGCACTAAGTTTTTTTGGGTCAAAGGTTTTCACGCATAAAATTAGAATAAGGGCCTAAGGGGGAAAATGGGAAATATCTTTTATGCCCACTGTTTGGTTCCCTCATTCAGTTCGACTTCATGAAGAACATATATTATCTCAAGAATCTCCTTCTCTATCTCTTTATCTGTCTCTCCCCGATTCCTAGTCTGTTCTGATTGTTTCTTAAACTTCAGAAAGTATTTTAATTTGCCTTGCAGATCCAGTACTCTACTTCATACCTCAGATTTTTGCAGTCGTTGATATTGTGGCAGCATTCCTTGTGGTACGCACAGTACTAGTCGTTGTCTCGCTTGGCAAGGTCTCCGCATGTCTTCGGGGGCCACTTCAATTCCTCATAATTTTTCATTTATTTGAGTACATCCGACAGGTTAGCGTTCAGGGGAGTCACTGCTATGGATCCAACGTAGTTGCACGATTTCTCCGGCATGAACCGACCAGGGTCCATTCTATTGTCGTTGCGCTTACTTTTGTTTCGTTCCTCATCTTCACATCTCTTTTCCTCTTTCTTGTCCCTAGAAGAGGAGGGTTTCCTGTCACCTTCGCCCTCCCTCTTGGCAGTCCTTGACTCATCTAGGGTAATGTGTCTCTGGACGCTCGTGAGGAGTTCTTCCATGTCTAGATGGGGTTTCAAGGTGAGGTCCTTGAAGACTTTTCCCTCTCTGAGGCACGCAGTGAATGCCGTCATAGCTGTGTCGTCGTTGCACCTGTCAATAGGGGTCAACTCGTTGTTGAAGCGTGTGATATACTCTCGGAGCGTCTCGTCGGACCTCTGCCTTAGAGAGAGTATGTAGTGCGGGCCTTTACTAAAGCGTTGGCTTCCGACGAAACATGTCAGAAACTCCTTTACCAATGTTTTGAAAGAGTCGATTGATTTCCGTGAAAGGATGTGGAACCACGTCAATGCAGGGCCTTTGAGACTGGTGGGAAAGGTTCAGCACATGACGGACTCGGATCCGTCTTTGAGGCCATTATGTGGTAGTAATGGCGCAGATGATCGAAAGAATTGGTGGTTCCGTCATAAGAGTCGAGCTTTGAAGGAGTGAATTTCCTCGGAAGGGCCTCGTTCATGATTCGATCCACAAATGGTGGGACAAATAAACAGTACAATACGTTCGGATCGTGCGCCCCTCTGCGGAAGGGATTCCCAGGGCTAAGCCTCTTTGTCCTGGCATTGAACTCAGTGTTAGCCGTGCAACCTCATTTAGTCCAATAAGAACTGGCAGTTGTTTGGCTTTTCGTGCTTGCACCCTATCATATGCTGGAGGCGGAGGTCCGTGCTTTTCTTGGTCTCCATTAATAGCTGGTAGATTCTGTCACGTGAGAGCCTCCACCTCTTTGACTATCCGTTGTATTTGGGTTTCCAGCGTATCGACTCTAGGATCTGTCGCTGCTGTCGTTGGTATGGGAGCGTGAGTTGGCTACGTGTGCAGGATAGGAGCTGCTGAAGGAGGCGGTATAGAGAGGGCTGGAACATTCGACTTGTCCCCTGGTTTTCCATTGTTACGTAACAATTTCTCTGTGTTTTGGTAGGAGACAACGCTTAGTGTAAAGTTAAGAACTATGTCGTCCCCACGGACGACGCCAAACTGATCCAGTCGTTTTTCGCTCCCTGCTCCGACCTGGTTTCTACTGACCTGTTGACATGCACAAGTAGCACACGTGAGCCACATACCACCGTGAGGTGGCCGATGACACTCCGATGCTAAAGTCAGATAGAGATCCGAGGAATGTGTAATATTGTAACAGGAAATTTGTATCGTAACTTAGCTTACTAACCTTATGTCCAGGCCATCGTAGGCATAGTTTAAGACTGATGAGATAAAGCTTCCATTATGTGTTTAGCAAATTGTTTTATTTAGTATGAGTTTGTGTCTAGGTGAAACATCTTCTTCCAATGATCATTTTCTTTTGTTGGTGGGTCTTGCAATGAAGGATTATGACAAAAAAGCTTTTAAGGAAGAGGGGAAATTTTATGGAAAGCGTTTATATACTTTGCAACAAGAATGATGAGACTATTGATCTTTTGCTTTTTCATTGTCGATTCTCTAAGTTGATTTGGAGTATTTTTCTTGCAGAATTCGGGGCAAGTATTATGTTCCATGGCTCCATTTTGGACTGGTTAAATTGGCGATCTCATACCAGTTCCCCTCGTCTCACGGAATAGTTGTGGCGTAAGGTTTCCACGTGGTTATGTGGTGTGTTTGGAATGAGAAAAATATGAAGGTTTTTTTTTTGGCTTAATAGATCAAAACACGTCATTTCTTTGAATATTAGGGAATTATTGTGGAGAATGGACAATGCATGTAATATTTTTTAGGGATGTGTTTTTTGACATGTTCCTGATATCATGGTAGTCTTTGCTTTAGGATTGCACTTTATGTAATTTTCTTTTCTTCATTTTTTCAATAATAATCTTCGTGTTTTACTGAAAAAATAAAAATTAAACTAGTAATCTGTAAAAGTAAACTAATCGTAATTTGCATCTCACATCAATGACGTTCTGTAGCAACCACTGTAGTTAGTGTCATAGTTAAGGAGATGTTTTTGCCATGAACATATCACAATGAAGTCAATAAACTAGTCAATGGTCCCCTCTTTAATATTTGAATAAAAGGGCCAACTCAATTCAAGTTGGTTGGTCTGGATGTGACCTCATATTTCCCTCTCATTAGTATAAACTGTCTTGAAATTAAGCATGCACGTAACAAAACAACTCTTTTAGTTATTTAAAATTTAAGATGCTATTGACAAAACAATGAAAATATATGTCACGTTGCAGTGTGTGTTAACACTTTGAATCAATAATGAAATTCAAATTCAACCAACTCGACTAATACATTTCAGTTCACTTTTCTTCGTAGTCCATAGGTTTGGTTTGGTTTATGAAAATTAAAGAACACCCATGACTTTATATGTTTGGTTATTTTCACGAAATTATAATTCAAATTAGTGTTTTATATACTGATTGGCTTAGGGGTTGTTTGTTCACATGTTTGGTTCAGACATTTTATCTGAAAATTCAAAAAATTAGTTGTTATTGTTGGAATGAGGTGTTTGGTGAGATGTCTAATTAGACAGTCACGTTTACATATGATTAGAAATTTATTTATCTCTTTATACAATCTAGTTAGAGATTTACGTCTAGTTAGAGGTTAGACGTCTAACTTAAACAAACACCTTAGTTTTGGATATCATCAACTGTTATTGGTCTGGTTTATATGGTAGCAAAACCAAACAATTCAGTTTCATTCTTCTAAACCAAACCAAACCTTATACATCCCCTATTGCACATTTAGAATGGATACATGATGCTAATTTGCGCTACACTAAATTGTTATTTTTGTAACAACTCCCAAAATAATATTACTTTTCAGTGGTAACAGTCCACCAAAAATTTTTACACATTTTCATAAAAAAAAAGTAATACAATAATTATTAAGAGACTTTTAGTTATGCACACTAACTGAAAATGTAAATTTATAGTTTGAGAACTCAACACTAGGCTCACCAACTTGCTTTTGAAATTGATCTAAAATTGTGTAGTCATTCTTATTGATATAGTAGCTTATAAGCTCTACCAAAAAAAAAAAAAAACTTCGTTATAAGAGTGTCCCCAACAACACAAGATGCATACAATAATGTGGATTGAAGTTATACACATTTGGCATATTGGTTAATTACGGTGAATGTAAAAGTTTGTAATAGCTTTTCGATATGATTTTAACCTTCAATGAAGCTGATGGATCGGAAATATTTTCGTGGCATAGGACCCCGTGCATGAGATGGTCCTTTACATTAGCTTATTCTCCAAAAATGTCTAGTCATTGATAAAAATTGAAATCAAATACCATGGAACCAATATGGAAACCATTTTCCATCTATCACAAGTTACTCTTTAAACAACACTCATCGAACCCTCTCTCTGTTCACCACAAGTACTCTAGGGTTAAGAATATTTTGCCTTCAAAAGTAGAAATTAATGGTGGGTCTTACCTCCTATTTCCATGGTGACAAGTACTTGCTTTCATTTGAGGCTATCACTCTTATTACTTGTGATTCATGACTTCTCAGCTACTTTATAAATGCAGAATTCATGGATCCCAAAGTATTGGACCAGAGTACATTGGACCCTGGTTCTGGTGGTATATTGATGATATTATCTTCAAAATTGAATTCATGTTCTTCAAAACTTTGTCCAAAAATGACTATCAAATCTAGCTACCTAGATTTATTTCACAATAATTATAGGCAGCCGGGGGACACAACAATTTTTTTGTTAGATTTTGGGCTTTTTACACTTCTACCATTTCTATAAAAGATGTTTATTGTTGTGTTTTAAAGAGAATATGTAAAAATGTAAAAAATGTCAAACCTGACAAAAAAATGAATGTGTTTCTTGGCTGCCTAGACTTACTTCTTACTCCATACATAATGTAGAGTGAGTCTAGAGAGCCATGTTTGATGGTCAATTTTGATTGTTTTATAATTTTTACATCTTCTCTTTAAAATACAACCACAAACACCATCCATAAAAAAGGTAGAAGTGTCAAAAAACTCCAAAAAGACCACCAAACATGGCTTCCTAGAATTGGCCTCTTTTGTGTTTTTTTTCGGAATTTTTGACACCTATACATCTTTTATGGACGGTGTTTGTGGTTGTGTTTTAAAAATAATAGGGTAAAAAGTGTAAAAAAAAAAAAATCAAAATATACTCAAAAAATGGAGCAAGTCTAGGGAGCCACTTTTGAGCCAAGTTTTTATTTTTTTTTTATATTTTTACCCATCTTTAAAACATAACCACAAGAGTAAGTCTAGGTAGCCAGGGCTACCAATCATTTTTTGTTCAAGATTTGGCTCTTTTACACTTTTACGCATTCTATTTAAAACACAACCACAAACATCATTTATAAAATGGTAGAAATGTAAAGAGCCCATACCCTGATTAAAATAGCTTTGACTGCCTAGAATTATTACAATCACAAATACCATCTATATAAAATGGGTAGAAATATAAAAAAAAACTAAAACTTAGAGAGTAAAAAAACAATGTAAGCTCCCACTTACCCTTCCTCGTAGCCTCCAATCAATCACTTGCAAAATTCTAAATGGCAGAGGAAATGGTGGGTGTGACACGGCTTTACCCCTCGAGATGTGTGCATGTGCCATCGAGCATTTGTGGTAAAAAAATCTAACTTAAAGGTAGCTCTTCAGAGTTGTACGGAGTTCAAGCATTTTTGGTGGAAAAAAAAAAAGTTGAGACTGCAATTGTATGGAGTTCGATATGAATCAATTCTAAAGTAAATCAAATAAAATAGTGGGAAAATCCCTCTTTTCTTCATTTACATTTTACATGGCAGAGAGGGAAAAAAAATGTACAACAAAATTGCTACAAGAACAACAGACCCAGAAACAAAATCAGAAGATTTTGATAAAAACCTTTTTTTTTTTTTTTTTTTTAAATCACCCATTTTGTTCATCATCTGATCACAGTAGATGCAACTGTGTGAGCCCAAGATCTCAGATGATCCTTCATGTCAATCTCACTACTCATTGGAGGAATTCTCCAATTCATCAATGAGTATTGTTGCTTATTTCTTCTTCTTCTTCTTGTATCACTTCATCATCTTTTTGCTTTACCAATCTTTGCAACCCTGGAATGATGGAACTCAACTCAGAGTTTTTATCTTCTTGGGAGAAAACAAACCCTTCAAGTTCAGGAACCCAAGATCTGATGGTGGTGGGGTGTTGTTTTCCGAAGAGCTGCCTTCAATTTGATTTTTTACCACAATTTTTTTTTTTTTTTTAAACTCTCAGCTCTCTCCTAAATACGTGCTAGAGAGCTGGTCCTACTACTTTTCTAGGTGCCTGACTCTCTAGATTTGTTGATCAAACCTGAGCCAAATTTTTTTTTTTTTTTTGGAAAGCAACTAAACTTACTCTAAGTAGAGATGCAGATGTAATGAGAAAGAGAATCGATGGAACAGGAAAGCTGTCGGTAGAAAGCGAGTGATTGTATATTGCAGCTCGTATTTAACTTTTAAACACTTGATCTTAATTGATTCAAGAAAAGCGAGATTTGGTGCATGTGAATAGAAGTTGAGCAAATTAAGCCTCACTTCACCAATTCTTGAATTGTGCTCATTCATCATTGGCTGGTTCAGATGTTCAACCCAGTCTAGTCCATCTCAAGTTTAAGAAAAGCCCAACTGAGATTAAATTCTGAAGTGTGTTTGAAGGTTTGATTGAGTCACCACACAAAATTAGATTGGACCAGGGGTGGCAATGGGTCGTGTCAAAATCAACTCACGTGTTAACTTATCAAACACAAACCTGTTTAGTAGTTGTGAAAATAATGTCAAATCAAATTCAAACCCACTCGTCTTTGAGCCGTGTTTGGGTTGACTCGTCTTGACATGTTTGATCACCATTATCACCTTTAACGTAACGTTTCTAACTTTGCCAAAGCTATTTTGTAAAGATTGTAGACATTACAAGTGTAAGTTTGGCATGATTTTATTTCTATGACGGTCCATAACTATGCCAAAATAATATAATTACCAAAAAACATATATATGCTTATTAATCATATAGTAACTATGAAATAATAAACATGTTGGTCCCGTGTCAACAGTGTCAATACTTCAAACTCAAATCCACCCCCACAAATTTGATGGGTCGTGTAGTGTCAGCTCGGTTATTAACCATGTCATACTTTCTCAAATACAAACCCGCTAAGGTGTGGGTCGTGTCGGGTCACTAATTACCACCACTCCTAAAAAAATTAGCCCAAGTTGCGCTAAGTTTTTTGGGTCCAAGGTTTTCATGCATAAAATTAGAATAAGGGCCTAAGGGGGAAATGGGAAATTTCTTTTACGCCCACTGTTCGGTTCCCTCATTCAGTTCGACTTCATGAAGAACATATATTATCTCAGGAGTCTCATTCTCTATCTCTTTATCTGTCTCTTCCCGATTCCTGGTCTGTTCTGATTGTTTCTCGGACTTCAAAAAGTAGTTGCACGATTTCAGGGGAGTCACTGCTCTGGATCAAACGTAGTTGCACGATTTCTCCCACATGAACTGACCAGGGTCCAGTTCGTTGTCGTTGCGCTTCCTTTTGCTTCATTCCTCATCCTCGCGTCTCTTTCCCTCTTTCTTGTCCCTGGAAGCGGAAGGCTTCCTGTCGCCTTCGGTCTCCCTCTTGGCAGTCCTTGACTCATCTAGGGTGATGTGTCTCTGGACACTCTTGAGGAGTTCTGCCATGTCCAGATGGGGCTCTAAGGTGAGGTCCTTGAAGAGTCTTCCCTCTCTGAGGCCTGCAGTGAATGTCGTCACAGATGTGTCGTCGTTGCACCCGTCGATGAGGGTCAACTCGTTGTTGAAGCGTGTGACATACTCTCGGAGCATCTTGCCGGACCTCTGCCTTAGAGAGAAACTCCTTTTGCCAATGTTTTGAAGGAGTCGATTGATTTCGGTGGAAGGCTGTGAAATTACGTCAATGCAGGGCCTTTGAGACTGGTGGAAAAAATTCAGCACATGACGGACTCGGATCCTTCTTTGAGGCTGATGCGGGTTTAACTAACCTAAATAAATATGTTAATTTAACCTAGTCTTAATAACTGCAATTACACAGTGTCTAACTGGTAGACAAGGGTAAATACAGGTCGATCCCACAAGGACTGTGGTTGCAATTAAATTTCAGAGTTGACTTAAACTAATTTAAATAGGGGTGACAACAATCAAAATATCTAAACTAAAAATCAAAATAAAAAAGTTTTTAAGAATATGAGAAGGGAAACCAAGGCATTGAATCCACAAATTCAGTTTTTCAAGTTATTTTAATCTAACTTGTTATTTTCTAAAGCGAGAAGCTTTAGGGATGAAAATCCCTTGCTTGCATCGATGATGTGATCGTTTAGAACAATTCAGTTTTAAAATCCAATGTTACAATTAACTTCAGCATAAATTATAGACTCCTAGAATTGAGTGTCTTGTTACGGCACACTCAATCACAAGTCTAATTTATTAAGTTTCAACTCCTAGCATTGAGTGTCTTATTACGGCACACTCAATCACAAGTCTAACTTAACCAATTAAAACTAATGCTTTAAATATTAGTAAAGAAAACTCTAACTACCGACTAGTCTAGATCAAATCCGATATAATCGGTGAAAGTAATTTACTAATACTCATAAATTAAATGTATTTTGCAGTTAAACACATAATAAAATAAAAAGTCAAACTAGAACAAACTCTTGAAACCCAATTGGTTTCATCTTAGCCTTGGCGAAGGGTTTAGCTCTCCATGGTAGCGGTGGTCACAACATCAGTGGAATCCATCTCAGCACGAACGCGAATCTCGAGAAAATGCTGCAAATTTACTGTGGCTGCTCTGAGAGAAATCGGGGGTGCCAATAACCAAACTGTTTGAAGAACAGTTATTTCCCGCCAAAAAATCACGCTCCTCTGGGCCTTCGTCTCCAGCGAGCAGCGCCGCTCGCGCTGCCTCGTCTTCGCTCCTCGCGAGCTCCCTCGTCCTCCAAACGACTCTGGAAGGGTTGCAAACTCTGTTTCTTGGCGGTGATGGCGGCTCGCGATGATCTCACCGCCTCGCGATGCTCTGTGGTGGCGTTGATGGCAGCTCGCAATGCTCTGTGGTGGTTGCGTTGC
Source organism: Berberis vulgaris (assembly GCA_963556465.1). NCBI lineage: Eukaryota > Viridiplantae > Streptophyta > Magnoliopsida > Ranunculales > Berberidaceae > Berberis > Berberis vulgaris. Next base: position 84,325,873 of record OY747130.1, read on the forward strand.
TGAAGAAGAAGAACAGGCAGAGAGATGGGAGAGAGGGCGAGAACGGGCGAGAGAAACAAGGGCGGCTGCGAGGGAAGAAAACAAGGACCTAGTTTTGTGCGCGAGATGGTGGTGGCTGCTGCGTTGCTCTGTTTCGTGGCGGTGCTCGATGGTTATGGCGTTGACAGGGACTGTGGTGGAGGGACAGATGGTGGATGGTGGTGGTGGCGGCTGTGGTTGTTGGACGGTGGCGAGGTGAGGTGGTGATGGCGGGATTATCGCACTGTCGGCTCTCCTATCGAGCGAGGATTGTTGGCAGGGTGGAATGGTGTGGTGGCTGGGAGAGCCCCCAGAGAGGGGAAGAAAAGAAATAAGACCCCCAGAGAAATTAGGGTCATTGGGTTTTATAGAAAATTAGGGTAATTGTGTTGGGTTAACTGCACCCCCGTCTCCGCTCGTCAATACGAAATTGCTTATTATCACCTCGAACTCCGCATTAATCCGTTAACGCTCTGAATCCTGAAAAATACAAAATTTAAATAATTAATATAAAATAGATTATCAAAGTGAATAACAAATATAAATTAGGTGGTATTCTGTGTAATAATTATGTGAATATCAGAGGCCATTACGTGATAGTAATGGCGCAAATGATCGAAAGAATCGGTAGTTCCGTCATAGGAGTCAAGCTTCGGAGGAGTGAACTTCCTCGGAAAGGCCTCGTTCATGATTCAATTCACAAATGGTGGGACAAAGAAGTGGTACAGTACGTTTGGATCGTGCCCCCATCTGCGGAGGGGGTTCCCAGGGCCGAGCCTCTCTGTCCTGGCATTGAACTCAGTGTTAGCCGCGCAGCTTCCTTTAGTCCAATAAGAACTGGCGGGTGTTTGGCTTTTCTGCGCTTGTTCCCTATCATCTGCTGGAGGCTGAGGTCCGTGTTGCTCCTGGTCTCCATTAACAACTAGTGGATTTTGTCATGTGAGAGCCTCCACCGCTTTGGCGATCCGCTGTATTTGGGTTGCCAGCGTATCGACTCTGGGATCTGTCACTGCTACCGTTGGTACGGGAGCGTGAGTTGGCTACACGTGCAAGATAGGAGTGCTGAAAGAGGCGGTATTGGGATGGCCGGAACGTTCGACGTGTCCCTGGTTCTCCATTGTTACGTGACCTGGCGGTCACCATTTCTCTGTGTTTTGGTAAGAGACGACACTTAGTGTAAAGTTAAGAACTATGTCGTCCTCACGGACGATGCCAAACTGATGCAGTCGTTTTTCGCTACTTGCTTCAACTTGGTTTCTACTGACCCGTTGATTTGCACAAGTAGCACACGTGAGCCACAGACCACCGTGGGGTGGCCGATTACACTCCGATGTTAAAGTCAGACAAGGATCTGAGGAAAGTGTAATGTTGTAACAGGAAATTTGTAGAGTAACTTAGCTTACTAACCTCATGTCTTATTTATATTGCAATGAGTCATGGTTTAACCAGGTCATCGTAGGTGTGGTTTAGGGAAAAAATCTTTGTGGAGATCCCTCTCTAATTAAGAATCGTGCTGTACGAGGGAAGTTCCAAGTTAGTTCTGCACTCCTAAATACGCGGGAGATAGTTCTCAATCAAGAGCAATTAGTAAAATTGAGTTTCCCTGTGTGGAAAATACTCAGGTGTTTGCTTCCTAGTTGGAAGCAAAAAGCAGTTGTATTTGCCCGTTCGAAGCTGATACTCGAGATATACTTGCCTAAGGAGGGCTTATGTGTATTGAGGATAGGTGTGAGACTTGTAAGCCTAGCGTGCTATGAGAGTCTGGGTCCGCTTGGCGAACTGAAGTCGAGCGAGCTTAGAACCGCTTGGGCATGTTTAGTGTTGGGTTGATATTTGGGCCCGTATTTCTTCGAGATTATCACGACATGTGTACGGCTTAGGGGTGTGACCATTTTTATATATCATCAAAGATGATGTGACATTATTAGAGGAGATTTTTTACAACCTCGAGATTAGGGTTGAACAAAAAATCGTTCGGTTTGGTTCGATTTCGGTTTAAAAAATACAAACCGAAGTGATCGATTCGATTTTCAATTTCTATGTGATTTTAACCGACAAAACCAAACCAACTGAATATATGTAATAAATAATATATTTTATATAAAAATAATATAATATATTAAAATAGTCGGTTGATACAGTTTTATTTCGGTTTTAGTCGATTTGCATAAATTAGAATCTGTTCGATTTCAATTCGGTTTTGTTAATGGTCGATTCGGTTTGAAATTTTTGAAACCGATCAAAGTCGGTTTAGTTCACGGTTTAGGTGAAAAATCTTACCGTCAGTTCAATTTTCAACCGTACTCAATATACACATAAATAATTTAAAATTTTAATCATTCTTTCAAGATCACGTAACATCACTTTGGTTATAAAATATGATTATGAAAATCTGATTTCCTAGTAATTTCTAAACAAAAAATGATCAAGTTAAAGGTTAAGGTAGAGCACAAAGAGTGCCAATGTCATGATAACAATAAATGTAGAAAGAGAAATTAATTGGAAAGAAATGAAACCCACTCGAAAAAAAAACACTTTTGTGTCACGGATAGAACTGAGAATGAAATGGTGCCCACTTTAAGTTTTATTTTATTATTATTATTATTTTTAATTTATGGTGGTTTCATTCAATTTTTAATCATATAAATTTCAGTGTTTGTTTACAGTTTTTCATATTGGTAACTATTTGTTTTATGATTTTTTATTTTTATGAATGACCACTTGACATTAAAAAAAAAAACCCTCAACAAATGCATGGACAAGCCAAAAGCATGTTCAAAGACCAAATCTAACCTAAGAGTCTAAGCTCGTAGGTCAAATTTATGTTCAAGAAATCAAGAAGAGATCAAATTTTAAGACTGATGAGATATAGTTTCCATTATGTGTTTAGCAAATTGTTTAATTAGCATGAGTTTGTGTCTTAGGTGAAACATCTTCGAGGATCATTTTCTTTTGTTGGTTGATTTTGCAGTGAAGGATTCTCACCAAAAAGCTTTTAAGGATGAGGAAAATTTTCATGGAAAGCGTTTGTATATATTTTAACAAGGATGATGAGATTATTGATCATTTGCTTTTTCATTGTCGATTTCTAAGTCTATTTAGAGTATTTTTCTTGCAGAATTTGAGGTAAGTATTATGTTTCATGGCTTCATTTTGGACCGGTTAAATTGGTGATCTCATACCAATTCCCCTCGTCTCACGGAATAGTTGTGGCATAAGGTTCCCATGTGGTTATGTGGTGTGTTTGGAGTGAGAAAAATATGAAGGTTTTTTTGTGGCTTAATAGATCAAAACACGTCATTTCTTTGAATATTAGGGAATTATTGTGGAGAATGGACAATGCATGTAATATTTTGTAGGGATGTAATTTTTGACATGTTCTCGATATCATGGTAGTCCTTGCTTTAGGATTGCACTTTATGTAATTTTCTTTCCTTCATTTTTTTCAATAATAATCTTCGTGTTTTACCGAAAAAATAAAAATTTAACTAGTAATCTGTAAAAGTAAATTAATCATAATTTGCATCTCACATCAATGATGTTCTGTAGCAACCACTGCGGTTAGTGTCATAGTTAAGGAGATGTTTTTGCCATGAACGTATCACATGAAGTCAATAAACTAGTCAATGGTCCCCTGTTTAATATTTGAATTAAATGGCCAACTCAATTCAAGTTGGTTGGTCTGGATGTGATCTCATATTTCCCTCTCATTAGTTGTGATTGAAGTTTGACATTTCACTCATACTAAGTTGTATGGTAGTATTCGGTGGCGAATGTAGTATAGACTGCCTTGAGATTAAGTATGCACGTAATGAAACAACTCTTTTAGTTATTTAAAATTTAAGATACAATACAAAACAATGAAAATAATACAATAAAAAACTCGTGTATATATTTTTTTCAAACCAATAGGTACACATTTCGGCTGGAATGTGTTTTCTAATAACGAAAATTCTAGGGATTGAGGGAGGGAGCGAGGGGTTTTCGCCCCTTTCCCTCACTCCCTGAAAGGTCTCTTCTAATAAATATGGAAATGGGTTAATTCACTTCAATATTTGTCATGTCGCAGTGTGTTAACATTTTGAATCAATAATGAAATTCATATTCAACCAATTCGACTAATACATTTCAGTTCACTTTTCTTAATATTGTATATTGCAGCTCGTATTGGACTTTTAAACACTCGATCTTAATTGATGCAAGAAAAGCGAGATTTGGTGCATGTGAATAGTAGTTGAGCAAATTAAGCCTCACTTCACCAACCCTTGAATTCTGCTCATTCATTATTGGCTAGTTCAGATTTTCAGCCCAGTCTAGTCCATCTCATGTTTAAGAAAAGCCCAACTGAGATTAAATTCTGACGTGTGTTTGAGGGTTTGATTGAGCCACCACACAAAGTTAGAGTGGATCAGGAGTGGGCAATGGGTTTTGTCGGGTCATAATCGACTCGTGTCAAAATCAACTCACGTGTTAACTTATCAAACACAAACCCCACCTGTTTAGTAATCGGATAAATAATGTCAAATCCAAACCCACCCGTCTCTGAGCTGCATTTGGGTTGACTTGCTTTGACATGTTTGATCACCATTATCACCTTTAAGAGAACGATTCTAACTGTGTCAAAGCTATTTTCTAAAGATTGTACACATTACAAGTGCAAGTTTGGCAGTCCTTGACTCATCTAGGGTAATGTGTCTCTAGACGCTCTTGAGGAGTTCTTCTATGTCTAGATGGGGTTTCAAAGTTAGGTCCTTTAATAGTAATTTTCCCTCTTGGCAGTCCTTGACATGTTCCTGATATCATGGTAGTCCTTGCTTTAGAATTGCACTTTGTGTATTTTTCTTTCCTTCGTTCTTTTAATAGTAATTTTCTGTGTTTTATAGAAAAAATAAAAATTAAACTAGCAATCTGTAAAAGTAAACTAATCGTAATTTGCATCTCACATCAATGATGACCACTGTAATTAGTGTCATAGTTAAGGAGATGTTTTTGCCATGAACATATCACATGAACTAGTCAATGGTCCCCTGTTTAATATTTGAATTAAAGGATCAACTCAATTTCCCTCTCATTAGTTGTTGAGTGAATTGAGTGGTCTCATATTTCCCAATAAACTGGATGTGATCTCATATTTCCCTCTCATTAGTTGTTGAGTGAATTGATTGGTCTGGATGTGATCTCATATTTCCCTATCAGTAGTTGTTGATTAAAGTTTGACATTTCACTCATACTAAGTTGTATGATAGTACTTAGTGGCAAATGTGTACCGTAGTATAGACTGCTTAGAAATTAAGTATGCACGTAACAAAACAATTCATTTAGTTATTTAAAATTTAAGATGCTATTGACAAAACAATGAAAATATATGTCACGTCGCAGTGTGTGTTAACACTTTGAATCAATAATGAAATTCATATTCAACCAACTCGACTAATACAATTTCAGTTCACTTTTCTTCGTAGTCCATAGGTTTGGTTTGGTTTATGAAAACTAAAGAACACCCATGACTTTATATGTTTGGTTATTTTCAAGAAATTATAATTCAAATTAGTGTTTTATAAACCGATTGGCTTAGGGGTTGTTTGTTCACATGTTTGGTTCAGACATTTTATCTGAAAATTCAAAAAATTAGTTGTTATTGCTGGAATGAGGTATTTGGTGAGATGTCTAATTAGATAGTCATGTTTACATATAATTAGAAATTTATTTATCTCTTTATATGATCTAGTTAAATATTTACATCTAGTTAGAGGTTAGACGTCTAACTTAAACAAACACCTTAGTTTTGGATATCATCAACTGTTATTGGTCTGGTTTATATGGTAGCAAACCAAACAATACAGTTTCATTATTCTAAACCAAACCAAACCTTATACATCCCCTATTGCACATTTAGAATGGATACATGATGCTAATTTGCATTACACTAAATTGTCATGTTTGTAATAACTCCAAAAACATTATCATTTTTTCAGCGGTAACAGTTCATCAAACAATTTTACATATTTTCATATAAAAAAAATGATACAATAATTGTATCACCATAAATAGTATGGTGCTACAAGTGATCCAATTTATTGTATCACTTTTTTAGTGAAACAGTTTTTTCATTTTTTTGACTTGAAATTGTTTTTGTTTGAGTTGTACGAGATGAAAGTCTTATATACGGTTCTCAGAAGAAGGGGAGTTCCCTTTTGATGGACTATTACAACTAAAAACTGATATCGTTTTGGAAATTGTTACAAAAATACATTTGGTGCAATGTTGTCATGGTCTGAAATTTCCAATACGACTGGCTCACAATATGTTGGCAGGTTTTAGGGCTTACAATGATGCCTCCTTGGCAAGTTGGCATCCTCAACCTACTCATATTTTCTCTCATCGTCTTTGATTTTGTCATGCTTGTCCTTGCCATGCACAAGTTGTTGTCAGTCTACATACTTGGGTCCTTCTTCCATTTATCACACCTTAGCCCAGATCATCAAAACAGGCAAACGTTTTTTACATCAATTTTGTGACCTAAAAATGGTGTTGAGAAATGTCCTTTACATATGACCATTGAGTGTACAAACTAAACAAGTGAATATGGCAGAAGTTCAAGTCAAAATCATGGGTAGTTATAACTCTTTATAAGAGACTTTTAGGCAAGCAACTTTTTGTACGAAAACCGGATCCGGAGAGCTACATTCGGAAACCTTTCACTGGTAGTATTAGCTATTAAGAAACTTTTAGCTATGCACACTAACTGGAAATGTAAATTTATAGGTTGAGAACTCAATACTGAGGCTCACCAACTTGCTTCTGACATTGATCTAAAATTGTGTAGTCGTTCTTATCGATACAGTAGCTTATAAGCTCTACCAAAAAAAAAAAACTTCGTTATAAGAGTGTCCCCAACAACAGAAGATGCATACAAGAATGTGGATTGAAGATATACACATTTGGTATATTGGTTAGTTACGGTGAATGTAAAAGTTTGTAACATTTCGATATGATATTAACCTTCAATGAAGGTGATGGATCGGAAATATTTCCGTGGCATAGGCTCCCGTGCATGAGATGGTCCTTCAAAAGTAGAAATTAATGGTGGGTCTTACCTCCTATTTCCATGGTCACAAGTATTTGCTTTCATATGAGGTTATCACTCTTATTTTTAGCCTCTTATTACTTGTGATTCATGACTTCTCAGCTACTTATACAAATGCAAAATTCATGGATCTCAAAGTATTGGACCAGATTACATTGGACCATAGTTCTGGTGATATATTTTTCTTTGAGTAAGTTTAGCCAACCATGTTTGTTAGTCTTTTTTAGTGTTTTTACATTTTTATCCATTATCTTTAAAACACAATCACAAACACTATCTATAGAATGGATAGAAGTGTAAAAAAAACCTAAAAGATGTTAGCAAACATGGCTGGCTAGAATTATTGTTTTCCTCTACATATATCGTGCTATTAAGATCACAACTATTTAACCAAACATCACTCACTTAAAGTCTACAACATATAATAATATGAATTATGAACTATGTAAGTTCACCTTAAAGGGAATTTTTTAATGACGGATGATCTCACAAGTCACAAGGGGTGCATCCTCCAGAAGGAAACCCAGATCTAGGCTCTTGTTGGGCAGTGAGCAAATCTGTTAAACGAATTGGGCTGGTGCCGAGGGGTTAAAGAGCACAGTAATGGGCTTCTTTGTTCAAAACTTGGATTGAAACATGAAGGTTCCGACCACCACCAAGCAAATGTTGGCAGGAAATTAAATGCAGAACAAATATTTACATATTTCACAGACTTACAGCCACTGGAAGACTGGAAGTTGCTTTCAGCATTGATGATATTATCTTCAAAATTGAATTCATGTTCTTTTCCATGGTTCCATGATGGACCAGAGCTCTGTGACAATGGTGAACTTGTGGACCTGGATTTGAATCCAAAGACTGTAAGATTTATTACTTGAAATGTAGATATCCAATCATTCTCATAGGCCCACCCTGGTTAGGTCAGGAAATCCACCACAAAATTGTTACAACAACACCAAATAAAATAGCAATTCAAGCACACAAGACATATTTCAAAAAAGAAAAAAAATGTTACGACTTGTCTTCGAAAGCGCCAACATAACTAAATGTCAATTAGATTTATTGTGATCATTTTCCAGTTTTTGCATTGACGTCGACCAATTCTGAAGACTTTTGAACCAATCAATCAAAGTCGTGTGATCTTATTCAAAAAATATAGATAGTCACGCCCGTGCCAGCCCAGTCCAATACTATTCATCATCCTAAAGATGCTGGAAATGACCCAATCTCTAGGATGATGGATGGTATTGGGCTGGCCTAACTCTCTAGAAAAATTGGATTTTAATGTATTGAAGGCGATGACTTTTTGACACCACTATTTTTGTTGAAGAATACCATCACCTTTTTTTAGATGTGCTAAAGGAGAAGGAGAAGAAAAAAAAAAAAAAAAAAAACAAAGGACAAGAGAAGACAGGTGGTGGCGGGGAAGACAAGGAAGAGAGGAGAAAAGAGGAACACAGATGACAGGAAGAGAAGAAGAAAAAAAAAAAAGATAGGAGGAGAGAAGAGGTGTGACTGTTTGGCGGGCGATGCGGTGGTGGTGGTGCTCCTTGAAAGAGAAAAAAGGAGAAGAGAGGGAGAGAAGAGATAATGGAGGTTTTTTTTTTTATTATTATTAGCGCTGTCGTTCAGTAGGTGATTGTGTGCTACAGAAAAGTAGAGCGAATGATGGTGTCTTTCAGCAAAAATGGTGGTGTCAAAAAGTCATTGTCTATAATATATACTCTAGTTTTATTCGTGAATAGAATGTGAGTACACTCAGGGAATCAATTGTATTAGTGGATAGGGATGGAAACGGGGTGGATTGGGGCAGATTTGAACAAATCCATCCCCGCCCCGTCAGGAATAACGGATCCCCAAATACGCCCCGCCAATCCGTTTATAGATTTATTTAAAAACCACCTCCGCCCCGCACGGATTGGCGGATATTCGCCCCGCACAAATATCCGTTAAAAAAATTCTCTAAATCAATTGTGAGATATCTCAGTTCAATCCTAAAAGCAGGTAATCCATCTTACTACAGTAAAATATACTTCGTTCATTAACACCGGTAGAATCCATACAAAAATTATAACAAAAAATTACAAAAAAACCATACAAAAAAAATATATATATAAAAATTCGATCAAAAGAATCTCGGATCTGATATCAGATCTCAGGAACTTTGATCTTTGATCTCTCTTGCAGAGAGGGAAAGACGGGGAAGGGAGGAGAGAGGAAGGCGGGGAAGGGAGGGGAGAGGGAGGCGGTCTGGATGGAGACGACCCTTCGCTTCGCTGGCTCGCTAATGGAGGGGAGAGGGAGACATTCTTTCAAAGCAGAGAGATGGAAAGGAGACAGAGATGACCACAACCAAACTGAGAACTTCGAGTGTCCGTGAGAAGGAGACGACCCGAAGGAGAAGAAGGAGACGCTTCGCTGGCTTCGCTGTGAGAAGACTGTGAGAATCGAATCTTGAGTGAGAATAAGGGGAGAATGTGAGATGAGAGTGAAAGATATATAAGGTTTAATCCCTTTATATAGTTGAAGGGTATTTTTGTAATTTTATCGATTAAACGGATATCCGTGGGGCGGATATGGCCAAATCCATATCCGCCCCAATTAATAAACGGATACGAATTTGAAATCTGTATCCGCCCCAAAATTCAGTGATCCTTTACCAAATCCGCCCCAATCGAGGCGAGTGGGGCGGATATCCGTGAAAATCTGCCCCACTACCAACCCTATTAGTGGATGACTTGGAAATGTCATTACAAGGTCTTATTTGAAGATAATACATACAATCATACATAGCGACAATTTTAGTTAGTCAGGTTTGGTAGTCATTCTTGGGTTAAGTTTTGATTTTTTACACTTCTACCATTTTTATAGATGGTGTTTGTGGTTGTGTTTGAAAGAAAATGGGTAAAAAGTGTAAAAAAAAAGGCAAAACTTGGTCTAAAAATGGCTACCGAACTTAGATGCGTAGACTCACTCCACAATAATTCTAGGCAGCCAGGGAACACAATCATTTTTTGTCAGTTTTTGGCTTTTTACACTTCTACCCCTTCTATAAATGATGTTTGTGATTGTGTTTTAAAGATAATGGGTAAAAGTGTAAAAAATGCCAAACTTGGCAAAAAAAATGGTTGTGTTTCCTGGCTGCCTAGACTTACTTCTTACTCCATACATAATGTAGACTGAGTCTAGGGAGCCATGTTTGGTGGCAACTTTTGATTATTTTATAATTTTTACCCTTTCTCTTTAAAACACAACCACAAACACCATCAATAAAAGATGTAGAAGTGTCAAAAAATCCCAAAGTGGCTACCAAACACGGCTCCCTAGAATTGTTGCATAACGTATACAACAATTTTTTGAAGCCTAGTTTGGGGGTCTCTTTTGTGTTTTTTTCGTATTTTTTGACACTTCTGTCTTTTCTATGGACGGTGTTTGTAGTTGTGTTTTAAAGAGAAATGGGTAAAAAGTAGAGCTGGGCATGTCCAATTAACCGACTCGAAATTTGTCAAAATCGAGGAACGAACCAAGGTTTCAAAAATTGGATTTCCTGGGATCGAGACCGGTTAACCGAGGTCTCGAGTAACCGATAAATCGGGTCGGTCTGAGGCAGTTATCAGGCTTGGGTGGTGGTTAGGAAGTGAGACAAATATGAGGAGAGAGGAGGGGTTCAACCGTTGGAGGAGCGGTGAGAAATAGAGAGGGGAAGAGAAAGGGAGACGAGGGCGGTGAGTTTGAAGCCCAATTTGAAACGGGAAGTAACCCAGTTGTGGAAGAGAAATTTCTTGTGGTTTGAAGTCTTTCTCCGGTGAATTTCACTGAGTAAAGCCATCTCTGAGTATTTATGAGGAACCCGTCTAACTGTCGAGGAAACCAGCGAGGGACCCCACAGGGGGGGAGAGAGTCGTTCATCTCCCCCGAGATGCGCGCTTGAATTTTCAACGCACAAATCCCGAATATTCAAGCGCGCATCCCGGGGGGATGAACGGCTCTCACCCCCCCTGTGGGGTCCCTCGCTGGTTTCCTCGACAATTAGAATTTTTCATTTATGAGTATGCGAAGAAGAAAAGAGGCACAAAGGTAAAAGCCAAATTTCGCTTCTAAACCTCAATAATTTATGGCACAGGTGGGATCGCAATTATACAGTAAATGACATAATTGAATTTGAAATAATTTTTTTATTATTTTTATGAAAGTGACATTGATTTTAAGTCTGACAAAATTGAATTTGAAATAATTTTTTATTATTTTTGTAAAAATAACATTGAGACTTTTAGCTCTCTCATTTCATCATCAGGAATTCTAAATGTCGAGGAAGTGGGTGAGGAAATGAGCGAGGGGAGGGAGGTGGCGGGATGGGGACCGTTCACCTCCCTCGGGATGTGTGCCGTCTTTTTCGGTGCGCGCATCCCGAGGGAGGTGAACGGTCCCCATCCCGCCACCTCCCTCCCCTCGCTCATTTCCTCGCCATGTAGAATAACTCTTTCATCATTTGTTTATGAGCTCTTTGTTTATTGGGGAATTCTAATTGGCGAGGAAACGAGCGAGGAAACGGGCGAGGGAGGGGGTGGAGCCCTCCATCCCCTCTCGAGATGTGTGCATTCATGTATTTCAAGAGGGATGGAGGGCTCCACCCCCTCCCTCACCCGTTTCCTCGCCAATTAGACAAGCCCCTGTTTATTATCAGAAATTCTAAATGGCGAGGAAATCAGCGAGGGAGGGGAATGTGACCGGTCATCCCCCTCGAGATGCGCGTCTGCATCTTTGAGATGCGTAGAAGCGTGAATCTCGAGAGGGATGAGTGGTCACACCCCCTCCCTCGCTGTTTTTCTCGACATTTAGACAGGCTCGTTTATTATTTATTTTATCTTGAAAGTATCAATTAACTTTTGACTTTTTCTTATCAAAACATGTGAAAATCTATAAAGCTTTTAATTTTTTTAAAATAGTCGGGCTGAGCCAAGTACCTGCGGATTCTAGAAATGAGAATCTATGATCGGATCGATAAATTCGGGTCGGATCGAGTCGGTCTTTTGGATCGAATATGAAAATATCAATTTAAAAACCAGATTAGAACGGACTGGTCTCCCAGGCCAAATCAGATTTTCGATCTTAAATGCCCACCCCTAGTAAAAAGTGTAAAAAAATAAAAATCAAAAGATACTCAAAAGAGAGAGTAAGTCTAGGGAGTCAAGTTTTGGGCAAGTTTTTTTTTTTTAAATATTTTTACCGTTCTCTTTAAAACACAACTACAATAGTAAGTTTAGGCAGTTAGAACTATCAGCCATTTTTTGGTTTAGACTCTTTTACACTTTTACTCATTCTCTTTAAAACAAAATTAGAAACATAATTTATAGAAGGGGTAGAAGTGTAAAGAGCCTAAACTCTCATCTCTCCCCTAAACACGTGCTAGAGAGCGGACATGGTACTAACCTAACGCTAGGTCCTTGACTCTCTAGATTTATTGATTAAACCTGACTGGCTAAACTTACTCCCGGTAGAGATGCAATGTAATGAGAAAGATGAATCGATAGAACAGGAAAGCTGTCGGCAGAAAGCGAGTGATTGTATATTGCAGCTCGTATTGGACTTTTAAACACTCGATCTTAATTGATTCAAGAAAAGCGAGATTTGGTGCATGTGAATAGCAGTGGAGCAAATTAAGCCTCACCAACCCTTGAAGTGTACTCATTCATTATTGGCTAGTTCAGATGTTCAGCCAAGTCTAGTCCATCTCAAGTTTAAGAAAAGCCCAACTGAGATTAAATTCTGACGTGTGTTTGAGGGTTTGATTGAGCCACCACACAAAGTTGAGTGGACCAGGAGTGGCAATGGGTTTTGTCGGGTCATAATCGACTCGTGTCAAAATCAACTCACGTGTTAACTTATCAAACACAAACCCCACCTGTTTAGTAATCGGATAAATAATGTCAAATCCAAACCCACCCGTCTCTGAGCTGCATTTGGGTTGACTTGCTTTGACATGTTTGATCACCATTACCACATTTAAGAGAACGATTCTAACTGTGTCAAAACTATTTTCTAAAGATTGTACACATTACAAGTGCAAGTTTGGCATAATTTTATTTTAATGATGATCCATAACTATGCCAAAATAATATAGTTACCAAAAAACATATATATGCTTATTAATTATATAGTAACTATGAAATAACAAACATGTTGGTCCCGTGTCAACCGTGTCAATACCTCAAACCCAAAACCATCCCCACAAATTTGATGGGTCGTGTAGTGTCAACCCATTTATTAATTGTGTCATACTTTTTCAAATCCAAACCCGCTAAGGTGTGGGGTCGTGTCGGGTCACTAATTGCCACCATTAGATTGAACTCCTAAAAACATTAGCCCAAGTTGCACTAATTTTTTTGGGTCCAAGGTTTTCACGCATAAAATTAGATAAGGGCCTAAGGGGGGAAATGGGAAATATCTTTTACGCCCACTGTTCGGTTCCCTCATTCGGTTCGACTTCATGAAGAACATATATTATCTCAGGAATCTCCTTCTCTATCTCTTTATCTGTCTCTCCCCGATTCCTGGTCTGTTCTGATTGTTTCTTAGACTTCAGAAAGTATTTTAATTTGCCTTGCGGATCCAGTACTTAACTTCATACCTCAGATTTTTGCAGTCGTTGATATTGTGGCAGCATTCCTTGTGGTACACACAGTACTAGTCGTTGTCTCGCTTAGCAAGGTCTCCGCATGTCTTCAGGGGCCACTTCAATTCCTCACAATTTTTCATTTATTTGAGTACGTCCGACAGGTTAGCGTTCAGGGGAGTCACTGCTATGGATCCAACGTAGTTGCACGATTTCTCCGGCATGAACCGACCAGGGTCAATTCTATTGTCGTTGCGCTTCCTTTTGTTTCGTTCCTCGTCCTCACATCTCTTTTCCTCTTTCTTGTCCCTAGAAGAGGAGGGCTTCCTGTCACCTTCGTCCTCCCTCTTGGCAGTCCTTGACTCATCTAGGGTAATGTGTCTATGGACGCTCGTGAGGAGTTCTTCCATGTTTAGATGGGGTTTCAAGGTGAGGTCCTTGAAGAGTTTTCCCTCTCTGAGGCACGCAGTGAATGCCGTCACAGCTGTGTCGTCGCTGCACCTGTCGATAGGGGTCAACTCGTTGATGAAGCGTGTGACATACTCTCAGAGCGTCTCGTCGGACCTCTGCCTTAGAGAGAGTATGTAGTGCGGACCTTTACTAAAGCGTTGGCTTCCGACGAAACATGTCAGGAACTCCTTTACCAATGTTTTGAAGGAGTCGATTGATTTTCGTGAAAGGATGTGGAACCACGTCAATGCAGGGCCTTTGAGACTGGTGGGAAAGGTTCAGCACATGACAGACTCGGATTCGTCTTTGAGGCCATTATGTGGTAGTAATGGCGCAGATGATCGAAAGAATCGGCGGTTCCGTCATAAGAGTCGAGCTTTGAAGGAGTGAACTTCCTCGGAAGGGCCTCGTTCATGATTCGATCCACAAATGGTGGGACAAATAAGCAGTACAATACGTTCGGATCGTGCACCCCTCTGCGGAAGGGATTTCCAGGGCTGAGCCTCTTTGTCCTGGCATTGAACTCAGTGTTAGCCGTGCAGCCTCCTTTAGTCCAATAAGAACTGGCAGTTGTTTGGCTTTTCGTGCTTGCACCCTATCATCTGCTGGAGGCGGAGGTTCGTGCTTTTCCTGGTCTCCATTAATAGCTGATAGATTCTGTCACGTGAGAGCCTCCACCTCTTTGACGATCCGCTGTATTTGGGTTTCCAGCGTATCGACTCTAGGATCTGTCGCTGCTGCCGTTGGTACGGGAGCGTGAGTTGGCTACGTGTGCAGGATAGGAGCTGCTGAAGGAGGCGGTATAGAGAGGGCTGAAACATTCGACTTGTCCCCTGGTTTTCCATTGTTACGTGACCTGGTGGTCACAATTTCTCTGTGTTTTGGTAGGAGACAACTCCGACCTGGTTTCTACTAACCTGTTGACATGCACAAGTAGCACACGTGAGCCACATACCACCGTGAGGTGGCCGATGGCACTCCGATGCTAAAGTCAGATAGAGATCCGAGGAATGTGTAATATTGGAACAAGAAATTTGTAGCGTAACTTAGCTTACTAACCTTATGTCTTATTTATAGTGCAATGAGTAATTGTTTAACCAGACCATCGTAGGCATAGTTTAAGACTGATGAGATAAAGCTTCCATTATGTGTTTAGCAAATTGTTTTATTTAGCATGAGTTTGTGTCTAGGTGAAACATCTTCTTCCAATGATCATTTTCTTTTGTTGGCGGGTCTTGCAATGAAGGATTCTGACAAAAAAGCTTTTAAGGAAGAGTGGAAATTTTATGGAAAACGTTTATATACTTTGCAACAAGAATGATGAGACTATTGATCATTTACTTCTTCATTGTCGATTCTCTAAGTTTATTTGGAGTATTTTTCTTGCAGAATTCGGGGCAAGTATTATGTTCCATGGCTCCATTTTGGACTGGTTAAATTGGCGATCTCATACCAGTTCCCCTCGTCTCACGGAATAGTTGTGGCGTAAGGTTCCCATGTGGTTATGTGGTGTGTTTGGAATGAGGAAAATATAAAGGTTTTCTTGGGGCTTAATAGATCAAAAACACGTCATTTCTTTGGATATCAGGGAATTATTGTGGAGAATGGTCAATGCATGTAATATTTTTAGGAATGTGTTTTTTGACATGTTCCTGGTATCATGGTAGTCCTTGCTTTAGAATTGCACTTTGTGTATTTTTCTTTCCTTCGTTCTTTTAATAGTAATCTTCGTGTTTTACTGAAAAAATAAAAATTAAACTAGTAATCTGTAAAAGTAAACTAATCGTAATTTGCATCTCACATCAATGATGACCACTGTAATTAGTGTCATAGTTAAGGAGATGTTTTTGCCATGAACATATCACATGAACTAGTCAATGGTCCCCTGTTTAATATTTGAATTAAAGGATCAACTCAATTTCCCTCCCATATTTCCCTCTCATTAGTTGTTGAGTGAATTGATTGGTCTGGATGTGATCTCATATTTCCCTATCATTACTTGTTGATTAAAGTTTGACATTTCACTCGTACTAAGTTGTATGATAGTACTTAGTGGTGAATGTGTACCGTAGTATAGATTGCTTAGAGATTAAGTATGCACGTAACAAAACAACTCTTTTAGTTATTTAAAATTTAAGATGCCATTGACAAAACAATGAAAATATATGTCACGTCACAGTGTGTGTTAACACTTTGAATCAATAATGAAATTGATATTCAACCAACTCGACTAATACATTTTAGTTCACTTTTCTTCGTAGTCCATAGGTTTGGTTTGGTTTATGAAAATTAAAGAACACCCATGACTTTTAATGTTTGGTTATTTTCAAGAAATTATAATTCAAATTAGTGTTTTATAAACTGATTGGCTTAGGGGTTGTTTGTTCACATGTTTGGTTTAGACATTTTATCTGAAAATTCAAAAAATTAGTTGTTATTGCTGGAATGAGGCGTTTGGTGAGATGTCTAATTAGACAGTCACGTTTACATATGATTAGAAATTTATTTATCTCTTTATATGATCTAGTTAGAGATCTACGTCTAGTTAGAGGTTAGACGTCTAACTTAAACAAACACCTTAGTTTTGGATATCATCAACTGTTATTGGTTTGGTTTATATCGTAGCAAAACCAAACAATACAGTTTCATTCTTCTAAACCAAACCAAACCTTATACATCCCCTATTGCACATTTAAAATGGATACATGATGCTAATTTGCACTACACCAAATTGTCATGTTTGTAATAACTCCAAAAACAATATCATTTTTTCAGCGGTAACAGTTCATCAAACAATTTTACATATTTTCATATAAAAAAAAATGATACAATAATTGTATCACCATAAATAGTATGGTGCTATAAGTGATCCAATTTATTGTATCACTTTTTTTTGTGAAACTGTTTTTTCATTTTTTTGACTTGAAATTGTTTCTGTTTGAGCTGTACGAGATGAAAGTCTTATATACGGTTATCAAAAGGGGAGTTCCCTTTTAATTGACTATTACAACTAAAAACTGATACTGTTTTGGAGATTG
Organism: Berberis vulgaris; assembly: GCA_963556465.1. Lineage (NCBI taxonomy): Eukaryota > Viridiplantae > Streptophyta > Magnoliopsida > Ranunculales > Berberidaceae > Berberis > Berberis vulgaris. Next base: position 84,343,079 of record OY747130.1, read on the forward strand.
TTACAAAAATACATTTGGTGCAATGTTGTCATGTTCTAAAATTTCCAATACGTCTGACACAATATGTTGGCAGGTTTTAGGGCTTACAATGATGCCTCCTTGGCAAGTTGGCATCCTCAACCTACTCATTTTCTCTCCTCGTCTTTGATTTTGTCATGCTTGTCCTTGCCATGCACAAGTTGTTGTCAGTCTACATACTTGGGTCCTTCTTCCATTTATCACACCTTAGCCCAGATCATCAAAACAGGCAAACGTTTTTTACATCAATTTTGTGACCTAAAAATGGTGTTGAGAAATGTCCTATACATATGACCATTGAGTGTACAAACTAAACAAGTGAATATGGCAGAAGTTCAAGTCAAAATCATGGGTAGTTATAACTCTTTATAAGAGACTTTTAGGCATGCAGCTTTTTGTACGAAGACTGGATCCGGAGACCTGGATTCGGAAACCTTTCATGGGTAGTATTAACTATTAAGAGACTTTTAGCTATGCGCACTAACTGAAAATGTAAATTTATAGGTTGAGAACTCAATACTGAGGCTCACCAACTTGCTTCTTACATTGATCTAAAATTGTGTAGTCGTTCTTATCGATACAGTAGCTTATAAGCTCTACCAAGAAAAAAACTTCGTTATAAGAGTGTCCCCAACAACAGAAGATGCATACAAGAATGTGGATTGAAGATACACACACATTTGGTATATTGCTTAGTTACGGTGAATGTGAAGATACACACATTTCGATATGATATTAACCTTCAATGAAGGTGATGGATCGGAAATATTTCCGTGGCATAGGCTCCCGTGCATGAGATGGTCCTTCAAAAGTTGAAATTAATGGTGGGTCTTACCTCCTACTTCCATGGTCACAAGTACTTGCTTTCATATGAGGTTATCACTCTTATTTTTAGCCTCTTATTACTTGTGATTCATGACTTCTCAGCTACTTATACAAATGCAAAATTCATGGATCTCAAAGTATTGGACTAGAGTACATTGGACCATCGTTCTGGTGATATATTTTTCTCTGAGTAAGTTTAGCCAATCATGTTTGCTAGTCTTTTTTAGTGTTTTTACATTTTTTATCCATTATCTTTAAAACACAACTACAAACACTATATAGAGAAGGGGTAGAAGTGTAAAAGAACCTAAAAAATGCTAGCAAATATAGCTGGCTAGAATTATTGTTTTCCACTACATATATCGTTTTATTAAGATCACAACTAATTAACCAAACACCACTCACTTAAAGTCTACCAACATATAATAATATGAATTATGAATTATGTAAGTTCACCTTAAGGGAATTTTTTAATAGCGGATGATCTCACAAGTCACAAGGGATGGGCTGGTGCCGAGGGGTTAAAGAGCACAGTAATGGGCTTCGTTCAAAACTTGGATTGAAACATGAAGTTTCTGACCACCACCAAACAAATGTTGGCAGGAAATTAAATGAGACTCCCAGATGCAGAACAAATATTTACATATTTCACAGACTTACAGCCACTGGAAGTTGCTTTCAGTATTGATGATATTATCTTCGAAATTGAATTCATGTTCTTTTCCATGGTTCCATGATGGACCAGAGCTTTGTGACAATGGTGAACTTGTGGACCTGGATTTGAATCCAAAGACTGTAAGATTTAAAACTTGAAATGTAGATATCCAATCATTCTCATAGGCCCAGCCTGGTTAGGTCAGGAAATCGACCACAAAATTGTTGCAACAACACCAAATAAAATAGCAATTCAAACACATAAGTCTCTCCATCCTCCCTCGTGGAGAGACTCAAGAACGCAAGAGGGGATCTGATCCTTGCCATATGTCTACTGGAACAGGGGAGGTGAAGGACCGAGTTGCGGCTGCAATGAAGTCGTTGCCTGATGATCTAAGATCAGATCTTGCAGCGTTGAGTAACACAAACAAAGATGCGTTTTTGCATCTCCTTAACGACCTAGGGTTTCAAGGGGTGCAGCCGCCATGTGCTAATGAAAAAGAAGCAGAGAGTGCAATGAAGAATACAGATGATGCTAACTACAATATTTCAGCACATACTGTAAGTTCAACACCGCCTGCTGATTTAAAAACTGCAAATACAGTCAGTAATGGACCAATACAAACTGCGAGCACATACGTAGAACCTGTCCAGAAACCAAGATCTGCTCAGTACATGGATTGGGCGTCTAAACTTAAACAAAACATTAACACCGGCATAACCAAACTTAAGTTTGAGCAGCCGGCGATGATTGCAGGAAAGAAAGGTGTTCATGTGAATGTTGCAGAGTTTGAAAAACGTATTGAAGAATGTGAACAACTGGTGGTGGGCAGATTCGTAGGCAAACGACTTGCGTTTGGGTTTGTAAAGGAGTCTCTGAGTCGTGCATGGGGTACCAGCAACTTTGAGACGATGTTGCATGGAGAACATACGTTCTTGTTCAAGTTTAGGGACGATACAACCCGTAGTAAGGTGCTGGAAACAGGATCTATACATATTGCGAGCAGGTTGTTTATTATAAGGCCATGGACAACTAGTTTAGAAGGAGAAAATCATATATTGAATTCTATCCCGATTTGGGTTACTTTAAGAAAGGTACCGCTGTTCATGTGGAACCCCGAGGGTCTACAAAAGATTGCTAGTGTTATAGGCATTCCTCTCATGCTTGACAAGGCAACCGAAGAGAAAACAAGATTATCTTTTGCTCGGGTTTGCGTGGAAATTGATGCTAGTAGTCAACTTCCAAAGGCGATTCCTATTGAAATCAATGAGAAACTATTGAATGTAGATGTCGAATATGCATGGTTACCTACGAAATGTACAATTTATAAAGGGTTTGGAAACAACAACAAGAGCTGCCCTAACAGCAAGGCAACTAGTCAACCCATTGTACAAGTTTGGCGAGAAAAGAATAAAGAAGAAGATGAGCCTGCGAAGAATGAGGCCTGGATTGTGGCGTCAGGGAGGCATTCATTCGTGCCAAAGAAAACTTTGCAACCAATGGGCACGAGTGCTCCTTCTAAACCAAGCAATGTAGCTCATACTACCAATGTAGAAAGTAGACAGAATCTTGAACAAGGGCAAGAAGTAGTGGCTGATGTAACACAACAAAGTGCAACACAAGATATGGAGGAACCTGCAATTGTTGTTATGGAAGAGGAGAATAATACATGGCTGAATCAGAATAAAGGAAATGAAAAGGGGCAAGAAATAGTTGCAGAACCAGGCTGTAAGCTTGCTGGATCAGGACAAGATACACCTACTATAAACCTGGGGAGCGAGCAAACATTAGAAGTGGGAGAAAACAGTAAGAAGAACAATGCAGGTTACTCACCCAATGGGATTGAAACGGCGATTCAGGCTGAGGATTCAGACGCTGACGTAGAAGCAGAGCCAGACTTGTCCACCCCCATATCTACCTCAGAGGAAAACCCAATGCAAGTAGTGGATGTGCTTCGTGCTATCGCTGGTATAAGAGGACTGGGGGAAGATCCCACAACACTCATGGATTGCCTAACACCCCAAGCCGTTAAGGGTCTGCATTCAGCAATTGCAAAAATAGGCAAGGATGCATTGGTCGCTGAAATTCAAACTTCACTTGAAGAGGAAGCAGCAAAGGTGGGGCAAAACACTAGTGAAGAAGAACGTGAGGTTACCACATTCCAGTCTCCCACGGCATATGTTCCTCGAAGGTCCTCTCGAAGCAAGAAGACAAATCCTAAATTCAGGTAACTGATGATGATACTACAAGTAGATTGCAACTGCCTATTAGCACCTTGTCTGGATGCTCGATTCGTGCTAGCATTCAATGGTTTTTATATCATGATTCAATGTGGATCGTACCCTTACACCGACTTCTCATACATCCTAGGGCCCACGTTAGGTATAACTCACGTCATGAGAGTGATTAAAGGATTGATTGGTACTTATGAGGAAGAAAAGTTATGGCAGGTCTATCATGCAACTACCTTAGTAGCAGAACATTTTGCAGGGTTACACCCCAACTTGGAGACAGTGATTCTAGAACTACTTAGGTTCCTTGTTGAAGATTTGAAGCAAGTTTTTTGTCCTGTGGACGCTGTAACGAGTGAACGTATGAGGGATTGTAAACTTTATCATCCTCTTTTTTCATTTCTAAGGTTCGGAGATCCTAAATAACCCCGCTCGCTTTCCAAAAAAAAAAAGACATATTTCAAAAAAGAAAAAAAAATGTTACAACTTGTCTTCGAAAGCGCCAACATAACTAAATGTCAATTAGATTTATTGTGATCATTTTCCAGGTTTTGCATTGACGTCGACCAATTCTGAAGACTTTTGAACCAATCAATCAAAGTCGTGTGATCTTATTCAAAAAATATAGATAGTCACGCCCGTGCCAGCCCAGTCCAATACTATCCATCATTCTAAAGATGTTGGAAATGACCCAATCTTTAGGATGATGGATGGTATTGGGCTGGCCTGGCGTGGGCCTAACTCTCTAGAAAAATTGGATTTTATTATATTAAAGGTGACGACTTTTTGACACCACTGTTTGGATGTGCTACAGGAGAAAAAGAGAAAAAAGAAGAAAAAGAAGAAGAACAACAACAACAACAAAGGAAAAGAGAAAGAGAAGGAGAAGAAAGGTGGTGGTGGGGAAGAGAGAAAAAAGAAGAAAAAGAAGAACAACAACAACAACAACAAAGGAAAAGAGAAAGAGAAGAAAGGTGGTGGTGGGGAAGAGAAGGATGAGAGGAGAAAGAGGAACACAAATAACAGGAAGTGAAGAAGAAGAAGAAAAAAAAAGATAGAAAAGTAGAGCGAATGATGGTATATTTCAGCAAAAGTGGTGGTGCCAAAAAGTTGTTGCCTATACTATATACTCTAGTTTTATTCATGAATAGAATGTGGTTACACTCAGGCAATCAATTGTATTAGTGGATGACTTGGAAATGTCATTGCAAGGTCTTATTTGAAGATAATACATACAATCATACATAGCGACAATTCTATTCAGTCAGGTTTGGTAGTCATTTTTTTGTTAAGTTTTGTGTTTTTTACACTTCTACCATTTTTATAGATAGTGTTTGTGGTTGTGTTTGAAAGAGAATGGGTAAAAATTGTAAAAAAAAAAGGTAAAACTTGGTCCAAAAGAGGCTACCAAACTTAGATGCGTAGACTTACTCCACAATAATTCTAGGCAGCTAGGGAACACAATCATTTTTTGCCAGTTTTGGGCTTTTTACACTTCTACCCCTTCTATAAATGATGTTTGTGATTGTGTTTTAAAGATAATGGGTAAAAGTGTAAAAAATGTCAAACCTGACAAAAAAATGGTTGTGTTTTCTGGCTGCCTAGACTTACTTCTTACTCTATACATAATGTTGAGTGAGTCTAGGGAGCCAAGTTTGGTGGCCACTTTTGATTGTTTTATAATTTTTACCAATTTTTTTTAAAACACAACAACAAACACCATCCATAAAAGAGGTAGAAGTGTCAAAAAATTCCAAAGTGGCCACCAAACACGACTCCCTAGAATTGTTGCATAACATATACAACAATTCTAGGGAGTCTTGTTTGGGGGTCTCTTTTGTGTTTTTTTTTTCGAATTTTTTGACACTTTTTATCTCTTTTATGGACGGTGTTTGTGGTTGTGTTTTAAAGAGAAATGGGTAAAAAGTAGGGTTGGGTGTGTCCGATTGATCGGCTCAATTTGTCAAAATCGAGGATCGGACCGAGATTTCAAAATTTGGATTTCCTGGGATCGAGACTAGACCGGTGAGATCGGTTAACCGAGGTCTCGGGTAATCGATAAATCGGGTCGATCCGGGCCAATTCTCGGGCTTGGTTGGTGGTGAGGAAGTGAGACAAAGATGAGGAGGGAGGAGGGGTTGAACCGCTGGAGGAACAGTGAAAAATAGAGAGGAAAAGAGAAAGGAAAACGGGGGCGGTGAGTTTGAAGCCCAATTTAAAATGAAAAGTAACTTGATTGTAGAAGAGAGATTTCTTCTGGTTCAAAATCTTTCTCCGGTAAATTTCACTGAGTAAAGTCATCTCTAGATGTTTATGAGCATGTGAAGAAGAAACGAGGCAGAAAGATAAGAGCCAAATTCCATTTCTAAATCTCAATAAATTATGGCATCGGTGGGACCATAATTATATAGTAAATGACATAATTGAATTTGAAATGTTTTTTTTATTATTTTTGTGAAAGTGACATTGATTTTAGAGTAAGGCTAGTTGTCGAGGAAAACAGTGAAGAAAATAGCGAGGGAGGGAGGATCCTCCATTTTTCTCGTGATGCGTGTGTCTCGTCCCTTGCACGTATTGCGAGGGAGATGGAAGGTCCTCCCTCCCTCCCTGTTTTCCTCGCTGGTTTCCTCGACATTGACTCTATCATTCTGTTTATTATTTATTTTGTCTTGACAGTAGCAATCAACTTTTGACATTTTCTTACCAAAACATGTGAAAACTTATAAAGTTTTTAATTTTTTAAAACAGTCGGGCTTTTGGATCGAATATGAAAATATCAATTTAAATCCGGATCAGATCGGACCGGTCGATTCGATTTCTGGGCCAGACGGAGTTTTCGGTCTTAAATGCCCACCTCTAGTAAAAAGTGTAAAAAAAAAATAAAAAAAAATCAAGACACTCAAAAGAGAGAGCAAGTCTAGGGAGTCAAGTTTTGGATCAAGTTTTGATTTTTTTTTTTTTTTTTTTTTTTACCCTTCTCTTTAAAACACAACCACAATAGTAAGTCTAGGCGGCTAGGGCTACAAACCATTTTTTTGTCAGGGTTAAACTCTTTTATACTTTTACCCATTTTTTTTAAAATAAAATTATAAACATCATTTATAGAAGGGATAGAAGTGTAAAGAGTCCAAACTCTTCTCTCTCTCTCCTAAACACGTACTAGAAAACCGATCCTGATACTCTTCTATGCTAGGTCCCTGACTCTCTAGACTTATTAATCAAACCTAGCTGGCGAAACTTACTCTAGGTAGAGAGATGCAGATCTAACAGCCCGTATTGCAGCTCGTATTTGACTTTTAAAAACTCGATCTTAATTGATTCAAGAAAAGCGAGATTTGGTGCATGTGAATAGCAGTTGAGCAAATTAAGCATCACTTCACCAACCCTTGAATTGTGCTCATTCATTATTGGCTAGTTCAGATGTTCAGCCCAGTCTAGTCCATCTCAAGTTTAAGAAAAGCCCAACTGAGATTAAATTCTGACGTGTGTTTGAGGGTTTGATTGAGCCACCACACAAAGTTAGACTGGATAGGGGTGACAATGGGTCTTGTCGTGTCAAAATCAATTCACGTGTTAACTTATCAAACTCAAACCCAACCAGTTTAGTAATCGTGTAAATAATGTCAAATCCAAACCCACCCGTCTCTGAGCTATGTTTGGGTTGACTCGCTTTGACATGTTTGATCACCATTACCACTTTTAAGAGAACGATTCTAACTGTGTCAAAGCTATTTTATAAAGATTGTACACATTACAAGTGCAAATTTGGCATGATTTTATTTTTATGATGATCCATAACTATGCCAAAATAATATAATTACCAAAAAACATATATATGCTTATTAATCATATAATTATATAGTAACTATGAAATAACAAACATGTTGATCATGTGTCAATACCTCAAACCCAAACCCACCCCCACAAATTTGATGGGTCGTGAAGTGTCAACCCGGTTATTAACCATGTCATACTTTTCCAAATCCAAACCCAAACCCGCTAAGGTGTGAGTCTTGTCGGGTCACTAATTGCTACCATTAGATTGGACTCCTAAAAAAAATTAGCCCAAGTTGCACTAAGTTTTTTGGGTCCAAGGTTCAGGTATAAAATTAGAATAAGGGCCTTAGGGGGGAAATGGGAATTTTTTTTTTCTTCCACTATTCGGTTCCTTTATTAATTGGCTTTGTTTTTTAACATTTTTTTAGGAAAATCTTTTCTACACCCATCATTCGATGAGGGAACCCAAAATATTTGAGTTTCCTCATCAATAAATGAGTCCATGTATGGATTATTTTCAATTGAAGAGTAATATAGGCATTAAAAAAACTCATGGTGTTATGGTCAAGTGGTTATGGCTGACATTTTTGTAACAGAAAATGACTTTTAGGGCCTACTTTTTCATAAAATAATTAATTTAGATACTATAGTTGATGTAATAGCTAATTTGTGCCTAATTTTATACTTTTATAACTAACAAAGACTTTTTTTATTAACCCAGGTTAATCCATAAAGTTATATGATATATTTACCCGCTTAAACAAATAGAAAACCTGATTTTATAGTTTTATTACCAACAAGGACTACATAAGAAGAAGAAAAAAAAAACCTACGTTAATTGTTATTATTGACCAATTTAGTTACTCTTATTGAACGACAATTTTAACAAGGACTACGAAAAAAAATTAGTTTGTTCACTGACCTGAAAATAATGGACATCATATGATTTATCATAATTTTATTCAGGTCAGTGAACAAGCTAATTTTTTTCTTTTTCTTTTCTATAGTCCTTGTTAAAATTGTCGTTTAATAACAATTAACGTAGGGTTTTTTTTTTCCTGTAGTCCTTGTTGGTCAATAACAAAGAGTAACTAAAATTGTCGTTCAATAATAATTTTATATTATAAATCCTAATTTTTTTCAGGTCAGTGAACGGGCAAATGTTTTTTTTTTTTTTTTTTTTTTTTGTAGTCTTTGTTGATCAATAAAACTAATAAAGAGTAACTAAAATTGGTCAATAACAATTAACGTAGGTTTTTTTTTTCGTAGTTCTTGCTGGTCAATAACAAAGAGTGACTAAAATTGTCATTCAATAACAATTAACATAAGTATTTTTTTATCTGTAGTCCTTGTTGGTGATAAAACTATAAAATTATGTTTTCTATTTGTTTAAGAGGGTAAATATGTCATATAACCTTATGGGTTAACCTAGGTTAATAAAAGAGTCATTGTTAGTTATAAAAGTATAAAATTATGCACAAATTAACCATTACATCAACTATGGTATCTAAATTGTCTATTTTGTAAAAAAGTAGGCCATAAAAGTCATTTTTTGTTTTTGTAACAATCTCCAAAACAGTAACACTTTTGAGCTGTAACAGTCTACCAAATAATTTTATATATTTTCACAAACCAAACGATACAATAATTGTATCACCATGAAGAGTATGGTGCTACGAGTGATACTTGATACTATTTATGGTGATCCAATTTATTGTAACATTTTTTTTGTATAATTGTTTTTTTTTTATTAAATTTAGTTTTGACTTGAAATTTTTTGGTGGACTGTTACAGCTCGAAAGTGTTACTGTTTTGAAAGTTGTTACAAAAATGCTAATTTGGTATAGTGCCGCCACTTTCGGGTCAGCAAGTCGTGTCGTCTTGATCGATATAAATGCACGCCCCAGGCACATGTCGCCCATTTTTGTGTATTTGTTGAACTACCCTTCTCACGTGAATCGCACATGTCTTACAAATCTGTATAGTATAATGAAAGGTCTCCTTAAGAACAATGTTTTTTATGGATTTCGTCCTGATTTTTGAAATGCCCAAAATGCTCTCCAACTTCTATTATATTTACAAAAAAAAATATTTAAAAAAAAGGTAGGTAGGTAGGTGAACAGTGTTCAGGGGTATTTTTGTCATTTTAAATTATATGTGTGTACCATTTTACCCTTCCAAATTTAGATTATTTAAGATAAAAAACTTGATATTCTCAAATATTGTTAATTATACCTAAGCCCCTAAATAATTTATTTGAAGCCCTTAATTACTTGTAAATTATACATAGGCCATTATAGGGGAGGCATGGGACTGGATAAACCTCATCCCTATCCCATCCCATTCATTCGGGACCGAGACGGGATAGACCTCATTCCATCACAAACGAGTTCGGGACGGGATGGAACGGGACGGGATGAGCATGTACTAAATAGTTTTCCAACGAAGAATAAAAATAAATAATCACACATTGCTCACACACCAATAATGCGTAATTTATGTACATATAAAATGTCATATAAAATTTCATCTCACATTGCTCATAATTGTATCTTGTATGAATAATATAAGTTCTCAAGTTGTCTTAATATAAGTTCAAAAATGAGATATATTTCTCATTGACCAAATTTTCAACTACATAACCCAATGCAAAAATAAACCAAACCACCATTTGCTCTTATTTTCTACAAGAATAAGTGTCCTATAACCAATCTAAAATGTGAAAAATCATGAATTTGCATGGTTCTATTTGGCCTAAAATATTCAAATAGAAGTTTCTAAATAAGAGTATCGAATGAAATAAGTTTTCAAACAATATATGTTTTGATTTAGTTTCAACACATCCTAAACTTTCCTTGAGAGTAGTTTTATTAAAATTAATAATAATAAATAAATTCGGGATGAGACAAGATGAACGGGATTGAAAGTTTTCATTCCAATCGCATTTCACTCTAGATCGGGATGAGTTTGATCAATCCCAAAAGGACCTGAAAAAATCGGGACGGGATGAGATGAGACCGGGACATAATCGGGATTGTGGGAAGGGATGCCACCCCTAGGCCCTTAGATGTTTAGAATTTCAAAAATAATGTTTATTTCGCCCTCCCATACTAATTCTATTTACATTTAAACTCAACCCCTTTACACAATTTTACCCTCTCAAATTTATATTATCTACGATCAATACCCACCCCTCGCAAATATTGTTAATTATAGCTAAGCCCCCAATATAATTTATTTAAAGCCCTTCAACTACTAATAAATTACAATAAAAAAAACTCACATCTAATTTTTTGATTTTTCATCAAAATCAGCCCCTGTAAACATTCATTCATTAATTACATTTAGGCCTAATATATAATTTATTTGAAGCCCTCAAATTATCTAGAAATTAAAAAAAAATGCCCTTCATTTAACTTTTGTATTTTCCGTTTTACCCTTAACATTTTATACTCTTACAATCAAAACCAACATATCTTAAACATTGAATAATTATACCTATGCCCCTAACATAAATTATTTGAAGCTCTTATTTATTTATAAACTATACATAGGCCTTTAAAATTATATATAATAATTTTGTTTAGAAATTCAATAATAATTTTTTTCGTATTATTGAATTGTTATAATAAATAAAAAATATTGAATATTCGCGCATGTGGGGCGTGTCAATACCCTAGTTAGAGTAACACCCCCACAACACCCTTTTCCATCCTTTCAACACTTCACCCCAATAGCTAATTTGGACCCAAGTCAAGATGATCGTTGACCATCAGTTCCTCCCATTAATTGTCATCAAACATTTATTTGTAGCTCTTCTTCTACCCATCCTCAGTCATAGCATTTCAGAAATCCAACATACACAGTGATAGCAATACCCTTTGGTTGAAGATAGAAAGCGGTAATAAATCAACCTATGTATGAAGGTAATGTTCGAAACCTTCTATAATTATCTTGGATTGTTATATTTTGGCCTTTGAAGTGATATTTGCAAGCTATGTTGCCATTACAAACAGTTGACATCAATGACAACAAATTCGGAAGGGGGTAACACTAATTTATCTAATGTCAAACTGTGGGCACATGTGTAGAGTTTGGGTTGTGAACATGGAAAATAACAAGGGGAGAATGTTCTTGAGATGCATGGGTTCTAATTGCAATGGGTTCTAGTGGCTTGACAACGTTGTGGTGAGCAATTCAAACAACCCAATCAAAACCTCACTTCAAGTTTCAAGCTAACATTTCGGTTCATCATTTTCAAAGGGTGTTTGTTTCAAGTGTAATAACCCGAACCATTGGATGAAGGATAACACTTGGTTTTCCATTATTGAGCTCTCCTATACTGTGACGAGTGGATTATCAGTTTATTTAGCTCGTGATGCCTCCTTGGTCAACTTGTCAGCTCAGTCGTTTTCCATTTTGCGTATTGTTGAACGGTTGCAGTTTTGAAGCTTTCGATCAACTCATTTGCCTTCTTGTGATAGGCTTTCATCCGAGCGTCTTTGATTTGAAATTCACTGTTTAACTGGTTGACCACCAATTTGAAGTAAGCATAAACGTTGATTTCTCTTATTCTGATATGTTTTGCCAATTGTAATTCGACTATCACTGCTTCATACTCGGTTTTGTTGTTTGAGGCTTTGAACTTGAATTTTATCGCATTTCCCAACGTTACGCCTCCGAGTTGTACATGATTATTCATGCTCCACTCCCATTCTTGTTGGATGCTCCATCGCAGCGCAAGATCCATTCGTGAACAGTTTGTTCGGTGTGTTCTTCCCCTTGATTGTTGTTCGATCGATGTTCATTGATTCCCGTGAAATCAACAATGAAGTCTGCTAATGTTTGAGCTTTTATTGCAGTCTTATGAGCGTAACTGATGTCGAATTGACCGAGCTCTATTGCCTACTTCACTATTCTTTTGAATAGTTCTGGTGTGTGTAGCAACGACCGATGTGGCTATTCGATCATGACAGTAATGGAATGAGCTTGGAAGTATGGTCGTAGGTTTCTTAAAGATACAACCAGGGCGAGTGCTAGCTTTTCTAAAGCCTGGTAGTTAACTTCTGCATCTGCAAATGTTAGGGCTGAAAACCGAATCGACGGTTCGGTTTTTCACCTAAACCGTGAACCGAACCGACTTAGGTCGATTTTAAATTTTCAAACCGAACCGACCATTAACAAAATCGATCCGAAACCGATTCTAATTTATGCAAACCGTAACTGAACCGACTAAAATTGAACCAAAACCGAAATAAAACCGAACCGACCGACTATTTTAAACATATTGTATTATTTATATTTAAAATATATATTATTTATTATATATATTCGGTTTGGTCGGTTAAAATCACATAGAAAACCGAAAACCGATACGACCACTTCGGTTTAAAATTTTTAAAACCGAAACCGAACCAATCGGTTTGGTTGGTTTAATCGGTTTGATCGATTTTTTGTTCAACCCTAGCAAATGTCTTACTAATGTAGTAGACTAGCTTCTGTGTGCCATTTTCTTCTCGTATCAGTACTGAGCTGACTGCATGTTCGGACACTGATAGGTACAAGTACAATGTTTCTCATGTGTTTAACTTTGATAGTAGTTCAGTACTTCCCATGTACGCTTTCAGGTTTGTAAAGCCTTTTTACTCCACTTGAACGTTTTGTTTCATTTCAAAAGTTTGAAGAAGTGAAGACATTTATCTGATGATCTAGAAATGAATGTGTTCAAGGCTGCTATTCTACCATTGAGGCTTTGCACACCCTTAACGTTGGTAGGCGATCGCATGTTGAGGAGTGTTTGTATCTATTTCGGATAAGCTTGGATTCTTCTATGATTGACCATGTACCTGAGGAATTTCCTCGAATTTACATTTTTTTGGGTTCAGCTTCATTTTGTACTTTTAGAGCTAGGAGAAGGTTTGCTCGAGGTCTTTGATGTGGTCGCTTTTGCACAGGCTCTTGACTAACATATCTAAATGTACACCTCTATGGTCTTGCCTATCTGATATTTGAACATCTTGTTCACAAGACGTTAGTACGTGGCTCCCACATTCTTTAGTCCGAATGACAACACTCAGTAGCAGTACGTACCTCTTTTTATTATGAAAGATGTCTTATCCTGGTCGGGTGGGTGCATTTGTATTTGGTTATAGGCAGAGTATTCGTCCATGAAGCTTAGAAGTTCGTGTCCAGCAGTGGCATCCACTATTTGATCTATTCATGGGAGAAACCTTATTTTCGGGCAGACCTTATTTAAATCCGTGTAATCTACACACACCCTCCATTTACCATTCTTTTTCTTGACCAGAACCTTGTTGGTCAGTCAGTCCGAATAATAGGATTTCTTGATCATCCCAGCATTCATTAAAGTGTGCACCTCCTAATTTATTGCTTGGTTGCGTTCTGGGCAACTGACATTATTTTCTGTCGGACTGACTTCTTGTCTGGTTTGACTTGCAACCTGTGAGTGATGACGGAGGGATTAATGTCTATCATGTCTTTCATTGTCCAGGTGAAGACGTCATGGTTGTCTTTCAACAATTGGATTAGCCGTTAGTTAGTTCTGGTGAAATTTTGTGCCAATCTGGATTGTTTTTCTTCCCTCTTCACCGTCCAAATGGACTAGTGTTGTTTCTTCTTCTGGTTATCTGTGTTTGACGGTCTCTCGGACTAATTGGAGCTTCATTGTTCTCTGGTAGACCGTGATTTATCGGGTTGATGCAGCGGCTTCTCTGGTCGTGACATTGACTGTTATCTGTTCGGAGCCTTTATTGCTACATAGTGGCATTCACGTGCAGCTGGCTGATCTCCTTTGATGACCCCAACGTCTTCATTAGTGAGGTACTTCATACATTGATGCATGGTAGAGGACGTTGCACCCATCTCGTATAGCCAAGGTCTTTCAATAAGCATGTTGTATGCGGATGGTGTGTCAACAATAAGGAATTCCGTTAATAGGACTCATTGTTTACCTGACTCTCCTACTTCAACTGGTAATCAAATCATTCCAAGTGTGTGGCACTATTCTCCATTGAAATCTACCATCGGCTGGTCGTTGGGTGTAACCATCTATTTGTTCAACTGCATATTGCAGAATAATGCTAAGTACATAAGGTTGGTTGAGCTACCTGTGTCGACTAATACTCTTTTGATATCTCATCTGACTATCAATATCGAAATCATCAAGGTGTCATTATGGGAGAAATGAACTCCTTGTGCATCATTTTCGAAAAAAATCAGAGTTTGTTGATTTGTTTTGATGCACTGAGCGGAAGGTTCTGGGTATCAGATCTTTGTTCGTAAATCTCAGATTGATCGCTTCCGTGATCGGTTAGACTATTCATTCTCTCCAGTTACACTGTGCAAAACATATATTAGTTTTCTGGACTGTTATTCAACTTCGTGGTAGCGTCCGATTTCTCTTTCCCTTTTGACTGATTATCCTTCAATCCAACGAATCGTCCTCTCTGAATCCAGTACTCGATTTCATTTTTCAAGTTGTAGCAATCTTTTGTGTCATGTCTGTGGTCCTTGTGAAAATAACAATACATACTTTTATCTCGTCTGGCCAGATATCCCCTTAGCTTGAGTGGCCATTTAATGTCCTCCCACTTTGCTTATGGACTTCAGGACATTTGCTCGACTTGTTTTTAAAGTTATAAATGATTTGTAAGTCATGCTGACTGCATTCATTGACCGTTCATGTCTGGCTTTTCTGGATTGTAGTTTTCCGGGTTCTTGTTTGTTGAATTCGGATATGCCATTGGTCTGATGCCTTTTTGATTTACTATTTTCCTCTCGTGGCCTATCATCTCTTCGTCTTTCCTCCATTATCTTCCGAGTTGTCGGGAATGATATTTTTTCAGACTCATTATTCTTCTTGGTGGCCAACATCTAGGGATGGCAACGGGGCGAATTGGGGCGGATTTTTCCAAATCCATCCCCGCTCCGTTAGGGATCGCGAATCCCCAAATCCGCCCCGAATATCCGTTTAAATATTTTGTTAAAAACCATCACCACCCCGCACAGATTGGCGAATATTCGCCCCGCACGGATTGGCGGATATCCGCCCCTCCTCGATTAATCGAAACAGAAGAAGATGAACACCTCACCGGATTGACGGATTCAGATGAACACCTCGCCGATTAACACCTCTCGTCGCCCCTCCCTCCTCTTCTGTCCTCTCATTAACAGATTTTTGTTTGAGAATAACAAATCTGAGAATTACAAACTTAACAAGATCTGATCGGTCTCTATAAAGAAGAAGAAGAAGAAGAAGAAGAAAAGTCGGAGAAAGAGGGAGTTACAACAAACAAGATTAGGCTGATTTTAGGTCTGGAAGTGATAACTCGATCCACCCCTTCTTCCTTCTTATACTTGAACACAGTAATGGAACTAATGGTGGGTTGGTCAAGACCCGCAGTGGTGATGAACCAAATGGGGTGATCAAGCATTGTGGGGTAGTTTTCATCGAGAAATTCTTCGTGATTTCAGTCTGAGGTGGTGTTGTTCTTCAGTTTCGATACGAACAGGACTTAGAGAATATGGTGTAGCAACCGACAGAAAAAGCATATTGAGATGGTGTGGGGAGGCGTGGTGGGGAAGTGGTGATAGGTTATCTCAACAAATAAACATAGACTTTATTAGGAGGCTGACACAACATGTCTTGTCTTGTTTTGATTAGTAATAGGGAGGGTCACATGGGTGGGTGGGTTTTAATTTATTAATCTCTTAATCTTTAGAATCTATTTACACTATTATTTAATATAGTTAAGTGAGTCGGATATCTGCTGGGCGGATGTGGTTAAATTCGTATCCGCCTCGAATTTGTGACAGATGCAGTTTGGATACCCATATCCGCCCATAAATCCATTAAAGTAAACCCAAATCCACCCCAAATAGTTTGGGTGGGGCGGATATCCGTGAAAATCTGCCCTACTGCCATCCCTACCAACATCTCCTCGAGGGTGATGTATTTTTTAGCAGTCTTCAATAAGGTCGTCATGTTCCTTGGAGGGTTCAGGTTCAGGGAGTTGTAAAATGATCTCCTTTTTAAATCGGAGGTGAAAGTGGCTATAACTGTGTCGTCACTGCATTCGTCGATCATGGTTAACTCGTCAGTAAATCGAGTAACGTACTCCCTGCTTTTGCCTGACGTGGAGTATATAGTGTGTGCCCTTTCTAATCCATGGCTTCTAATGAACCTTGTAATCAAGGCCGTAACTAATGCTTGAAAGGAGTCTATCGACCTGGGTGGAAGACTATTGAACCAATTCATAGTTGTGGACGTGAGGCTGGTCGAAAAAAGTTCGACACAAAATGGACTCTATGTTTTCTTTCAGTGCATCATGTGATGGAAATGTCATAGATGGTCTGTCGGATAAGTAGTGCCATAAGTTTTAAACTTTGGAGGAGTGAAATTTTTGGGCAGAAGAGTTTTTATGAGTGCATCGGAGAATGCCGGTATGGCTGACTCGTAAAACATGTTAGGATCTGTAACTCCGATCCTGAATGGAGCTTGTGGAAGAATTCAATCACTTTGGGACCCATCTCCTTGTGTTTCCTCGCTTTCAAAGTATGCTCGTTGAAGTTCAGTAGGAACTTCGTAGTTTTCTCGAACGTGGTTGGCGACATTTTGTTGAAGTGGCATTTGGGCATGCTCGATAGGTGCAACACGCTCCTGGGTGAGCTTTTCAATCACTTTGACAAGATAATCCATCTGGACCAAGAGTTGGTCCACATGAGGATCTGTCATTGTGTCGCCATACGTTTGAGATAGTTGGGCCACCAATCCATTCGGTGGTACTACATTACCTAACATGATTTGTTCTCTGATGTTGGATTCAGGATATACCTGATTGTAACTCAGTTACACCAACGGAAGGGTTGTCTTGATTATTGAATTGAGAGTTTGTAATATGTTCCATTTGCACTAAGTCTTTCTGTTACTGATTCGTGCTAAGGAAATTACCAACGACAAACTCTCTTTTAGAAAAAGAAAATTGTCGTTCTTCACGAACCACGCCAAATTGATGCGTCCAAATCCAGTTTCCTAGAGATATGACTTGCAAAACAAGGTTAGATTGCCAAAAACCACCTTTTTGGTAGCCGAAAGCACTCCAATGCTTAAGTGAGTTAATCTGTAGGAGAGAATTAAATTTGAATATAGTATAGTTCAGTTAAACTTGCATGCATTTTGTCGAATGTTTCATTTATCTTATATAATGTTCGTCATTAATTCTCTGTGTAACTTAAGTATGTAAGGTGTGATGAGGGGAGACATTCTTTGCAATGATCTTCTCTTTCATTGAAGTACATTCTTGAGAGAGTGATTTTCACTACGACTTGCCTCTGCTGTAATCTTTCTTCTATAAAGAGAGAAATCCGTTGGGCTTGGATTCAGACATTTGATTATGATTTGTTTATTAAAGACCTTTTTAAATTTTAATGACTGAATCTGTCTTTTCGAGCTTCTCGAAGTCAAACTTAAACTGAAATGCCTATTCATGATAGATGATATCTGCAGCATCTACTATCATGATTCGAGTCTCAAATGATTAATCATCAACGGCGATGAAATTTATGAAGTATTATGAAGGACGCGACACCCACACCCACACGCAATCAGCGGGCATGGGCATCCATTTTATTTTACTACCATGTCTCTGTCTCCGTGTGCTAGAAGAGTTGGCCCCACCACCCCGCTCTCAAGATCTAAATCTTAACCCATGCGTGGCGCAAATCCATTCAAGCAGTAGTTTATATATTAAACAATCATAAGCACCCATCAGTGCAAGAAGCCGAGTCGCATTGACGCATCGTCTCTTTCTCTTGCAAGCATTGTTGGATCCATTTTCTTCGATCTCCATTTTCGGATCTCTCATCCATTGCACACTCTTTTTGACACTTCGTCTCTTTGACATTTCTTCAAATAAACTCTTTTTGACATTTCATCTCTTTGACATTTCTTCAAATAATTTGAGGATAAGTAAATTTGATATCCCATCAGTACCTGTTTCTGTATGTGTTCAAGTTCAGAAGATTAGAAGCTTGTATTTGAGTTTGTAAAGAGAGGTTTGTGTACTTGTAAGGTTTGAGCATCTTTGATTTTATTTATTAATTTTGGTTTCCAATCTTTGTCTTGTTCATCAATATTGTTGTTGTTGTGTTTTATGGTTTAATGAAGAGATCTGATGATGTTGAAAGTGTGTTTTTTTCTATACAGTTGTGAGAAAAGATGGCGATGATCCTGCTCCATGGAACACTACATGCCACGATCTTCGAAGCTGATAACATAGAGAATCCCAATAGAGTTACTGGAGGTGCACCTCGGTTTCTGCGGAAGGTATATGTCATAACTTACCTATTTAGTTGACCGATCCATAAAATATTTTCTAATCTAATTTTGATTTTACTAGTTTTTTGAAAAGAATTAAATAGGGAGATCTGATGATGACATATACATAGCTTTTAGAAAGAATATGTGTGTCAGATTACTCAATATATGGTCCTACAGCTGTCTTATGAAATCTCAGATCTGGGTTGGGAATAATTCATATGGAACTAGTAAAGTAGATTCGAAATGCTTGTTTTGAACACGACCTGAACTAACAAAAATAGTTGGGGAGCTAAAGATTGAATGATATATTGAATTTAGAATTGATGCGGGATGTTTAGACACCACTTGTTTTTCGAGGCTTTGCGTGCCAATAATTCTAGGCAGTCATGGCTACCGACCATTTTTTTTGTCAGGGTCGGGGCTCTTTACACTTCTACCCCTTCTATAAATGATGTTTGTAATTGTTGACTATTTATATAAAAGTATAAAAAAGCCCGATCCCTGATAAAAAAAATGGCTGGTAGCCCTGCCTAGACTTACTACTTTGCGTGCGATAAACCTGATTTGTTGACTATTTTTTTCACCGGCTTTGCTATTTATATCAGGGGTCTTCTGATTTGTACTTTCATGATCTGTATGCAGTGGTTTGCATCTTTTTCCCTCTCGATTTTTTTTTTAATAACTTGATTTCATTACTTTCACTTTTGAGAACTGTGTATCAAAAGTTTTACAAATCTTGAATTAGTTTTTTTGTTTAGGGTTCTTCATACAAAGTAACTTATGATTCGTCTTGGCTATGTTTCCTTCATTTTTGTTGTACGTATCGCCTGTCATTGGTATTTCTTATTCTTGTCACATACATTTTCAAACAGAGGGGTTTTCCTTTGGTTGAGACGATGGTCTTTTATTCATTATTTATGACAAACCTTTATTTTTCCCAGCTTGTGGAGAGTGTGGAAGAGACTGTTGGTGTTGGCAAAGGAGTTAGCAAACTCTATGCTACTATTGATCTAGAAAAAGCTCGTGCTGGCCGCACAAGACTGATTGCAAACGAACCTATTAATCCTCGGTGGTATGAATCTTTTCACATATATTGTGCTCATATGGCTTCTGATATTATCTTCACTATTAAAGATGACAATCGTATTGGAGCAACCCTCATTGGAAGAGCTTACATACCTGTTAGAGAGATCCTAAATGGGCAAGAAGTAGACAAATGGCTAGATATCCTGGATGGGGATAAGAATCCCGTGCATGGAAATGCTAGGATCCACGTGAAGTTACAATTTTTTGATGTTACTAATAGCCCTAATTGGTCTCGTGGAATCAGAAGTACTAAATACCCTGGTGTCCCTTATACATTCTTCTCACAGAGGCAGGGATGCAGAGTTTCTCTCTACCAGGATGCTCATGTTCCTGACAACTTCATCCCTAAGATCCCTTTGTCCGATGGCAAGTATTACGAACCACATAGATGCTGGGAGACTATCTTTGATGCAATAACAAATGCAAAGCACTTGATTTACATAACTGGGTGGTCGGTATATACGGAGATAACCTTGGTGAGGGACTCGAGGAGGGAAAAGCCTGGAGGAGATGTTACACTAGGTGAACTACTTAAGAGGAAGGCAAGTGAAGGTGTAAGAGTTCTTATGCTTGTTTGGGATGACAGGACGTCTGTGGGTTTACTGAAGAGGGATGGATTGATGGCTACCCATGATGAAGAAACTGCGAATTACTTCCGTAATACTGATGTGAACTGTGTTTTGTGCCCTCGTAATCCTGATAATGGCGGAAGCATAGTTCAAGACTTGCAGATCTCTACTATGTTTACTCACCACCAGAAGATTGTGGTCGTGGACAGTGAGATGCCCACTGGTGGCTCTGATAAGAGAAGAATTGTCAGTTTTGTCGGGGGTATTGATCTTTGCGATGGAAGATATGATACTCAATTCCATTCACTTTTTAGGACCTTGGATACAGCACATCATGATGATTTCCACCAACCCAACTTCACTGGTGGCGCAATCACTAAAGGTGGGCCAAGGGAACCTTGGCATGACATTCACTGCAAGCTGGAAGGACCCATTGCTTGGGATGTCTTGTACAATTTCGAGCAGAGGTGGAGGAAGCAAGGTGGCAAGGACATCCTTGTTCAGCTCAGAGACTTTGCTGACATTATAATTCCCCCGTCACCAGTTATGTTCTCAGAAGACCGTGATACATGGAACGTACAATTATTTAGATCAATTGACGGTGGGGCTGCTTTTGGCTTCCCTGAGACACCTGAGGATGCCGCTAGGGCAGGGCTTGTTAGCGGGAAGGATAACATCATTGACAGAAGCATCCAGGATGCTTATATAAATGCAATTCGAAGAGCTAAGAATTTCATTTACATTGAAAATCAATATTTCCTCGGAAGTTCATTCGCTTGGAAGCCAGATGGCATCAAGGTTGAAGATATTGGTGCATTGCATCTTATTCCCAAGGAACTCTCACTGAAGATTGTCAGTAAGATTGAAGCTGGGGAGAGGTTTACTGTCTATGTCGTGGTTCCTATGTGGCCAGAGGGCCTACCAGAAAGTGCATCCGTCCAGGCAATATTGGACTGGCAGAGAAGGACTATGGAGATGATGTACACTGACATCAGTGAGGCCTTACAAGCTAAGGGTATTCAGGCAAATCCCAAGGAATACTTGACATTCTTCTGCCTTGGAAATCGAGAAACGAAAAAGAGTGGTGAATATGAACCATCGGAGCAACCAGAACCTGATACAGATTATGCTAGAGCTCAGGCAGCCAGGCGTTTCATGATCTACGTTCACACAAAAATGATGATAGGTAAGCAAAAGCTTCAAAGTGCATTATTAATGAGGACCAAAAACTGTTAAATTCAACTTGGAAAGCAAGTTACTGAGCTCATGGTTTCCTTTCTAATGCTACAGACTGGATACTTTTATCGTTGTGTTGATTGTTTAGTTTTACGTTTTTTTTTTTTTTTTTTTTTTTTTTTCATTTTCTCAAGTGATTTTTCATATTATTGGTCTGATTGATGCATGCATTTTGCAGTTGACGATGAGTACATAATCATTGGATCTGCCAACATCAACCAGAGGTCTATGGATGGTGCGAGGGACTCTGAAATCGCCATGGGGGCCTACCAACCACACCACTTGGCAAACAGAGGACCTGCCAAGGGCGAGATCCATGGCTTCCGTATGGCATTGTGGTATGAGCACATTGGTATGATTGATGATGTCTTTCTCCGCCCTGAGAGCGAGGAATGTATTAGGAAGGTTAACAAGATTGCTGACAAATACTGGGATCTATACTCAAGTGATGAACTGGCAAGAGACCTGCCGGGTCACCTTCTTACCTACCCTGTCGGAGTTACTTATGAGGGTGCAGTGACAGAGCTGCCCGGGAATGAGTTCTTCCCCGACACAAAGGCTCGCGTGCTCGGTGCCAAATCTGACTACCTTCCTCCCATCCTCACTACCTAAACTTTTAGTTCCGTTTACAGTAATAAATTACCCCACTCTTTTCTTTCTCCAAGTCATTCCCTATGTTGTTGTTTGAAAGAGCTAATGTCAGATCTTACTTGGATTCATAGTAGCACCTACTTGTTGATGATTGTATCTTCTTCGCTTGATGTGTGATGCAGGTAATGTAAAGCTTAGAAAAAAGGTTACAAACTTCATAGTAAGTTTGTGTGTGTGTGTTTTTTTTTTGGGTTTCACGAGGGTGTTATGTTTATGTAAGTGACTTCTTACTTACTTTGTTTGAAATGAAGGATTTTGGTAATAGTTCTTTAACTGTTACAAGCTGTTATTTTTATCGATTTATAGTTCCTCTAAAGTAGCTGATAGTTCTGGACTATGATAATATTTGATGACTTAGCAATGTTCATGGGATGTTATTTTATGTCAGAGTAGCTCTGGTAATTGAATAGAATGTGTAAAACATTTGCACAGAAAATGCTGTAGGTTAATCTGGGACTCATGTCCACACCGCATCTCTTATAAAATTCAGCCTTCAGGAACAGAATACAGAGTGTCCCAGATACATTGGAAAGATTTGAGTTGAGTTTCTGACATCCTGATGTTCTACACCATGGTGCATATGATCCCAATCTCTGTACGTCCCAATCTGTTTCCTGTAAAACTATGGCCGAAAGTGTTGTGATACATGTAGATTTACAAATTTTCATTGCTATTCAGTAGATTTGTTTTACAGAAAATGATTGTCAACCTTCCCCATTGATTAAAGAACTGCCATCCTTGCCGTTAAATCTGCATGATAGTGTGTTGCATATCTGAATGCAGAGTAATGAAAGGTACATTTATAAGCGCATCAATGGGCAACCACAAAAGCCAAATATGACAATTGTTTGATCTTTCATGGTGAATTTTGATGCTACAATAGAAAGCCCAAAGCTCAATGGGGCTGAGAGAATTTTGGCGGAGCTAGACACACAAAATAGTTCTGTATACAGCTCAGTAGACTATTTTGAGCCTGAATCCAAAGGTAAATAGTATAAAGGTGGTTATGTGCACCCTGAAAGTGCAAACCGAAAGCTACTTTCAACCAGTTTTTTTTAGATTTGTTGAATTGCTTATTGAAGCACACTCGCCCTCGAGACTTCATATTGGTTTACCTTTTTGAGCTTGAGGTTGAGCTCTCCATGGGAGATGCTCTACCTACCTCTATCAAAAGTTTTGAACCTTTTACATAACGTTCTCATTTCCCACACGCATTTAATGCTCTGCAACTTTTCCAACTTTTCTGTAGAGGGTTAAGGGTAAAAAAAAAAAAATTAAAAAATTATGTTGAACATGTTACCAAGAAGCTGTGTTAGCTTACTTGCAAAACAATCGATATTTGTTTATCAGACTATTCTTTGGTTGCGCTTTCAATCGTTTTCTTTTGGATCTCTTGCAGTTTTCACAAGCAACCATCATAGGATCAGATCTTATCTTATGTTTTTCAACTTCCAACTCTAAAGACATCTATGGATTCAATATGAATTTTCTTTTAGTAAACCTAAGAATTTTTTTTTTTTTTTAAAGGTGAGCGTGCCGCAGTTGGGTATAAAACCCAAGAAGGGGGTTAAACCACCACAGCCTTAACCATCCAACCAAACTACCATCGGCAACCTAAGAAGATTATGTTCACATAAAGAAATCCTTTGTTTCTTCTTTCTTAAAGTTGTCATCTTTCCATTTTCATAGGTTATTCAATATACTGTTCCTAAAAAATCCAAGTGTGTTAAGAGCTTTCGGTTTCTTTGAATTGTCTATAATTCATCAATTGCATGCAGTGCAGAAATTCGTGCGCTGTTGCTTTGATTATCTATTTTTTCCTGCAACAATTTCTGAATATAAAAAGATGAATTTGTAGGCAAATTTCTGAACAACTTTGAAGCCGCATTAAATTAGTTTTTGTTCTTCGCTTTTGAAAAATTATTTTACATCTTTGAAACTAAATGAGAAACCATGAAAAACTGATATTTCAAAGATATGGGGGTTTACCCACTATGAGTTGGTTTGGTTTATTAGTTTATGACTAGCTTTGCACTTCATTAAACATTCTGCTGGAGTCTGGCATGACAGCTTAATGGTCAGAGTTTGGCGGATGGTATCACTAGGTCATGGATTCGAACTCAGCCGACATATTTATCAGGTTATGGTGTGTTGATCAGTTCATTCATTCTGCAGGAGTAATCTTACTGCAAAACTTTCTAAATACTTGTACTATAAGATTTGGAAAAAAGTGTTTTGGCTTGCTTTGTTCTGAATGGAAGAAGTATGTTTAGGTGATAGTTTGTATATTTTTTTTATTTACTTTTTCATTAGAGAATAGTGAATGGAACATGAGTGTTGCCTTAATACCAATATAGTTCAGTAATCAATTCCTTAGGAAGTTCTGGCTTCGTTTCAAACATAATGAAGTAAGCCAAACGATAGTCCATCATGAAAGTTTGTGAATAAATCGAAACATGTTGCGGACCGTGTACCTGTGATGCTCCACTTAGCTCACTATCCTGCGCCTATTAGAGAGTGAACCATCTCCTTATAAACCTTAGTAACAACCATCTCTTTGCTAGTATTTAGGCCAAGACCAAGTACATGTTTCATACCAACAGCAGATAATATACGATATTGCATACGAGATTGCTAGACATGTCTCAAGAACCCTGGACACGGTACACTCTGATGATTTTCATCAGCCCAACTTCACTGACGGTCCGATCTCTAAAGGTGGTCCAAGAGAGCCCTGGCATGATTTTCACTGCAAGCTAGAAGGAGCTATTGCTAGGAATGTCTTGAAGAATTTTGAGCAGAGGTGGATAAAGATAGAACTGCTTGTTCATCTCAAACATACTGATTTGATTGTAACCGACGTCCTGGCTACAAATTCGCAAGACAGGGAAACATGGAATGTCCAGTTGTTCAGATCAGTTGATGGCGGGGCTGTTTACTTCCCTAAAATTTCTGACAAGGCAGCTCGGATGAGATTCTGTTGGAACATATGTGGGTTTTTAAAATAATTTGATTAAAAACGAATTTAAAAACAATGAGTGGATGGCTCCATGATAAACGAATTTAACATTTTCTATTGAATGGAGTGGACGGCTGCTCCATGATTTGCTCCTCGAATCCAGCAGCCAACGTCTACCTATTTTTTCTTGTCGGTTTTCATGCTTTATACCTTCTCTAATCAGAGCTTTAAATAAAAAAAAGAAGGAGAATGATAGTGCATCTATGAGTTTGCTTCTTCCAGCTCTTGAAGCAACAGAGTTTTCTTCTTCTAAGAGACGAAGAAAACAGCCCATGGAATAACAACAATAAAACAGAGAGCATGAAGGGAGCTTCTCCAGTTCTTGATCAACAGAGTTTTCGTTTTCTGTTTGAGAGAAGATGAAAACAGTTCATCTATTAAGCTTGATAGAGAGATTAAAACAGAGAATGAAAATCAGAGCAGAGAGGAGAATGTTTTCCTGTTTTATCTGCTCCCTGCTTCTTCCAGTGTTTTCCTGCAAAACAGAGCAGAGAGATAGTGAGCCTGAGTCTTGCTTCTTCTACCTGCAAAAACAGAAACAGAGTTAAGAGAAAAGAAACACTGTGAGCTAATACGAAACAGTTCTTCGAATCTGTTTTTAGCAAAATTAGTTTTGCTTCTTCCAGTTCTTTGAAACGAAAAACAGAGAGTCTTGTGATCTTCTTCTTCTTCCAGTTTTGAACCTGCAAAACAGAAACAGATTTGATCTTCTTACAAAACGAAAAACAGTTCATACAAATCTGATTTTGCATCTTAGAGTCTCTTCCAGTTCTAGAATGAAGGAAACAGAGACAGTCTTACTGATTGCTAAAATCGTTTTCTGCTTCAAGTTCTACCAGAGTTTTTACAAAAACAGTCCATGTTTTTGAGCTGATTTATTTCAACGATTTATGATTCCGAGCAAATAATGAGAATGAGGGTGAATAGTATACCGTTCATTTGTTGTGCACATTTGAACGAGACAGAGAAGATTCTGGGCTGTTTTATCCTGGGGACGGCGGGGCTACGTAACTGCTAGCACAATCTTGGGCAGAGCCGCGAAACGTCTTAAAGAGAGCGACCTAGTCCGCGACTCAACCCAAGAAATACTGGTACCATTGAGCCTAACTATTTCTGGATTTATTTACAGCAATTGAATCTTATACGGAAGTTACGACAAACAGGTATGTTAAGTATTAATTTACTTCATATATTTTATTTGTTTGTCAAACTATGTTTGCTTACATTAGTATGCTTATTTGCATATGTTATTGCTTGTATGATTAATGTTTGGATGAAAATATGCTTTATATTTGCATATTGAAATTGACTTGAGTAGAACATCCTAGACATTAGTTTAGCAAAATACTTAGAAATGTCTTACTGTGACATATTATGTGCTGATCCATGTAATGTGCTCCAACAATTTTAAGACGTGTTCTTTCTGCCATGATTACAAATACTGAATTGCTAAACAAAGTTTGTAATACAAGAATGCACACATGTGATCACACTAGAAGTGAAGTTGAGTTATGATACTGACTTTAGCTATGGACTATTCCTTGATTCAAAGGGATCCAAGGATAGGTTGGCAAACATTTCTTTGATGAGAAAAATGTATGTTATTGCCATGTTGCTTGAATGTGTCTGTTATGGATCCCATTCTCCTAAACAAAATTTGTTCCAAGGATTGGAATTTAGTTTTGTTTACACTATGATGCTTTTATGTATCCTTGGGTAGTAGTGTTATGAAATTGGGATGAAAGCAAGTTTCTCCATTTATTTGTTTTATAAATTGGTTATGGTAGAATCTATGCAAGGACACAATCCATGGTAATATTTGAAAAAGTTTAGAAAGAGGATTATATTTAAAGATCCATATGATTTAGAGTTTTACAACTACGTTTGCAATATCAGATATCTTTATCTATAATGGTGGTTTACCATGTTGTGTATTTTTAAAGATATTTTTATGGTGACTTTACTACCATATTGAAATCATATTAATTATGATTAACGTAGTTAGAGATTGACATACATATACACATGATGACATGTAAAATGTAGTCTAAACTCTAAAACCTTGGAGGAATAGAACACCATGATTTAATATTAAATTTCATAGAAATGTAACTATGAAATTGATGCTTTCTGAATTGGAATATCATGAAATCTGAATCAATAAATTCCATTTGAACATTTCGTGAGAAGTGAATAATATCATATATGCATGTTACTCTTTAGATAATGAGTATGCAGTTCTATGATAATTATGGATGATTCAGTCTATTTTGGTGAGAACAATAATTGATCTATTGTACAAATTAGAATGCCTCTAATTATCAATACTATTGATGGAAAGAAAAACCATGTGTTTAATAGTTGATGTTTGATGTTAAGCTGACATAAAGAGGCTATAAGGAATCATTTATATACAGATTGACTTGTGGATTTTGTTCTTAATGTCAATAAATAAATGATTATGCTTAGACCATAAGTTGGTCGGACTTCCACATGAGGACATGTATTCTTATGGAAAGAATAAGTTCTCATGATGATGATGATGTTGATGAAAATATAGATCAATTGAAGCTATTGCTTGATTTTGTTGCGGAACTTTGTTATCAAAGTTTGCAACTAAATTCTCAGAGGCTGAACACAGAAAACTTGATGTTTATATCAAAGTTTGAAAAATTCAGAAGCTGAATTTAAGATACGTGTTCTAATGATATTCTTAGTTGATCCTTGAACTTAAAAGAAAAAATGAGAATAGCGAGATGAATAGAATGGGTATCTTATTCGATATTCTCATTTTATGGGTCCTTAAGAATTGAATGCATGGTCCGCTTCAGATAGCAAGAAGACCGTCATTGAATATGCATTCAAAAAGGTAGCTAAACCTGTTTTTGATTAAAGTTAGAAGGACCGAAGTTCAAAAGTCCCTTAATGGGAAGCTTACGTATATTTTTATACATGCTAAGAATAATTTTGTGGATTCTGATTCTTTGTGAAAAGATTTTTTGTGTTTCTCAAGGAATTTTTCATGAAAAGATAAATTGCATTTATAGTGGGGGTTATTTCGAGGAATAGTGGGGGTATATCCTCAAATAACGTGCCTATGATAAGGATGCATGAAACTGATAAAGTCATAGAATCTGAGCCTAGGAGAAGTAAACGGAAATGAACTTCTTGGCCCCGATTACTATGTATTTTCAGTAAAGAAGGGTTTCCTTAGATTTTAAGGAGCCTTAATAGATGCAATTGAAAAGGTCATGAGGTACCTTAAGAGGACTACGAACCTCGGATTACAGAAGTTTTCCGCTGTCCTTGAAGGATAAAGCGATGCTGATTGGAACACCCTTTCAGATGACTCCAAAGCCACCAGTGGCTATATTTTCAATATAGCTGGTGAAGCTGTTTCTTGGAAGTCAAAGAAACAGACCATTTTGGCACAGTCCACGATGGAGTCAGAGATTAGAACATTAGCTACGGCTAGTGAAGAAGCAGTTTGGTTGAGAACCATGCTAGCAGAGAACCCTTTATGGGAAAGATTGATACCAGATGTCTTGATCCAGTGCGATAGTTCCGCGGCTATTGCAAGAAAAATACAGAACCGTTATGATAACGGCAAGAAACGACAAATACGTCGTAAGCACAGTACGGTTAGAGATTTCTATCTACTGGTGTTGTGAGATCAGATCAAGTACGAACTGATGTGAACTCGGCTAATTCTTTGACGAAAGTATTAGTTAGAGCGAAGGTTTTTGAAACCTCGAAAGGAATGGGACTAAAGCCCTTAGATTGATGAGTTATTCATGACGGTAACCCAACCTATAGACTGGAGATCCCAAGAAATAGGTTCAAAGGGTAATAACAAGTTGTGAATGATATGATGTGAATCATGCTGACAAAATAACGATCTCATTCCTAGAATACAGCATGAATTCCTGAAGCGATAGTAGGATGAGTTAAAAAACTCTTAATGATGTCTATACTCTATGTGGAGTGGAGTACCTAGCTACAGGAGTACTCTTGATAGACTCACCTAAGTGATTGTGGAAGTTTGGCCGCTTCCTATGGAATTTGTGGGCAAAATTCCTAGAGCCTTCACTTACTGGGATATACGTGCATGGCCGTAAAAGCACGGGCTTTTTAGACTTCACCCAGGAAAAGGTTGTGCGTGTAATGTCTGTTAGAGATAGAGTTCAAAACTACGAGTTACTCTAGTATAATCTAAAGCATGAACACTACGCAAGAGTTCAAGTCGAAAGACACTTTTGTTTATGCACAATCTTATTTTTTGAAAGATTGCTCGATGAAAAATTGTTTTTTCAATCCAAGTGGAGGATTGTACAATTGTTTTAAAAATCCAAGTGGGGGATTGTTGGAACATATGTGGGTTTTTAAAATAATTTGATTAAAAACGAATTTAAAAACAATGAGTGGATGGCTCCATGATAAACGAATTTAACATTTTCTATTGAATGGAGTGGACGGCTGCTCCATGATTTGCTCCTCGAATCCAGCAGCCAACGTCTACCTATTTTTTCTTGTCGGTTTTCATGCTTTATACCTTCTCTAATCAGAGCTTTAAATAAAAAAAAGAAGGAGAATGATAGTGCATCTATGAGTTTGCTTCTTCCAGCTCTTGAAGCAACAGAGTTTTCTTCTTCTAAGAGACGAAGAAAACAGCCCATGGAATAACAACAATAAAACAGAGAGCATGAAGGGAGCTTCTCCAGTTCTTGATCAACAGAGTTTTCGTTTTCTGTTTGAGAGAAGATGAAAACAGTTCATCTATTAAGCTTGATAGAGAGATTAAAACAGAGAATGAAAATCAGAGCAGAGAGGAGAATGTTTTCCTGTTTTATCTGCTCCCTGCTTCTTCCAGTGTTTTCCTGCAAAACAGAGCAGAGAGATAGTGAGCCTGAGTCTTGCTTCTTCTACCTGCAAAAACAGAAACAGAGTTAAGAGAAAAGAAACACTGTGAGCTAATACGAAACAGTTCTTCGAATCTGTTTTTAGCAAAATTAGTTTTGCTTCTTCCAGTTCTTTGAAACGAAAAACAGAGAGTCTTGTGATCTTCTTCTTCTTCCAGTTTTGAACCTGCAAAACAGAAACAGATTTGATCTTCTTACAAAACGAAAAACAGTTCATACAAATCTGATTTTGCATCTTAGAGTCTCTTCCAGTTCTAGAATGAAGGAAACAGAGACAGTCTTACTGATTGCTAAAATCGTTTTCTGCTTCAAGTTCTACCAGAGTTTTTACAAAAACAGTCCATGTTTTTGAGCTGATTTATTTCAACGATTTATGATTCCGAGCAAATAATGAGAATGAGGGTGAATAGTATACCGTTCATTTGTTGTGCACATTTGAACGAGACAGAGAAGATTCTGGGCTGTTTTATCCTGGGGACGGCGGGGCTACGTAACTGCTAGCACAATCTTGGGCAGAGCCGCGAAACGTCTTAAAGAGAGCGACCTAGTCCGCGACTCAACCCAAGAAATACTGGTACCATTGAGCCTAACTATTTCTGGATTTATTTACAGCAATTGAATCTTATACGGAAGTTACGACAAACAGGTATGTTAAGTATTAATTTACTTCATATATTTTATTTGTTTGTCAAACTATGTTTGCTTACATTAGTATGCTTATTTGCATATGTTATTGCTTGTATGATTAATGTTTGGATGAAAATATGCTTTATATTTGCATATTGAAATTGACTTGAGTAGAACATCCTAGACATTAGTTTAGCAAAATACTTAGAAATGTCTTACTGTGACATATTATGTGCTGATCCATGTAATGTGCTCCAACAGATTCGTTACAGGGAAGGATAACATCATTGATCGGAGCATTCAGGATGCTTATATAAATGTCATTAGACGTGCAAACAATTTCATTTACGTTGAAAATCAGTATTTCCTTGGAAGCTCATTTGACTGGAAACCTGACAGCCTCAAGGTTGAAGATATAATTAACATCATCAACACTTTGCATCTTATTACAAAGGAACTCTAGTTGAAGATTGTTAGATTATCGCAAGAGAAGGTTTTGCCGTCTATGTAGTAATCCCAATGTGGCCAGAAGGCGTCTCAGAGAGCGAATCAGTTCACTTCAGGCAATACTGGATATGATGTACACGAGAGCTTCTAGGTATCGAGGGAGGGAGCGAGGGATGGGTGTAATCACCCATTCTCCTCGCGATGAGTGCATCGCGCTGGAGATGCGTGCGGGCACTCATCGCGAGGAGGACACACATCCCTCGCTCCCTTTCCCTCGACCCATAGAATTTTTCGATGTACACACACATCACCTTTCAACCGGGAATTCACCCAGGGGTCAGATCCATGGTGAATCATCTTCTTATAAATTTGAGTGACAACCAAAGAATGTGATTTCTCGAAATATGTCAAAATTTCACAAAATATTTTTTGTTTTGATATTACCAAAATTTCTTTTGAAATATGTCAAAAATTTTCTAAAAAAAGAAATAAATATTTTAATTTTCGTATATTTTAAGATGCTATAATGTTCTTTTAGTATCAAAAGCATGTTATGTGAGTGATTCTTATTTAATATGTAATTTGTATGACACTACGAATTGTTTTTACTAGTATTTATGAGTTTAAAATACATAACTTATGTTGTTAAATTCGAAATCACAACCAAAATTTGTAGGGGTGGGCAATGTCGGTTCGGTTCGGTTTTAAGCCCAAACCGATTTCGAACCGATTTCATTCGGTTTGCCCAAAACCAAAACCGAAACCCAATTTTGTATTTGTAAATCGATGAATTCGATTGAACCGAATTTCGGATCGGTTTGGTTCGGTTGGGCCGAAATTTCAGGCTCAAGCATTTGAAAGACTTTCATTAAAACATGTCTAATTTTTTTACAGGGCCAATTTTTTTACAGACCCAATTTTTAGCCCAAAATTGAAAAACTTTGAGAGAATGAGGTGATTCAGTGCAACAGGGTGTACTGCAGTGCATTTGTTGCACTGATCAAGTATTGACACCTACTTGTTATTTAGTTATTTATATATATCTAATTAATCGGTTGGTTCGGTTATAAATCGGTCTGTTCAAAACCGTAAACCGATTTTGAACCGTTTATAATCGGTTCGGTTCGGTTTAAATTATTTTATTTCTAATTATATTTCGGTTCGGTAACCGAAAACTGGTTCGGTCGGTTAACCGAATTTAAATCGATTTTTGCCCACCCCTAAAAATTTGTATGTTTTTTATGCACAAAACAAAATATTTCTTAAAATCGAGAGATCGAAATTAACTCGAAAAAACGAAATTACAATCCTTGGTGACAACTCCTCCTTGTAACGGTTCTTTTTTCTGTGGTTTGGGGAGCCCATTTACACCCCGCGCTTGCCTTTCAAAAAAAAAAAAAAAGTTTCAAATTATTACCATCATTTTTGTAAGTTTAGGTAGATGGATAGCTTTCACCTATTATAATCAATGACATCGAAAAACAAATGCCCTATTATTTGCTGGCAGTGGTTGGCACACTCTAGTTTCTTAATCTAGCAAGCTAAAAGTCATCACCAAGACTAAGAAATCATGATTTAACCTAGTTGCTTAAATAGATCAAAATTTAGTTTTTTTTAGGCCAAATTATTGGTGTTTCAAAATTAGTGAGGAAGGAAGTGGTATGTGTAATACATTATCGATTTTTCGATATATATGGAAACTCACTTAGCATAACAAATGAATTGATTGGGACCCTATTAGGTTTTGTGGCTGATGCAAATGAATTGAATTTTGGTTGTCTTCCTCCATCAATCATGACTACTAACTTATGAAGAAATTTAATACCTGCTCCCTCTATAGTCCCCACTTTACCAACTATAGTCCCCACTTTATTGACACACCATAAATTAATAAACATATCGCTGGTTGTGTTTGAATTTATGACTTAGTGGTACCATCAACTAAGCTCTAACCAGTGTCAAGTTCTAATCATTGAATATGGATGAACTCGAATACGGATTGTATTTTTTCTTGACAAAAATGTTTAGTGCAAACAAAATAGGGCATTTTAACATACGCCCAAATTTCTCGATTTTAAAGTTTATTAAAAAAAATCTAACTACCTCTCCTAAAATTGCTTTAGACTCTACTTTATTTTGTTAATACCATTTACGAATCCACAGTGAACTACAATCTAAAAAAATTATGTGTCATATCAAATGCGCTAGAAGCTAAATGCTATGTAATCAGGTTTTGTAACTAAAATGATGTGGCATCATCAGAGGATTTTCTTTACAATCTCAAAATACACATAAACACTTTGGCCATCATTCTTTCGAGATCACGTCACATCACTCTGTTTGCAAAACCTAATTGCGAAAACTTAATTTCCTAATATTTTTCGATAAAGATGAAATCACGACAATCTCAAACTTGCTAGATTATTTCAAATTTCGGAAATACTTTTTTTTTTTTTTTGTTCAAACACGAAGATGTTTATTAATGAAAGAAAGGGAAACAAAATACAAAGAGAAACATGCCTATATCAAGGAATGCCAAGACACTATGAAAGTGTCAAAACCCAAATCCCTAAATAAATTACATGCCGTACCCATCCTCCACAGCAATTCTCTAATCTCGATAAAGATAGAGTGTTCTGATCTGTTGAGTCCTTCAAATACCATTTTATTTCTTTCTTTCCACACACACCACATAAGAACGTGAGGGACCCTACGCCATAACCACTCTCCCCCACGGGAAGGATTAGCTTGAGAAACAAAATCTAACCTCAAGTTTTTTTTTGTTTTTTTTAATTTAATTGGATACCTAATAAACGAAGTAATTGCCGACACTAGACTATAACACATTATTCTTTTTTTTTTTCATATTTTTTATTGACAAATAACTATTTCCAAAAAAGAAGAAGAAAAGCCGAACAGAGAGCTCAAATCCGTAAGTTGGAAGATGAAATCAGAGAAGGGGGTTTCGATTTTCCCATTTCTAAGGGCTTAATCGATTTTTGGAAGATGAAATCAGAGAAGTGGGTTTCGATTTTCCCATTTCCAAAACCCTAAGTTTACCTTTTTATTATGTTTGATTAATTTGTGTGTTTTCTTGAATGAATTATTACATTACAGCATCATCTTCGAATCTGTCGTTGCTGAATTCAATAGACTGAGGCGGAGATCTCTGCATTAAAAACCCCCAATCGCTACTACCAGTGGTGTGTGTTTTTGGGTTCACTTAGATGCAAATATAGAGCTTTTTCGAAGTTTGGGTTCATCACGTATTTGTCTATATGGGGTAAGTCACTTGATTTCATTTCATCAAGTTTTTTTTTTTTTCAATATATATGTTGGCGTGGTATTTAAATTTGGAATCTAGATGTGTTGCTTGGTAAGTAAGCCAAGGAATCGGATTAGTTTGAATTCTTGCCTTAGCTTCTAGGTTGGGATTATTTACTGTTATTACTTGTAAAGTAAAATTTAGTATTCTTGTATCGGAAAGAAAACACGAAGGAGAGTTTTGAGACAGTTGTTGTTTGATGCTTGTGAAGAAGAGGAATTGGTTTTCGAAGTTTGTTGTGAGGGTTTTGAAGTGGAATGATATGAAGAGGTTATGGAGGAAGAGTTTGAAGAGGAGATTGAGTTCTATGGTAAGTGAGAATGGTTAAATTTTTTTTTTTTGGTTCATTTTTGGGATGTGAGTGTCTAAGTGTAAGCTAGGAAAGGATCAGAGAGCTCATGTTTTTGTTGCATCACTAGTTGCATTGCAAATTAGAAACATTGCGCGTATAGTCCTATCATACAAAAAGTGTCTTTAGAACAATTTGATATCGTTATGTTTTGACTGGGTGATGTGGGATGGTGAACTGTGACATCTAGCATTCCCTCACGACAAATGAAGAAATGGTGCAGGAGTTTTATAGCAGTTGCTCTGAACCTTTTTTTTATGCTACGAGTTTGTTAGTTTTGTATCAAATTGTTTATGAGTTTATCCTCAGTTTGCGAGGAACTATGGTATTGTTTGTGCGTTGTGTCAGTTGTGCTTTAGGATTGTCTGTACATAGTTGGAGATTCCAAACTCTCCTCATACAACATGCATACTACTGCAAGGACAATTTTGTTTGTCTCCAGTCCTTGCCACATTTATATCTTCCTATTAACTTGTAGGTTATTTTTGAGAATTCTAAAATGTGAAATTAATACACTCGATCAAAGCTACCACAGTACTAGTGTGATTGAACTGATACTAGACGACATTGTAGAACATCGCCTATTCTGATTTTCCAGAGCGACTCTGCAAGTCTTTGGTCTTGGTTGGGTGGTGCTAATCATTTTTGTGGTTAAACCTGATTTGTAACAGAGCAGAGGTTGTCTTGGATGCTGTACCCAGGCCACACCAATAATTGCTGTTGATGAGCCATCAAAAGGACTAAGAATACAAGGTCGTACAGTGAAAAAACCTGGCGTCTCAGACGATTTCTGGAGCACCACCAGCACAGGGGAGATGGACAATAATAGTGCACTTCAATCTCAGAGGAGCATCTCTTCAATCAGCACATCAAATCAAGCCCTTGATCAACAAGGTGGAGCCGGCAGCACGAGCAGCCCTCCTGAGTTTGTTAATCATGGTAAGTCGAAAAATATGTTCTCTTCTTTTATTGTGAATACTGAGCCCAAGATTTTCATGTGTAATATATGATGTTGCCAGCCCCTCTGGTTCATTTGACTTTTAGGATTCATATCTGTCCAGTTAGATATTGGTATTCTATCTCGTCTTTTCAATTTCATGACTGAAAGAAGCATGCCGTTTGCTAGTATTTCAATATTCGCAATTGATCAACCAATCATTCCGGCGTTTTTCAAATAACTGGTTGGTTGGATCCATGTAATGTTCGTAACCTGATCCTTTTATGCAAAAATGCAGCCTTTGTAGGATATGGGGTTAATAGACGGTTATTTTGGTCTTTCTTGAAAGTGTTCACATTTATGACTGTTTATGGGATTTGTTTTACTCTTTTGAGCGATATCTTATATGTTCTTGAAAGTGTTGCTATTTTTTTTGTTCACATTTAGTTTCCAAAGCAGTTGCTTATTCATATCACAGGTCTTCTTCTTTGGAATCAAACGAGGCAGCAGTGGATTGGAAATAAAAGGCCGAAAAGCGGGGTACAACAGGTTCGGGAACCCAGACTAAGGTATGTGTTGTATTTTTTTTTATAGCAACTTGTAATCTATTGCACTTTGTGAGTTGGAATCCCAAATTAATCTTGCAAGCCCTCTCCTATTGTAATTCAGCCTGCCTATCAAAATTATAGATATGAGACTGCACATACTCCATGGCTGGTTATGTTACTCTTCATGTCTTTAAGTCATACTCAGGTGCATAGAAGAACCAGTCATTAATGCACTTAGTGCTTAAATCCCTAAATTTGTCTCTGGTGTGTATGTCCCCTATACTTATTTGGAAAAAAAAAACCCCGTAAATTAGTGCATATGTTTTATAAGCAACCATAACCACACTGTTATGATTTGGTCCAATCTGTACACAGCTTGATAATTGTGATTGTATTCGTGTAACTTTTTCTCAGAAATTCTCTACGAATCTTAAAACAAATCTGGAACTTTTGCAGTTGGAATCCGACATACGAGAGTTTGCTTGGTTCCAGCAAGCCTTTTCCCCAGCCCATTCCACTTTCCGTAAGTCAAAATCTCATGTTACATTAGTTAAGCCAATCCTTGAATCACAGTTCGACGGCTGACCTTAATTTGCTATTTGTTACTCTTCAGGAAATGGTAGAGTTTCTTGTGGATATCTGGGAGCAGGAAGGGATGTACGATTAAACAAGTATGCTTTGTGGGGACGAAAGAGTTCAAGATTTTGTGAAAAATCAAGAGGCCCCAAGGCAGTTTGTACCATATTGAAATGGGATGGTGTGAAGGGCATTTGTAATTGTAAAGACTTATCTTCCTCTCACTGTTTTTTGTTTTTCCTTCTTAAATGGCTTTCTAAATATTTCTTCCACTCAATCTAATATATAGAGCAAAATTTGTGCATTTCTCCAACAATCTGCTATCATGAAGATTGTTGCAAGTTCTATTGGCATTTTTTTTTAATGATTTTGTTAAAGCCTAGAGGCAAAAATATTAAAATTACTTGTACACAATATCGTTGTCTAGCTGTGCTAATAAGATTATGAGCTTTAAAGTTTAGTTCTCTACAAATAAACTTACAAACCCAGTTTTTGTTAATAGCTAACAATCTCTTAATGTTACGGATCAGGGGTTTTCACACCCGCTCCATAGCTCCATTGGTCGCAGAAGGATCTTGATGGAGTGAAGGATGTCAGTCTCCAAAAATTAAGCTTGTTTGCTAATGATGAGCTTGGATCAAAAGTAGTGCCACGCCGCTTTTGCTGCATGACATTCTACCATAGTACTATTGAGCACCTTCCCTGCAATTGGAAACACTACATGAGTTTAAATGTGTCCTCTCAAGTCCACTGCAAAAACTCCCGCAGCTCTCTATTTAGAGTTAACATAAAACTATTTTGTACATTGATGGATTTTATGGTGTGTGTAAATGGATTTGGTGTATGTAAATGGATCCCTTCAGCATTCTCGATCCCACTTTGTACATTGGGCTAAACTTTAACTATTAGCACATAATTGGAGGCAGCAGGACTTTTATTCAGTATTGTTGCACAGGACACAGAGACACAGTTGCTGAAATAGAGTAGAAGCAGACAGCAGACGTGGCAGAATATAAGCAATCTCTCTTGAACACTCATCAACTTTTTTGGACACAATTCATGAAGAAGAAGAAGAGGAGAGAATTAACAAAGTTTCAAAGACTTGTGTATATCTTAATCTCACCAGAAGCTTTAAGACACTTCTTTCACTTGCTCCAACTTTTTTCTCACTTTACAACTTGTCTTCATTGTTTAAAATACTTTGCAAATTTGTAGCTTAATCAAAGTGAGTGAGTGAGTGAGAGGGATAGTATGGCTTTAGCTCGTTTGTCTCTCCTAAAGAAACTTGAGCATAGCACTAGTAGAGCAACAAGTGCTCTTCTGGGTTCTAGTAAACATGAGGATCATTGTGATACAGAGTTTGTGAGGAGGTTTTCGACTAGTGAGGGTGGTGGTGGTGGTGGAACTGCTTCATCTGGTGGGAATGAGAATTAAGTCATCTAATCAGCCGATGGAGGTCAGTGAAGACTCTGGAAAAAAGAAGTCGAAGCTCTTTCCAAAGTTTGGCAAATGAGGCCTTTGGAGGAAGAATAAGCCAAGGGATGATTGGCTCCATTTGATCTTCAATGTAATTTTCTCTCCATTTGGTCTTAGTGCACTGATATCTTGCCTGGTGCTACCAGACACTATAGAATTGGTAGCACCATAGGATTGCATCTAGATAAGTATTATCACTTATCTCGATGCAATCCTACAGTGCCTAGTAGCCACCAGGCACTTTACCGGTGCACTTAAGAAAAACTGAGCTAACATATACATCACTGAAACTTGTACTTGTTTGATCCTGTGTGCTTGACCAACATGGTCAAGGGACTCAGGGCAACAGGCATATTACAACCGCAACCACTCTAATAATCCTAGTTTGGTTGAACAGAGAGCTTTTACCAAGCCTAGTTTCAAAGCACTGATTTATGCGCCTTTCTCTCTATGGGTTTGGAGAAGTTGGAGTGGGATAGGTGCGAACCACCATCTCATGTTCGGACCGGGCTCTAGAATTTTTCTGGGTCAAATCTGATAAACCTAGTTCACCAACCAGACTAATTTTAACATGATCAGGGTAACAATCATATTACACGACCAATCTACCAACCCCACTAATTTTATGGACATTTACTTACTAGATTATGTAGGAACAATGAATGTGATTTCTAGAAAAATGTAGAAATTTTACGACCAATCTACCAACCCCACTAATTTTATGGACATTTACTTACTAGATTACGTAGGAACAATGAATGTGATTTCTAGAAAAATGTAGAAATTTTACGAAATATTTTTTTTCTTCTTCGAGTTATTGATTTGTTTTCGAAATTCAAAATATTTATTTTTACATTAGATCAATCTCAATTTGATCTATCTCAATTTTTCTACATTTTAACCCGTTATAACTTTAGCGCTTAGTATCAAAATTTTGTTATTAAAATTTAAAATGCTTAAATTATATTGATAACTTCAAAATTACAACCAAAATTTTACGTTTTTTTTCTATAATGAAACAAATTATTTAATATCAACTTACCGAATAGAATTCTTGTTCATTTTTATGTTTTATATTTGTTGTTAAAAGATTTGTATGTACTATAACAAAGGTAACTTTTCGCAACGTTGGGCATTTTTCAGATATCTTTCCCTCAGCGCTAGGAGACGCGTGTCACGGACTAGCAATCCGTGTGGCACTAGCTATTCAATTCACTAGTAAGCCTATGAGTAGTTACTTCAACGGGCACAAATATTAGCTTGAGAATGCACAATATCAATCTGTAGACAATATAACGATGCACAATAGTCAGCAAAAGCTTTCATTAACATTCAATAGATTACAATGGGGAGGAACGTTCGAAAGGACGTTGTTCAAGACTAGTTCGATGCTAACGATAGATGGAAATACAAGTTTGAAGTTGAAAAGCAAGGCAAAGAAAACAATAAAAATGTTAGCGGTACAGTCTGACCCGACTATGCAATGAAGGCAACACGTCTTCACAGTCAAAAACTCAAACATTCCCCCTATAATATAGATCCTAAGCATTTGGGCACTTTTCATAAAGGAACATTGAGTTTTGAGACCATTAGGAAAGTCTTGAAAGACCTCTGACGTTAATTTCCCTAACCAACAGTACTAGTCCTGACAACGCGTAACTACAAGCATCCTAAAATCTAAACAAACTGTTCGAAAACTTAGGTCCGACGCGCTTTTCAAATGAAAGAAAAGGATGACCACTACAAGCTGAAATATAAAGTCCTGGGATTAAACAAAGAGGATATAAAGATTAGAGTTGAAGACAGGTTCTTGACAATTGAAGGGGAGCACAAGGAAGAAGAAGGGGATGAGGACGATGACGAAGAGCACATGTCTAATTATAGGTATTACAATGATAGTGTGTTGTTGCCTGATGATGCCAAGGTTGATGAAATTAAAGCTCAAATGAAGAATGGTGTTCTCAGTATCACCATACCCAGAAATGAGAAGCCTAAAAAGGATGTGAAAGAAGTGGCAATTCACTAAATACAGGTTCTGTTCCAAATGCTTGTTTAATTAGCTTGTTTTGTGAAGGTATGCTATGGTGTGGTATTCTGTATCAATGAGTACTTGCAGTAACAAAAAATCTAGAGAGCCAGGCCAGCGACAAAGGGTTCTGTGTCTCTGTGATTGTGTTTGATTGAGTCATTATAAGCATCCCTAGGATGATGGATGGTATTGGGCTTGGTATGACGCGGGCCTGACTCTCTAGAAAAGTTCACAGTAATGTTGTATAAATAAAAATAAAGTAATCTTAGAGTACATAATTTGAAATTTTCTACGCTGTCGTGTTTGGGTTTTTTTGACACTTCTAATCTTTCTGTGGACACAATATTTGTGATTGTGTTAAAAAGGAATGGATATAAAGTTTAAAAAATCCCAAAAAATACAAAAGATGCATTCAAACAAGGTAACGTAGAATTACTCGCATAATTTTGGTGTTTTTTTGTTGCATCAATTTGTAACATTTTCTTGTTATGGATGGAGCATGAACTGAAGGAATAGATTCAGCAAACACAAAATGCTGGAATGGATGATCTGTATTGAAATGGAAGGAGATGAAAATGTATTTGCAGGTCTTGATGAATTGTGGGGAAATTTGGGATCACAGAACTGGTTAGAGCAAACAAAAGATTTGCACAATCTCAAACTGGAAAAAGGATGATTGAATTCATTTGAGGTTGAGGGTGTGTGCAGGGCGGACCTATGGCTAAGGGGGGCAATTGCCCCCTTAGCTTTTAAAAAAACTCCACCAAATTAATGATATTTGCAATCTTGCTCCTCTTTAAAATTTTAGATTGCCCACTTCTTATAGATAATGAAATAAACATATATACAAAATCACAAATCTTTCGCAAGTTCGCAAGCCTTCGCAAGTTCACCTCTCCGCCATCTCAATCACCCAAAATGATTTTCGATAAAGATCCACTTCCTCCAATCTCCTCCAATCTTCAACGGAGATCAATTTCTCCAATTGCACAACACGATTTCGACTAGACATCTATCAATTTATGGAGGTGGTTTTACTCTCTCTTTTGCTTGTTAGCTCCTCATCGGCACTCTTCAGTCTTCACAGTAGCTTGCTTCAGCTAAGCAATTAGATGGTAACATGCAACATTACTATAAAATATGCAACAACGTTGACATATAAAATATGTTTCTCTTATACTACTTTTGAAACTTTGTTTTAATCATATTCATCTATTTATTTTAAAAATTAAATTATCTATTATTTATTTTTATTACCCCCATTTGTGTGCAATCCTAGCTCCGCCCTGAGTGTCTTACACCAATAGCTTATTATTTAGGGGAGTTGAAATGATTGTTCACATCA
The DNA here is from genome assembly GCA_963556465.1 of Berberis vulgaris. NCBI lineage: Eukaryota > Viridiplantae > Streptophyta > Magnoliopsida > Ranunculales > Berberidaceae > Berberis > Berberis vulgaris. Next base: position 84,385,062 of record OY747130.1, read on the forward strand.
ATTATTTGGACTAAACACACAAGACCAGAATCTAAACAAGGGTTTGTACTGAAACTCAAACTGGAAAGCCATTGTTGGAGTAGTAGCTTTGAGCCAACTGAAATTAAGTCAAAAGTAGCTCATGAACGGGCTTCAAGTCAAGCCCAGCCCATCTTCATTTTATTTAGAGCGTCATTGTTTATCGTGTTAATTGTGATACACTACCTATATTTTATTGTTAATTGTGTTAATTGTTTATTGACCTTTTATTTTAAAAATGTTTATATTTACCTTTTCAAAATTCAAGACTAAGGTAAGGTTCAGTGTTTTGTATCTCGAATCATTTATTTTGAAAAAAATCAAAATATTAAATCAAAACAATAAACAAATCTCGAGAAAAATCTCACAATTAAAAAAAAATCATATTCTTTCCCAACCCAACTTCTCTTCCATCGTGATAACAATGGTGTCAAGAAGATCATCGAGTATAGGTTCAATGACAACAACAACAATATAAGATTCTCAACCCAACTTCCCTTCTATCATGATCGGCCAGATAACAACGGAAGGTCATCGAGTATAGGTTCAACGACAACAACTAGTGAAAAGATTGGTTGATCATAATTACAATCATTAATAATAATAAAAAATTTGTGTTGGTTATAAAAATGTAAAAGTAAGTTTTCTATTTGTTTAGGAAGGGTAAAGATGATTTATAACTTTATGGATTAACCCAAGTTGATAAAAGAGTATTTGTTGGCCATAAAAGTATAGAAATAGACACAAATTGTTGGGATGAAGTTGACTTCAATAGTCCCACATCAACTAAGGTAAAGACGTGAAGTTGTCATCTAAGAATATAATGAGTGATCCACTCTCTAATAGCAACGAGACATTTTGGAGAAAAATCTCACACCATAAAAGCCCATGATGGGGGCTCAAAATCGTGGTGTTTAAGTTGGAGACAATATTGTTGCTATGTATAATGGACCAATGTGTACCAAGTGGTATAAGAGCCGATGGTTCGGTTGGAGCTTGGTGATGGTTTTCTCGAGATGCGAATCCTCGGGATATAGTAGATCTTGCCAAGGGGTTTTCTTACAATCTAGGTGGAGTTGTTATTGTGTTCCTCGATATGGTTAATATCGGACCGATGGAGGTGTTCCTCGAGATGATTGTCAATCAATCCGACGGTGGAAGTGTTCCATGTATTCCTCGAGATGGTTGAGGGGTTTCCTTACAATCTAGGTGGAGGTGTTCTCGTGCTCCTCAAGATGGTTAAGATCAGATGGAGGTGTTCCTCGAGATGGTTATAGATCAATTTGATGGTGAAGGTGTTTCTCGAAATGGTTAAAGATCAGATGGATTGTAAAATGTGACAATTTGCATCAAGGTGGAGATTGTTGAGATGAAGTGAACTTGAATAGTCCCACATCAACTAAGGTGAAATATTCATCTAAGAATATAAGGAGTAGTCCACTCCTTTATACAACTAGGCATTTTGGAGGAAAACACACACCATAGAAGCCCATGATGGGGGCTCAAAATCGTGGTGTTTAAGTTGAGGACATTATCGTTGCTATGTATAGAGGAACAATGTACGTCACAAAATAATCGTATCTAAATAATCTATTTTGTGAAAAAAAAATGCCTTAAAATTCATTTTCCGTTAAACCAACAAAAAAAACTCGAGGTTTTGTCCAACATTTCCTTTTTATTTGAGACTTTAGACCACAGCCGAAAGAAGATGGTATCATCTCTTAAACTTGATCTACGCAAGCCAAGTGCACTTTTAGAGGCTATGAATGGAGGTTACTCTTCTCTAAAACACTTAAATCCTATCTTTTGCCATTTGAATTCTGTAGTTGCTATATTTATTTATTTATTATTATTATTATTATTATTATTATTATTTATTTAAAGGCAAGCAAGGTTTTTAGATCTAGAACTATCTTTTGCCATTTGAATTCTGTATTTTTAAGGCAAGTAAGGTTTTTAGATTTAGAAACATTAAAAATAGAACTGATCAACACATAATAAATAAAGATGGTTCAAACCATAAATTATGCCTAAACACCACCATCAACTAATACATGCATTTCTTGAGTTTGTCAAACTATTTCGTATTTGATTTTGGTTAGGTTCATAGAACTTTGGACAAGCTTTTATGGTTTGGTCATGATGGTAAGTAGCAAGATCAAGCAAGTTGAGCTATGGGCAATAAAAAAGAAATTGCTTAATTGGTAGTGACCCAGCTTTCATCACATGCTTGGATGATGTTTGTGTTTGTGGACAATCTATAACGTGCAGTTTCCATCAAATTTCCATGTTATGATGTAATGCAAGTAGGTGGATGCTTTGTTATGTCTATAATGACTAAGGCATTTGATGGGGTATCATGTTTCCTTTCTTTGTTTAATTATTAGATGATGACATAGCTTTGTGTGAATTGGTCTTACCTAATCATTGCTCATTTTTTTTATTATCGAAAATATTAGGAAATCATGTTTTTACAATTAGGTTTTTTAATTATAGTGATATGACGTGATTTTGAAAGAATAATAAAATTTCTAAAATATTTATGTGTATATTGAGGTTGTAAAAAATCTTCTCTAACGATGTCACATCATCCTGATTATAAAATCTGATTGTAAAACCTAATTTTCTAGCGTCACTCTTTTTATTACACATTTAAACACAAGAACTAAATAAAATATTGTTTGTAACAATGCTTGACCCCTTTTACCAGCTCAATGGTATGTATGTTGAGGATGGAATCACAGATTTAGGGTTTGAATTTTGTCGGCTGCATTTAAGATGGGAGGGTTGAGGGATTAAAAAGATTTAAAAATAATAAAATAATAAAATTTGAGCAAGTTTTGCGTACGAAAAATCCCTATTGATTACATATTGTCATGTATCTCGAGTTTTATCAACAGATGTTCTTCAACCTGTCACTGAAAATTTATTAGATTATATTTATTCCTATAACTCGTGCATGCATATCCTTATGACATAATAACAATTTTTTAAAAAATCCACGCCAAACACGATTAAATTTAAAATCAAAATTTTTGTCAATTCTCAAAATACTTGACCTATAATTTCTTAAAAAAATTTATTATATCCCAAATCGATATTACAACTGGATAGCATTGCACATACAATCTTTCGAAAAGAGCAAAACCTTCTACAAAATCACAAAAATCTCTTGGCATAATCAACCCTAGAATCCCCAATGTCAGAAAAATCAATATCAAATGATGTTAACTCCAAACAACTCCACCAAGAGATGGATCCCATGCAATAATTTTGAGTATATTTATGACGCAACAAATCTGATCACATTTGATTTATAACAATTAATTAATTAGTTAAATGAACCCAAATCAACATTGTGGGTCTCTATGCACACTTACCTGTCTTTGATTTTGTGTGTTGTGGCAATTTTAAATGAACAGATACAGAAGAATCCCAAGTCAAGAAATGCATCTAATCTTTATTTTTTTTAATAGTTTGGTTGGTCAAATCCTTTGGACTAATTCCATGTGTTAAACACATATTTAATGCTTCAAATCCAATGTCTCAACCACACAAGCTTCATATTGATAGAGAGGGAATGCATTGTTTTAGGGTTTATATGAATGTTTCTCACATGTACTTTCAATCAGTGAGGGAGAAAGGGTGTTGAGAAGCCAATGAATTCAAAACATCCATGTACTTTCTTGGTTAGGACTTGGAAGGTTTCAGGCTTTGAGCTTGATTCAAAAAAGGAAGAATCACATTTATATTTGGTGATGCTAGTTTATGGTTGAACCCGTCCAACCCAAGATTTGGACACGATGGACAAACTCATCTTTGACCGAATAATGAGATCAATGACTAAGTCAGATTTCTTGAGTAAGATGTTGAAGGTTTCAAAGGTTGATTAAATTGGAGAGAATTGTGTCATGGAAGCAGTTTTTCACATTTTGGAGCAGAAATTCTAGGGAGCGAGGGTAAGGGAGTGAGGGATGGGCACCCATCCCCCTCAAGATAAGCGAAACTGCCTTGAGATGCGCGATATCGCTTATCTCGAGGGAGATGGGCGGTTACACTCATCCCTCGCCTCTTACCCTCGCTCCTTCGGGTTAAGAATAAAGGTTTTTGTTTTCTATAATTATTAATTAACGTGGAAACGTTACTACTTACTTACTAGTTTGAACTTTGAAGCAATGATTGTGATTTCGTTTTTCAAGGTAATTTCAGTAAGTTGATTTTAAGAAATATTTTGTTGTGTATAAAAAAGAAGATAAAAAATTTTGTTGTAAATTTAAAGTTATCTATATAATTTAAGCATTTTAAACTCTTACATACTACATAAAGAGTCCCACAACACTCATAATGTCATACAATTTATATTTGCATAAGAATAATTTATATAACAAAATTTTAATACTAAACTAAGGGTGTGTTTGGTTGCATGGAATCTTATGCCTTAAGAATCCATGAAGGGACCCCTATATTTTAGGCTAAACTGATGTATCACTTCACATTCACATTTGATTTTGTGATCAATGGTGGGAATGGTAGTCCTATGAAGATTGAAATCACATGCCTTGGGGAACCAAGGAGTGTGATTCTCATGTTCATAGAACCTCCATTCCCACTATTGATTACCAAATCAAATGTGGATGTGAAGTGATGCATCAGTTTAGCCTAAAATATATGGGTCCCTTCATGGATTTTCATGGCATAGGATTTCATGCAACCAAACACACCCTTAGGTTATAAAGGGTTAAAACGTATGAAAATTGAGGTCAGCGTAATGAAAAAATAAGTAGTTCGAAATTTTGGAAAAAATTCGATGATTTGAAAAAATATTTCAGGAAATTTCTACATTTTTTGAGAAAACACATTCGTTGCTTTGAAGTGACAAAATTTCCTCTTTTTTTTTTGGAAAAGCAATTAGGGGTTTTGAAGATCCCCAAATCTTATATTAACAATAATAATAAGAGATGATAAAGATTATAATTGCTCATGCACACTTTGTGTTATACATTGAGATCTCAAAAATAAAAGTCCATTGTTTCAGAGCCGAGGATTCGGCTAGGACTTGGCGAGGTGAAGGTGGTGTAGGAGACACATTTTGTTTAAGGGATCAGGTGCGAGGTAGCAAGCCAGGTAGAACATCGCATGTGCACGGTTTAAAGTGGAGGTGCAGGCGGCACATTGTTTAGGGGATCAGGCACGAGGTAGCGAGTCAGGTAGAACATTGCATGTGCGCGGTCCGCCAGATGAATGGATCGAGATTAGGTTTCAGATCCTTGCCAAGAGAAGGTATCCTACAAGTCCGGACGAGGTGGAGTTAGTGCGGTGGTTGCGACTAAGGTGGAGCCAACAATGCCGGGATAACGACCCGTACACCGAGTGTTACCCACAGGATCGTAGTTGCACATGAGACTCGAGGATGAGGTGTACTTCGAGATGTTGTAGGCTGGTAGATGGATTATAGGATGTGTAACGATTCGCACCAAAAGTAGAGATTGTTGGGATGAAGTTGGCTTGAATAGTCCAAAATCAAGTAAGGAGAAGTCGTCACTAAGGTTTATAAGGAGTAGTCCACTCCCTAATAGCAACAAGGCATTTTAAGATAAAAACCCTATACTCGAGGCCCGGATGGAATGCCCATTTAAGTTGAAAATAATATCATTGCTATGTATAGTAGACTTAGGTTCGCACTCGCTAATCGCGGCAACAAAAAGTCCATCTTTTAATCTTTACTATAACGCCCCTTTATGAAAAATAGTTTCTTACTGTAACACCGAAGTTGATATCATAATAAAGCATTGAAAAATAGTTTCGTACTACAACACCCAAAACACCCAAGTTGATATCATAAAGCATGAAAAATAGTAAAGAAACTAATAAACCATTGAATTAGTGAACAAAAAGTGGCTTAGTTAAAACCAAAAGCAGTAGTGTCTTGAGTTGTTCAACACTTGAACTACAAGTGGCTTGGACTGTATTGGATTGGATACAAATGTACTCACCTCCACAACTAGTGCATGGAAATATTTGATTAAATGCAAGTGGAGGAGAAAACCAGTTGAGCAAAAGCTGGAAAAAAATATGATAAAATTTCAAGTGGATGAACTTGGAAAATGTTTTGTTTATGGAAACCAAGTGGGTCAAATGAGTGAAGACAAAAGAGGTCGGAAGCCATTAGAAATGTACTAGACTACTTGTAGAAATAAACCATCCCGTCTACTTAGGATTTATTAGATTAGGGATGACAACGAAGCAGATATATTTTTTAAATTTCTAATAAACTCAACCTCTGTATAAAATGAAAAACCCGAATTCAACCCATTATCATTTCTAATTTCAAGTTGCATTGGGGAGACCTTATTGTAAGCACTTCCGCTAATCTTTGCATTGCCATCATGCTAACTATTGAGACTAAAGTCTACTTCACTCATTGTCCATAAATCCCGATATAGAGTCTCATTTTTACATTCCTTACTAATGACAATGGATGACATATGACGCGCGGTGTTGATGCAATCTAACATGGTAGCAACTGATGTTACGCAATCAAACATCCAATAAAAAAAAAATGATCAATGATTGATAAAATTTTGACAAGTTGTTTTAGCTATGAAGACATAGGGAATTAAAAACTCCCTCCCCTGTCTCTATACATCCCCTTTATAAAACTTAACAAGTCAATTTTAATACAATCTGCAAGCTTCCCAAGTGGTATGGGATGCCTTGTTGTTGGATGATCCATTGATTCTAACCCTCCCAACCTTCTCATGAGTTCAAACCCTCCCAACCTTTACCATGCACCCCCACCACCCCTCCCCCACTACCCTTACTTTTGTCTGCATTTTATTTTTTCTTCAGAAGACTCTGAAGACTTTATGCCACCCCGGTCCCCATTCCATTTCATTGTATCTGTCAATGAAAACTATTGGATTCATGCATGAGTGTGAAGTCTTCTGCTCCTTGTTATGTCCAAAGGTAAAGAACCCACCAAAGGAAATTCAGGGTTTGTGGCCCCTCAATTGTTCAACTAGTCTGCCATGTCATGGAGATTTTACGCGGAGAAAGAAAAAAAAGGTCAATTGTGATCATCAAACATACTGTGTACACTATATGGGGATATGGATGTGTTTTACTTGGTCTTAAAATGGATTATGATGTATGGTACAATTTTGTAAGGATAGAACATTTTGAGAAAATGACTTTCAAGTTTACTTTTATTCTAGAAGAAACATGACTTGCAAGCAACGATTGTGATTTCATTTTTCAAGGTAATTTCGGTAAATTGATTTTAAGAACTATTTTATTGTGTATATAAAAAATGTAAAAGTTTTTATTGTAGTTTTGAAATTATCAATATAATTTACGCATTTTAAACTCTTATGTACTACATAAAGAATCCCACAAAACTCATAATATCATACAAACTACATTTTGCATAAAAATCATTTATATAACAAAATTTAATACTAAATTAAAGTTATAATGGGTTAAAATGTACATTTTACATAAAATTTTCAAAAATGCGACTGTTAAAAATCTAAATACTTGGACATAATAACTAATATTTTACGAAATGACAAAATTAAGAAGAAAAATGAACAATTCTTAACATTCACATATTTAGTTAACATCTAAAATCATATATTTTAATTGTCAAATATTTATTATTATTATTACCATTGTTATTTTATTTTGAATTGAAAGCATGTATAACTAGAAAATAAAGACATAATAAAACCATCAGAATTCCAATTTTCTAACACGGCCACCAAGCATTTAATAATTTGGATATCTAATAAAAACTCTGCTCACCCTTTAAACAAAATTAAAATAAATAAAATTAGGTCAATATAGTGCGTCTGTAATCAAATGACATCATATATGGCTCTTGGATGTGTATTCTGTTATTTATTTATTTTATTTTTGAGAAAAGCCAGCAGGGTTTTGATGATCCCCAAACCTTATATTAATTAAAAAGGATGGTGTCTGCGACCAATTTCCTTCATTGCGTAAGAGTCTCAACGACCTAAGAAAATGCCGAAGTCACAAATTACAACCCTAAGCATTGCAACAACATTTTTCATGGAGCCTGCCTGCCTGCCTAAGCCTTGATGATGATGATGTCTTCTTCCTTACTTCACATAAAACTCACTTTAGGGTCGGTTTAAAAAACGTGAATTACACTCATCTAGGCACCATTTTTAACCCCAAAAGCTTATAGTTCCAACAACTATGTGTTTAATTTGATTATACGTATTGTAGCAATGAAATTTAATGTCTACGTCACACATGATTAGCTAATTGTATTTTGAATTACGTACACTGTTTATCTTCCTTATGCTTCCTAGATTTATTGTTTCGATTCCAAGTTGAAAAATCTTCTAAGTATATCGATGAAATTAGTCAATTACCTCTCAAATTCATAGCAACACGTCAAGGAAAGGGGCGAGGGGTGGGGTTTTACCACTCATCCCTTCGAGTGGGATGAACGGTCACACCCACCCCCTCGCCGTTTCCTCGCCATTTAGAATTTTCCAATTCATAGTATTATCCTATCTAGCTAGATACAATGTATATGTCTACATGTGTATTTATCGATATACTGAGATGGGAGCGAGTGACAAAATTTTGGAAAACAATTTAGGTTCGCCTAGGTACATGTTGAATGATTCAATCATTATCGACAATTATTTACTATGCATGTACGTAGCTAAGAAGTTAAGATTAGATGACAACCGCGATATGGTGATTGTCCTTGGTAGGTATTTAGCCCAATTCTTCCAGAATGGTTAATCGGGGTGTATGATATAATCAAAGTCCTAAGCTCTCAAAATAAATAAATTATTGTAAATGATCGATTTCTAGGAATACTTTAAGACATAGGTTATGTATTTTCAGTATGGTGATTTTTTTTTTCTCTAATATAAAAACACAAACAATTTTCAAATTGCTCATTTTGAATATCGGGACTGAATTTTGATGATGATGAAAACTCAAACTACACATGTAAAAGCATCAACAAGAGCCAAGACGAGTAAAAAACTTATTTATTTAATTATTATTGAAAAAACTTTAAGTATAGGTTAATTATTATTCAATTTCTAATTTAATTATTGTAATCTCCAAGGATAAAATGAGATTGAAGGAGATATCCAACCTCAAATTCTTTCTTTCTAACCTCTTTTACATTTGCTTCTTTCTACTTCTTAATTAGTATTTATTAATCCATTCAATTAACGCGGCTTATACTTTTAAAGCCTAGATAAATTGGATAAAAGTTGATTCATTCTCATTTAGTTTTTTTTTTAATTAATCATCATATTGTTCGAATAACAACATTTTTAAAGAGAACTAAGTACATTCCCTATGAATGTTATTTGTGAAAGTCTATTTCCTGGTGCGCAAGTGGTTTATACCCTCACACTTCTATTCGATGTGGCAATGGTGATTTCATCTCTTTCTGACATGATTTTTGGTGTAGTAACCAAACTCTGAAGGATCTGTTTTCAATGTTATTTATCATTAACAACAAACAATATGGGAGTGTGAGCAATTTTAGGTTGAATGACAATTATTGGGATCTTTCCTTTCGAAGACCCCTAAATACAAGGGAACTAGTGGAGGTCGCCAATTTAAAGGATCTGTTGGATAGACAGAGTCTCTCAGAGGGATCTGATAGTTGTTGTGGAAGGGTAAAAGCATGGGCTTCTCGGTGAAAGAATTTTCTGATATATTGGTTGTCTCTCATTATGAGACTCACTCCAACCCCTTCATTTCCTCTCACAAGAATCTGGTATGGGTGAATTTTTTTTTTCCTCGGATAAATTTATTTAGTTGCATGAGAGAATCCTGACTAAAGATAGGTTAAGGAAAAGAGGAATCCACACATGAAGTCTTTATGTTCTTTGTAATGCGATTGACGAAACGTTAAATCATTTGATGCTTCATTGCAGATTCTCCAAATCTATTTGGAGCAGTTTTTTGTCAGAATTTGGTTTGAGTTTATTGTTTAAAGGGTCCATTTTAGATTGACTAAGTTGGTGGTCCAAAGCTAATCCTTGCAGGCGGGCGGAGTGGTAATGGCGTAGGGTTCCTCACGTACTCATGTGGTGTGTGTGGAAACAGAGAAACAAGAGAATTTTTGAAGGACTCAACAGATCATAACACTCTATCTTTACCGAGATTAGGGAACTATTATGGAGGATGGGTTCGTCTTGTTATAAGTTTAGGGATTTGAGTTTTGACACCTTTATGGTGTCTTGGCATTCCTTGATAGAGAAATGATTCCCTTTGTAATCTGTTTTCCTTTCTTTTTTTAATAAACATATTCGTGTTTGAAAAAAAAAAAAAAAAACATATATAAGCTTAAATAAGTATTTGTTACTATGGTCTTTGTTCTAGTTTATTTATTTTTCTTCATCAAAAGTTGGATTTTTTCTTCCGGATTCATTAAAAGTTTATTTATTATTCTAGGTTCTCCGAATCATAATGTAATACTTTATGCACTTATTTGTGGGTGTCAAATATTAAAATTATACAAAATTTGAATGGTGTGGACCTTGGAATCATGGTTAGGTTCACATTTCCTTTTCTTCCCTAAGGTCTGTTACTTTCAAAATTAAATAAATTCACCCCACATGATGTGGTCTTTCTTCATTTCTCCATCTCAAAAGCCCATCTCTAGAACAGAAATTTACATCTCAAGGAAATTTAACAGCACACAAATACAGATTTGTCACTGTAGTGATTTAATAAGAAAAGGCCGATTAAAAAAGCGGAACCTAAGCGAGGGGAAACGAACCTGAAAAATGCTAAAAGATGAGACTCAAACGAGTGCCACGTTCCCCCGTAACAACCACAATTACAAATTGGACACAGGCTTTTATCATAACTTGATTAGGGTTATTTTTACGTTTTTAAAGGGTGAAGTGTTGAAGAAGGTATTCCTAAAACTATTAAACGTCTTCAACAAGGTTTAGGTTTGAACCGTACATTTTTGATATCATCAGTCACAAGTCTGTTAGCTGAAGTAGTATCAGTTGACCACTTTATTACGCTTTCAGTATAATTGTTTAGTTATAAATCGAAGTAGCTACAATGGAATTTCCACACCTAAACATTTTCTCCTACTAAAAGTGCATTATGTTATACGAACGAGTGATGAACCCTCATTTTTCCTTCTATAAAGAGAGTCAAACTCTCGTTTAATATCGACCCTCTTTAGCTACATTAGATTGTACGAAGATTTTTCATTTGTAGTAAAAAAAAAATTTATAATTTAACTTCTAAATGTTATAATGATGTGTATGTAACACATGTACCGTGACTTCTTTCTTAGATTGATCGTTTTATTTGTTCATTTACAATAGACATCACATAATCAAACATAATACACCCAAAATAATTGTGTACAATGAACATCAAATAATCAATATCTACTATCAATTCCCACCCAAAATCACATATATCGTTAGTCAGTCTCATACATGTTTCCGTCACATATCATCTATGGTAGAAAAAAAAAATTCGTTAAAACAACGATCAGTCGCTAAATATACTTAAAACTAAATCCAATTCCTAATTGAAAACAAAACAAAAAAATTTGTATAATTAGAAAAATAAAATAGTAAGGCTAGGAACCAAGTTCTACAATCAGGTTGATGTCGTATAAGAAGATGTTTTTTACAACATCGACACTTGGTCGCAAAACCTGTTTTTCTAGCATTTTTGAAAAGAAAAAAAAAAAAAAAAAAATTTAAAAAACGAAGTTTTGGGTAAGCGGTATTACAAGAAAGCTGAATCCAGAGAATAATCGCACAGAGCGGTATTGGGACGGATTCATTGCACTCAGACTCAGCTGAAGACGACAGACAGCTTTGAAATAAATAAAAAGCCTCGTCTCTTAAATCATCCACATTCCTCTCCATTAACACCAACAACAACAACATCTCTTCTCTTCACTTTCCTTTTTGCCCTCTCGTTAGGGTTTCTATGCGTTCGATCTCTCACTGATGCATTCACAATTCCACGGATTCAATTTGCTTATCATCATCGTCTTCTTCGCTGCTTTCTTTGTCGTCGTCGTAGTTGTTGATTTGTTCCTTTTTGCTCTCGAACGAGGGTTTTTCGGCTTCCCGGCGATTCTTCTTCGTCTGTACTCATGCCGGCACTCGTTAACTACAGTGGTAAGATTTCGAGTTCTGGGTTTTGTTTGAATTCTTCTTTTATAGTGGAATTTTTTATAAGGGTCGATGATGAAGTTGAGGATGTGATTGTGAAATAGGGTGATTAGGTGTAGATCGTGACTGGGTTTTGGATGATTTGTGAGAAAAATGAATTTTTTTTTTGTGTTTGGGTGAGATTGTTTTAATTGAATTAGGGATGATTTTGGGTAAAAAAAAAATGAATTTTTTTGATGTTAATAGGATGATTTTACGGTTTGTTTAGGTTTGTAGATGTGGTTTGTGGATTTGACTTGTAGATCGGATGAGTTTTTGAGAGTTTAGGGGTTCAATTTCACGTTTTTGTAGCTCTTTAGTTGTAGATCGGATGGTTTTATTGAATTTATGAGAATTTAAGGGGTTAAATTACATGCTTTTGATGAAAGTTATGATGTTTAGATTGTTTATGGGTGGATTTAGGTAAGATTATTTGGGAATAAAGTGTTGATCTTTAGATTATAGAGCTCTCTTGGATGATTTCAGGGTTGACATGTTAATTTTTAGAAATATTTTGTAGCTGATGAAGGTTTTTTGATGTTTGATATGGTTGATCTGTTGTTGAGAATTTTTAGCTGAACATGTTGTTCTTGTTATTTGCAGGAGATGATGATTTCTACTCTGGGGGTTCGCTCTATTATGCGAAGAGCGTTATTGAGCCGAGCCTCTTGTTGTCTCTTGGCTCCCATGTTGATGTTTACTATCCTCCTCTTAAGAGGTCTAGGATCTCAGCTCCCTTTGTGTTCAAGGGTGAGAAGTTTGTGCAGCCAAAACAGCAACCTTCTATTGAAGTTCTCCCAGAAGAGTGCCTCTTCGAGATCTTCCGAAGGTTGCCTGGCGGCCAGGAAAGGAGTGCATGTGCTTGTGTTTCTAAGAAGTGGCTTATGCTATTGAGCAGTATTCACAGGGATGAAGTTTGTGTGAGCAAATCTGCTCAAGTGTTGGATGTGGTTTCAAAGAAGGTTGACGAGTCGTCGAAATTAAACAAGGATAACAGTGTGATCTTGGAGGAAGAAAGCCAGGATGTTGAGAGTGATGGATATCTTACTAGGTGCTTGGAAGGCAAGAAGGCCACAGATATCAGACTTGCTGCCATGGCTGTTGGTACTGCTAGCCGAGGTGGACTAGGTAAATTGATGATCCGTGGGAGTAATTCTACTCGTGGGGTTACCAAGGTTGGTCTTTCAGCAATTGCCCATGGTTGCCCTTCACTCAGGGTGCTTTCTCTCTGGAACGTTGCAGCTATTGGAGATGAGGGTTTGATTGAAATTGCTAAAGGTTGCAACAAGATTGAGAAGCTTGACCTTTGCCAGTGCCCATCTATTTCCAACAAGGGTTTGATTGCTATTGCAGAGAACTGCCCAAATCTGACCTCATTGAGCATTGAGTCTTGCTCGAACATTGGAAGTGAGGGTTTGCAAGCTATTGGACAACGGTGCTCGAACCTACAGTTTGTTTCAATCAAGGAGTGCCCTCTTGTTGGCGATCAAGGAGTTGCATCTCTTGTATCTTCAACTTCTAATGTTTTGAAGAAGGTGAAGCTTCAGTCTCTGAACATCACTGACGTTTCTCTTGCAGTTATTGGGCATTACTGTCGTTCCCTTACCGATCTAGTCCTCACTGGCCTCCAGAAAGTGAGCGAGAGGGGATTCTGGGTCATGGGTAGTACTTTTGGTCTGCAGAAGGTGAAGTCTTTCACTATTACATCTTGCCGTGGGATGACTGATGTTGCTCTTGAAGCTGTGGGAAAGGGTTGCCCAAACCTAAAGCAGTTGTGCGTTCGCAAGTGTTGCTTCCTATCTGACAGTGGGATGGTGGCTTTTTCCAAATCTGCAACAGCTCTTGAGAGCTTGCTGTTGGAAGAGTGCAACAGGATCACCCAAGCTGGGGTTCTTGGTGCCCTTTCCAGTTCTGGGGTACAGTTGAAATCTCTTTCTATTGTGAAGTGCTTGGGTATTAGAGACTATGTATCTGGTTTGGCTGTGCTTTCTCCATGCAAGTCTCTACGATCCCTAACTATCCGTGACTGTCCTGGATTTGGTAGTGCTGGTTTGGCTATGGTTGGACAGTTGTGCCCACAATTGCAGCATGCAGATTTGAGCGGGCTTTCTGGTGTTACAGACGCAGGATTTTTCCCAATGATAGAGAACTCTGAGGCAGGACTAGTTAAGGTTAACCTTAATGGTTGTGTGGGCATTACAGATGCTGTGGTTTCAACCTTGGCTAGGTTGCATGGTGAGACTCTTCAGGTGCTAAGCCTTGATGGGTGCAATAAGATCACAGATGCTAGCGTGTTCGCTATTGCAGAGAACTGTCCAGTGTTGCGCGATCTTGATGTGTCAATGTGTGCAATCACTGATGCAGGTGTTGCTGCTCTTGCTTTGAAAAAGCTAGAATTGCAGATCCTGTCCCTGTCAGGTTGCTCCAAGATAACAGCCCAGAGTGTTCCTTATCTCGCAAACATGGGTCAGACTTTAGTGGGATTGAACCTTCAACACTGCAACTCAATCAGCAGCAGCATGATTGAGATGCTTATGGAGTGTCTGTGGAGATGTGACATCCTCTCCTAGATCGTCAAAGAGCTAGGAATTCCCCTCAGAAGAATTCAAATTGCAAATATCAGAGGGGGGAAGAAGATGATCCAGTGCAAGGAAAAATAGTAGTAGCAGCAGCATCTAGATTACATAGCAGTATCCGACGTACTTTTTAGGTCCCTGCCACGGGCCTTCATGTCTACCAGCGACTCGGTTGTTTTGCAGGGACTATGGCGGTTCACCTTTACCCCTTTTTTGCAGCCTTTCTTCTAAAAAAGAAAGCTGTTCCCAGTTTTTGGCTTCTCCTATGGAGGTAGCCCCTTTCATGCCATGGTTCCCTGAGAATACAGTTACCGAGTTCTGGTTTAGGTTTTCAGTCAGTATTTGGCCTTTCGATTTTTCTATTGCCGGGTTTTGTCACCCGGTGTTTTAGCTTGGCCCACACAGATGCCATGCACTCCGCATGGGGTTAAGCTTTCCGCTTCAGTATTCCGCTGTGCTTCTCTCTGGTTTTACGAGTCTTCCAAAACAACTTTCGTTCAAAGTTATGGTTGGGTCTCTTTTCATCTGAAGGTTTGGGTGTGTCCGGTCGATGTAGTTGCTTTTAGCAGTTCTATGGTTGGTGCCTGGTTTTTGCGGGGTTTGGCATTGGTTAGAGACTTCTATAGTCTCTGCTGTTTACGATCTAAGTTGGTCGTTTTTTTTACCAAGCCCTTGTTTTACAGGCTTCTCTTGTATGAACTGTATTCTGCAACTTTTAAATATATATGAATGTTATTATGTTTGTGTTGTATCTCCTCTTTGCATTGAATTTTTTTTTATACCTTAAACTTTCAGTTGCTATCTAATTCTGTGCTCTTCAACATTGGTTATCCATATGCATCTTGTGAAAAGCCTCCACATAAAAAGCAGTAACATTTTAGAACTTCAATTCGAAGATAGTGCATACAATGACAGAACCAGAAGTTCTCAAAGCTTTGTCGTTCGACGATGGTAATCTAGGTTTGGTCGTGCCAAACTTGTGTCACTTGAAACATACTGTTCTAGACCAGAAGTTGTACTTGAATATATTGGCCTAGACCAGTATTGCCAAACTTGTGTCACTTGAAACATACTGTTCTAGACCAGAAGTTGTACTTGAATATATTGGCCTAGACCAGTATTCGAAGAATCTGGATCATAAATCAACCAATTGTTTCTCCGTTGAAATTGTGATGGGGATAGTTAAACCTAATTGAAATATGGTCCAGACCAGTATTCAAGTTAAGATCATAACATTGGTGGATATGGTTTCTTAAATAAAACCGCGATGGACATTGTTACACCTAATTGAAATATTGTCCAGAATTTGAGGGAGCAACGTGGAAACCTTGTATATCAAGCAATGGTTTCTCCATTCATGTAAATGATTGTCGCACTCAAACCTAATCAAAATGGTCCTGAAGAGTATTAAGGGGGATGTTTCTACAAAGGCAACAACTATTTCACATCACAAATTCCTCTCACAAAATAGGAGGATTGGAATATTGAACTCGACGTGAATCGAACACGCAACCTTCTGATACGGATCCTCTTATCTACAAGCATCCTTCAATATTAAATAAAGATACAATTTAATTGCTTCCCGCAACAATTTTAGAGAGCCTTCTTTGAGAGCCTCTTTTGTGCATCTTTGAGATTTTTTTACACTTCTAACCCTTCTATGAATGATGTTTATGGTTGTGTTTTAAAGATAAAGAATAAAAATATAAAATATAAAAAAAACCCTAAACAAAACTCTTCAAACTTCCTCTACCTCCCATATATGGGCAAAAAGAAAAGAAGACTTGTTTTGCAACCCTTTGGCTAAGATCCCAATCATGGTAGGGTGTGTTTTATTTTAAAATATTTTATTTTATTTATTATTAAATTTTTTTTTTTGCCAACAATGAGGTTCATCTTTAGTATCAAGTGCTAATAGGGGTGGGCACGTGACGGGATGGGACGAGATATGCCCATCCCTATCCCATCCCGTTCATACGGGATCGAAACGGGACGGGATGGGAAAAACCTCATCCCGACCTCGTCCCATCCCAAACGGGTTCAGGACGGGACGAGATCATCGTGCTAATCTGGACATATCAAATAGAAGCCTGGACTGCTAGAAGCCTGCTGGAAGGCCTGCTGGAAGCCTGTTGGAAGGCCTGCTGCTGCTGGAAGGCCTGGGCCTGCTGGAAGCCTGCTGGAACAAGCCTGCTGCAGCTGGAAGCCTGCTGCTGGAAGCCTGGACATTTTATGCAAATGTTCATAAAATAAATAAATAAGTAAATAAAAATATTAATAATTAATATTAAAAAATTAGTTCGGAACGGGACGGGATTGGCGGGATTGAAAATCTTCATCCCATCCCATCCCATTCTAGATCGGGACGGGACGGGACGGGATCGTGATGAAATTATTCAATCCCATTAAGACCCGAAAAAATCGGGACGGGACGGGATGGAAACGAGATCGCGGGATGGGATTCCCACCCCTAAGTGCTAATGCTTGATAGGATTTCCCATATTTGGAAAATAATAAAAATGAAGACTCAATGGGAAAAAAAAAATGAAACTCAATTATTGTCAACTTGCTCGGAATTGTACTAATTAAGCTAACAACCATTAACAAAATAAAACAAGAAGTTTATATACACAAATGTGGGACAAAATCACACACAAGTTAGGGCCAAAATGTTAGAGAATTTCCGATGCCTATATTTAACGGAAAGTCGAAGAACGAATGGAGAACATTGAGCTGATAATAGTGATTTTCGCCTTCATTTTTTTTTTTAACAAATGTGTTTTAGGATGATATCAATGAATATTTACTCAATATCTTTACCCATTTTGAATCTCAAGAGAAGAAAAAAATTCACATATTTCTCACCTCTTGTTTTCTTAGAGAATTGTTTTCTGTAGAATCAAACACACCTTAAGCTTCTAGCTCTTGAAAAAAAAAAAAAAAACTAGCATCATTGAAACAATATGAGAGCTACATATCAATTGAGCATGCAGTCAATGGAAGTTTCATAGTAGCATTTTCATTTTAATTAGACACTCAAATTTAAAACATCCCACAATGACAAGGGATGCATAATTGAGTAGGATGGATAAGTATTGTTGCTTGGGCGATCGTCACACTTACAATATGGTTCTCAAAATGCTTATAAGAGTAGGAAGGTTTGACAAAGTAACGTGAGTATGGGAAAACAAGGAAACTAGTGTGACGGGCGGACCTACTAAGGGGCGAGGCGCTGCCCCTCTCAACTTTTAAAATATTTTTAGTATATATATTTTAGTCTTAAAAAATCGATTATATAATGTAGAATACAATATGATAATTGTTTATGAAAATATTCAAACATGTATTTGTTGGTGTAGTGATTGGAGGTTTATCACTTTTAGTAAAAAACCTGAGTTCGATACTCTTCAAGTGCATTTTTTATTTTATTTTCAATGCAATTTTATTAGTAATTGCAAAAATTAAAAAATGTTTAGTTTAATAAAAATTTATTAACATTAAAGAAATGAATTGTTTTTCACAAGTGATATTAAACCCCTAACAAAAAAACATTTAAAATTAATATCTAAAATAATAACGATAGAATTCAATGAAAATATATACCATTAGCCAACTCGTATAAAATTTGAGCCTCATATAAACTATTTTTTCTTTGAAATTGTATTATGATCATATTAGATTCGCAAATTTCAAAATTTTTTTAACTTCACCTAGAACTTATCCTAATTATTTTGTGATTCTCAATTCTAGACAACCAGGCTTTATAGCCACTTTTTGGTCAGGTTTTAAGTTTTTTACATTTCTATCCCTTCTATAGATAATGTTTGTGGTTGTATTTTAAAGAGAATGGGTAAATGTGTAAAAATGCTCTAGCCTGGCTAAAAAATGGCTTTAAAGTCTGGCTTCCTAGACAAACTCTTTTGTGATATTAGTTATATATTCTAGTTATTATGCTTGTTTGCTCTTTGCTAAGGTTATCAATAGTGACCTTATTTTGGCTTAAAATTGACTACACTTGGATCCAATTTGATATATGCATTGTATTTTTTATAGTTGAATTTTTTTTATTAGTTACTAGCTTCGGTAAAAAAGAAATTGGCTTTACCATTGATAACTACTATTATCAACTAATAAGTATTTTCCATTTCGCCCCCCCTCGACTAAAATCCTGGGTCCGCCCTTGCTAGTGTCAATGGCAAGACAACTCAATGTTTAGAGCTTGACGGATGGTACCACTAAGCACTAAGTCATGGGTTCAAACCCAGTTTGCGGCATCTTTATAGGTTTTGGGATCCCATAAAAACCCTGCTTGCCTTTTAAAAAAAAACAAGGAAACTAGTGGCTTTTATCCATCAGTCTCTAACATATTTTGTCATGATACATGGCCTTTGTAAGAAGAAAGGTAAACTTGAAGATGCATGTAGATACTTTGAGATCGTGATAGATGAAGGAATTTCGCCTGGGTTGAAAACCGAACCGACTCTAGTCGGTTTCAAAATTTTCAAATCGAAACTGAACTGATCATTAACAAAATCGAATTGAAACCGAACCGATTTTAATTTATGCAAACCGTAACCGAATCAAACCGACTATTTTAAATATATTATATTATTTATATATAAAATATATATTGTTTATTATATATTTTCGGTTATGTCGATTAAAATCACATAAAAATTGAAAACCGAACCGACCACTTTGGTTTTGAATTTTTTAAAATCGAAATCGAACCGAACCGATCGATTCGGTTTTGATCGGTTCGATCGGTTTGGTCGATTTTTTGTTCAGCCCTAGAAGTAATCCACCATGATGATTTGGTGGAACTGCTGTTTGGATTGGCGTTTAATGGATGGATGACAAGTGATTGAATCAATGGTGGTTTGACAAAGCGGCTGTGCGAATTTTTTTTTTTGAATGATGAGTTAATCGGCTACTTCAGTAGCGCAATGAGAATACAACCTTTCGGATATCTACGACAATTGGGAAATTTGGAGGAGGATAGATTCAAGCCGTGGCCTAAAGTTAAGGTTTCTAGTGGTATGGCTGAGGATTTGCTATCATTTCACTAAACTCAGGTATTGTGAGAGTAATTTTCTTGAAATAAATTTTTCTTTCTTTTTTATTTTGTTTAATTTATTTATTTTTAATATTTTGTGATTTTTAATAGGCAAGTGATATTGGGGCACGCGTGAAGATAACTTTTTTCAGAGTATTGAGATTTTTTACATTCGTAAAAAAAAAAAAAAAATAACCTACTACAAATTGTCAAAATTGATAGTAAACATCGGTAACAAACTGTAAAACTTATTAAATGTCATTTAGATACAATTCCTTTTGACTAGCTATTATTACCAGTTTGGTCATATATCATATTAAACATTATAATGATCTACTATTGATTCGATAATCATCAAGAAATTAAACATCATAATGATATAATGTTGTTATGTTGATTTGATAATCATTAAGAAAAATATGATTCCAGTGTATCAACATTAAGCCAATGGTAGCTTGGTTGGATGTTTAGGATAATATATTTGGGATTTCAGCACCACTGGAGAAAGGAGAGAATGTGATTGCTTCTCGAAAACTTCTTTAGAGTAAATAATTTTTTGGAGATCCGGTATGCCCAAGCATATCGTTTATCAAGAGCTTGGAACTGCTAATGACAAACTTCTCTATGAAACTTGGTGAAGGCGGGTTTGGTTTAGTGTATGTGGGAAACTTCAAGATGGGACTCAATAGTTGTGAAAAAATTGGAGGGCATTGGTCAAGGGAATAATGTCACGCCCTGATTTTGGAGAAAAAGAAATCTTTATATTCACGTACGGTTAGGATTATCCGTTTCCCTCAAATTCGGGACATAAAAATTTAACTACAGAAACATTTATATAAAAAAAATTTAAACATTCTTTAGATAACAAAAAATCGATTCTACAAAAGTCGAGGTGTAAAATTCAACCGCAATCGTATTCACCCGGCGACTCCTGCAACACCACCGCTAACCACTCCACCACCTGCACCCAAGTAGGGGTACACCCATTTGCCAAAAATTAAAGAAAAATGGGTCAGCTAATGCCGATATGAGCAAACTTACATTTAATATAATACACATCATGTTACAATATCACAATCATAAAATATCAACAATAAACAATTTACCTTAAAGAATACATATAGTTCTCATTTAACGATCGAATGAACATTTAGTTTCTTCCCTTAAAGCAATCATATTATAAAATACCAGCAATAAACATCTTTTACCTTAAGGAAGACATGTAGTTCTCATTCAATCATCGAATGAGCATTTCTTTTCTTCCCTCAAGACAATCATACATATAATAACCAAATTAATCTCATCAATGATAAATCCTCAAATTAAATCTCAATGTGTACATTTACATTACCATCATCCTTATTTTTAAATCTTATAATTCCAGCCCAAACAGTAATCCACATTCTTTATTGTTATTTTTTTTCCAAAACTTGTAAGTCAACTTCAAGCAGTAACTCGTTTCCTTAAATTTCGTAATTGATAATCCCAATCCAAACCATAACCGTTTTTCCAAAATTGATAAGCCCAATGCAAACGGCCTCTTAAATTTCATAAATTTGACAAGCTCAATTCAAATAATTATTCAACTAAACATA
The DNA here is from genome assembly GCA_963556465.1 of Berberis vulgaris. NCBI lineage: Eukaryota > Viridiplantae > Streptophyta > Magnoliopsida > Ranunculales > Berberidaceae > Berberis > Berberis vulgaris. The sequence goes on from OY747130.1 coordinate 84,406,516, forward strand.
TTGATGCGTCCAAAAATCGTCCTCCATGAGTTTGACCTGCAAAATCACTGTTAAACTGCCAAGGGCCACCTTTTTTGTGGCTGAAGGCATTCCGATACTTAAGTCAGTAACTCTGTTGGAAGAATGAAGTAAATCTGGACAAAACTCAATTAAAGTTGCATGCCTTTGTCGAATGTTCCCTTTACCTTTTATAATGGTTGTGGTTAACTCCCTGCGTGACTTAAGCATGTGAGGCGCAACGGAAGGAGATGTTTTCTTGTAATAGTCTTCTCCTTAATGGAGATGCGTTCGTAGAGGCGTGAGTTTCTCCACGGCTCTTTCCTGGTGCAATGTTCCCCTTCTTTATGAGAAAACGCGTATCGGGCCTATGCTTGGACTCAGATCCTGTTTACGTTTTCTCAGTGGTGGACCTGATCTGGGGATGTATAATTGGCCTCATTGTTCATGGGCTTTATGAGCTGGCCCAATAGATCGGGTGTTGTATTTTTGTGATGGGTCTTTATGTCAAGTGTACGGTTGTGATAGTTGGTCTATTTTGATGTATCATCAGCTACTCCCCCTTAGTTAGTGGGCATGCTGACGTGGCCACTAACTTTGGTGATGGTTTGCCTTTCCATTTAACCATTATCTTGTTTTTAATGTTGTCAGTTGCTTTTCGCGAGTTGGTGTCTCGATCCTTTGCTTGCCCATTAGTTTCTTGTGAACATTTTTGGGAATTTTGTATTGCCATCATATCTCGCATGCTGTCCCATGAGCCGTCTCTTTATTGCTTGGCTCTATAAAAAGAAATGTGGCGCATACGTTTTCCCTCTTCACGCTATTTTTGATATTAGTGTTTGTTTGTTCATTCATCCTCATTTTCCTTGCTTCTTTGCTCTTCAACGATGTCTGTTGGCGATAAGTTAAGTGGTAAGTCGCTGACTCTTTGTGAGGCTCATTACTCTCCTAATAGAACTTCTCAGTCGACTCCGGAGACTCTTTGTTCTGATTATAATCTCCTGCCCGACCTCAAGCTTATTCTGTCTGGACAGGGTGATAGCCCTTGTAACCCAAAGGCTGGATACATCGCACTGTATTCGTGCATGTTTTCTTATGACTTTCAATTTCCTGTTCCGGTGCTGTTATGGGAGTATCTGAATTTCTTGGGCATTCCTCTTGCCCAAATGGGCTCCAATGGTTGGAAGGTGATGGTCTCTTCTTATGCAAGGGCTATTCTTTCTGGTATTTCCTTAACCGTTAAGATTTTGCACTCGATGGTCGGTCTGTTGGTGTACAGGGAGACCTGTTTCCTTCGTTCTCCTGATTGTTTCGGAGTTCATTGATGACATCCGCGATTTAAGAAATTTTCACATATCTCGCATGCTGTCCCATGAGCCGTCTCTTTATTGCTTGGCTCTATAAAAAGAAATGTGGCGCATACGTTTTCCCTCTTCACGCTATTTTTGATATTAGTGTTTGTTTGTTCATTCATCCTCATTTTCCTTGCTTCTTTGCTCTTCAACGATGTCTGTTGGCGATAAGTTAAGTGGTAAGTCGCTGACTCTTTGTGAGGCTCATTACTCTCCTAATAGAACTTCTCAGTCGACTCCGGAGACTCTTTGTTCTGATTATAATCTCCTGCCCGACCTCAAGCTTATTCTGTCTGGACAGGGTGATAGCCCTTGTAACCCAAAGGCTGGATACATCGCACTGTATTCGTGCATGTTTTCTTATGACTTTCAATTTCCTGTTCCGGTGCTGTTATGGGAGTATCTGAATTTCTTGGGCATTCCTCTTGCCCAAATGGGCTCCAATGGTTGGAAGGTGATGGTCTCTTCTTATGCAAGGGCTATTCTTTCTGGTATTTCCTTAACCGTTAAGATTTTGCACTCGATGGTCGGTCTGTTGGTGTACAGGGAGACCTGTTTCCTTCGTTCTCCTGATTGTTTCGGAGTTCATTGATGACATCCGCGATTGGTCGCGGTCTTGGTTTTATGCTTTCGTGAACTTCGCCTATTTTCGATTGTGAGGTCGCTCGATTTTTCAATCATTATGAGTTCCCAATAGGCGGAAGAATCTTCTCTTATCGGCTGAGGAACAGAAGATAAGTGAAAATTTCTTAAAGCTTCATCGTTTTCCTGTGGAGACGTTCTTTCCGATGGCATCTTGGAGCGCAATGGTTTATATACTATGAGTGAAGCGGAACGAGCTTTATTTACCGAGGCTCGTGCTAAGGCCTATGCTGCTCGTATTGCTCATGCTGGCATTAGTGATGCTAGCATTGATTGGGAAGTGAGCTCTGTCCGAGATGTTATAGATCTTAATGCTCCCGTCACTGCTCCTGTTTTGCGAAAAAGAAAGCTTGCGAGGTCTACTAGTCCGTCAAGGTGATTGCCCATAAATCCTATTCAAGTTCCAAGGAAGAAACGACTTTCGAATCATAGTTCTGCTCGGCTTGTGGCTCGTCAGGTTTTTGTTCGGGATATTGTTTATTGCCCAAACCCTACTCACGATGATGTTGTAAAAGGAGATCGTGAATCTCTTGAAGAGACTAAGGAGTTAAGACTCGTGTTGGAAAAGAGTGAAAAAGAGACTATTCGTCCACTGGATGATGATGAGATGACGAATTGTCTAATGACGATCCTCGAGCCATTAATGAGAAAATGCTCCAGTTGGCGATGGAGTAGTCTAAAGACATTGTTGGCAGTCGGAGTTTCAGGGATCATTCTCCTTCTATTGATGTCAGCGAAGCAGCTGGGTTCCTAGTTTCCTCTCCTGTTTTTACCAAATTTCTCATGCCCCTGTTGTTACCGTCGGTCCTTCCCTTGATACAAATGCTTCTCGATGGGAGGGTAAACATTGTTTTTCCGTCATTACTGCTATTCCACTTGTTCTCCCTGCCGTCGGAGGTGTTTCTTCAGTGCTTCCAGATCCTCGCGTCCTCCATCCACATATTAGTTGGATTGAGCCTGGGCCGAAGGACGTCCGTATCAAGTTTGATGGCGAGTTTTGTTGGTTTACTAAACTCGATGTGCAGGATGGCGCACGTAGATTGGTAAATGAATGATATAGGCGTTTGGTGGAGAGGCTTCGATGCCCGTGCTTGACCCATTTGATCACATCGACCATGGACTTGAGCAGATAATGGACGGGATGAATCATCTTGCTTACGCAGGGGTAATGGGCTCGGTTTATCGAGCTGGTCGTGATCAAGTGGCTCTTTTGGAGAGGAGGTTGGCATCGTTGTTGCTTGTATTTTCTCACGTTCTTTCTCAGTTTGATGTGTTGAAAGTGCAATGCGCTAGCTTCGAAAAAACCGCAATGGCTGCTCGGAGTCTTTGACGGAGGCGAAGAATATGCATGACAGGTCTGCTGCTGAACTTGATTATTTGAAAGCTAAGCTAGATGAGGTTTGTGCTCGTCTTCACGATGTGGAGAAAGAGTCGTCCGCCGTAAGAGTGGTTTTAGATGAAGCTTCTCGTTATGAATTGGAGCAATCCGTTATGTGTGACGCCGCTGATAGGTGGGTGGAACAGATAACTGCTGCACTTAATGATGTCAAGGCAGATGCTTCCGGTATGCTTTCCACTGCTGAAGGACGGCTTGCCCTTTATGAAAGAAGGCTTGGACTCGGATCCTGTTTACGTTCTTCTCAGTGGTGGGCCTGATCTGGGCCTGTATACTTGGCCTCATTGTTCCTGGACTTTATGAGCTGACCCAATAGATTGAACGCTGTATTTTTGTGGTGGGTCTTTATGCCACGTGTACGATTGTGATAATTGGTCTATTTTGATGTATCATCACATATTATTTCAGCTTTGGTTTAACCATTCAGCCGGACATATCCAAGCAGACTCGTTTCCAGTCTGATTAGCATACATGTATATATCTTATGTTGAACTTGATTGGAGTAGAACTTTATACTCTGTAAGGATCTCATTCCATATCAATTCCACATAGGGGCATTCTTTGTTTTAACACATCATTTTCATTGATTTTAACAACAATGAACAATCATTCTGAAATAAAGTTTAATAGTATGGTAAATAATACGGAGGATGTTCATTTACAGCATAAATAACAAAGTAACTATCACCAACTTTACAAAACTCCCCACTTCTTTCAATTGTGGTTTGAAAATTCAAACAAAATCCTTCCCACTATTCAATTCATTTGAGTTTTCTATTCAAATAAAATCCTCCCAATTATTTAATTCAATTGAATTTCATATTCACATAGAGTACTCCCAATTTTTATTTTATTAATTTTTTTAAAGCATTATGCACAATATATTAATAAAGAGAGCAATACATACGTGCAACATAGGTGGCTAGCTCGTGAGCTTCGGAATTGAACTCACGAGGAATAAAGTTGCAAAGTTACAGTACCAGTTATAATTGACAACAAGTTTCTAATACTACTAATGAGAGAGCTCCACATCCAACATTCATTGGTTTGGTCGTTCTAGTTCTCGTTATTTAGGAGTGTGACAAGCAAGCTTGAATCCCTCAGCAAAACACCTGTACGCCATTGACGAGATTGGACAAGCAAAAGGGCCACTTCTGCTGCTAAGCACTCTGCCATAGTTCTATCAAAAACTTTTTCCCGAGATTACTAAAGCGACTTTTGTCAGAACTCTGCCGCTATTATCCACAACTAAGATACCAATTGCTCATTTTTTAGAAGAAGCGAAAAAGCAAGCATCATAAGTGACCACAATAATACCTTGTCTAAACTTATTGGGGAGATATCGAGAATTAAGTGGATGGTTTCTAGCTACCAGGAGTTGATAAAGAATTTGATTGAGTCTGGAGGATTTGTAATTGGGATCTTGACCAAGAGGGTTTTTCTGTCTATCTTTATCTATCACTAAACTTGTTTGGTTTTATGTTACCGCCATCGCAATAATGTGGTGAAGTGACACTGGTTCTTGAAGTTGTTGATCATGGTGGAGGGCAGTAAACCAATTAGTAAACCAAGAAGACCAGGTGTTGTTAAAAGATGCTTAGAAAGTGAGTAGTCGTGACCCGGGTTTTTTGGAAGATAGCATTATTTCGAAGCTGCCAGATGGTATTGATGACAACCGTAAATTGAGATAACATTTCCTCAGCGACAATAGGTATTGTTTGGCCGTCTCCCACATAAAGAGGAAAGGTCTATAAATATTATCTATGGGGAGGATAGCGTTTGACCAGATGATAGGGATAGGTGAAATTTGCCATAATCTGGATGTGACTGGGCAGATAAAGAAGAGATGAAGGGCACCTTCATTATTTGTGTGGCAGAAAGCGCAACAGTTATGAATGGGAACATGGATCTTTTGCAAGTTAGACATGGTGGGAAGAAGGTCTTGTGAAACTTTCCAAAGCAAGAGGATGGCGCAAGATGGAGCTTTGATCGATACTCCAAAGTTCCCTGTAGAGCTTGCATGGTAATCTGGGGGCACTGGGGGAAGAGGTTGAAGTTTAGAAAGTGTCTTCTATAAATGCTTTAGTGACACTTTTAACTGAGAAAATTCCTCTTTTATCAAATTTCATATAAGCTTATTTGGCTCTTCTGAAGGTCTGATAATTATATCAAGGATATCCATGGCTACCGGCTGGGGAAACAGGGAGAGAATGAGATTAGAATTCCAAGAGTAGCTCTGATGAGCTGTTTGATTCCAAAGATTCGGGATCGTGGATGGAGGGGATCCTTGATTTTCAGTCTCCAGAGGATGGCAATCCTCTAGTATAAATCCTGGTTTTACTCAACAATCTTTTCAGAGGTCAATGGTGGGACCAACTCGGATTTGCCAAAAGAGATGACTTTTCATTTTATGAAGCACAATGAGATTGTCTCGCCAGGCAAAAGAAGCAGAAGTTGGAGGTCGGGACAATTGGAAGAGGCTCTTGTTGTGCCAATATATGCACTTGAGTTGAATGGATCGGGGGTTTTGCGGGGAAGAGATGGCCTGGCAAATGTTTTTTGCCATTAAGGCAAAATTCTTTATCCGAAATGGCGGGATATTGAGTCCCCCTAAATGACGGGGTAGTGTGACGCAGTTTAATATTCATCCAAATCATGTGCAACTTATAAAATTCGAAGTTTCTCCATTCAAACCACATCCTCCCCATTATTCAATTCAATTGCGTTTTTTTTTTTATACACCCTAATCAGATGCAACTTATCAAATTTGAAGATTTACCATTCAAACCACCTCCTTCCATTATCCAATTCAATCGTGTTTTTTTTATAAACCCAAATCAGATTACCAATCACTAACTCAATTTAGGGTATTCAATGAATCTGATAATACCACAGGGAATTCACTTCATGCAAATCAATTTTTTTTTTTTTTTTTTTTTTTTTTTTTTGTATTCCACACTTAAAAACCCAAACTACAACATCAAATCTATAGTTTAGATCCAACCATATTTTCCAATCACTTAACTCGTGTTGTAATCTTTGACACTTGAAAAGTTGAACTGCAACCTAATTACTCCCACACCACCCTACCAGCACGATTTCCCACACAACGTTTAGAAATATTACAATGTGAAAATATCAAGATCAAGATTATAGGAGGCATAGTTATTGTCCTTTTCAAAGGTAAGAAAGTCAGAAAATATCACATAAAATAGACTCAACAATAAATCTGAATTACAATGTGAAGGCACTACCACCCAAGTTACAGACTAGTTTGATTTGGTTTATGAATCATCAATAGGATTGACCAATCTTTCTGATTCCCTCAATAAGATATCAAGCAATGAAGAGTGATAGACAGCGCAATGGGAATGCTTATGGAAGTCATCAAATCATTTTTCAATTAAAGAAGGAATCTGTGTATAAAATTACAGGTTTTGTTCACTTTTGACTAAATATATATTTCATTCAACTCATCAAAAAAAAAAAAAAACTAGTAAGCCTACTGTCACGAGCCATCTCTAAAAATATCCCTCACCAAGGCAACAAGGCATCCAAGGCATCATATGGGCGCTGGCAGTAGGCCCGCAAAGGCCCGATGGTGCAGCAAGTTTTTCGAGATGCCTCCGGAAGGTTCTAGAGTGCTCTTGGACATTCTAGCTTAGCTTTCTCTAGAGTGTTCTAGCATGGATGAATCTAGAACACCCTTGTACAGATTTGTATAGTATTTTCTAGAAGCCTCCTTGTATTTTCTGGTTCCTTTGGAGGTGGGAACTTTCTAGATGCATAGAGAATACTCCTTTGAAGGAGGATTGTAGAAGGTTCTAGGCTAGAAGCTTCTAGGACTTTAAGGGCCTATAAATAGGCCTTGGTATTCATTTGTACATAATAAGAGAAAACACTTGTACAACTCTCTCAAGCAATACAAAACATTCTTTGAAAAAGCCTAAACACTTGTGCCTTAGCATTTTCCTCACTTAAGCTTTCGTAGCATCACTTAGCATTAGCCAAGCATCGAAGTGCCTTGACTAGTTAGTCCGACGGGAGTGTGACGCTAGTGTTAGCCGATGGAAAAAGGTCAGCACGTGACACGTGGTATCAGAGCAGCGACGATCGTAGGGGCGGTCTTGCTGAAGTTGCGTTGTGCTAGCTGCTGTGTGTACGAAGGTTAGGTGCGGAGCAATCTGATCATGTCGGGAAACAAAGAGAGTACTGTTGGAGGGTCCGTGGTCGAGGAGACTGGAAGAAAGACTAGTCGGACCAGCATACTTGAGGATCGTATGGCCAAGGTGGAGCTGACCGTGGGCGATCTCCAGGACAGCGTCGGGGAGATGGAACAGAAGGTTGAGTCCTTCCATGGGACGTTGGCTAGCGTCACTACGGATATCGAACAACTCGATAGCCGCGTCCATGACCTTGAGCTTGGCACTGTGGAAGCCAAGGACGAGACTCAACTTCTCGTCAACCAAGTTGCGGATGCCATGCGCAACGAGATGGGCCAGCTCAAGGACACGCTGATGGGGCAGCTCCAAGCAGTCCGGGAGCAGGTTGAGTCCTTGCAATCGGACGTCAACCTATGCAAGGCAGCTGTGGCAGGTAGTGCTACTGTACGAGAGGGACCAAGGATGAAGGTGCCCGAGCCGCCAAGGTACCATGGGAAGCGCGATGCTAGGGAGCTCGACAACTTCCTATGGAGTATTGAAAAATATTTCGACGCGATGCGCTTGGACGACGATGAGTCCAAGATCACCACCGTCACCATGTACTTGGGTGATGATGCCATCCTTTGGTGGAGGAGGCGTGAGTCGGATATCAAGAAGGGTCTTTGCTCACTTAAGACTTGGGACGAGTTCAAGGCGGATTTCAAGCGGCAATTCTATCCGGAGAATGTGGAGGAAGTTGCTATGAAGAGGCTGCGTGGACTGAAGCATACGGGGTCGATCAAAGAGTACGTCAAGCAGTTCACTTCTCTTATGCTTGAAGTCTCGGACATGCCGGAGAAGACTCAGCTCGTCTACTTCATGGATGGACTACAACGATGGGCCGAGCAAGAGTTAAAGAGACGCAACGTTCAATCACTTGCGGAGGCCATCGCAGTTGCCGAATCCTTGTTCGAATACAAGGCTGATTTGAAAAGCCACAAGGGCGGCAGCAAGAGTGGCGGCGGTAACAAGGGAAAAGGTGGGGGAGCAAAACCCACCGAAAGAAGCAGCAGTAGCAGCGGCGGCAAGCAGTTCGAGAGGAAGGACAAAGCCAAGCAGTCCTTTTCTGATAGCAAGGTGAAAAGCCGCGACTGCTTCTTGTGCGGAGGGCCGCACTGGGCTAGGGAGTGCCCACAGCGACAGAAGCTCAATGCGATGATCGCTGGCAAGAGTGGATCGTCCGGGGAATCATCGGGGGACGAGGCGCAAATGGGGACTTTGCGCTTGCTAAGCAGCGTCAAGGCTACGGTGAAGCAAAGCAACGTGGCTAAGGTAAGTACGCTGCCCCGTTCGAAGAAATCCGCTCTTATGTTTGTGGAAGCCAAGGTAAATGGCAAGGCTTCAAAGGCACTCGTCGACACGGGTGCAACGCACAACTTTGTTGCTTTGAAGGAGGCAACAAGGCTGGGCGTGCAGTATACCAAGGAGCCAGGCACCTTGAAGACCGTCAACACAGCACCAGTGCCTATCCATGGTGTAGCACGAGGCGTCTCCCTTCATTTGGGCGAATGGAAGGGGACGGTGGACCTGACTGTCGTCACGATGGACGACTTCTCATTGGTGCTGGGCATGGAGTTCATGGATACGGTGAAGCCATGGACATTAGAAAGGGACGGGTCGATGACTATTGCAAAGGATCGAGAAACATGCTCTGTCCCTGTCACTCGGGAGATCGTGGGGGCCAAGATGTTGTCAGCCATTCAAGTGAATAAAGGCGTGCAAAAGGGGCAAGCAACATTTGTGGCCACGTTGATCGAAGATGGGCCTCAACCCAGCGAGGTTATGAAGGAGGTAGCAGCGGTTTTGAAAGAGTACGAAGATGTCATGCCTCCAGAGCTACCCAAGAGACTTCCTCCAAGAAGGGAAGTCGATCATATGATCGAGCTGGAGCCAGGGGCTAGGCCTCCAGCCATGGCGCCTTATCGGATGGCACCGCCAGAGTTGGAAGAACTACGCAAGCAACTCAAGGAGCTGCTAGACGCGGGGTTCATTCGGCCATCCAAGGCCCCATTCGGTGCACCAGTATTGTTCCAACGCAAACACGACGGGTCCTTGCGTATGTGCATCGATTACCGAGCACTTAACAAAGTAACCATCAAGAACAAGTATCCAATTCCTTTGGTTGCCGATCTTTTCGATAGGCTCGGCAAAGCCAGGTACTTTTCTAAACTGGATCTCCGATCAGGGTATTGGCAAGTGCGCATAACCAAAGAAGATGAGCCAAAGACGGCATGCGTCACTCGCTATGGGTCTTATGAGTTCTTGGTGATGCCTTTTGGTCTCACCAATGCCCCGGCTACTTTCTGCACTTTAATGAACAGAATCTTTCAGCCTTTCTTGGATAAATTTGTAGTCGTCTATCTCGACGATATCGTCGTGTATAGCGACAACTTGGAAGAACATGTGCATCACTTGCGACAGGTTTTCCAAGCATTGCGGGAGAGCGAGCTGTACGTGAAATTAGAGAAGTGCTCGTTCGCCCAAGACGAGGTGTCTTTCTTGGGGCACCGTATCAAGGCTGGAAAGATCATGATGGAACGGGACAAAGTGCAGGCCATCAAGGAATGGGAGCCACCCAAGAACGTTTCGGAGCTACGTTCTTTCCTTGGGCTGGCCAATTATTATCAGAGATTCATTTTGAGCTACTCGGCGAGAGCAGCCCCACTGACCGACTTGCTGAAGAAGAAGGTGCAGTGGAATTGGAGTGAGAAATGCCAAGAAGCGTTCGATGATTTGAAGAAGGCAGTCACCGAGGAACCTGTCTTGGCCTTGCCCGATTATGCTAAGTCGTTCGAACTTCACACCGATGCATCAGACTTTGCCATCGGAAAGGTGCTTATGCAAGAGGGGCATCCCATAGCCTATGAGTCTCGCAAGCTCAATGATACCGAGAGACGGTATCCGGTGCATGACAAGGAGATGACAACCATCATTCATTGCTTGCGAACTTGGAGGCACTATTTGCTTGGGAGTCGGTTTACCATCATGACCGACAATGTGGCTACGAGTTATTTTCAAAATCAGAAGAAGATCAGCCCCAAGCAAGCTCGGTGGCAAGATTTCTTAGCAGAGTTCGATTATGTCATGGAGTACAAGCCGGACAAAGTTAATGTTGTTGCTGATGCTCTCAGCCGAAAGGCCATGCTCGCTAGCGCAAGCAGCGCCGCTAGCAACCTTCTTGATTGGATCAAGGAGGGGACTTCTCAAGACCCCTTGGCCAAGGGACTCATGGAGATGGCCAAGGAGGGGAAGACTCGATGGTTTTGGGTAGAGGATGGGGTGCTCTACACCGTCGGTCGTCGCATTTATGTGCCTAAGTGGGATAATCTTAGGCGAGACATCATGAAGGAGTGCCACGATTCAATGTGGGCTGGCCATCCGGGGATGCAGCGGACATTGGCACTCTTGGAGGTGGACTACTATTGGCCTCATATGCGGGAGGATATCGAGGCCTATGTGAAGACTTGTCTTGTGTGCCAACAAGACAAGATAGAGCAACGTGTACCGGCAGGACTATTGCAGCCTTTGCCGATTCCGGAAAGGCCATGGGAGAGTGTATCGATGGATTTCATATCGGCCTTGCCCAAGTCTGATGGGTATGGCTCTATTATGGTGGTGGTCGATCGCTTTTCCAAGTATTGGACTTTCATACCTGCCCCACCCAATTGCATGGCCGAGCAAGCCGCCAAGTTGTTCTTTCAGCATGTGGTGAAGTATTGGGGCTTGCCTCGGAGCATCATAAGTGATCGGGACCCAAGGTTCACAGCAAAATTCTGGACGGAGTTATTCAAGCTCTTGGGTTCGGGCCTACACTTCTCAACAAGCTTTCACCCGCAAAGCGATGGGCAAACAGAGAGGGTGAATGCCTTATTGGAGTTATACTTGAGGCATTTTGTGGGTGCCAACCAGAAGGATTGGGCCAAGTTGATGGATGTGGCTCAATTCTCATTCAACTTGCAGCGGTCCGAATCAACGCAACAAAGTCCGTTCGAGATCGTCATGGGCCAGCAGCCCTTGACTCCACAAGCCGTTGCGTCGGGCTACACGGGTAGCAGCCCCGCTGCGTACAAGCTTGCATGAGGGTGGCATGAGCAGCTTGATATAACGAAGGCGTACTTGGACAAGGCGTCTAAGAAGATGAAGAAGTGGGCGGACAAGCATAGACGCCCTCTCGAGTTCCAAGTGGGCGAGATGGTCATGGTCAAGTTGCTGCCACAACAGTTCAAGGTCTTCCGCTCGGTGCACAAGGGACTAGTGCGGAAGTACGAGGGGCCATTTCCCGTCCTACGGAAGGTCGGGAGAGTTTCTTACAAGCTTGAGTTGCCGCCCAAACTCAAGATTCATCCGGTGTTCCATGTGAGCATGCTCAAGCCCTACCATGGTGATAAAGAAGACCCAACGAGGGGCGAGTCACATCGGGCACCAACCGCGGTCGTGGCTTCCTTTGATCGAGAGATCGAGAGCATCGAGGCAAAGAGGCTCATCCGACGGAGGGGTGTGCCAAGCTACAATGAGTATCTCATTCGATGGAAGGGACTACCGAACAGTGAGGCCTCATGGGAGAAAGAGGACGACCTATGACAATTCCGGGGCAAGATCGCGGAGTTCGAGGCACTGTCTTGACGGGGTCGTCAAGGACTTGGGTGGGGGAGAATGTCACGAGTCATCTCTAAAAATATCCCTCACCAAGGCAACAAGGCATCCAAGGCATCATATGGGCGCTGGCAATAGGCCCGCAAAGGCCCGATGGTGCAGCAAACTTTTCGAGATGCCTCCGGAAGGTTCTAGAGTGCTCTTGGACATTCTAGCTTAGCTTTCTCTAGAGTGTTCTAGCATGGATGAATCTAGAACACCCTTGTACAGATTTGTATAGTATTTTCTAGAAGCCTCCTTGTATTTTCTGGTTCCTTTGGAGGTGGGAACTTTCTAGATGCATAGAGAATACTCCTTTGAAGGAGGATTGTAGAAGGTTCTAGGCTAGAAGCATCTAGGACTTTAAGGGCCTATAAATAGGCCTTGGTATTCATTTGTACATAATAAGAGAAAACACTTGTACAACTCTCTCAAGCAATACAAAGCATTATTTGAAAAAGCCTAAACACTTGTGCCTTAGCATTTTCCTCACTTAAGCTTTCGTAGCATCACTTAGCATTAGCCAAGCATCGAAGTGCCTTGACTAGTTAGTCTGACGGGAGTGTGACGCTAGTGGGCAGCGTGTTAGCCGAGGGAAAAAGGTCAGCACGTGACACTACGCTCTCTCAAAATATGGCTAAATATATATTTTCTCAAAAAGGAAGTTCATCTCATCAGCCATACAAGAACCTCCTTCAATAGGTTCTTTGTAGTTGTTTCTGTAACACAACCAATAACAAATGAGGTTAGTATAATGATTCTCTACAGTTAAAATACTTAACGCATCTTTCCGTAACTGTTCTTCCTCTTTTGAAGGTTAGTTGAATCAAACTTAATAATTATCAGCGACGATTCTCTTGTTCTCATTTGATTTTGGTAGTTTTCTACATTCTTTAATTTAGTTTACAAGCTTACTCTTTTCAAGGTTAAGTAAAGATGAGAACAAAATAACTGTTATCAATTGTGGCCTATACTTGGTCTTATTATGTAGTTTTAATGATAAAGCAAGAGTAGCAATTTTTAAAATTTAAAATTTTATTAATTGTATTATCTTCATATATTTACTATATTTACCACCATTTCAGGTCAGTTAGCTGAATCCAAATTGGGCTGCAGTTTTGGGAAGTGATGGGGTAATATCATTCTACAATCTCCGAGATACGGAAAGTTCTATAAATGCAGAAAGAACAAAAATACCTCAAGAATCCTGCAGAACACTTGGATCATGTGATCCATATCATATCTGTTCAGATGACAATGGATGTTATTGTCCTTCGGCTCTTAGCACCTATCCTGGTTGCACACTCGGGTTGGTCTCTGTCAGTCCATGTAATGGTTCAACAGAGCTTGTAAGTCTTGGTAATAGTTTGGGCTATTCAGCAATTCAGTTTGCTAAACCATTTTCAAATTCTGATCTGAAAGGTTGCAAGGATGCATGCCTCATGAACTGCTCTTGTGTTGCTTTGTTTTTTGAAAATAGATCAGGGAAATGTTTTTTGTTTGACCAGATGGGAAGTCTGCAGCAGTTGAATAAGAACTCAGCCATGTTTGCTTCTTATATCAAGCTCTCTAGTAATATTGAAGAGAAGCATGGCAGAAGTAACCAGAAACGCCTCACGCTTATTGTGGTTGCCGCTGTTTTAACAGTGTTCACCATCATTGGTATGATTTGTTTGGGATTCTTGTACTGCTGGAAAAAGAAGAGAATGCAAATGCCTCTCAAAGATATCTTCAGAGAAGATGATTTATTTCCAAGTTTACCAGGGATGCCCAAGCGTTTTGGTTATGAAGAGCTCAAGACTGCCACTGAGAACTTTTCGAAGAAACTTGGCAAAGGTGGGTTTGGTTCAGTGTACTGGGGACAGCTTCCTGATGGGACTCAAGTGGCTGTCAAAAAATTGGAGGGTATTAGTCAAGGGAATAAAGAGTTCATAGCTGAAGTTAGCAGCATAGGAAGCATCCGCCATGTTCATTTGGTTAAGCTCACTGGTTTGTGTACCGAGGGTATTCATTGACTTCTTGTCTACGAGTATATGGCTAATGGATCTTTAGATAAATGGATCTTCACAAAAAATGACGATGGCTTCATGTTGGACTGGGGCAGAAGATTCAACATAGTTCTGGGAGTGGCTAAAGGGCTGGCTTATCTGCACGAGGATTGTGATGTGAAGATCATACACTGTGCTATAAAACCGGAGAATGTGCAGCTGGATGATAATTATGAAGCCAAGGTCTCAGATTTTGGTTTGGCTAAGTTGATGTCAAGGGAGGAAAGCCATGTGCTCACCAAAGTAAGGGGCACTAGGGGTTACTTGGCACCTGAGTGGATCATGAACCGTGCCATTTCAGCAAAGAGTGATGTCTATAGCTTTGGTGTTGTTTTGCTTGAAATCATTGGAGGAAGGAGGAATTTCAGTCCAGTTGAGTGTCCTGAGAAATCCCTTTGGATCTTCTATGCCTTCAGGATGATGGAAGAAGAAAAACCGAGAGAAATAATTGACCCGTGGTTGATGGTTGAAGCAGAAGACGAGAGAATTGTCAATGCAATTAAGGTTGCTTTGTGGTGTATACAGGGCGACATGAACTTGAGACCTTCCATGAATCAAGTAGTCAAAATGCTTGAAGGTTCCTTTCATGTACCACAGCCTCCAACCTCAGAGTCTTGCCTTTACCCAAGCTTCTTTAACTTGATCAACAAGGAGGCAACTTCACCAGTTCAATTACACGGCAATAGTAATGCACATTTTTCTGTTGAGCTGTCAGGACCGAGATGATTGAAGTTAGATGCTGAAGATTAACGAGAAAATAGAGTCAGAGCTTTGAGCATGTAATGGTCTCATCTTTAGATTCCATATATAAGCTTTATCTTGATGTATTCATTTGATTTCTTGTCAACCATTACTAGTCATATGGTTCATAATTGTTCTTGTTTTGTTTATCAAATTGAGTAATAAAATGTCTCCAACCCTAGTTGCTTATGAGCCATTAGACTTTCTAGTTTTTTGTCCGTGACTGACCCTCACGAAACTCAAGACCCTATCTCTCTTTCACAACAACAAAGGAAGTTCATCTCATCAGCCATACAAGAACCTCCTTCAATAGGCTCTTCGTCGTTGTTTCTGTAACACAAGCAATAACAAATCTTCAGTTAACTGTTGAGGAGCAGAGGATCAGTGACCGATTCTTGAAGCTTCACCGGTTTCCTGTGGAGGCATTTCTATCTAAGGGCATCCTGTAGCATAGTGGTTTTTACACTATGAATGAAGCGGAGCGAGTCTTGTTTACTGAGTCTCGTGCTAAGGCCTTTGCTGCTCGCGCTGCTCGTGTTGGCGTTAGTGATGCTGACATTGATTGGAATGTGAGTCCAGACAGACGTGTTACAGATCTCGATGCTCCTGTTAATGTCACAGTTCTGACTTCCAAAAAAAGAAAGTTTGCGAGGTCCACTAGTCCATTGAGGCGATTGTTGATAGATCATGGTCGAGTTCCAAGGAAGAAACGACTTCCTACTCGCAGTTCTGCTCGAATTGCATCCCGTCTGAATCTCGTTCAGGATGTTAAGGGGACTACCTCTCACCCAAGTTCTTCCTACAAAGATGTTGTAAAGGGGGATCGTGAATCTCTCGAGGAGGCTGAGGAATTGAGGCTGGTGTTGGAGAGAAGCGAGAAATAGACTACTTGTCCGCTGGATGATAATGAAAAGAGACTTCTTTCTGCCTATGGTGTGTCAGACGTTGCTGAGCAGTCTAAAGTCGTTGGTGGTGGTCAGAGTTTCAAGGTTCACTGTCCTAATTCTCCTTCTATTGACGTCAGCGAAGTAGTTGGGTTCTTAGTTTCTTCTCCTGTCCCCGCTGTCATTGCTAGTCCTACTCCTGCCACAGTTGCTTTTTAGCGAGAGGGTAAAGTCAGTTTTTCTGTTGTTACTGCCATTCCTTCCGCCTTTCCGACTGTCGGGGGTGGTTCTTCAGTTCTTTCGGATCCTCGTGTTCTTCATCCGCAAGTTGGTTGGACTGAGCCTGGCCCAAAAGATATTCGTATCAAGTCGGATGACAAGTTTTGCTGGTTCACTCACCTTGATGTGCAAGACAATGCACACAGGTTGATAAATGAGAGGCACAGACGATTAGTGAAAATGCCTTCGATGCTCGTACTAGATCCATTCAATCACCTTGATCATGGTCTTGAGCATCTAATGGATGGGATGAATCACCTCGCTTATGCAGGGGTGATGGGCTCGGTCTATCGAGCTGGTCGTGATCAAGTGGTTTCTTTGGAGAGGAGGTTGGCGGCACTGTTGCTGGTGTTTTTTCACGTTCTTTCCCAATTCGATGTGTTGAGAGCGCAATGTGCATGATCGGAGAAAACTGCAAAGGCTGCTCGAAAGTCATTGATTGAGGCGGAAAGTATACGGGATAAATCTGCTGGTGAGCTTGATTCTTTGAAAGCCAAGGATAGGCTCCGTATTGTCGAAGCCGAAGATTGGAAGCGAGTTGTTGATGACGGGTTGAGCTTCTTAACTATATCGAGGGGCTCGGGGAAGATTTATCCAGGTATCGTCACTTAGTTGATCAAGCTTTCGAAGACGATGATGTTGAAGAATCTGCTCCAGTAGTTGATGCGAGCTTAACCAACCTAAATTAATAGGTTAATTTAACCCACTTGTAATAACCGCAAGTGCACGGTGCCTAACTGGTAGACAACGGCAAGTACGGGTCGATCCCACGAGGAAGGTGGATGCAATTGAAATTTATAATTTAATTTAAACTAATTTAAATGGAAAATGGGGTTACAACATTTTAAAACTAAACTAAAAATAAATTTAAAAATAAGAAAAGTAAAAGAAAATAAAAATAAAAAGATGGGCTTTGTGGGCTTGGACTCACAAGTGAGTTAGCAAAATTATTTAATCTAAATTACTGAATTTAAAAACGAGAAGCTTTAGGGATGAGAATCTCTTGCTTACACCGAATATGTGATCGTTAAAATCCAATTAAATTATATCATGTTTCTATCAAACATTAACAAATTATTTCAAGCAAAAGCAATTTATCAAAAACTTTCAGAAATAAATTGTAATTAGTAATTGAGCACACAATTCAGTAAAATCAATCACAATAACTTGGGAAATTCTAAATGGCGAGGAAACGAGCGAGGAGAGGGAGGTGGCGGGGTGGGAGCCGTCCACCCCGCTCGGGATGCGCGCACAAAAAATTGCGGCACACATCCCGAGCGGGGTGGACGGCTCCCACCCTGCCACCTCCCTCCCCTCGCTCGTTTCCTCGCCCGTTTCCTCGCTCTCTAGCCTCACTCCAATAACTTATACAACCCATTTAGTTTGTCGCAAACTCGATGTGGTGGTACTCAGCAGTTGGTCCGAACACGAATCCTGAGAAAATGAATTACAAAACTCTGTGGTAGTACAAGAGAAACCGGGGGTGCAAATAACGAAAATTAGAATTCTATTATTTCCCGCCAGAGCTACAGTACCCCTGCGGTACTCCTTCGTCTCCAGCGCGACAGCGCCGCTCGCGGTGCTGCTTCTCTGCTCCTCGCGAGCTTCGTCGTCCTCCAACCTGCTCCGGACTTGCTAGAAAACAGAGAGAGGGTGAGGAAACACTGAGATAAGGAAAAAAACGCAAAGGAGGATGAGCGGTGCACTCCCTGTTTCTGCTGTCGCGGTGATTTGTGCCGCCTGCTGAAGCGTCGCTTGCGACGGTGGTCGTGAGAGAGGGATTCAGGAAGGAGCTCGAGATGAAGAGAGGCCGAGAGAAGAGGAGGAACAGTGGCGGCGGCGAGGCGGAGGTCTGACGCGAAACAGGGTGTCACTCCCCTGTTTCGTGGTGGTGGCGGTGCTCGGGTGATGGTTTTAAACGTGAAACAGGGTTGTCACGCTCCTGTTTCACGGTGATTAGTGGCGGTGGTGGTCTGTTTTGTGGTGTGCGGGGTGGCTGATGGTGGGAGGTGGAGCTTGGTAGTGGTGGCTGTGTGGACAGGGGAGAGGAGCAGGGAGATGCTCGGGTGATGGTGGCGGAGCTTGGTGGTGTGGCTGATGATGGTTGGGGAGGGTGATGAGAATCACTTGATTGAAGGACAGAGGATTTGATTTTCAACTGATATTTTTCTTCCCTTCTCTTCCTTCCCTTCTCATCCATTGAATTTTTTGTATTTAAAGAGAATTAGGAGAAAATGAATGTGGAGAGGTTCAGGAGAGTGTTCAATGAGTGATTTAAGGAAAAAAATAAATCAGAATCTTTGGTGATTGAGGGAATGTGTCTAGGGTTTGATTGGGCTTAGCATTGGATTTGGATTTAAGTTATGGGCTTGGTTTTGGGTTCATGGGTTAGGTTTTGGGTTTAGGTTATGGGATTAGGTTTTGGGTTTAGATGTGTGACCCTCTACTTTGTACCATCGCTAGAATCGACCAATTGTCGTTCCTTAACTTGTCGCCTTAATATGATTTCATCGTTTACGCTCAAATTCCTACAAAGACATGAAAACGAAATAATTACTATCAAATATAATAATCGAAACACTAACATATATAAATTGAGGGATATATTATGTAATAATTATGTGAATATCCGTAGTTGAGGAGCCATTGTTTCCTCTACCCTTGAACGCCATGTCATTCATATAGTAATATGAAGAACGGACTTTTCAAGAATGGAATGAACATGATCTCATGGATAGGAATATCAATTACTTTTGGGAATGTTGAATTAAACACCATAGGTCTTGGTTATTAAATCTCCACATCTACGAAACCAACCTTTACCTAAGATCAACTAGGACTTTGTTGGGTTGTAATGGGGCTTGGGTAATAGTTAATAAGGAATGTCAAAGGATTCTAACAAAAATTTCTAGGAATGTATACACCCATTATACGAATAATTAGGGCTATCAAGAATAAACCAATGTTGCGCATCATCAATTTTTTCTTCATTCTCACATCTTTATCCTCATTGAAGAATCATTTTTTTTATTTTTTATTTTTTATTTTTTATTTTTTATTTATTTTCTTCAACCTTTTTTTTTTTTTTTTCCATAGAGGATTTATGAAATATCTCATATTTTGCTCTTCATGCCCTTTTGACACCAAGTATATCCATCCATACACATTCTCAGAAACGTTGGGTAAAGGTTAATGGGTTAACAAATAAAAGTTATTCTAAGGCTCAAAAGGCTACAAAAAGGTTAATGTTATAGGTAAGTTAAAAGGCTAGTTAATGGTCTAAAGAAAAAAATGCCTCGATCATTTCCTAAGTTCGGGTCAGTATTATGATATCTTAATTGAATAAGCCAAGAAGTTCTAGTGTAATAATTCAATTTTGATGTCATTCCCAAAGCAATTGATCAAAAGAATGAAAATAATGAGATCATCAACGAGATAATGTGGACTAAAGAAAAATCAGAGCTTATGTATAACCCTCAGAAAAATAGAAAGATTCAAAACTTTCAGGGTTAAGTCTCCACTATTATTCTAAGGTTTTCTAGTGCATATTTCACTCATCAACTTCAAGTTATGCTAATATGGCTCATGGTGCAAAGATAATCGAGTTGAAAAATCTTATGAACTAGATCTAACTTAAGGATCTTAATAAACTTTCAGTCTTTATCAATATACCAATATGTCAAGTTGGTTTGCATTTTCTTGAGCATAAAACATTTAAAATCCATTTTCACAAAAGACCAAGTTGTCTTGACAGAAAAGCTTTTTTTTTTTTTTTTTTTTTTTTTTTAAGAATAAGAAAAGAAAACACTACGAAAAAAATGAAAAATTCACCGACTCATGGACCCTACCCCCAAACCTAATCCAAACATTGTCCTCAATGTTTAATAAAGTAATTCTGACAAATGAATGAAGTAAGTACATGAGAGGAGGTTAGAACAGTATTACCGCGGTGAAGATTTTACCAATTTCCAAGAAGTCATCCATCAATGAGGCTCACAAACATAAGAATCATGGAGTTTTCATTAGAAATCGATAAAATGCAGACTCGACACTAACAAAGAAAACTAAAAAGAAAAGGCAAGTTGTAAGTCAAAACTGTTACGGAGCTAACGAGTATGAGTGAAACACAACTAAATAGGGTACTCAAAAATCAATCCAGACTAACAGCAAAGACACACAACTAAAGCTAGGCTGCCTCTCAGTAGCGCTTGGTTTAACGTCATCAGCCCGACAAATATTCTTCCTAAAAAAATGGTGTATCGAAAAGTGGAGAGGAAGAACATGACAAACACTTAGTCCATGGTCGTATATCAACAACCTGAACAGTTGAGGATCAGTCCACCAAAATATAGCAATCACATGGGGCACCAAATACACTAGGACATCCCAAAAGTGACCAGTAGTCATACTCAACAGAGGATTTTTGCGTGCTCCAAAAAGAAAACATCCTATGTCTGGTTCCAAATAAGAAGATTGAATAATTTTCACAACAGGATGGTGAAAACTGAAATCCTCAATACAGCACAAGGGATCGGTGAAAGTAGCCTTAATAAATGGGAATGTGATGCAAGTAGATGAGACGATGGATATATCAGGTGGTACAGGCTCATCACATGAATCATATAGAGATATTGGTCTAGACAACTCATCACCTGAAAATGCATACCTGAGGGTGTCAGGTAATTGTTTAAGGTCAAGCTCAGGTGGCTCAACTGATGGGACTAGTTTTGACTCACTGAGTGGAAAAAGCTTCACTTTAGACTTCCATTTATAACTAGGATCCACAATGGGGACTGAGTCAAGCAAATCATTGACTTCCCTAATGGAATCATCAACATCAAAGTCTAAACTAAATTGAGTCAAACAAGCCTCTAAACAGTCAAGGGGAGACTCTGAACAGTTTGATTCGATGCATGAGTCACTAGGGAGGCATGAGTCAACATGGGAAGGAGATGTCGGTAGTGTCTCAGAATCTACAGGTTCATCAATAAATGAGGCTTTATCAGCATTCGTATGAAAGGAGGATGCAACCTGTCTAGACAACTCAATGACACCCATATCAGGCATTTCTACCTGATTGTCAACCAATTTTCCACTCCTAAGGGTAGTAATGGATTGGTCATCTTCACTGCCCGACTCAGATGTGCCACTAAGTTCAAATTGACCATTTGGGTTGAAAATAGGTTGGCTAAGGAATTTTTTTGACTCTATCTCAGGAAGTGACTCAGCTATCTGACTCAAAGTCATCTCAAGTTTCATGATAGCTTGAGCATTTTGTTGAGAATTAGCTATCAATTCTGTGATGTCCTGAGAGTTTTGTGCTCTAAGTTCGGTGATAGCCTGAGAGTTTTGTTCGAGTATGGTTCCTGTTCGCTGCATGACACGAGTTAAGGCGTCCTCTAAACTAGATGTGTTAGAAGGAGGAACAACTCGATGAAATTGAGACTCATTATCAGGAATGAAAGCTTGAGGAGTCTGATGAGTGTCTAGAGGGCCTTCATGGTACTGACCATGAGCCCATGAGAAGTCAGAATGATAAGCTAGACCTGGATAATAATCTAAATATGGATCATACTCAGGTCGTCGCATGTCATAAAATGAATTGACTTGCTCGGAAAAATAGGCTGGATAATCCCTTGTGTTCATTTTTTTTTTTTTTGAAAGCACTAACTCTAAAAATATACACAGGCTCACACGCAATCAGCAACCAATAAATGTACAAGAAACATGCCTCCCTAAGCAATCAACGTTTTTTTAGATCAATTATCTTTTTATATTTGGGGGACAGTTATTTCTTATGTAATCTTTATTACAGAGCAATGGGTGCTACAAGATGATCCTAAGAGTGTATACTTTACACCACAAAGTTCAAAATCAGTAGGCTAGAGTTTTGTTTCAAAGAAACCGGATTATTGCACAAGCGAAGGAGGTCACAATGGTCCAATTAAGTACTTCCTTGTGCTACCGCTCTGTAAGCCAATAGATGTGAAAACGATGTGATGTTAAATGTACACTTGAGGCTTGTGTTCCTAACCCAAAACTGTTAGTTAGACCAATTCTTCTTGTGGATCGTAGCTTACTTATGACTCGGTGTACCGGGTAAATTACCCTTGTGGCAGTGGCCTCTCGGAGTTCATTGAATGATTAAACCCATCGTCACTTTTAGCTTGGGTCAACACAAAAATTATTGGATTCACCTTGGTCTTGGTTGTCCTATGAACACCGTACCTAAAAGATGGCTCTATCTAACTTGCTAATTGATTTTAATTATATTTGTCTATTGGTTGCACACAGCTGGAGTGATGAGGTGGGGATATCAAGTCCCACCAGTTTCTATTTAGAAGCTGGGTCTGCTTATTATGAATTACTAAAGTTTAGCATCCACAATTACAGAAATTAAACAACCAATTACACAATTTCAAACAATTACACAAATCACCTGGGTCGCTAATACATTGCGTGTGATAGAAATACTTACAGTGTGCGTATTCCAATCTACACAAAAAGTTAGCACAATTCAAAAAAAGTCCGACTTCTTTTTATCCGTTTCAATCAACACACAAGCACATGCAAATAAATTTACTGGTCTTGATCGTAGAAGTCGGATTTCTAAATCATAAAAAAAATTATTGGGTAACAATTAAAATTGTTTCCCTATAAAATTTTTTTTTTTGACTTAGAAAATTTTGGGTTTTTTTTTTTTTTTTTTAGTGATTAAACAAAATGAAAAACAGTAAAATTTAAAAATTATTACACCACACACTCGTAAAACGATGTGAAAATAAAATTAAAACTCTCCTCACAAAAATAAAAATAAAATGTGCCTGATGTTTTTTTTTTTTTTTTTGCAGGATCGTCCAAATTTCTCGAGAAGCGTGTATTCTGCAAAATCAAACAAATAAAAATAAATTAGTGTAAAAAGAACTTAGCAAAATAAAAATAATTTTTTTGTTTTGTTTTGTTTTTTTTTGAATTTTTTTTTATTTTTTTATTTTTATAATTAGTGAAAATAAATCTTAAATTCAATTACACCGGAACCTTCCCCGACAACGGAGCCAAAAACTTGATGCGAGCTTAACTAACCTAAATTAATAGGTTAATTTAACCCACTTGTAATAACCGCAAGTGCACGGTGCCTAACTGGTAGACAACGGCAAGTACGGGTCGATCCCACGAGGAAGGTGGATGCAATTGAAATTTATAATTTAATTTAAACTAATTTAAATGGAAAATGGGGTTACAACATTTTAAAACTAAACTAAAAATAAATTTAAAAATAAGAAAAGTAAAAGAAAATAAAATAAAAAGATGGGCTTTGTGGGCTTGGACTCACAAGTGAGTTAGCAAAATTATTTAATCTAAATTACTGAATTTAAAAACGAGAAGCTTTAGGGATGAGAATCTCTTGCTTACACCGAATATGTGATCGTTAAAATCCAATTAAATTATATCATGTTTCTATCAAACATTAACAAATTATTTCAAGCAAAAGCAATTTATCAAAAACTTTCAGAAATAAATTGTAATTAGTAATTGAGCACACAATTCAGTAAAATCAATCACAATAACTTGGGAAATTCTAAATGGCGAGGAAACGAGCGAGGAGAGGGAGGTGGCGGGGTGGGAGCCGTCCACCCCGCTCGGGATGCGCGCACAAAAAATTGCGGCACACATCCCGAGCGGGGTGGACGGCTCCCACCCTGCCACCTCCCTCCCCTCGCTCGTTTCCTCGCTCTCTAGCCTCACTCCAATAACTTATACAACCCATTTAGTTTGTCGCAAACTCGATGTGGTGGTACTCAGCAGTTGGTCCGAACACGAATCCTGAGAAAATGAATTACAAAGCTCTGTGGTAGTACAAGAGAAACCGGGGGTGCAAATAACGAAAATTAGAATTCTGTTATTTCCCGCCAGAGC